>JAOXOE010000874.1:31160776-31175436 GCA_028565055.1 Phoeniculus purpureus
GAGAAGGAGACTCCACAACCCCCTGGGCAGCCCCTTCCAGGGCTCTGTCACCCTCACTGGGAAGAAGTTCCTTCTCAAATTGATGTGAAACATCCCATGTTGCAGCTCACACCCATTGCCCCTTGTCCTGTCGTTGAGTGCCACTGAGCAGAGCCTGGCTCCATCCTCCTGAAACCCACCCTTCACATATTTATAAACATTAATAAAGTCACCCTTCAGTCTTCATTTCTCCAAGGTCCATCAGCCTTTCCTCATCAGGGAGATGCTCCACTCCCTTCATCATCTCTGTGGGTCTGCACTGGACTCTCTCCAGCAGCTCTGTGTCCTTCTAGAACTGAGGGACCCAGAACTGGACACAATATTGTCTCAGCAGGGCAGAGTAGAGAGGGAGGAGAACCTCTCTCAATCTGCTAACCACTCCTGTTGTTCTGATCCCACCCCAAGATGGACCTCTGGAAGCAACTCTCAAATATAATCTCCAGGCTGTAAAGAAGAACCCAGTTGATGTTTAGGAGTCAAGAACTGACAGCAGTAATCAAATAGCATCTGCATTAACTTTTGATGGATCTTGGTGAACGTGTGTAGCCACCGTGCAGATTTTAAGCATTAAAATATTTATCAAGATCTAGGCCTGTGGAAGGTGTAGACATACTTTAGGAGCACTTGATTGATGTGTATTTCCTCAGCCGCAAAACTACAGAGGATTTTGGTGGGAACACAGGCTGCGAGATGCCATGTTGTTATTTTTTACTTCTTTAGTTGAACACCGCGACCACCGTCTTTGGAAATTGTATGCGTGAGAGGAACAAGGATGTTGTCACGACTGTTTGTCAGCGTATTAAATATTCAGATGCGTGTGATGAATTTGGCTCCAAAGAGAATATCAGAACCTATATCTCTTGCCGTGTAATATTTCTCTCTTAAAATATAACTGCGAAGTACGACTCACTTTTGTTTGCTCTTTCAATTTACGGTTCTATTAAGAGTCTTAAAGCGTAGACAGTTTCACAAATTATATTCATAGGTTGGTCTGTTGTCATGTAATTAGAGACCAAAGGAAGTTGGGAAGGGAAATGGTAGTTGGTATAACTTACTTCTAGATATATTAAAGTTGAGTCAGAATTCTGGTCTTTGTGTTCTGACTGCGCTTCATACATTTTTTTATACGTATGGATTTACATAATCGATCCCGGTGGGAAATGTACCGTTACCAGAGAGTGAGTAATAACGAGTAACTTGAAGGTAGAGAGCACGTATATATTTCAGAGCGTGCTTCAATAATTTATTTGTGTAATGTTTGTTTGGGTTTACCTTTGTGATTTATATCATGTCGGTAATGTATATTTTAAATTTCATTTGCGGATTCTTTTGTGCGTTGTTTGTAAATTCGAGGCTAAAACCTACTATTACCATTTCTACAGAGCAGAGCAATTCTTCTTTGTGCAGGTTAGCATTAATTTGGAAAAATGATAAAGTAATGCCTTTTTATCTTTAGAGAGTCCATTTATGGGGTATTTTAGTTTACAGTTATTTTAATAATTATAAGTTATTTTAACATTAGGGACAATTTTTTCTTTCTTGCTCTGGTGGGGGGGTTGGACTGGATGATCTCTCAAGGTTCTTTCCAATCCCTAATGTTCTGTGATTCTGTGGTATGAGTTTTCTCTATAAATCAGGTTTATACCTGACAAATAAACCCTCAATATTAACAGTAGAGTGGTTTTTTTAGTTGCGATGCATTGGAACAGATTAAAATTCTTAATTCTGCTTTTTTTCTTTGAAACACATAACGAAAGGTTTCTTCTTTAAACAGTAACCTTGCACCTTGTTTCCAAATGAGGTATTTGCAGCCCATCTAATCCCTCTGCACCCCCACCATTCCTATTAATTCCTGTTGAGGACCTACCAGGAATAGTGGCTGGCTGAGAATAGAGACCTGTGTCCGAGACAGCCCTGGAGATGAAGGGAGAAGCATCACTCCCTAGGCAGATGGTTGGGTCACCATTCCTGGATGTGTTAAAAGATCATTTAGATGAGGTGTTGAGGGATATGGTTTAGGGGTGGATGTAAGGTAGGGTAAATGGTTGGACTTGATGATCCCAGAGGTTGTTCCCAGCTAGAGTGATTCCATGATTCTGTGATTTGATAGAACTTGAAAATGCTGCTCTTGTCAGGAGATTTCCATTGTTTGCAAGGGTTCCCCTTGTTGTGGTGGTGTTGTACATCCTTCTTGGAGTACATCCTTCTTCTTAAAACATGTAGCTCTAGGACACTAAATGTCCAAATCCAAGTAGTGATTTATCAGAGCTTGGTTTTGCTTTTTTTTTTTCCCCCTAAATTCTACTTTTGATGCTCGTTAGTTATAAATGCATGCATTTGTAGTATAAACACAGCACTTTTATAAATAAATACTGTAATATTTGTAAATAAACACATATAAATGTGGTGGGTTTGCAAGTCGTGCACATATGTGCTTTTTACAATGTGCAACTTGAATTACTATTTACATGACTGAAGTAAATGAGGAATAGACTTAGTCTGGGTTTTTTATAGGCAAAGGTTTACACTCTGTTGTATGCAATTAGATCAGCATTTTAAGATGCTTGTGGTAATGGTAGACACCAAATCACAGAATCATGGAACATTAGGGATTGGAAGGGACCTTGAAAGATCATCCAGTCCAATCCCTCTGTCACAGCAGGATCACCTAGATCAAGGCTCCAAGCCAATAAGAAAATCTAGGTAGTCTTTCCCAAAGAGGGGAGTGCTGCTATATACAGCCACTCTATACAAGTTCTTATTGTTAAATCAGACCTTCAACTCTTAATAGATAGTTGAGGCAAGTCTTGCATCTGCTGGAAATAGTGTGCATCCCCAACCCTCTGCAGTGTTGTCTAATGGTCATTGGGAAGACCAATGTGGTCCAGTGGGTGGTTTGGGGGTAGACCAGATCTCCCTGTTACAGAAGGAGAATTACCTGGGTTTTAATTCCTCTTTTGAGATCTAATGGTGAAAAGCATCCTTACAACTTCTAGTAATATTGAACACGGTGCTTGAACACATGTTTTTGTGCTCATGGAAAACGAGGACCATGCTTCAGTTTCATCACACGGTTATGTGTCTTGCAGAAGTGTGGCCTTAATACCTCATCCACTTTGAATTCAGTTTGGCTGAGACTTGGGCTTTGTTTCAATATGCTTAAATTTCAGCATATGTTCAGCTGAATGAGAGCTTTGGTGTGCAGATGACAAGTCTAGATGTTACCATTTGCATCACTCCTTCCTCATTTAAAAAAAAATCAAAACACACATTACAGATGCTGAGTTTTGATTGACATCGAGGTGGGAATTGGGGGTTTGGGGCCATCCGCTTTCTTGTTTGGTGTGCCTGCTTGTTTTTTGTTCAGGCTCTAAATGAAAGTTAAGGGTTTGTGCCATGTCCTTCCGGGATTTTATTTATTTTTAATTTCTTTTCTCCCTTTTTCCCCCCCTCCCCTTATTTCTAAACAAAGGGTACTGAAACTATTCACGACGCCCTGCCTTTGTGTAATATTAGAAATCTTCCCGCGTGAGTTTTCACACCAAAACGAACCTTCCTAAAAGGATTAAAAAAAAGGAGCTGTGGCAGAATCTCTTAAATTTGTTTTCCGTATCGCTCTTTTTCATACTAATATGCCACAGTTCCATTTGAATAATAAACTGGCATTCACATAACAAACAGGCTGGAAATTCAGAGGTTGGTATTTTGCAATAGGAGCAGTAGAATGGGGAGACACTGCAATCTGTCCTTTCCACTCTTCACTCTGTTATGTGTTGGCTCTGCAGCTGATATGGCCCAGCTCCAGCTTTGGCTCCGCAGCTGATAAGGGTCTCTGAACAATGAATTATGTTAGAACTGTACTTTGCCATGTGAGCCACATTACCTGGGCAGAATGCGGCGAGTTGGAGAGAAAAGATAATTCCGTATTCCGTGGCCGGTTGGAAATAATTTCCTCACGTTTGCGAGCCTCCGTCTCGTATCGTTTTTGATGTGGCTTTTGTGTTCTTTCCGAAACAGTTACTACTGCATTTAAGGTTTGTATCGCACAGCCGATAAGCTTTGCTGGCGCAGGCTTTGCTTTTAATAGCGTCTTTGCTTTATTAAAGGGATATCTGCCTTTTCACATGAAAATATATCTCTTTTTTAAAAAAGTAAAGATAAAGATGGTGGGAGTTCTGGCTAGACAAGCAGAGAGTTTAACAGTTTTTATCTTACGTCAGTTCTTAACTGCACGTTAAGGTCTATCTCGGGCTGCAATAATCGTGTGGTTATCAGGATTTTCCTTGAAGTTTATTAGTAGAATGTGAAACATTCCTGGTTTTGTGAAGCTGCAGCCCTGCAAAGCTCAAATTCCTAACAGAACTTCAGTGTTCTTGATCTAGGGGATCTTGCTCTGGTGGGGAGGTTGGACTAGATGATCGTTCAAGGTCCCTTCCAGTCCCTAATGTTTTGTGATTCTGTGAAAAGCCAGAGCAAATACATCTGAGAGGACATACCCAGCCACACGGTGTTTGTGTGATACCAAAATATCTGTACAGTATTAGGATTTTTGTTCTGTGACTGAAGGTATGATTTCCCCCAAGTGCCAAGATCTGTTTTCTAACTCAGCATCTGGTTGAAGGTTGGGTAGAAGGAAAAAGAAGGGAAAGTGGGAAAACACTCAGCAGTATCTCGACTAAACCATACAGAGCTATTTTCAGAGAAAAAGGCTGTGTTCCTTTCATTTTCTCAGGCAATTTCTATGCCAGATTGACAAATTCTCCTCTTTAATCTGTGACTAAGCAGCACTTTTGCTGTTGAAATTTTTCAAGACATCCAAGGGAAACTTTGTGAAATAAAGGAGAACCATTGGTGGCAGAGATGGTTGTTAAAAGTGTCCAGGGCTACCATTTTCACCACTTCAGATGAGTGGTTGCTGGGTGATGGTGTGTACCATGTAATGGCATCCCCAGGGAGGTGGATGCCATAGTCATCAAGCTTTGAATTTGAGGAGCAGAGGTCACAGAACCACAGAACATTAGAGACTGGAAGGGACCTCAAAAGAACATCCAGTTGCGATCCCCCTGCCACAGCAGGATCCCCTAGATCCAGGCGGGTTTTAAACATCTCCAGAGAAAGAGACCTCCACAGCCTCCCTGGGCATTCCCTTCCAGTGCTCTGTCACCCTCACCGTGAGAAGTTCCTTCTCATATTGATGTGGAATGGCAAAGTCTGTAGGTCTTCTATCTACAAGTATTTACTCAGACAGTAAGAACTCAGCTGCACTTAGGTGAAATTCGGAGAATCATCTCCAGGTAAATGGTTTTAGAAAATCCAAACTACTACAGAAGTCACCAGCTTCTTCATCCTGAGCAGTGGCGGCCACACATACACTTCATCAAGACATTTGATGTAAAAGTGGCAGAGCTTTCAGAGACACCTTGCCCTGTTCATTTGACGTAGTGTAACTGTCATTAACCATTGTTACACTATGTAAATCCACCTAATACCCCTAATCCACCTCTATTCCATGTTCCTCTTGAAGAACTCTTCTCATGAGAGCCTTTTACAAGAGAAGTGGCCTCCTTGCTTTGTTTAGTCACTTTAGATGAGTTGCCATCATCGTTCAGGGGAAGAAGGTTTTGAAAGGAAAAAGAAAGTCTTCATTGTACCCTAGACCTGAACTCAACGAATCGTAGAATCATAGAAACATTCAGGTTGGAAAAGACCCTTGGGATCATCGAGTCCAACCATCAACTGTACTCTGCAAGTTCACCCCTAAACCAGATCCCCCAACACCACATCTAAGCAACTTCTACACGCATCCAGGGATGGGGACTCCACCACCACCCTGGGCAGCCCATTCCAGTGCCTGAGCACTCTCTCTGTGAAGAATTTCTTGAGATGATCACCTCCATCGTTCCGTATCCCCAGCTCTTTCTTTGGGTTTGAGTATTTCTGTGAAGAGCCTCAGTAGGGTCCTGCGCGTGTGGGTTACCAGCCCTCAGCACTGCAACATCACTGGGAATATTCACAAAACTGAGGATGCTAACAGTGGCATCTGCACTAACAAAGGGAATATTTGTCGGTCTGTCTGTGTGTGGACTATCTACCCCACTCCTTTCCCTCTCAGCCTGAATTCCTTATGAGTGAAGAAATAATCTCTAACAGCATTTCAGATGAGAGTGCTCGTAGGCACTTTGATCAACCCCTGCCTGCCAAAAGACAGGCTTTGCTACCTTCAGTTATTGACAAGGGCTTGAACCCAATATCAGTGGTGTATACGTGTCTGCAGCTGCTAGGTAAGTGTTGTGCATGTATGTGACATCATTTGTCAAACTCCGTGTGTGGCTTGATAGCTGATGCCTTCTGTACTCTTCATCCAAGCATTCCGTCAAAACAATGATAGATCTTGTGAGTTCCTGGAGGTTTTTGGGAATGGGACCTAAACACAGACAACATATTTCCCTTCTTGACACTTGGAAGCCTAAGTTCATCTCTAAGATGAGCCCAAAGCTTTATCTGTATCAGTTCATTATCGTACTGGTGTTCCTTCCAAAGCCACTTTCATTGCTGACCTTGTTTGCAGAGTCTGGCACTGTTATCTAGGAAGGAGCCAAATGTTTATACCCTCCTCAGCTCTCTGAGAGTGTAGTTTGATTACTGAAATGCTAAGTTGCCTAGTGAAACAGAGAGAGAGTCTTTAAATGAATCGTGCAGTGGGTTATGCGTTGTGTCTTCATCTGTTACCAGTTAGAAGGTGAACCTTTCCATCCAAACATCGAGGCTCGCTCCAGCATGCATTGTGTTTGGCTTGCTTCACAAACGTGCCAGAGTGTGAAGTCTGTGGAGCATGAAGGCAAGCAAGCTGCAGACTTTTATGAAATGTTGTGCCTGTGAGAGGAGGGCTGGCTCTGGTGCCAACTTCAGGCTAGCAAGTAATTCTTGGAGTGGTATAGGTGTTGCCCAGAGGCGTTTGCCCATTACAGTGGGATTTGTACCAATCTGCGCATGGGGTAGGAAGGTTACACGCTGCGACTGTGATTCTTCAGGACTTTATAGGGGCTGTAGTCTCCTCATCAGCATTCATGCCCCTACAAACTCATCTCGCTGATATGATAAATTACTCCTCCAGCAACCAGTGTCTTGACATTACTGCTCTTTGTTAGTCTCCAGAGTACTTCCTTAGCCATTACAGAGTGTTTGGATGAGTTCAGGATGTGAATGTATTCTTACATTAATTTCTGCTCTGGTAAAAGAACAGTAGAAGATGGGTCTTGAATCACAGAACAGAATCACAGAACACTGGGGACCTCAAAAGATCATCCAGTCCAATCCCCTTACGCAGCAGGATCACCTAGATCCTGTTTAACTGGAGCATGTCCAAGAAGCTTTTAATCATCTCCATGGAAGGAGACTCCACAACCCCCTGGGAAGCCCCTTCCAGCCCTCTGTCACTCTCACTGGGAGGAAGTTCCTCTCAAGTTGATGTGGAGCCACCTGTGTTCCAACTCACACCCGTTCTCCCTTGTCCTATCATTGGGTGCCACTGAGCAGGATCTGGCTCCATCCTCCTGACACCCGCCCTTTCCATACTGATCCACATTCATGGGGTCACCCATCAGTCTCCTTTTTTCCAAGCTCAAGAGACCCAGCTCCCTCAGCCTTTCCTCATCAGGAACATGATTTTGCTGCTCTTTATCAGCCTACAAAGTACTTTCTTAGCCATTTCAGAGTGTTTGGATGAGTTCAGGATGTGAATATATTATTTCATTAGTTTCTGCTCTGGTAAAAGAACAGTAGAAGATGGGTCTTGAGTTCAGCACGATGTGCTCAGACTAGATAAGCAAAAGAGATTCTGCCCTTGCATCCAGAAAACCAAATATATTTCTTTTTGCTGAATTCCACATTGGAATTTCTGGGGTTTTTTCCTCAGTCTTAGAAGAGTGGGATGAGATCCCCATCATCTGCCCCCAAAGAGTTACCATGCAAAGCTTCATGAAAAGACAAATGTCATTTATTCTCCTTTCACAACTACAGATAGCAAGGTGCAACAGGCTCTTCTGAAATACAGATGCAAAATCAGAGGCACAGCTGGCTTGTGATTTAAAAGGCTGTGCATAAGCCCTTTGACCACCCTTGTTTTCTCTGTTTTGGCCAGGGGTATTTTAAAACTGTCCCATTTCTAAAGAACTTACCGGCAGCTGAGGCATCTGAACGCTGCTCCTGATTATATTAACTGCGCTAAGAGCATCCCTAATAGAGAAAACCTGCTGCTTCCTGGGCTATTCCAAATTGTTAGTGCTCTGGCTGCGGAATATAATCTGAATGCAATAAAAATAAAGAGTATTGTGACATTGTGCTGTTGAGCATCAAACGTTGCCCTCGCTTATACTGTTTTTAGTCACATTTTAGGCTCCTAATTCCACCTACCGTTCATCTGTTTTGCTGTATTGTTGAAAAAAAAAAGCTGTCCAAGGGTCTGTTTTCCATCTATCATCTCTGCTTTTACCCGACAGAATCGTGCTGTCGCTCTTTAACTCCGCTGCAGCAGTACCGTCTCTCTGCCAAAACGAAAGCGACGTGAAAAAAAAATTTAGTTATAAATCACACTTTATTTTTCTTCTAAGTGACATTATTGGCCCCACTAATAGTGTGACTAACCTCATAATATTCAGTCTCATTCCCCCCAGGAAACATGACTCTGTTCTTCCCCATTTAATTTGATGCCAAACCATGTGGTGTTTCTTTTAAGTTCTTCTTTATCTCAGCGTTGTAGTGTGGGGGGAACCTCTCTAGATTATTTCAATCTCTCTTCGTATGTAAAGATAATGGTAACGTCCACAATGGGAAACCAGTAAAGTGTAAGAAAGGACACAGCTTGGTGTTTCCTCTCTTTCTCTTCTCCCACCTTCAGCCACAGTCTGTCCTCTGAAAGGACGAAAAACCACAGAGCTTATCAAAATAACTTACCTCCCTGACTATTGATTGTCTCCTTTAATAGTCCGTTAGAATTAGATGGAGAAAATACTTTTTCAACATCTTTTGGTCCGACCCCCTGCTCGTCCTTCATTATGCTGCTCTGAGCGCTCCTTCTAGTTTGTTGAGAAATTATTCCACCAATTCACCCTCAGGAAGGTTTTCTGGATACACTGCAGGAATCTTACCCTTATTTTGATTTAATCTGGCTATTCCCAGTTGTTATTTCCCCACCATTCTCATATTTTCGGGGGTATTTCCAGCATTCCAGGGTGGTGGTGGAGTCCCCATCACTGGAGTACCTAGAGCACTTGAGGCCATGGTCCAGGGGTTAGGGAGATGTTGGGATGAGGGCTGCCCTTGGTGATCCTGGAGGTCCTTTCCAGCCAGGATGATTCTGTGACTCCTGCACAGCTGCTAAGCTGATGATTTGCTGATGATTCAGCATTAAATTATTTTCGGGTGTTTTTTCTTTTAATCATCTCTTATTTCGACATCTAGATATTCAAAGTAATAGGGAAGATTGCAGAACTGAGTGTAGAAGAGGTCTGTTACTGCAGGTTTACCAAGTTTATCAGAGTTTTTTCTCACTTCTACCACCTATCCCACAAACCTTTTCTATTAGTCTGCAAACTTAATTGAAGTTTAGCCACCGATATAATCTCAAGGCCACTTACTGCCTTTTACTTTTGTTTCTCTCACTGAGTGTGGTCTTTTTAACTATTATCTCTGGTCTACTCATCATAATTTTGAGGTTCTCCACCTCTGTACTCTGCCCTGGTGAGACTGCATCTGGAATCTTGGGTCCAGTTCTGGGCCCCTCAGTTCCAGAAAGACACAGAACTGCTGGAGAGAGTCTAGCGCAGAGCCTCAAAGATGATGGAGTGGAGCATCTCCTTGATGAGGAAAGGCTGAGGGAGCTGGGTCTCCTGAGCTGGGAAAAAAAAAGAGACTTTTGGGTGACCTCATTAATATTTATAAATACGTGAAGGGTGGGTGTCAGGAGGATGGAGCCAGGCTCTGCTCAGTGGCATCTAGTGATAGTACAAGGGGCAATGGGTGTAGGCTGGAACAGAGGAGGTTCCACATCAGTATGAGAAGGAACTTCGTCCCAGTGAGGGTGACTGAGCACTGGAAGGGGCTGCCCAGGGAGGGGCTGTGGAGTCTCCTTCTCTGGAGACATTTAAAACCCACCTGGCCATGTTTCTATGCCACTGGATCTAGGTGATCCTGCTGTGTCAAGGAGATTGGACTGGATGATCTTCTGAGGTCTCTTCCAATCCCTGATGTTCTGTGATTCTGTGATTCCGTGATGTTTATGGTGCTAATATCATTTTTCGTAGTATTTTTCTGTATAGAAATCTGAATCCAAAAGCCCTGTAGGGTCCTTTGTATTACTTGTCTATTCTTCCTGCTGTTTGTGTCTATGGCTAGTTAGGGTTTTTCATCTTTGATTTCATCATCATAATCACACTGTTACTCTCTAGAGCCCTACAGACTGCCCTCTTTAGGGCTGTGACCACGTCAGAACTTTGTCGACAGATTTACTTTTAACAGCATAGTGTTTTCTACCTGAAATTCAGATGAGTGATTTTTTTTCTTGGTAGTTTTAAATTTTTCACTTATTTTTAATAAATCTTCCTTGTATTTTATTTGTGATTTTGGTGTTGCGTGTGCTTCTGCCCCAGCCTGAAGCTGCAGTGTCACATTCACAGAGTCATACACAAAGTCACAGATCAAAAGATCATCTAGTCCAGCCCCCCTGTCATGTGAGGACCACCTAGTTCATCTCAAATTCGTGAGTAGTTTTGGCCAGGGTTGGAAAGGACCTTAAAGATCATCCATAGAATCATAGAATCATTAGGGACTGGAAGGGACCTTAAAAGATCTTCTAGTCCAATTCCCCTGCCACAGCAGCACCACCCAGACCAAGTCACACAGGAACACATCCATATTGTTTTATAGAACTTCTAAGTACCTGCAACACAGGCTTTAAGATGAAAGGACCTTCCCCACTGTAAGTCACTATAGAATCATAGAATCAGTGAGGGCTGGAAGGGACCACAGGATCGTTCAGTTGCAACCCCCTCTGCCATGGGCAGGGACACCCCACCCTAGACCAGGCTGGCCACAGCCTCATCCAGCCTGGCCTTAAACACCTCCAAGGGATGGTGCCCCAACCACCTCCCTGGGCAACCCATTCCTGGCTCTCACCACTCTCACAGTCAAGAACTTCCTCCTCATATCCAGTCTAAATCTACCCATCTCCAGCTTTGCTCCATTGCCCCTAGTCCTGTCGCTGCCCCAGTACAGAGGCAGGGACACCTTCACTAAAGCAGGTCACTTAGCACCCAACATCATTGCCCAAAGCTCAGTCTCCATCCTGGAACATCCATTGCCAAGCAGGTGGAGCCCTGCAGATAGTTGCTAGCAGTCAGAGATCTCTGAAGTGAGAAATACCTGTGCTGAAAGGGCTTCCCTGACATCTTTTCTTGTCCCTTATCCTTGATGTCTCTATTGTGTCTGTAATTTTTCTTGCCTGTTCTTTGGTATTTTTATAGGATTAATCAGAAATTCAAAGCAGGCGACAATCCACATTTCCATCACTGTTTAGTTTTTATTACACATCTCATCAGCATGGAAGTAATGGAAAGGAGAAATACAGATCTGTTACAATAACTTGCACTTGGAGAAGTGTAAGGAACCACTAGCAAAAACCCTTCTCTGGATGCTTTATCTTTGTCATTTATTTTCCTTTGCAAAGCTAATTCAAACAGGTTTTGCATCAGAGCTGGGTATTTTTTTCTAGCTTAAAGGTTAGGTTGGACTTTATTTGTCAGTTGAGTAAGTTAGGAGCTGGGTCTCTCAAGCTTGGAAAAAAGGAGACTGAGGGGTGACCTCATTACTGTTTATAAATATGTGAAGGGTGCATGTCAGGAGGATGGAGCCAGGCTCTGCTCAGTGGCATCTAATGATAGGACAAAGGGCAGTGGATGTGAGTTGGAATAGAGCAGGTTCCACATCAGTATGAGAAGGAACTTCTTCATGATGAGGGTGACAGAGGGCTGGAAAGGGCTTCCCAGGGGGGTTGTGGAGTCTTCTTCTCTGGAGACAGTTAAAACCTACCTGGATATGTTCCTGTGCAATGTGGTCTAGGTGATCCTGCTGTGTCAGGGGGATTGGACTGGATGATCTTTCGAGGTCTCTTCCAATCCCTAAGGACATGTTCCTAGGTGACTGGATCTAGGTGATCCTGCTCTGGCATGGGGATTGGACTAGATGATCTTTCAATTCCTAATGTTCCGTGAGTCTGTGGTTCTGTGATTAAGTGCCTAAATGTTGTCAACGTGATTGCGATCTCACTGAGCAGCAGAAGAGAGGGGGTTATTTGGGTCTGTTCTCTCTGCACAGCAGCAGGGTAGGATTTCTATAAAAAAGCATAAGTTTTGTTCATTTTTTTTAAATTAAAGCCTCAAGGTGCTGCTTGTGCCTGACCATTGTCTTCTGCAGGGCTGAAAACCAGCACTCGGTGACCTGCCGGCATTCTGCTGCAGAGCCGTTATGCATAAATAATTATTATTGCTTTTGCTGTTGACCTGCTGACTGTACTTGGTGCCCAAGTATCTATCACAGCCACCATTTGCACGTTCCAGTCCACTTACTCACGCCGCTCTTTCATTGTGTGGTAAAATATTACCTCGGTTTTCAGAGGCTTTGACCTGTGACACACAGGTAAAAGCGGCATTTCATCAAAGTCCCTGTTGATTCAGGGTGGGTTCTGTGTTTGCAAATGCTGATTGTGGTATGTTGGGTCTGGGTCTGAGAGGAGAGGTGCATCCACGCCTCATTTTTAAATCATCTGGAGTTGCTTTTTCTTCATAGTTTTAAAGGGAATCAAATCCAGACTGTCTTGTAGATGGGTTTTTCTTTAGAAACAGCAACAAAAATCAGTTGTGAATCAGAATGTGAGGGTCAGAAGCACTTATTTCTCATTCCCAGATCTTCAAGAATGTGTTCTGCAGTGCTTTGCTTGTTTATTCCTCTCCAAAAGCTGTGTTGCCATTCAGCGGGACCTGGACAGGCTGGAAAAGATGAGTGGGGAGACACTGAATGAGCTGCAGCAAGTAGTAGCAGTGTAGAGTCTGACATCTGGGCAAGAACAACCCCAGGGACCAGCATAGGTTCGGGACTGACCTGTTGGAGAGCAGTGTAGGGGAAAGAGACCTGGGGGTCCTGATGGACAGCAGGGTGACCATGAGCCAGCAATGGGCCCTTGTGGCCAAGAAGGTCAATGGCATCCTGGGGTGGATCAGAAAGGGGGTGCTTAGAAGATGGAGAAAAGTTCCCTGATGAGGAAAGACTGAGGGAGTTGGGTATCTTGAACTTGGAAAAAAAAGACTTTTGGATGACCCAATGAATGTTGATAAATATGTGAAGGGTGGGTGTTTGGAGGATGGAGCCAGGTTCTGCTCAGGGCACCCAATGATGCCCCCAGACAAGGGGCACCAAGTGTGAGCTGGAACAGAGGAGGTTCCACGTCAATGTGAGAAGGACCTTCTTCATCGTGAGGGTGACAGAGCCTGGCAGGTGCTGCCCAGGGGGGTTGTAGACTCTCCTTTTCTGGAGATGTTTAAATCCCACCTGGCCATGTTCCTGTGCGACTGGATCTAGGGGATCCTGCTGTAGTAGGGGGGTTGGACTGGGTGATCTCTGGAGGTCTCTTCCAATCCCTAATGTTCTGTGATGCTGGGATTCCGTCACATAAAATTGAAATAACAAGAGGTCCTGTCTTGTTCTTAGTGGTATGAAATGGACTGTGAGGTCTCCAGGCTGCCTGGCAAAACCAGTGAAGTTACTGGCTGTATTAAAGCTGCTCCTATCCTTAGAAATTGCAGTTGCAGTGACTTCTGGTACTGCATCAAAAAAATTGAGCGTAGTTACAAATGTTTTAGTTATTTCTTGACAAAATATGTATTTCTTGATAAGGTTAAAACTGCAGAACAAATGAATATTGTATTACACTCCTACATACACCTAAGAACAACATGCGCTGCACTTAATGTCTTCTCCGCTATCTCATTTGTCCTCCTCAATTTACTTCGTTGCAGGGCAGTGGCAGAGAGAAGTATACTATTGCACTATTGAATGTACCACAGAATCACAGAACATCAGGGATTGGAAGGGACCTCGAAAGTTCATCTAGTTCAATCCCCTTGCCACAGCAGGTTCACCTAGATCAAATTGCACAGGAACATGGCCAGGCAGAATTTAAATGTCTCCAGAGAAGGAGACTCCACAATCCCCCTGGGCAGCCGCTTCCAGTGCTCCATCACCCTCACTAGGAACAAGTTCCTTCTCATATTTATGTGGAACCTCCTATGTTCCAACTTAGACCCATTGCCCCTCATCCTATCACCAGAAGACACTGAGCAGAGCCTGGCTCCATCCTCCTGGCACCCATTCTTCACTTATTTATAGACATTAATGAGGTCACCCCTCAGTCTCCTCTTCTGCAAGATAAAGAGACCCAGCTCCCTCAGCCTCTCCTTATAAGGGAGGTGTTCCACTTCCTTCATCATCCTCGTAGCTCTATGCTGGACTCTCTCCAGCAGCTCCACATCCCTCTTGAACTGAGGGGCCCAGAACTGGACACAATACTCCAG
>JAOXOE010000874.1:31178884-31190854 GCA_028565055.1 Phoeniculus purpureus
GCGCGACCCGCCCGGCGTCAGCACCTGCCCCGGCCCCGGCCGCTCCCCCGCGGCAGCGCCCGCCCAAGAGTGACGAGGTGGCAGCCGCGGCGGCGGCGGGGGGATGTCGGGGATTATGGAGGAGCCGCGCGTCGGCTCCAATTAGGATCAACGATCCCAGCGCTCCCGCGCCGCCGCTGCAACGGCGGGGCCGCAGCGCCCCCTGCCGCCCCCCCGCCCGCAGCGACCCGGCGGGGGGAGCCCCGGGCGAGGGAGGAGGACGGGGGAGCGGTGGCCCTGGGCTGGGAAATCTCTTGGGTCTTTTTATCCGCGTTAGTTTTGGAGTCTAACGATCTTTTACTGGCGCCCCAGGCCCCCCTCACGGCACAGTTTAGGTGTGAAGGGACGTTTGAAGATCATCTGGTCCAGTTCCCTTCCACAAACAGGGAGATCATTCCCTAGACCGTGGTAGCTCAAAGCCTCAGCCAGCCTGGTCTTGAACACTTCCAGGGATGGAGCAGCATCCACAGCTGCTCTGGGCAACCTGCCCCAGCGTCTCACCACCCTCATCATACGGCATTTCTGCCTTGTGTCCAAGCCGATTGTATTTGACCCTCCAGACTGTTGCCCTTGCCCTGTCACTACAGGTTTTGGTAAAATCTTTCTTTATAAGCCCCCTTTGTATATTGAAAGGGGTCACAGAGGTCTTCCTTGGCCATACAAGCTTTATGAAGTTCACATGAGCTCACTCCTCCAGCCTGTTGAGGACGACACCTCTCTGGATATCACTCTTACCCTCCAGCAACCCTGCTGCACTGTTCAGCTCACTGTCACCAGAGACTCACTGAGGGAGGACTCAACACTGTGGTCTACAGCATTGATAGAGACACTGAACAGTGCCAGGCCTACTGTCAGACCCCAAGGGACACCCTTTGCTGCTGACCTCCATTTGGACCTTGTACTAACTGCAACTCTTTGGATTCAACCATCCAGCCCATCCCTTGTCCAACAAACACCCTTTCACCAAACCCACTTCTTTCCAACCCGGCAACAAGGATGCAGGCAGGGGCCTGCCCTACCTGATTGGCTGACAGAGGAGGATGGTGCTTGTGTGCAGGAATGATTTGCTTTGGAAAATGCGAAGTTGTTACCCCAAAACCATCAGCTAGAGCATTCAACACGATGACTGGGGGGCCAGGACACAACCGGCTGTGGGCACAGGATGTCCCCCCTGGCATCCATGCTCACTCATCTGTGGCAGCTTGCCTTAGAAGAATGTGTTCCACCACAAATTATTTAGCCAGTAACGAGCAGCAGCAGCAGCAGCCGCTAGAGCAGTATAAATCCATGGAAAAAGATCTTTTCCTTCCCTTTTCTGAGATAAAAATCTCAGAACAGCAGAGGCTACACTGCTGACTAGGCTATTAAAATGGTTTTTATGGGATAATCACTTACTTTAACTGCCAGCTGCATAAAATTTATCATGAAAAAAAAGACTCACAGAATTCTATAATTATCATTTGCATTTTTTTAAACCTGTTTAACAAATCAAAACTGCGATCTCTCCCCCAACAATACATTGGAAGGAACAGATAGAGAGAGGTGGCAAACAGGCAGTTGACTCATCTGCCACTCAGGGCTGCAGGGACACTTCTCTTTTTGCACAAACCCAGCTCCTCCTCTGCAGGAGAAAGGCTCTTAAACAGAGCCAGGGAAAAGCAGGTTCCTTTCCATAGGTTTGCCATCATCTGTGGTGCACTGTGAGTGGGGTTTTGTGGTGCCCCCAGAAAACCAAAGGAAGAGACTGTGACATGGGGGAGAAAGCAACCAAGGCACGAGCATTCAATAGAGTTATTTTGCTGCTTTGGTACTGTCAAAACATCTTAATTTCTGCACGAGGTTTGTTGGTGAGTTGAAAGTGGCATTCTGATGCTTGCCCAGGCCAACTCATGGCAAATGGGACAAGAACATGTCACTCAGGATCTGGAGAAAGCAAAGTGAAGGTGTGGTGACAGAGGTGTGAGTAGGGATTGATGGCCATCCATCCAGCCATCCATCCAGAAGGCAGGGACCATACATTTTGTTCTGATCTATCCCTCCTTTATCCATGACTTCTCTTGCTGCCGCTCCCCAGGCCACCTGATCTCACACGCTTTGCAAGGGCGACTTGCAAAAGAAATTATTAAAATGGAGGAAGGTAACCAAACGCGTCACACGTCTTTCCTCAGCGAGGATCAGTTACACCTTTGGATCTTTCCCCCTCAACTCATCTGTACCAAGCTGACACACCGGATTGTACATTGGCTGTTGATAAAAGATTCATATCAATTCAGCGGGTCCACAGGGCCAGAAGTTTGTGACGCCACATGCTCGATCATACTTTTAAATTAAAATGAAAGAAAACAACTACCTCTCAACTATGCAAATAAATTCCTATTCAAGGTGCCAGGCTGCTCATGGTTACTTCCTCAGTGTTCTTGATGTCAAAGCAAAAGGGACATAAGTATTTCTGTCCTTTTAGAAAACAGTAACATTATTTCTTGTGCTGCTTAATACATTTTGTATTCCATTTTCTTGGAAGAGCTTCCTGAGTAGGTAGCAGCACACCTGAGAGCAAGAAGTTTTTATTTCAGCTTTACTAAATAGATTTGTGGGGAA
This sequence comes from Phoeniculus purpureus, assembly GCA_028565055.1. Classification (NCBI taxonomy): domain Eukaryota; kingdom Metazoa; phylum Chordata; class Aves; order Bucerotiformes; family Phoeniculidae; genus Phoeniculus; species Phoeniculus purpureus. Next base: position 31,181,522 of record JAOXOE010000874.1, read on the forward strand.
AATGTGTGTAGCTTCCATGTGTGTCTGCTTGCATGTAAGCATCCAAATGTTTTGAGCACAGTTTTGATGCCCATGTGGTAGCAGGGCTCTTTGGGATCCTACAGGATCAATAGATCCTATGGAGACGGTCCATGGAAGTCACAGCTTCAGTACACAGTGGATTGTGCCATCAGTATGCGGTGGGTTGTGCCATCAATGCAAAGCATCAGCGGGGTTTTGTCATGAATAAAAATATGTTGTTTACTCCAGGTACTGAACATCCAGAAAGAACCTTATTTCCTTTGTTGCTGCTTCTGCTGAAGTACATGTTTGCCAGCAGATAAACTTTGCTGTTTCAGAGACATAGGAAATCCTTGCAAAGAGGGATTTCATTCTAGAGAGAGGAGAATTGGGCAATGCAGCTGCACGAGTCGAGTCATAGAGCAGAGCGTATAATGACTTATTATTTATCAACAAAGACACAGCCATGAGCAGGATGTGATGGTCTGGGATGGGCTGATGTCACAGCAAGGAGTGGGAAAACGGCAAAGACAGTGAGAGTATTATGACTATCTTTAACCACACGATATGATCAGAGACTTTATTACTATTATTAGTCACTGCAGCTCTGTGATTCTACAAACCCACTCCATCCGTGTATGAGGGTTTGAAAAAATTATGTAACAGACCATCACGTTTTTCTTGCAAATTCCTTCTCATTTAGTTTTTCTAAGAGATGTCTAAACAGGGCAAAGTCGGCTTGAAAGAAAAACTCCCAAATTATCCCTCAGAGAACAAAAAAACCCCAGCACTCCAGCACAATCCATTCAAAAGAATGAATCAGCCTCTTGGAGAAAGGAGGAGGAGTTAAAAATGTAGGACGGAGTGGAAAAAAAAAAACCCAACTCTGCTGTTCTTTTTATTTCCTTTTCATACTGTGAGCTTCCACTTTCAACCTTTTCTCTGCATTCACAGCAGCTGGAAACTTACGTTTTCAATGGAAAACAAGAATCTGGCTTGGTCTAGAGCTAGAGCTTCAGGGAAAGCTCCCTTTGCTCTTCAGCTTGTGCTCTGCCAGCAGTAAAGGAACAGACAGGGACTTACAGGGACAGTCCACAGGAGCTAAGCTTTTAACACGTAATCTTGGGCAGTACTGATGGCCTCCAAAGGGGCACATCTTCATCGCTCTAGGAAGAATGAGCTGAGCATTACAATCTAACTTCTTATTTTCCTTTTTGGATCATGTAGGACAAAAATCTGGGAGACTGTAAAAGCAAGTGGCTGGAGTAAACATGAAGAGGCAAAGGGCCATCCAGGGGCACCCTCCTTCTTTTAGGGAAGGGCAATCCACAGCCCTTTGCTCATGGCCCAAACCTGAAGCACAAAGGACTTAACACAGAGACCTTCTCTTGCTTTTAATAGTCAACAAACAAAAAAAAAGTCAGTACCTGGCCAAGTTCCTCTTGAGTCATGAGCTAGATAGCATCCCTTTAGCTGGCCCAAACTGTGGCTCATGCCCAAGCGAGTGATCACACCAGGGGGAAGGGTGGGTGCTTGTGGTCGGTTAGGAACCCACCTCCTAAAGGCACATGGGTTTTTTGTCTTCCAAGTGAGTGAAGTACCACCTCTCTGACAAAGAGCATTATCAGTTTGAAGTAATTTGTTCCATCCTTTGTAAAAATCTAGAGGAGATTATTACAATTAACTTTTTCAATTAATTGCTATCAATAATTTGTTTTAGATTGCTGCAGTTATCTTTCATATTAATTTCCATAAGCTGTTTCCAAACAGTTGGGAGGCTGAGATACATGAAGAAGTTAAAAACCAGTAACTCTTGAGAGAAAGCAGCTACAGAAGGACCATCAGCCCCCACTGTGCTGTAATCATGATTGAAATGAAGAACAAAATCTTAGATGCTTTTTATCCAGCGAGCTGGAAATCAGACACACCGCAAGCATGAAAGCACAGCTTGTCGATGCAGCATGCTTCTGCCTAGTACATTGCCCAAATGACAACCCCAGTAGAAAAGTAAATCACAAGCCTAACCTTGGGGCAGGTCTCTGAATTCACAGCAGTTAGTGCTGGCTATCGGGGAGGGAACCTGGGGTCTTGTTCTTCATTCCTTCTGGGACCAGGCACGTCTTTCCATCCTCTCTCCTTTCTGTGGCTGACACAACAAAAACCTGTGAAGTTGAAGCCATATTTTAATCTTCTGGAGCCACGTATTACATCTTCTCTGAGCTTGTGAATACAGAATTAGCATCACACCACCTCTAACCTCTACTTAGTAAGTGACTAGAGCACCAGAATTTATTTTACTGTGCCTTTTCCCAAATCCCCCGTTCCATCCAACTCAACCACCCTGATCAGCAATGTACGGCATTGCCTTGGGGAAGCAGGAACCCATACAGGGGATGTTCCATTACCAGATGATTTGAGTCTGCTTGGTTTCAGCATGTGGACTGTGTTATTTCAGTGGTACCCAGGGACTGCTTCTGTGCAGCTAATCAGCATGAGCCAAGGGGAAGCTGTGGCATGCAGCAGAGCTGGTGTCTCTCAACACCAGCAGGGTGGGCAGCCTGAAACCGTGGTTGACAGCAAAATTTTGCTTCATGAAACCCCAGGGCTGTTTTACAGCACAGGTGCCTGTCCCACATATCCCATCCTAGCACTGGCAATGCACACCAGCCAGCAATGAAAGCAAAATGGGTGTTATCCCCTTCTCAAAATTAACACGTGGTGGCATGGCACACACCCCCAGGTGACATCATGCCCTGCCCTGGCAAGCCTCACAGCCTGCTGCGAGGACACAGACTGCTTACTGTGGGGAAACCAGTGAGTTCGCTAAATGAGGGTTTGCCTCCTGTTCAACTGAAAAGTGTCTTGGTGCCACTCAGGTAATTACACAACAGGTTTTCATTGTTCCTGGCAATGAACCGAGGAAAACTGCAATTTTCTAAAAGTGCTGTGGCTGTAGCTGGGCACCAGTGATGTGATGCGGCCATCCCTAAAGTCCAGAGTGTACAACAACCACCAAAATGCAGTTATTTCTTTATCTTACAGAAACTGCACTTAAAATAGTGCCACTTCTTTAGTACTATTAAGAAAAAGTCTGTTGACTGGAAAGCGTACACTGAACTGCTTTGCTTTATTTTAAACCCCCATGAGCAGAAGAGAGTGTTTGTGAGGACCTATTCTAGAACATATTTCGGCAAAATGCTTATCTAACAAACTTAGTGCTACCTGCTATCTGGCTTCTGCCAGTAGAGAAATGCGTATTCGCAGCCTCAGTGCCTCCAGCAGTAGTTTTAGACTGGCGATGAGGAAAATATTTTCATCCCAACAGGGCATTTTAACATTTTACCCACAAATAATGGACAAAATCTCTTTGTAGTGAAAGGAGAAGAGCAGAGCACTATTATTTAGTAGGAATGCTGGCCAGTTTTGAGAACTGATAATCACATGGATTTATTTTTACTCATCTCTTCATAGATGTTTGAAATTACAGGAACCAGCACTTCCAGGAGAAGTACTAACGTCAATACTAAAGAAGAAAATTTTTCAAAAGGTTCAAGCTATTTGATTGTCTGAAGCTTCTGAACAAAGCTTTAAAACAAAAACAACAACCCACAACCAGCCAGACATCAAGCTGATCCAAGCTAATATATTTGGAGCAAACTTTTGAACTATAGCAGGTTAACATGACCACATGTCAAGGGTTCTGTGGTACTGGTACATTTATCCTTATCCCTCTAAGAAGCAGATTGCTTCTGCATCTCTTCAGGTGCTCCAAGTAAGCCTGGAGAAGGTAAAAGTGCTCCCTTCTATTAATAGTAAAGCCATCACAGAATCACAGAACATTAGGGATTGGAAGGAACCTTGAAAGATCATCTAGTCCAATCCCCCTGCCAGAGCAGGATCACCTAGACCAAGTCGCACAGGAACATGTCCAGGCCATGTATTTGCAATTCCTCTAGTGTCTCCTTCAGCTTTTAAAAGTTCCTCTGAGCTCATCCCATTCATTAATGTATTAACCTAAAAAAACCGGTTAACTCTCACCCTTCCTGGGGTGTATGGATTGGCCACTCTGAGTTAATGTCATATCTGTAAATAGCCCCTTGAGTATGTTCACTGTCAGATCCTTTTAGAAGACCTGGGACCAACTTGGAGATGTGAATTTCTCTCTTCTCAAAACACCTGAGAATGAATCTTGCAGTGTAGGAATTGGGTCCATTTACAGCCAAGCTTTACAGTGGCTTTGTATTGCCCACAAAGCCTTACACTGTCGTGGCTCTTGGGAGCTTGTATGCCTAGTTCAGCCCTCACCCTGGCATCCTCAAGTGAAATTATACCCTGCCTCTTCAATACAAGCCACTGCTCCTCTGAACCATCTCACTGCTCTCTGATCTACCCAACCACATTTCCAAAGCCACCCTCCAATACACAAACAGCACCAGCATTGCCCACTCCCTCCAGCCTTCCTGTTGTCTTGCTTATAAAACACATCTCTGCCCTAAATATAGCTCTGTGTTTTCCTTATCAGTTTCCTCTGCCTGGCAAGTCTCTAGGGTGCTGCTTTTTCCTCAGGTTTACCCTTACATACCACCACATTCTGCCTTTCAGCAGGAGAGCTGCTCCTTCAGTCACAATTAACTTTAATTGCAAACGGCTATAGCAGGAAGTTCCTGTGACAGGCAGACAGCCTAAAATTCCATACCTCTCTCTTTCTGGGACACCATAACGGCAAGTTCATCTCCTTCAGACTTACTCCAGAAAACATTTTTGTAGGCTGTCTGGGATAGCCTGCACAGACTCCGAGATTTAACACGGTGTGATCCATTACCACCACAACAGAATACACAGGAAGTCAGTCCATCCTGCCCATGCTAGTAAAGGGTTTTGAGTCACAGAACATTAGGGATTGGAAGGGACCTCAAAAGATCATCTCGTCCAATCCCCCTGCCACAGCAGGATCACCTAGACAAAGTCACACACAGAACCACAGAACACCAGAACATTAGAGGCTGGAAGGGAACTTGAAAGATCATGCAGTCCAATGCCCCTGCCAGAGCAGGATCCCCTAGATCAAGTCATGCATAGAACCACAGAACACCAGAACATTAGGGATTGGAAGGGACCTCAAAAGATCATCCAGTCCAATCCCCCCCACCCCAGCAGGACACGCCAGATCAAGTCACACAGGAACATGTCCAGGCAGATAACAGAGATGCTGCTCCACCGCCTTCGATTCCTCTCACACAAAAAAAATGTCAGGGAGATTGGACTGGATGATCTCTCAAGGTCCTTTCCAATCCCTAATGCTCTTTGATTTTGTGAATTTGCACAATTTTTCACGAGAACTTCATAGAATCATAGAATAATTAGGGATTGGCAGGGACCTCGAAAGACCATCTAGTCCAATCCCTCTGCCACAGCAGGATCCCCTAGATCCAGTCACACGGAAACACATCCAGGTGGTTGAAACATCTCCAGAGAAAGGGGTTTGCAGCAATTTGCTTCATCAACATGTTACAACACGTCATTTGCTTTGCAGAGTCGTTTTCAAAGGAGGCTGGTTGCAAGTGTCACACCACTGAAACAATCAATTATAAATCAAATCTGATCAGAATTTGGGATTCCAGTGCGACTGGATGTAGGGGATCCTGCTGTGTGATCTTGTGTGATTCTGTGTAGAAAAAATCTAAATTTTTTAATTTCTGCTTGTAGAAACGCCGAAACGGGAAATTCAGAGTTCGGGTCGTTGCGGGTATCTCTGTTGGTGTTTTCAGAGTGCGCTGAATGGTGACAAACAACAGGGAAATGAAAGGACCCAAAAACCAGTGGGGAACTAGCGTCTTAAATACCTCTTAAAATGCTTCCGATTTTTGCTTATTTTACTCTTTTATTGGCCTCTACTTGGCAAGGCTGGGAAGCGGCAAAAAAAAAAAGGAAGAAGGGGAAAAAAAAAAATCTCTTACATATCCATGATCAAAAATGAGCGCCTGATGGCCTGAAGGTTGAAATAATTATCTCTGGTGGCCGTGCAGATCTCAATGTCAAAGCTAAGAACCACAGGGCAGCAGAATTAAAGCATGAAAACTGGCATGAGCACAGACAACTGCTTGAGGCTCTTTATGACTGTTTGATACAGCAGCCCTTTGTTGGGAATCTTGTTTTTTTAGGTTCGAAAGCAACTGTGTGTGTCTAATCTCGCATTTTCCTTTATCATCAATTCCATTCCTCTGATATTTACAAAACTAAGCAACATCACATGTGTTTGTTATCCCCCCGGTTTCCTACGAGTTGGTCCATCCGAAGGCTCTTCTGCCCATCTGCAGATAGGTGGCACCGTTCATACAGATTGGCGGAGCATCGCTTCCCGCCGCTCGGCGCGCTGTAAATTAACCTGTCACTTTATTATTTGACAAGATCTTCATTTTTATTCATCAGGACTTGGGCCAGGATGGGTGCGTTTATGGCCATTTGCTTTGCACGGCTCTCAGCTGAGTTTGTAGGTATTGTAAGTGAGATCCATTATCCCTGTTACAAGTGCACACAATGCAGATGCTGATCTGCGATGATGATGAGAAACCAAAGTCAGTAAAGACCACATAAGCCGCCCTTGATGAAAAGATAAATGAATGCATAAATAACATTGTGCTCCGCTGTGTTTGCCGAGATCAAGGATAGATTTTGAAGGTTTTGAGAGATCAGACGTACAGAACCTGGAGAAACTCGCCCTCCCTCACTTTGCATGCAGCAAGCATTTCCCTGTGTACAGAGGAGCTGAGACACATTTTAATGCTTTGCTGGAAGAACCAGAAAGGTTTGGGCACTTTTCCGTGGGATTTGTGGTTTGTTTTGTTTTTTTTTTCTTCAAGGGGGAAAAAAAAAACAAACCCACAAAGAAATGGCAGTCAGGATAAAAAATAAGTTTAATTGAATATGAAACCAAAGAGCATCACTCCCTCCCCAAAAAAAAAAAACCTGTTTACATTTTCACTGTCCCTAACTCCGTCCTTTGTGTAAATACTTCCAGTACTTCTATTGTGTTCCAATTATAAGTGTAATTATACAGATAAATTAGTAAATTGTGTTTGCAATTGTATTCGTAGAGATTAATGACGTTTGAACAGGCAGAAGCGCGGCGTCGCAAGACCTGTAGTTAGAAGGTGCGTTCCCTCCACGCGTGGGGCTCTCTGTTTAAAATGCCCTATAAAAAATAAAATCTCACTAATTGATTTCGTCGTTCAGATTGGCAGCTCTGCGGTGATTTTCCCGCGGCGTGCTTAGGTGTGTATTAAATCGGGAATTTTTAGAAAGAGCTTGGTCATATTTAAATCGCGGGCTGTAAAAGGGAAACCCAAAACTTTGTTGACATAAGTGGGTGCGGATAGGGTTTGGGGTTTAAAAGGAGGGTCTTAGGTTGGTGCCACCCATCCCAAAAACGCATCGTGGCTCATGTTTAGCGCAAATTGCCATTGAAAATGTGTTTGGTTTTCATAGTCAACATTTTAAATATAATTTACACGAGGAAATCAGTGCGTCCGCGCTGTGGGATGGAAGGGAAATGAAGTATGACCTGTCAGGAAGGTACTTTGGACTGGGTGATCTTTCAAGGTCCCTTCCAGTCCCTAATGTTCTGTGTTTATTGAAACCTTCGATATTTTATAAATCTAAATAAATACGCTAATTCCGCCATGGAACTTTTCCAGCTTTGGAAAACAACAGCAAAAATCACTTAAAGCCCTTTCCCAAAGTACGTCGCAAAGAGTGTGGGGGTGAGGGGGTTTTTTTTTAGCATCTGGTGTAGGAAAAAATGAATACACAGTAGTAAATAAATAAATAACAGAAGTAAATTGAAACAAATAATGAAACAAATGAGTGACATTTTTAAACGTGCAAGCGAAAGTGAATGAAGCAGTTTTTTTTTAAAAAAAAAGAACCAGTTTAAAAAACCCTCGAAAAAAGATTTTAACAAGTTTAAAAAAAGTTTTCAAAAGTTTAAAAAAGTTTAGAAAGTGTTTAGAAGAAGCTTTAAAAAAGCTCTTTAAAAGACTTAATAACTTTGTTTGAGAAAAGAGTAGAACTGAAAAAAACCTAGAAAGTAAAATAGAGAAGGGAAATAAATTTTAAACCCGACGAAATGAAAGTGAGGTTTATTCGCAGGTTTTTTTTTTCATTTAGTTCTATATGTGTGGCAGATAATAACATGGCATTCATTTAACCATTACTGGACACCCGGTGACTAGTCGTATTTTCTGTCAAAAGACTGTTTGCAGTTAATGTTAGCAAACCCACCACAGTCTGCCAGTGTAAGCAGATTATCAGTAATTGTATGTGTGTATGCATTTTGGGGGAGGGTAGGGGGCAACATTTTCTTCAGGTCTGAATAAGATATAGATTCCTGCTGGCTGTTTTGTATTTCATCATAAAGCCTGTGAGGAGGCCGCTACCCATTGAGTGGCTGTGGCCCATGAAGTTGCTGGCGTGCTGTGCGATGTTTTGATCTCAGCAGTGGCAGTTATGTTCCTGATAAATTTGTAACCCCCAGGAACACCTGCAAATCAGCCCGGGATTTAAATTAAAATTAGGTTTTTATGGCGAGTTGTGTTGTTGTTGGTTTGTGGCTTGTTTTTTTTTTTTTTTAATCAGGCAGAAGGTGGTGATAAAAAGAACCATGTATTTTCGTGGTCGGAAAGGTAGTAATATTTCAATTTAATCGGAACTGTTGCGCCAATAATGGGATCCAGATTGATCCGAGAGCTGGAAACGGCGCAGAGATTAAAACCGTGTTTTTGGAAGGTGTGGATGGGGTGGTTGGTTGGTTGGTTTTTTTTGGTGGGTGGGGGGAAAAGGGGAGCAGAACCCAAAACTGGCGCAAAGTTTTGTCCAAAGGAAGGAAGTTTGGAGTTTGCGCTCAACTTCTGAGAGGAGGAGATACGATCTGTGCTCGGCCACAGGGGTTTTGTTTGCAGGGGAGGTCACGGGGCAGCAGCATCCCAGGTGCATCCCAAAACACAGAGTGATGCAGGCAGATCTTTTTGTCTGATTTTCTTTTCTTTGGTGGGAAAGACCCAGCTTCCGGTGATGGAAAACCGGTCTGGTCCTCGCGGTTATTTTTGAACGGGGCTGAGAAATCTCGATACGTTCATGGGAGCTGGCAGCAAACCGTACAGAGAGCCTTGTTTTAGGAGGTCATATTCATACAGAATCTCTAATTGGCATGATGAAGACGGGCGCGTTAACGAGCCCACTTTAAATTAAGAAAAAGAAAACAAAAAAAAAAAAGGAGCCCCATACTTTGTGACCAGGAGAAATCTTATTGGGGTGTGGGGAGCGGGGCTGCAGAAG
>JAOXOE010000874.1:31192120-31208370 GCA_028565055.1 Phoeniculus purpureus
ACCCCTTGCAAAGTGCCCCTGAGGTTTCCGTGGTTAAACTTGTCGAGCCCCACGGCGATAAAGGGATTTTGTTTAGCAAACAGTTGATATATTTTGCAAGAAGGGTTTTGGTTAGGAGGGAGGGATGGATGGAAGGAGGGAGGGAGGGGGCGTTGGATGCCATTTGTCAGATGGAGAGCGGTTTGCTGGAGTTTTGATGTTTCCCAGGTGAGAGAATTCACAGTGACATCTATGTACGGGGTCACGGCACGTACGCGGCGGAGATTTTCTTATGACAACTTCGCGTAGGTAAGGAGGGAGAGGCGGCAGGGTGAGGACGAGGAGAGAGATACGTAGAGTTAAACAGCGCGGGGGGAAAGAAAAAAAAAGGCAATGTGCTTCCTTTTTTCATGGTAAATCTTATAAAGTATTCAACCAAACTCTACTCCATAAAGTCGTCTGAAGAAAAAACTCACTCCCCTAATCCCCGTCTTAAAACAAAAGACAAGGTCCATTATTACTTCAGCAGCATAGAGAAAAGGAAATGAGAAGGGGACAAGGGTTGCTACAGTTTGACATGGGGCAATTAATCTTCCAGTAAGCGTTGTCAGGCAGAAATGAACACAAATGGATCACTCACATTAACCAGAGGAGTGTAGGTAGGGATTTTAACAAGCATTTACGAGAGTCCATTTTCTCACTAATGAAGAGGGGAATAAACGAACCAGTGTAAGCTAGCATTATGTACTTAAAGTTGTGTCCTTTTGGCTAAAGACGCCTCTTCACATTCTTGACATTTCTAGTAGAGCCTGTATGATCTAAGCCAGTGCTGGAAGGGTTGGAAATTCTAAGGTTGGCTTAGAACTATGCATGGCTTACTTCAGAGCCCTGTGTCACTGTGTTCATTAGTTTAAAATCCCCATTAACCCTTCCCTTTCACAGAAAACTATCCTCAGACTCATTTAAGCATCAAAACTCTTAGCATGCACAGGGCTGCTCTAATTTATGTATTTTGCAGCAGTTTAAAGACGGGGAAAAAAAGGGGGACTGTGCGCAAGTAAATAAATAACCAGGGCAGGGGTTTTGTTTGTGGGTTTTCTTGTGTTTGGTTTTGTTCTTCCTTTTTTCCTTCTGTAGAAAGATTTTTTATGATTTTTTTTTTTTAATTTTTTTTTTTTTAAATTTTCTCTTTTATTTTCCCCCAGGGATTCCTTTACTAGCAAATTAGCTACTTTATATTAGCTCCATCAGAAAAGTTCTGGTAGCCCTTAGGATAATAAAGCGGGACAAACACCCCTCCAAAGAAAGAGTAGGATTTACAGAACCCCCTAACCGGCAGCTTCCAAAATCAACCTTGTTTATGGCAAGTTGGAGCCTCTGTGTGTCCGAGGACGCAATCAGTGGGGAGTCGCAGGAATGAAGGTTTCACTGTCCTTTCAGTTTAGCCTTTTTGAGACGGCTGGGTAGCACCGACGCGAGACATTTTAAACTTTGGGTGTGATAGGACTTTGTTGACATATTTGCATCGTCTGTGGCTTCACAAATTCCTAAAACAACCACCCCCAAAAAAAAAAACCACCCCCCAACCCCTTCAGGGTTCAAAAAGCTTTTTAAGGATCGCGAGACCATGTGATACTAATTTGCAAAGAATTTGCAGTAAAGACCTGCTGACATTTGAGAAATACCTAAGTGTTCTCGCTGAGTGCTGCCTGCTCAGGAAAAACTTGAGTGATCCTGAGCTGGGAAGTGCATTTATTTTTGGGGGGGTTTTTTTTAATCCACAATTGCATTGATCCCTCTCAGAGTTTCCTCATCCATATTTTGTTCCTGAAAACGAAGAGACTTTTAAGACGTTATTTTCTGTGTACAAAAGGGGTCACAGATGGTAAAAAGATTTGTTACTGTGAGGTAGACTGTAGTGTTTTGTGATTATAAAATCTAATCTGTCCCTAAATCTGTTTAAAGAGGGTTTTTTTGCCATATAATGAGCAATATAAATTATTAATATTTCCATGTTCTTAGGGACTTTCACAGCCATAATTTTACCAACACAGCTGTTTGACCCAGTGACATCATGTTTTGCATATTTTTGCATTTTAATGAGTTAGTCATTTAAAAGGTTACAAAGAAACCATAACTCATAAGTAATTAAATTATTTAGCAGAAGAAGTGTAAGAACGTCTTCCAGCGTAGGTCACTGTGGGAAGGAAGGAAGGAAGGAAGGAAGGAAGGAAGGAAGGAAGGAAGGAAGGAAGGGGCATCAGTGTGCCGGGGTGCACCTGTTTGTCAGCGATAGGTACAAACCGGAGCATTTCGATTTAGACGACAAGTGGCTCTTTTCCTGGGGTGGATTACGCAGACGAACCAAGACCAGCTGGGTTTTGCATCGTTGAGGTGGAAGGTTTCACTATAAAGCTGCTCCACGCTGGCGTGGGGAGTTGTCCTCCAAGACTCGGGTAACCCCAAGGTTTTGGAGGAAACACTTGTGCGTGATGCGCTTCGCCTCTGCAGCGCTGAAACGCAGATCTCCCGGGATATTTATATCATCTCTTGTAATGATTTAATACGTAGAAATCCAAGAGATTTATCTTTTCTTGTAATGGTTTAGTACATCGAAAACCTTGGAGATTTTCAGGTAAAGCAGAACTTGAGCTGCGTCTCTGCAACCTGAAGGTGTTTTGGATCCAGGCAAACCTCCAACACCATCGAAATATGGACAGCTCAGGTGATGTTCACCTAAAGGTTTTTTCCCCCCGTTACCACAGGGAGCGGACAAGGTGCATTTTAGAATGAGTTTACTTACTTTTTCATAGAATCATAAAAATACATAATTAAAGCCTGTTTGGGGTATATCCATTACAGGGAACACATGAGAATAATTAAGACACGCTGTGGCATTCTCAGAGAGAGGAGGCAGAGTGGATTGGAAAGCAAATTCACAGTCGAGAACTTTCGCTGTCAGCTAATGGGATGCTTAGAAATACCATAGAAACATCAAAAATTCCCACACTCCTGCTTCAACTCTGCTTGAGCAGAACTTTCAGGGAGTGACTGCCATTCCCCCTCAGTAAATGAGGATCAAAAATTACTTGTTGCTGATGGGGGGAAGGCAGTTTTTAAAGATTATCTGGTTGTTTCTGGTGTTTTGTTTTCAGAAGGAGAAGTTCTGTGTAAATCTGAATGAAATTCTGATTTAAAATTAAAAGCTAAATACACTTCATGACTCGATGCTCATGTTTGAGGTCTTGTGACCCTCTGAAGTTTTAGTGGGAAAAGAAGGTGAAATGGTTTCTTAAGAGATGGGGAAATAAAGGAAAGACTAATTTAGAGAGTGCAGACTGTGATCACATAAAGGCTTCCTATTAAGGCATCGATAAAAGATGCTGAGCCCTATGGGTTGGCAGTGGACTCGTCCTGTGGTTTCCACCACCACCTGTGGAAACAGGTTAGAGACCTCAGAGCCGTGTGCACTTAGTGAAGAAGAGCAGAGACACTTTCTGCAGCCTGGGCAGTTGTTGTGGAGGGATTATTTGCAGCCCTGCGTGGCCGGGGTGGATTCACTCCCATTCAGCCCCCAGTGATTTCTCCAGGACCGCTGATGGGAAGCAGCATTTGAACATGAACATCATTCTTTTCCTAACAGAAAAGTAGGTGGTTTTTCCTCACTTTGCCATGATAAATACTTTTGTGCTGGAAAACCCCAGCGAAATCAGCAAAGGCGTAGTGGTTCCCTATCAAGAGCACAGAGGGAGTTAAATCCCTTATAATTCACGAATGTGTTTTGTCAAACGCTCTAAACCAGGAGCGCAGGTATCACACATGGACCCACTAGTTGTGGATGGATGTGAGATGTTAATTCTCTTCGAAACTTTTCAGCAGTAAAACTAAAAGTGTGGGAACAGCTTATCTGGGGTTTGGGGGTGGTGTTTTTTGTAGCCTTGGGCTTGGATTTGTTCAGAATAGGTGATTCTAACCCAAATTAACAAATATCAAAGTTAAATAAAAAAAACACCCAGAATCACACAATCACGGAACATTAGGGATTGGAAAGGACCTCGAAAGATCGTGCAGTCAGGTTTATTGTTTTTATGGCTCTAATATCCATTAAAAGTTGGTAACACAGCAGGTGACAGTTTGGGTAAGTGTAAAGTGAATGTTTTGAAATAAATAGCAGTTGGGTGACCCGGGATGTCAGGGCTCTAGACAAGGGTGTGTGTTTGTCAATATATCCTACATGTTTTACAGACTCCTCGGGGAGCAGGGGAAGATACAATTTCACCTTTTCTGTGCCAAAACATTTTAATTATATCTTCTTCCCAACTACAGCGGTTCAGTAACCAAGGAGCTGACATTGATGCATGTGTTGATAAAGCTGCAAACATTCAAAATGAGATTAACAAAGATTTTGAGGGAAGAGTGGCAGCTAATTTTGCACAGTATTCTGCATCTAATTCGGGTCAGTGTAATGATAGAATGTTTTATAACCACTGTGACATCCAGGGGGGACTTTTAGGGCGCTTTGTGTTTTCGAGGGTCCGTGCGCGTGGAAGTTCTTAATGCATCGCTCAAACAGGTTATAACTTTCTTTTATTGAACGTCTATTGGTTGTAGCCATAAAACAGGGATACACTTCGGCGTTCAGAAGCAATTTTATATATCCATCAGCATCCATCACGGTAATAGGTTCCTTTTGTCTAATTCACCTTGAAACTATTGACTTCAGATGTGAAACGGGACCAAAAAAACTACCGTCGCTGCTTAATATTTGCAAGGAGAAGGGATGGAAAGTTATATGAAGTGTATTTAAACCATCAAACTGTAGTTTCTTTGTGTGGTGTGGGACCTTTTGAGAACATCTCAATGTATTTCTGCTCTATTCTCCTCCTTGTTTGAAGGCAACTGACATTCTTCTTTCACTTTTTCTTTTTGTTTGTGAAATTTTCTCCTTTTTTTCATCCACTCACTTCTCCATCTGCTTTCACTTTTGTTTGCTTGGGCCGTCTCTCATCCCAACTTGATAATGAGGAATGCGGTGTGACCCTGACCTCTATCAGCCCATGCATGACCTTCTGACTCCCCCACATAACCTTTGACCTTCTCTTTGACAGCTTGATTAATTACCCTGTGTTATGATTTATGAGTAAGTGCTATGTAAAAATAATAGACAACAGGTGGTCCTCTAAAAACTTTTTGTGGCATGTTTTCTTTTCCTGCCCAACTCGATGAGCTATTTTAAGTTGGGAACTTAGCGGGACAATGTGTGTTTGGCAGGGACGCGGCATTTTTACACATTTGGACACAGCGCTGGAATTCAGGCGGACGAGGTGTAGCCGGGGGTTGGAAATATCACGAAAAGTATTAGCAGGGTGCAGTTGCCAAAATGTACTTCGGGATGGAAACCGAAAGCGGAGTCAACTGACATTTCAGGCGTTTCAGTCTCAGGTCACGTCTTGAGAAAATTGCTCAAATAATGGAGGGGGCATTTTTCAAGCTGAGCTGCATCTCCAACAGCTATGTTTGCTTTAACGCTTCACTAGTGACTTCTGATTGGTTGTCATGACCTCATCCCGCTGTTGCACCTACGTTGTCGCAGCGGTGACATAGATGCACCCTTCTCGTGGAAAAGATGGGAAATGAACGGAACAGGCGTCTTTCAGAAAGATGAATGGACGTCACTGTGTCCTTTTTAACCAGGGGATGATTTCAGAGCTGAGCACTTTGAGTAGTGTTTCTCCCCCTGCACCGTGATGTAACTCTGGTCTTGTTGCCAACGACCCAAATAGAGACCTGAGCTTGAAAATTCAGGTTGGTAAAACTGAGGAAAATTATCTCTCTCAGAGCCTGGCTAGATAGTTACAGAGGTCAAAGGATTCCTCTCCAGCCCTGACCTCTCTGGTCACATATGGTGTCCCATTTTGGTGGATTAATATGCAGAGCTGAATGTTCTCAGCTCATTATTCAGGTGGCCAGGCAGAAGAGATTTTAAAAGATTTGGAATTTACCTCAAATACCTCAGGGTTGGGGTTTTTTTTTTTAACCTCACTCGCTGTCAGAGGCAGTAGTTGTGGTGTTCCTTCGTTTTGAACACCTTCCTCAAGCATCCAGTAAGAGGCAGAAAGCACCTCTCCGTTTGAGGTCCCTTCCAGTCCCTAATGTTCTGTGATTTCTGGCTGGTGTGTTAGAAGAGCTCCTTCTATGTTGTTCTGATTTGCTAGTAAAAGTCTTGTAACTGAGATTCAAGATCCTTCCCAACACTTGGATTTTTCAGCCTCTTTTTCCTTTCACCATAATTTGCTCTCTCACTTCAACAGATTAACTGTGTTTGTGAACCTTAAAGTGGGTTTGCGCACAGACCTCTACACCCAGGTGTAGTTACCTGGAGGATGCTGGTAGTTAGCAGTAGATCACATTTTATTTGCCTTTAAGCATTAGAATTTGGGGAAATAAGTGTTAATTTGGCATTTTAGTCAGGCACTAGTCAGGTGCTGTAATTGTCTGACATCATAGTCAGAAATGATGATTGTACTCACCTAAGTAAGTTGGAGGCTGGGACTTGTATTTCTTGGTGTCTGTCCCATCACTGCATCCCACCAGGTACTCTGATGAGGTTTGCAGTCAGACCTTGGCTTCTGTGCAACATCTGCATTCCCTCAGACATGTGGTGGAGAATAGGACTTGGATAGTTTCAGCTGGATGAAGATTGATGGAGTAATAGTGGGGAGGAGGGTCTGTCCCAAAGTTTAGGTTTTTAACCATGAGAAAACTTTGCAATTAAGATGGTGGTTTCTCTTTCTGTTGACACACAGGAGAAAACTAATCCAGTGTTACATGGATTGGACTGGATGATCTTTCAAGGTCTCTTCCAATCCCTAATATTCTGTGATTCTGTGATTCAGTGCTGAAAATGTCCTGAATGTTTTGCTGATGGCCACAAGCTCTCAAGACTCTCCTGGGTAATGGTGGTTACTTGCACCGTATATCACCGTGTTTTGGTAACGCTGGAAGCTCATTATAGCCAACATTGGTATTTTTAATGAGAGGTGCATTCTTCTGAGCCAACTTGCATTTAGAGATCTACTTTCTAATTAATTTGATCTTCTCTCCAAAGACTCTGTGTCTTAGGGTGAGAGAGCACTGGAAGAGGCTGCCCAGGTGGGTTGTGGAGTCTCCTTCTCTGGAGAAGTTTCATACCTGCCTGGCCATGTTCCTGTGCGACTGGATCTACTGGATCCTGCCGTGTCAGGGGGTTTAGACTGGATGATCTTTTGAGGTCCCTTCCAATCCCTAATGTTCTATGATTCTGTGAGTCTGTGTCTTGCTTGTCCTTAGACAAGTTTGATAAAGGCTTTTTTTTTCGCTATTAGTGGTCTTGAGTGCTCAATTTTGTTTGGCTTTCAAACTGCTCAACGTCAGTGATGAGTTCCCCCTTCTTTATCAATTTTTCTGGTTGCTCTCTACTCAAATGGTTGAGCTACACCCATGTTAAATTAAAACCTAATTGAACTTAAAAGCCATTTTGTCACATGGATTTTGTTTTCTTTTCCTACTAAACACTTGGGTTAGAGTTGTATGAGAGAGGTTGTAACGTCACTCTCCTGTCTTCCATGGCCTTTGTTGACCGTCTTCCGTGGTGTCTTTGTTTACATCTTGTGATTTGGGTTGCAGAAGCAAGAGGAAAACGAAGGTGATCCTGCTGTGGCAAGGGGGGATTGGACTGGATGATCTTTTGATTTGTCTTCCAATCCCTAATGTTCTGTGGAAACAGTTTGAAGAGAGGTCACTTTCCTAAGAGAAACTCATGAGTTGTACGGTTAGGGGGGTTTTTTTCTCAATTATAAGGAAAACCCCTCTCAGTTATTAGTTTATTATTTTAATCCTACTGACAGGAAAGACCTGCTTGCTGGGAGAAATCCAAAAGGGAAGGTAAAGGGAGATGTGTTACGCTGCCTAAAATATAATTGATAAAAATCCTTTAATTGATTTATGAAACAGTTGGTTTAAAAATGGAGCCATATTTCATCGGCTGATGTCTATGTGAGAAATTGACGTTGTGTCCTCATAAAATTGGACAAACGAGTCGTGTAATTTTCGGTTACACAATCAATAAGTTAGACAAATTCTACTTCTTTGATGATTTATGTCTCTGTTTTGTGGTCAGCTTGAAGTGGACGCGGAGTTTCGAATCCCTGTAACACTTACGGACCTGTGATAAACACATGAATTTTGCATTTGGCACCGTGGGGAAAACAAAACGAATCGATGTGCAGAAACTTCTCTGCGGGTCAGGAAGATGAACAGCACAGAGAGACCCTGAAACCAACACAAAAATGTGAAACCATCCCTTCATCTGGGATTTGTAGCTGGAGAATGTTCCCAAGTGCTGTGGATTTGGGGGGGTTGGACATTCCAAGCTCAAGTTTTATGGGTAATTAGTAGAGCGTTGTGTGTTGAGTCAATGGGTTGCGTAGCCCTGTCTTCCTTAATTTTCCTTTTTCCTCTTCCCCTTTTTGTTTTCTTATTTATTTATGTATTTTTGGTCCTCTTTGTTTATATTTACCTCAGTTCAGTTCTACCCGGCAGGGAGGGCAAGGGAGCAACATGACAGGAGACCACTTACTCACGGCGCCGCGTCTAGCACGGAGCCAATTTTCCCTTTGGCCTATGGTGACCTTTTTTGACTACGTCCCTTATGCCACAGACAGTGCCCTGAATGCCTCTATTTCACCCTGTTTAGCAGAGTGCAACCGCGCCCTTTAACTTGGTTTTCGGTGGGAGGAGAAGTGACGGCAGACGTTTGAGTAGGGCACAAGGACGAGGGGTAGGAATTCCCTTCAGATGCGATTTTGATAACTAGTCGAGTGTGTCCAACTGTAGAAAATCACCGAGTGACAATCTGTCTACCTGACAGAGGCCACAATGCGCTACAAGGTTTGTGAATGGCTCTACAGATTAGAATAAAGCCAAGACCAAATAGAGTATCTTTTGTCGGCACGGGGTTGGCTTGCTGTGGCCAGCTAGGTGTGGGGACCTCTTTGATCCTCGCACCCAGCCCAAGTGCGAAAACTAAGGGCCAAGTGAAAAGCCAAGGGATAAAGCTGTTCTGTTGGATAATTAACACCGACGTTTCCAAAACCTAAGTCTTTACTAAAATTAACGTTTAAAGGACGGCTCGATTTTCAACCAGTAACCCATGGTAGCTTTGAGGGCTCATCTGCGAAGCGCACGTGCTCCTCTTTTTCTCCCCGTCTTCGCGGTTGTATCTCCCACGGATACAACAATCCTCGCGTTGATCTGCCGTTGCTTGCAAATCATAACAAAGTGATTGGCTGATTTATTCGAGTTTTATTTCTCACTCATAAACTCACGTGAGGCTTTTTCTTTCGCAACCGACTCATTTTGCAAAGCACCAAAAATAATGCAGGTGGTACGCTCGAAAAATCATCCCGCGGGGTCGCACGTTTTCTCTGGGTTTGTTGGCTACAGGACATAATCCCGAAGAAGTTTGTAGGGCGGATTTAAAGATGTACTTAAGAGTCGTCCCTTAAAAGAGTTGACTTCTAAGCAGCACCACTGCATCGTTTTGGGGTGTCGATTCATGGCTGCCGCCGCTGTTGGCTTCTGCGTGATGTGCTTGTTGTCAGCCACGCGGAAGGTTTTAAACTGTGGTGGATAATCTTCACGTACCTTCCCCGATCTGGGTCTACACTTGTATGAAAACCCTTCCTCCTCTCTTTGTTTTAATTTTTATTCATCTTTTCATAGAGTTCTTGAAATAATAGTTTGCTTTTCGGTTCTCCCGCTGTGTTCTGAAAAAGTCGTTAAAGAAGGGGGTTGTGAATAAAACAACATGTTAAATGATTTTAGAGGTAAAACAGGCCACTTTGCCGGCGCCGAGGGATGCGCGCGGGGATAACCGCTCGCACAGACGCACATCAGTGCCCCTTTAATGACAGGGATGAAGCGGACGGAGTATTCTTTAAATACCCCTCTGTAAATGAACTTAACGGAAAGAAATATTAAAGTTGGTTTTAACATCATTAAAGTAAAAGAGAAGAAGCATTTCCAAGCGTTAAATATCCCTTTTCATATTTCTTCCTCTTTTTTTTCCCCTCTCTCCCTCTCTCTCTGTGTGTGTTCCGAAACAGGAAGGCTATGGGGTAATAGTACTGAATCCCAATGAGAACTATATTGAAGTGGAGAAGACAAAAGACCAAGCACAGCTGTCTTCTGATAGCTCAGATGAACCTGCGGAAAAGAGGGAAAGGAGAGAGAAAATCCAGAAGGAAACAAAGAAGCGGCGCGACTTCTACGAGAAGTACCGGAACCCCCAAAAGGAAAAGGAAACTGTGCAGATGTACATTAGAGTAAGTTCATTCCGGTTTCGTTCGCCCTTCTCTAACGATCTCTAGATGAGTTTACTGTCCGTATTGGCTGGTAAACAGCAGGATTTGGTTGTTTTCCCCTAAAAAGAAACCCAAACAAACACGGAGATGTCACTCAGGAGTTCATACAGAGTTCCTGGCTCTCTCTTTATTCTCTTGGCATAGGGGGGTTTTTTTTTATCACTTTATCGAACGTGAAGTTTGGGAAAGCGTTACAAAACATCCCTTTCCGATTTCAAAAGGGAACTTCAAATGAACCCCAGAGGAACTCGCTATCAAGAAAGAGAATGATTTAAGGAAGGCTTTGTGAGGGATGGTTTTATAAACAGGGTTGTACCTAAGAAACGCTTTCCTAGCGCAGCTCAGGCTTCACGTGTCACGCGTGCGTTTATTGTGTTATATTGCCGTGTACCGGGGAGGCAGTAGCTGCAGCCTGGCAGATTTTTTAATGTATTACCTGCTAAATTAATAATGCATTGTGGAAAATACCAGTGTTCATCTTGTGTGGTAGCAGATTTACCCTATAATGTATTGTTTTCATATGAGCAGCCATCCATTGTGTTTGAGCTGAACTTGTGAAGGCAGATAAAGGAGGAGAGTTATTAATATCTTAATAAATATTTAAGCTAGAATAGTTCAAGAATGGTGTAATGAGGAAACTATGTCCCTTGCTCTTTTCTTACTCAGTGAACCTTTGCACTTTGTAATGCTACCAGCATGGGATCGTTATAACAGTGCTACCCGAGGATTTCAGGTTCTGCAGGGGGCACAAACAATATTATTTGCTCTTTGACACATTCTGCTTCATATACATGTGATGCATTATACATCCGAGACTGAGTCACGCCGTTTCCAGAGCTCCTTAATATAAAAGTTAGCGTTTTCATTCAGCAGCAGGACGTGTCGGAAAAGCCACGACGTAGTTAAAGCAGTAAAATTGTGTATTACGGCTTTCTGGTGCGAAGCAGAGCGGGGTGAAAAAAAGAAAATCAAGCTAGAGAGACATTAGAATCATCTTGAATTTTCCTATTAATTGTGGTTTAGCATAACAATGTTGGTGGGGAGGTACAGCTGTACTGGCTAGTTAAAAGGGTTTGTAACCTGGGCGCGAGATTATCGCTAATACCATAAATATCACTGTGCCTTTGGAGAAGTGTCTCGCTGCTGAGCGCGGGAGACAAAAGGATGGACATACATATTCAGAGTCACCAACAGGGCACTGGATTTTCTATCTGCTGCTCTTTTTGTGAGAGATGCTGGAACAGGCTGCCCAGGGAGTTTGTGGAGTCTCCTTCGCTGGAGATGGTTAAAACCCGCCTCGATGTGTTCCTATGCGACTGGATCTAGGTGATCCTGCTGTGGCAGGGGGATTGGACTGGATGGTCTTCTGAGGTCCTTTCCAGTCTCTAATGTTCTGTATGATTCTGTTATTCTGTGACCACCAGCCAGACCTTGGTTCTTCACAGGAACATCCAGGCTTCACTCAAGATCCGTCACAAGCCAGTGGACAATGATGATGTAAAGAAAGTCATTTAGTCACCATGTTGGTCCCGTGTCCCATTGTTGAACATGAAGCTTTCCTAGTAGTTTTTATCTCCTTTGCTTGATGAGGCATGAAATTTGGCCTCAGGAGGTTTAACCCCCAAAACATAAATATGTGGCTGCATACCATTTCCTTTTTTGAACCTCAAACACAACAGGTGAGATTTAAAACCCACCTGGCCATGTTCCTGTGTGACTGGGTCTAGGTGATCCTGGTCTAGGTGGACTGGATGATCTTTTGAGGTCCCTTCCAATCCCTAATGTTCTATGTGTGTGTGATTTTCTTCAAACCGAGGAAATAAGTAGGTGGGTTAGTGGTTGAGGGCTATAGGTTGGATAGTTGGACTTGATGCTTGGAGGTCTTTTCTAATCTTGAAGATTCTATTATTCTGTAGGTTTGGACTAGATGGTCTTTGAGATCCCTCCCTGTCCCTAGTTTCTGTGATTCTGTGAAGTTTTATAGTTTTATAACATGATATATAGTGTGGGTGGTGGTCTCCATCTCGTGAAATAAAACCTAGTCCTCACAAGCATTTAGGATGGGAAGTGCTCTGTAACGATCTCATCAAGAACTTTGGAAAACCTTCTCTGGAGACATTTCAAACCTGCCTGGCCATGTTCTGGTGCAGCTGGATCTAGGGAATCCTGCTGTGCCAGGGGGATTGGACTGGAAGGTATTTTGGAGTCCCTTC
Organism: Phoeniculus purpureus; assembly: GCA_028565055.1. NCBI lineage: Eukaryota > Metazoa > Chordata > Aves > Bucerotiformes > Phoeniculidae > Phoeniculus > Phoeniculus purpureus. The sequence goes on from JAOXOE010000874.1 coordinate 31,204,716, forward strand.
TAATCCCTAACGTTCTGTGATTCTGTGAAAACCTGATCAAGCGCTGCATCTTCTTTGCCAGGCAGGGAAAGTGGGAACAGAGAGACTAGATGAAAACATCCTCACAAGGAAAAGTGTCGACTGCATCTAGTGTCGAAGGGAAATGTGTTTGTGCCAAACATGCTGGAGAAATTCAGGCTGCTAAGTAGTCGGAATAAATAACCTCGGTTGTGTTCTCATAGGGTCACTGGGGTCTGTTGTGATCTGGCGAGGAAATGCCATTTGAACAAATCAAAGCTGTTGGGATGTTCCTCCCACTTGTGCAGTCAGATCTTCCAAGAACTGGAAGAATCAAACTCTTCCATGATAAAATTCCTTCTGGTTTGTTTTTTTTTAAGGAGTATGAAGTATTTTCTTCATTTTCATGGGAAAAAGAGAAATCTCCAGTAGCCGGGCTACTCAAGTACATAAAAGCAGAGTCTTAAAACACTCAATCTGAGCTCGCACCGTGTGTTTGTGCAAATAAAAACGGCCATGGGAGCGTGTGGTGCATTAAGCCTGAGAGATCAAAGAACTTCTCGTTTCATGCTGGAAGTTTTCCCCCAACTACAAAATAAATGTACTTTCTGGCGTACGTTACAGCCTGTTAAAGGGCCAGGCTTGGCCTGGGCAATAAACATCATGTCAAACGTTACGGCAGAGAAATCCCATTTAATGTGGTTTGCAATCAGGCAGAATTTATTAATTATTCGTTTTGTTCCTGAAAACATCTGCCAACAGAATTCACAAGTGAAGACAGAAAATGTCACCGGCTCAGTAACAGTCTTGTAAATTCAGTTTATTTTCTTTGCCTTCTTTTCTTTTCTTTCACCTGATGCAAACCGAGGAGAAAACTTCGTGGTAATCGGCGTCGCCCGTAACGCCCTATGGAATGATTAAACAAAAGGGGGTTTTACTTTTATATAACATGCTAATGAATGCGTATGAATTTTAATACCGCTCGGATTTTTTAACAACCATATTGCCAGCAGATCGTTCCAAAAGCATCTGGTTGTTCTGGGGGGTGGGGTTTTTTTTTAGCTTTTAATGCGTTGGACGGTGCACGGAGTCAAATAGCTAAATATGTGCAGACATCCTCTTAAAAACCTGTATTTTAGCTACCACCGTTTTTTTCTTAGACCACCAGAGGCTGCTGCTGTACGCACTGGCTAATGCTTCTCCCCCCACCCAGAAACTTCGTACCCAACCCAACCTTCATTTATGACTGAACTAAACTGAGAATTTGTTGATCTCTAACCTTTTTCTATGGAAACAGATCATACGGGCTTAAATGCGACATGATTACTCCCTCCGTCCTCCACCCCGGCTCCCACTCCCTACAGATTTCCGCTCCTCTGTGTGTCTCCTCTATGTTAAAAGACACTTAGAAATGTAAATCGGTGTTTATCCCAGCTCTAAACAGCATCCTCGAGTAACCTGGATGCGTTCGGAAACGACAGCAGAGGGAAAAACTTTAAATCCCATAGTTTTGTCATCGTAGTAATTCACAATAATGTTGTTGTTGCAGCCGAAGTCGAAGGATATCAAAGATATCAAAGAGGCAGCGAAGGGAAGAGTAGGATGAAGGGCTTCTATCAGCCCAGCCGACGGGGTCAGGTTGTCTGGGCAAAAGGGATGAGCCTTTCCTAGCCCTCTGCACTAGCAATTGTGTCCCTTGTTTTTCACAATTCCTACTGCAAATACTATTTCTGCTGTGGCACGTCCTATAACATCACTATTTATTATTAATTATTAATGTCATATATTATAATATATAGTATTTTATATGTATAGTATTATAATTATAATGTTTTTATATAATATATAAATACTATACATTTATAATATGTAGTATTATAATATATACTATTGCATAGTATGTTGATAAATATAAATAATTAGTATAATTATATTCTATTAATAATATCATTAATGTATTATATATAGAACTACATAGAAATATATATTTAAAATTATTAATATATACATATGTATAAAATGTGTTAGTTATGTCTGTTAATAATTTAATGATAATTACTAATTTTCAGTCCAAACATACTTTACATAAACCATTTTCCCCCCATTTTCTGCAAGAGGTTAAACAGAGTAAACACCCAAAACTCATTGATTTCAATTAAAAAAAATCAATAAGGGGGTAAGAGGATAGGTTTGTGCCAGCGTTTAGGGGAAAGTGGCGAAAGGCAGGTTTATTAATACCCGTCTGATCGTTGAGCGAGCGCCGGTGGGCAGGAAATCCTGACAGGGTGTGCGAGTGCGGCTGTGCCATTTCTGCTCATTGTTTGCTGCGGCTGACACCAGGCATCACCTGACCGGGGGTCAGCACAGAGAGCAGGGTGACCTTTCAGCGCAGAGGATTTATTTCACGTTGGGGATGGAGCCACTTCCCGGCGTCGCTGTTGTCCCACCAGCTGCAGGGATCTGGTCCCAGGGCAGATGCGTCTCCCTGGACCTGCGCTGTGACTTGGCTGCACTCGTCCAGAGCCAGTGTGACTGCATTAGCCTGCTGCTGAGACGGAGCTGATCAGACCTTTATTCCATCAGAAGAGATAAAGTGACAAACATTAGCCCTACAGCTTGCAAGAGGTGAGGGACGTGCTCCAGCACAAAGTGCATGCCATGGCAGACCCAGGCGTTGGGACTTGAGCCTCCGAAGTCTCAGCCCAGCGTTTCTGTCTCAATTCCTTTTTTTTTTAAACCCTTTTACAGCTACTAGCATCAACACTTTGTTTTATTTTGTCTGTGTCTACCTCTTGAAGACTGTTGATTCCTTATGTTCTTGGGAAACCTCTTTCATCTCTAAGCAGCAGCAAAACCCACCTGGTAGCAGCAAACTCATAAGAACTGCTGACAAACTGCCATGGCTTTGTTGTCGTTGTCCCACCGCTGGGTGTTCAGAGAGACTGAGGTTCTGGTGCTCAGACATCAATGTGTAGTATGAAGACTCTGGAAAGGTTGCAGAGCTGTGGAGATGTAGTGTGAGGGACAGGGGTTGAATGGTGACCCGGCAGTGCTGGTGGAACAGTTGGACTTGATGAGCTTAAAGCAAAAATGAATCTATAATTCTGGGTGCCACAGGGTGTTTGGGACGCATGGAGATACCGGGATAGTCACTTGTAGGATCTGTCACATGCTGGCTCAGCAGCTGGAAGCCAAGCAGAGAACAACAGAGTGTCTCCAGTGGCACTGAGCACCTATGATTAGGCCACCACATAATTCCTGAAGGGTCAGATAAGCTTTTACTTCCTACAGATACAGTCCTGACATTGTAAAGACTTCCTATGGTTTGTTTTTACATCTGTGAGTCCATACAAATTGTATTTGTCTTCTTTTCCTGGAGCAAGCGAGAAATCAGAGCCTCAATCAACCGAGGGAAGGTTTTGCATCTCTTCAAGAGCACCTCCAGCTCTTCTCTTCTGCAGTACCCTCTCTTTCATCTACGTTTCACAAGTGTGGTTTAATCAAAGAAAAGGAACCACAGAATCACAGAACATTAGGGATTAGAAGGGACCTCAAAAGATCATCCAGTCCAATCCTCCTGACACAGCAGGATCCCCTAGATCCAGTCGCACAGGAACATGGCCAGGCGGGTTTTAAACATCTCCAGAGAAGGAGACTC
>JAOXOE010000874.1:31208470-31242472 GCA_028565055.1 Phoeniculus purpureus
GAACCTCCTCTGTTCCAGCTCACACCCATTGCCCCTTGTCCTGTCATTGGATGCCCCTGAGCAGAGCCTGGCTCCATACTCCTGGCACCCACCCCTCACATATTTACAGACATTAATGAGGTCACTCCTCAGCCTCTTCTCCAAACTAAAGAGACCCAGCTCATTCAGCCTTATGGTGGTGCTTTCTCCCCTCCTTTACTTGTTTTCCTCCCGTTGGGTTTGGTAGGAAATTGAACTTTTTCCTCCCATCCAGCCTTTTCCAGCTTCAAACCATGCCCCCTTGTCCTATCATTCCCTGCCCCTGCGAGCAGCCTTCTCCAGCCCTCTGATCAGCCCTGCTCAGAGACTGTAAGGTGGGAGTGTTGAAGGATCTGTTTTCGGGATGAACCTGTAGAATAGGATTGATGATTGGACTTGATGATCCCAAGAGTCATTTCCAACCTGAATGATTCTGTGATTCTGTGAAGTTTTCCATGGGTCATGACTTTTTCCCTTGTGGGTGGAGGGATTTTTCTGGGGGATGCTGCATGCTGCAGCAGCACTCAGCTAACAAATTGTCTCTACTCATTTGAGCAGAGAACCAACACTTTTTGCAACCTTTATTAAAAGGAAATGGAGACAGAAAGGCTGAGCAACTCTTCTGTACATATTTGATAAAAGTTCAAGGTTACAAATCCTACTCTGTGTCCTCTTAAAGGGAATTAAATCTGCCAAACCTACACCCTGAACTCTCTTTTTAGCCTCACGCTGCGATTCATCTCCTTCTGAAGAAGACATCTAATATAAATCAGGAAGTAGTTCAAATAAAAGCGTTTGTTGCAGACATCTAATTTCTCATAAAAAGATAAAATTAAGAGAGCTGAATTCCACCCTTTTCAACTAAATTCCTGCGTGTTGACCTAGATTCCTCGTTGTACAACCCGATCCGTGACTCCTGTTAGGAGAAACACCCATTTGTACGTACGGAGCGGCTTGCCTTTGGGTTTTTTTCCCTCTCTCCTTACACCAGTGACATCAAAAGGTAAAAAGCGCAGATCAAAGCTCCTGCTGAAGATCAAAGATAAAAGCAAAAAGAAATTCAAGAGCCACTGTCAGTTTTCTAAAATCACGGGGAGAAAAGGATCATCCCTATTTTCCCCTTTCATATTAGGGAAAGCCAATAACCATCCACAAGCCATCAAGGGTCATGTCCTTGCTCTTGAACCATTTGAACAAGCTGCTCACAGAATCATAGAATCATTAAGGATTGGAAGGGACCTCGAAAGATCATCTAGTCCAATCCCCCTGACACAGCAGGATCCCCTAGACCAAGTTGCACAGGAACACATCCAGGTGGGTTTTAAACATCTCCAGAGAAGTAGACTCCACAACCCTCCTTGGCAGCCTGTTCCAGTGATCTCCCTCACCGGGAAGAAGTTCCTTCCGATATTTATATGGAACCTCCTCTGTTCCAGCTCACACCCATTGCCCCTTGTTCTATCACTAGATGACATTGAGAAGAGCCTGGCTCCATCCTCAAATATCCCTCAAATATTTATAGACATTATGAGGTCTCATAATGTCTATAAATCTCAGTCTCCTCAAGCTAAAGAGACCCATCTCCCTCAGCCTCCACTGCCTTCATCATCCTTGTTGGTCTACGCTGGACTCCCTCCAGCAGTTCCACGTCCCTCTTGAACTGAGGGGCCCAGAATACAATACTCAGGATGTGGTCTCACCAGGGCAGAGTAGAGGGGGAGAAGAGCCTCTCTCGATCCACCCCAGGATGCTGTTTCTGCTCTTGGCCACAAGGGCACGTTGTTGACTCCTGGCCATCCTGCTGGCCACCAGGACCCCCAGGTCCTTTTCTCTGCCACTGCTCTCCAACAGGTCAGTCCCCAGCCTATACTGGTACCTGGGGTTGTTCTTGCCCAGATGCAATCAATGTGTAGTTAGTGTATTAGTGTCGTTATTAAAACAGTTTTTCCTTTTCCTCCCTGATTAACATTAGAACCCCAAATTTCAGCTTCCAAGGGAAATTACAGCCGTAACATCCCCGAATCCAGCATTTTTAATGTTAATTTGTCACTCGCTGCCGCTGGAAAGAACCGATTGTCGCTGGAGATTATTTTCTGGAGTGGAAAGTTGTGTGGCTTTGTACTCTGTTGTTTTTATAGGGTGGAGAAGTTTTCCCGGTCTGGTTCTGGAAGAGAGAGAGAAAAATAATAAAAGGATCAAAGTGAACTGCTCTGACATCTTTCCTGAGAAAAGACCACCCCACAGGTTGATAGGTTCCATGTTTCTCTGCTGCTCGATGATGGATGCTTCTCTGGCACGCCGGCGTGTGCCTCGGGAGTATAAAAGCCAGGGGAGGACGCTGCTAACGTTACATCCCGTTCGCAAGGACACCGCGCCGTGATTTCAACGGTGCCTTTATTTTCGTGCCTATTGTTTACCCTGTTTCTGTGAAGCTCGGAAAGCTCTCGGTTTCCGCGGGGTGAATATTTTCCCTGTGTTTTTCTCTCGTCGAGTTGAAACAACTTGTCTGGTTCGTTCCTCGACTGTCGTTCTCAAGTGTTTCTTCTTGCTACAGCAGCGGTTTCTGCTCCCTGCTGCCACGCAGGTCTCTGAGGAATCGTTTAACATATCTGAAGTGACTCTTTAGTGCTGGAAGCTACTTGTGTGTGGTACCAAAAGTGGGTGGTTTTAGTGTCACTGTCACAGAATCGCAGAACATGAGGAGAGTGGAAGGGACCTCAAAAGATCATCCAGTCCAATCCCCCTGCCACAGCAGGATCACCCAGATCCAGTCATTAGGGATTGGAAGGGACCTGGAAAGATCACCCAGTCCAGTCACTGTGCCAGAGGACAGGGAAAAAAGTCCTCCCTGTGAGGGTGCTGAGGCACTGGAACAGGTTGCCCAGGGAGGTTGTGGCTGCTCCATCCCTGCCAGTTTCAAGGCCAGGTTGGATGGGACTGTTGGCAGCCTGGTCTGGTGAGACGTGTCGCTGCCCGTCGCAGGGGGTTGAGACTGGATGATCTCTGGGGTCCCTTCCAGCCTAAACCCTTCTATGATGTTGTCAGAGAAGAGAGGGAGAGACAGAACAAAGGCAGCTCGGTGGGGGATGAGGGGAAGGACCGTTGTGTTAGACAGCTTTAGCTGCGTTTGGTTAGTTTAGCTTCAGTGAAAGAAGGAGAGGAGCATAATTGCAATTTAAGACTGTTTTGCTTTCGAACAAGGCAGGCTCCAGGATCTCCTCACTTCCAGTTGCTTCTAAATAAACAGAAAACGAAACCACCAGAGGGAGATGCAGGGTAAAAGGAAGGTCACTCTTCCACATGAGCGATAAATCAAAGATATTAATTAAAAAGGAGGGGTGAGGGGAGACTGCTCAGAACTAGTTCACATTTTACCAGGGAGAAATCAACCAGTTCTTCAGCAGCAACTTTTATTAATAAAGAATTTTATGATTTTTCTGAACTTTGTGGGTTTCAATTGCGTTTCTCGAGGATTATTCCCGAGTCTCTTGGGCAACGGGTTTTATTCACATCACTTACTTAATATATCATTTCATACCACTAACCCTTGTGAATTTATAGCTCTGTTGAGGAGCTCCTCTACTTCACAAATCAAGGAAAACATTTCGGTGCTAGATATTGACCTGAAGGGAAAAGATAGACTTTGATTCATAAGTCAGCAACGTTTAGTAGACACCTTCTATTCCTCAAGGCAGAAATGGTTTCAGTGTTTTTCCAGGTGCTCTGAGATGGATGTAATGCATTTTGGATGTCAGGAATGCTGACCAATGCCTTTGCTTTTGATACTCGTGGTCACTACTGTCTTGTTCTTCAGGGCCACTTTGAATTTTTAGCAATACTGATGTGTTTTCATAAACCAGTTGTGGGGTTTTCTGAGATCGGTTGACTTTTAGTTGGGGTTTTTGGCTGTGTGCGAGTTCTGTGGTGACTGTGTCCTTCAAATGGAAATAATGTTCGGGTATTTTCCTCTGATACGGCATAAAATTAACTGCAGCTTAGCAGCTCACCATTACTATTTCTGTAGCTCATTATCTACAGACAACACTGTGAGGGTGCTGGGGCACTGGAAAAGGCTGCCCAGGAAGGTTGTGGCTGCTCCATCCCTGCAAGTGTTCAAGGGCAGGTTGGATGGGGCTCTAGGCAACCTGGTCTGGTGAGAGGTGTCCCTGTCCATGACAGGGGGTTGAGACTGGATGATCTCTGAGGTCCCTTCCAACCTAAACCATTCTGTGATTATTGAGCAGATACCACTGAGCAGAGTCTGGCTCCATCCTCCTGACACCCACCCTTCACGTATTTATCAACATTCATGGGTCACTCCTCAGTCTCCTTTTTTCCAGTCTGAAGAGACCCAGCTCCCTCAGCCTTTCCTCACCAGGGAGATGCTCCACTCCCTTACATGACTAGTTGTAACTAGAATCTTACTAATTATCGCCTAGCAGGAAGCTTCTCTCAAATAAGTGTCACTAGATAGTTTTATTAGACTGGATTCTGATGATTGTGATGGGAAACACAAAGCTCTTCTCCTAAAAAGGAGGAAAAAAAGAAGTTAACAAGGTAATGAAATAAGGACTTGTATCTGTTGTAAAAATTAATGACTTTTCTGGATTTTCTTGTCAGCGATGCAAATTAAGGCTCTGCTATCTATAATATAATCAGCTCCTGAAAGCAGTAATTTCCTAGCTCATGGACTTCTTTAAATATTTTGAATTAATTGCAGTGAAGATGATAAAGGGCAGTTGCCCTTATAAGTAGGAGCATCTCTATAGATCTTAATTTTTATGATCTGCTTGATGGGTCTGAACAACTAGAGAACATTTTTGCTCTGCAGGGTCATGAGTAAATTCAGAGTTAGGACTGTGCTGCTCTGAAATGGCAGCATCGTAACCTTTGTTATTCTGTGGCTTTTATATTCCTCTTGCTCTGTCTCCTCTCGTACTTTCTGTATCTTCAGTTATTCTTCCTATTCTTCTAATTCCAAAGATCCTCTTTTATAATCATAGAATCCTTATGGCTCTATAGGACCAGCCATTATGGCTGGAAAGGACCAGTATGGGTGCCCTTGTACTCAGCACTGGTGAGGCTGTGCACCTTTGAGTACTGGGTCCAGTTTTGGGCACCCCAGTACAAGGGAGACATCGAAGTGCTGGAGTGAGTGCAGAGGAGGGCAACGTAGCTGGGGAAGGGCCTGGAGAATCAATCTTGTGAGGAGAGATGGAGAGATTTGGGGCTGTTTAGTTTGAGAAAGAAGAGGTTGAGGGGAGACCTCATCGCTCTCTACAGCTATCTGAAAGGACACTGTAGAGATGCTGGTGCTGGGCTCTTCTCACAGGGAATTAGTGACAGAAGCAGAGGGAAGGGCTTCAAGCTCCAACAGGGTAGTATTAGACTGGCCATCAGGAAGAAATTCTTCCTGGAGAGAGTGGTCAGGAGCTGGGATGGGCTGCCCAGGGTGGTGGTTGATTCCCCATCCCTGGATGAGTTTAAAAGTCACTTAGATGTGGTGTTGGGATATCTGTTTTAGGAGTGACCTTGTAGAGTAGGGTTGATGGTTGGACTCCATGATCCCAAGGGTCTTTTCCAACCTGAATGGTTCTATGATGCTAAGGTACAATCAGAATAGTTCAAATCGAGTAACTACATAATTACTGAGATTTGTTCTAGTACCCAGAACACTGTTTCATAAACCATACATCTGCTTCAAGAAATTTCATGCCTCTCCTCCCAATATAAACTGAAAATAGAAATTGGCGAAAAAGACAACCGTGACTAAGGCAAATTTAAAAAGGAAAAAGATTGATTTGCTGCAGTAAGTAATGTTCATATTTCACCTTATCTACCTCCTTATTCTCCTTAACTGAAGTATCCTGCTTAGCACTTAGTCATTACTTAGCAGTCAGTTTGCAATGGGAATGCACTAACTGTTCAGCCTCTGCACTATAAGCACCTTACAGATCTAGTCTTGAATGCCTAAGAAAGAAGGGAGCACCTTTTCTCACTAAAACCAAGAGAGTAACATGTCTGTATGCTTGTAGAGCCCTATGAGAAAAACCTCTGTGAAGGACCTTAGGTAGCACATGAAGGTTAACATCTACGTAGCAGTCACATTAGAGGTGAGCTCCCACTTCCACAAGGAGACGTTGCACTTGATAAAAACATGTCAAGACAGTTTCTGAGACACAGTTGAACAAACCCAAGTATTTATTTACTGAAAGCAGCTGTATCTTTGAAGCTAGATTAACTCATTATCAAGTGTAAGAAACAATTCTTAATGAACATCAAATCTCTAGAGCATGATGCAGTACTTCTAAGATAAACAAGTTATACAGTAAGCAGAGCTGTGCCTAGTTTGTACTTGGATGGGAGACAATCTGGGTATAGCAGGTGCTGTAGGCTTACCCTGCTCCAACAGGAGGGGTTGGAATTAGATGATCTTTCGAAGTCCCTTCCAACCTGTGATTCTGTAACTGAAGTCAGTGTCAATCAGTGTCACACAAAATCACTATGTGGACAGAGCTGCCATATTTCAGAAATAAATCCAAGTGTTGTCAGTATCATTAGTTTGCTGATAGCTGAATATCAAAAGCATAGCCCACATCCTTTTCCCACATTTTTGTTGTAGAATGAAGAATTGACTAGAGAACGGCCTTGCATCAGGCTGTACTTAGCTCCTCAGAAAGCTAAAATGGCTTTACCTAGTTTGCAATGGGAATTAAGTTATTAACTATCACAAATACCAGGCTCTCGATCACACACTGCATGTCAGAAGTTTTCAGAACTTTCTGAGAACAGCTTGAGACTTCCAACCAAACAGCAGCAATTAGTCTCTGAGATGCTCTTGTACGTTGAAGGGGTCACTCATACACTTTATTTCCTCATTTTTACTCTTACTGTATCTTTAGAAAGCTATGGTTTTCTCCCAAATTGTAGTACTCCTTTCTGAAGTTACGTTTTGCTGCCTATACAGTGAACCAGAGTCTCTATCCTCTCAAAGAGCACAGCAACATCAAACAAACAACAGAAACCAGACTGAATTAAGAAGCAAGATACTACTGAAGGTGATGGTGACAGAGCCCTCGAAGGGGCTGCCCAGGGCGGTTGTGGAGTCTCCTTCCCTGGAGACATTTAAAACCCGCCTGGACATGTTCCTGTGCAACTGGATCTCAGGGATCCTGCTGTGGCAGGGGGATGGGACTGGGTGATCTTTCGAGGTCCCTTCCAATCCCTGATGTCCTGTGATTCTGTGAAGAGGGAGCTCAATCTGATCACAAACCATGGTGTCTTTACAACAAAAGAGGATCCAGCAGCAAAAAAACAGAACACTTCATACAACAATTCATACATGAAAACTGAAAGGGAACAATACAAAAGCGATAAATAAAGAGTCTAAATTTAGACCATTTTATTTAGATGCAAAGGTCAAACATTCTCACAACGCACATGATGCTCAGAAACGAGAAAGAAAATTATTGGTCTTAGTAGCTACCCTAAAACCTCTTCCTGATCAAGCAGTTATTTATACAGCACTTGAGAATACTTAATAATTATTTAGCTATTTAAAACCATTCACTAGCTGAAAGTAATAATTAGCACTTTAATAACTATTCAGGCGGTTATTGGGGGAGGAGGGTGGGAGTCTTACTTTGCTTTTAATTAAAGTGTATTACAGCAGTTAGCAAAACATGTTCGGATAGATAGTCACTTGAGAAGTGCCCGTTCTTCAAAATCTAGAACAAGCCTGTGATCTAACACAGAGGATGAACTCCAGATTCGCTGTGTTAGAACCAAGAAACATGCCACACTACTTGTGGGTGGGACCCACAAGTGCTGTACACATCCAGGTTTAAGTCATCCGTTTCACTCCCACCTGATTTCCCATCTTGAAACTCCTCGCTATTCTTGATGTAGGGGTCAACTTGTAGAGTAGGGTTGATGGTTGGACTCGATGGTGCCAAGGGTCTTTTTGCAACCTAAGTGATTCACTGGCTCTATGTAGTTCAGTAATATTGCCAAAAACACACAAATAACCAAATGCTTTGCAAATTAAGCATGAGTTCATTCGATGTAAGCTGGCTTAAGCTCACAAACATCAGAAATTAATCTTAAATACTTCTGTCTTTTTGCTAGAATAACTAATTTTGGCTTACTTTCAAAATCTGTCTTTAAATAATGTCAGGAATTTAACTAATGATAGAGAAGGCAAGAGAAATTGGCTTGTTTTCACAGAATCACAGAACACCAGGGATCAAAAGGGACCTCGAAAAAATCATCTAGCCCAGTTTTGTTGGGGGGGGGGGGGAGAAGGCTGTTTGCCAGGTTTTGGGTGGAGGAAGATGTTGTTTGCTTTAGTTTGTTTTCCTTGAGAGACTGGGGATATTAAACAGATCAGAATGGCCTCATTCACTCACAGAACATTAGGGTTTGGAAGGGACCTAGAAAAATCATCTAGTCCGATCCCCCTGCCACAGAAGGATCCCCTAGATCCAGTCTTTAGGGATTGGAAGGGACCTCAAAAGATCACCTAGTCCAATCCCTCTGCCACAGAAGGATCCCCTAGATCAATTTGGCAAGCTGGAAACAACTGGATTTACCAACATCCTCTAGTTTGGGAAGGGCACTTAACAATACAGTTTACATCAAACTGTAAGATCGCTTTAAATTCATTTAAAGGTTGCCTAGTCCATTAACAGTGGTTGAAATAGGACATTAGGAATAATTAATGAGGTTTTAGAAGTTTCAATGCATTGTGTGTCAAGCAAAAGATTGCACTATTATGGGGTGTACTGTCTACGCGTGTGAGTTATAACGTTAAGGATCCATGTGTTCATCACATTAAACACTAAACTCCCATAGTCTCAAGCCATAATGAGACTGCAAGTAAAAGGTAAATGGAGCATACCTTCATTTAGATCATCTGCTTTAATATACCCTGTAATAAGCCAATTATTCAAGGCTGCTCTGAAGAGTGCTCATTTTAACTATTGATTTTGGACAGGTCTAATAAAGAAAAAAAAAATCAACCAACTAATAGAAAGTAGTGACAAAAACCAAAGAAAACGAGTCAGTGATCATTTATTTAATAACCTTATGGAATGTCTATTAAAGTTTTCTTTCCCTTGAAGAAAGCCTTGAATGAGAACAAAACTAACAAAGTAAAAAAAAAAGGCAAGCAAGTACCATCTAGTAACTACAGCCACAAGTTCATTTATCAAAAAATCATTAAACCACAAACTATAGCAGGTAAAGTTTCTGTATTCATAATATAATCACTCCAGATTATTCAGGTACCAAATTGTTTCATTTTCTTTGGGATACAGAGCCTCCCATCACCAATGCTTAATAAATAGAGCTCCTTATTGTCAACGACTTACTAAACACCAGTAAAGAGTAGTTTTTCAACAGCAATCTACAAGGGAAACAAACCATTAGAACTCTGTGATTAATATTAATGTGTTTATCAACCTACATCTGAACAGAAAATGGAAACAAGGTCTTAGGTTTGTAGTTAATTACAGAAAAGTCCTCCACGTCTTCCTTACATATTTAAAGAAAAAAAAAGTATAAAAAGTAAAAAACAGGTTTTGCACTGCTGCTTCCAAGGTTTTCAAAGGTGTGAGCAGCTATTTGTTTTCCCCAATGCAATCAGTGTCCAAAACCAGTTATACACTGGAAGCAGTAAATTGTACTGGATTTCTGCAACTCTGATAGGCCATAGCAGGAGAACTAAGATTTTTAAACAAAAAGCATGTACTTTACTCTTAAAAGAATCATAGAATCATCCAGGTTGGAAAAGACCCCTGGGATCATTGAGTTCAACCATCAACCCTACTCTACAAGTTCACCCCTAAACCAGATCCCCAAACACTACATCTCAGCGTCTTTTAAACATATCCAGGGATGGGGACTCAACAAACCACCCTGGGCAGCCCATTGCAGTGCCTGACCACTCTCTCCAGGAAGAATTTCTTCCTGATGTCTACTCTAACCCTCCCCTGTTGAAGCTTGCAGCCCTTCCCTCTGTTTCTGTTGCTAATGACCTGTGAGAAGAGACCAGCATAAAGAAGCTCGGACTAGCACTGTTGTAACTACTCTAGCACTGAAGACAAACAGTCCTTGTTATCATAGAATCATGAGGGATTGGAAGGGACCTTGAAAGATCATCCCATCCAATCCCTGTGCCAGAGCAGGATCCCCTAGATTAAGTATCACAGAATCATAGAATCATTAGGGATTGGAAGGGACCTCGAAATATCATCCAGTCCAATCCCTCTGCCACAGCAGGATCACCTAGACCAAGGTGCACAGGAACAAATGCAGGAGAGTTTTAAACATCTCCAGTGAAGGAGCCTCCACAACCCCCCTGGGACAAGGCCAGGCAGTTTTTAAACACCTCCAGAGATCTTCACTTGTTGCATTCAGAAATAGAAACAACTGGTAAAAATATTTGCAAGAATTGGAATAGGTTTTCCTGTTTCATTTGTACTGTAATTTCCCTTCACATCAATTTCTCCCTATCTTAGAGCATATTTTTCATGTGTGCTCATAAAATCACAGGTATGAGCAACAGCTAGAGCCAAGAGCAAGTTACCTGGAAAAACAGAAAGCAAATTAAACAACAAAAAACAATAAAACGCCACGGATAACTTAATGAAACACTCATCACAGCCTTTCAATCTAACAAGTTTATTTACCTCATTCAAAAACTGAGTGTCATAAACCCTACAAAAAAGGACCTGCTATTGACTCGCACTCTGCGGCAGGAGATGTGCACTAAAATAAAATGTAGTGAGGGTTCTAGTTCCCACCTCTGGAAAAGAGTACAACAGACAGCGTAACTGGACTTGATATTGGAACCAGTAGGAAAACTCACAGGAACACATCAGTGTTCTGATCTTAGAGCAGTACTTCATGATTTGCACATGAAAAGCTTTTAAGCTCTACCTTAAAATATAAAACCGTAAATTCAGTGATTCAGTTGCATGACTTCTAACCCACAAAAGAACCTCTTCCACTCACTATATAAATATCCCAAAGATTCACTATTTGACAGACATAGCTACACAGATGTTGAAATACTCTTTAAATAAGAAGTATTCCATGAAAAGCCTTCCCTGACATGAGAGATAAATCATAACAACTGACACAAATAGGAACCAAGGAGGAAACTAGTTCCTGGGTTACCAGACACCACTGGCATATTTCACCGAGAACACAAACTTGCTGGGAATAATAGTGACCTCACTTACAAATGCAAAATCTTTGGGCTGAATGTGTATCATTGAATCACAGAACATTAGGGATTGGGAGGGACTTTTAAAGACCATCTAGCCCAATCCCCCCCATGTAACTTCCAATTACAGAACCGTGTTCCTTCAGCGTTATTCTTCCGTAGAACCACAAGTTCGTTCCAAAGACTGTATCTTAGCTTTCCCCCATCTTTTAGCCAATCTATAACTAAGCACGTAGTAATACAGATCATTTACTGTACTATGACACACTCTTGTGGTACATTAAGGAATGAAGTGATCAGACAATCATAAACAGGGAGATTCAAACCAAGAATCATGGATCATTAGGGATTGGAAGGGACCTCAAAAGATCACTTACTAAAAAGCAAGTGAGAGAGAACTGAAGCCCTCATGGGCACCAAAACGCTGCTGTGTGTCGCATACTATTTGAGACAGCTAAAATGACGGTGAAGAAGGAGCTGCAAGTGAATTCTCCTCTTTGTTGGCTAGAGCACATAAATACGATGCCACGCTATAAAACTGACTGCAGCTTCACTGCAAATTACCTTCTCATATATTAAAAGGATCTGTGTTTCTGTAATAAAAATAGCAGATCTAACATACCTGCCAAAGCTGCCGTATCAGAAAAATACTGGGAATATGGTTTTAGGCTAAATAATGAAAGCCCGTCTAATTAGCATACATTTAAAATTCTGTCCAGAAAACGTCTCATTCCTTCAGCAATGCAGGCACACAAAATTCATACCATTAAAGCGTCTTGAATTCCTGTTCTTCCAAGTCTGTGCCATAGTATTCTGAGATGGAAAATCTGGTTTATATTATAAAGATTCTGAATAATGAGTCTCGCATGCAGATTCAGCTGTTGTACGTGTCTTTTAAAAGGAAGACTACAATTTTTATACATGTAATTATGTCTGTTTATAGAATATAACAGGAATCACAGCATTTCTTTATTATCTGCTCATATAGATTAGCCTCAACTCTTCAAATGTTGTAGAAAGCTGCATTAGGTTTAGCCCTTCCTGTATTGATTACATTAGCATTTCTAAACACTGTGCAACAGAATTTTACCCCTCTGTTCCTGTTATGTTTACATCTGCAGAACAGTTTCACGGAATCATTTTGGTTGGAAGAGATCTTCAAGTTCATTGAGTCCAACCACTAATCTAGTACTGTCAGGTCACTGCTGCATTATGTCCCTCAACTCCACACCCACATATCCTTTAAATGGTGACTCCACAGCTTCCTTCACAGTATCACAGAGTAACACAGAACATTAGAGATTGGAAGGGACCTCAAAAGATCATCCAGTCCAATCTCCCTGCCACAGCAGGATCCCCTAGATCCAGTCATTAGGGATCAGAAAGGACATTGAAAAATGATCCAGTTCAATCCTCCTGCCAGAGCAGGATCATCTACTTCATGCAAACTCTTCCAATGACCATTTCAGTGAAAACAATTCATTCTACCATCCACCCTAAACATCCCCTGGAGCAACTGGCAGCCATTTCCTCTCACTGTTGCTTGCTATCTGGGAGAAGAGACCAACACCCACCTCTCTACAACCTTCTTTCAGGTGAGTGTGAGCTGGAACATAGGAGGGTCCATATTAATATCGGAAAGAACTTCTTCACAGTGAGGGTGACAGAGCAGTGGAACAGGCTGCCCAGGGGGTTGTGGAGATTGGACTAGATGATCTTCTGAGGTCCCTTCTAATCCCTAATGTCCTGTGATTCCGTGATTAATAAAGATCCTAAAGAGAAAAGGCCTCATACTGAGTCCTGGGGAGCACTGCTTGTGGCCGTCTGCCAGTTGAATTTAACTCCATTCACCACCATTCCTCAGGCTCAGCCAACAAGTTTTAAACCCAGAGAACGACCGAGTTACTAAACATCAGTTTTTGAGGAATTAGGTTCACCTCATACACGTCAAAATTATTTAGTAGTTCTATCTGTAAAAAGTGACAAAATATTAATTCTAATGAGACAGAATCACAGAATCATTAGGGATTGGAAGGGACCTCGAAGGATCATCCAGTCCAATCCCCCTGCCACAGCAGGATCACCTAGATCGAGTCACACAGGAACATGTCCAGGTGGGTTTTGAATGTCTCCACAGAAGGAGACTCCACAGTCTCCCCAGGCAATCCATTGAATCCAATAACTGTGGTTCTTGCAGCAGAATTCTACTTTGATAAATCTATATGACCTCTCCCTGCTCTGCTAAAGACTGAATACAAATATTTCCCCAAGTAAACAGGAAAATCCAGCTGCTGATAGAACAAGCCCTGTAACACTGGAGTCTCATAAGTACCAGTAGATTTAAAGACCAGAACAAACACTGACAGAGGTACAAACGAACATTTTTTGATTATTATTCTGAAGAGAGCCAAGTCCAATATAATTTCCATTTCATCCTAAAGATAGTCACAAGTTCTAGAAAAATGAATCTCAGGACCCTCATGAGAAATCTGAGGCACAATAGCCCCTTGACAAAACAAACCCTTTATCCTTAATATTTCTTATCCTTTTCACACTGGCTTATTTTTGCTACCTTTTTTTTTCCCAAGGAGGCTTTTATTTAGCTCAAAATATGCTTCGTACTTCAAGTTTTGGTCCATACTCCTCAGGCTCTCCCTCAGCAACAGTAATCTGCTTAACAGTGCATACAGGTAATCCATTCTCAGAAAACCTACTTTTGTTCAAGGGGTTCAGATTCTTTATATTAAAGCGCACGTCCGCACAGTGCAGCTTAACTCACCATTTGTCCCCACTTGAGCGCTATCTTTTCCAATAACTTGCTGAGTAAGTAAGACTCTCAGATGCTTTCTCAGTCAACAAGTATCAGCAAACAGATCCTATCTTTCCCTTTCTCAAGTCTGACTAAGTTCAATCCTCCATTTATCACTACTGTATCTTCTCTCCAGAGCCCCAAACGAGCAAGTTGGTTGTTACTAATAGATTACTACAGACAGTAAAACTCTCTCTTGGTTTTTTGCAGTCAGGGTGATGTTAACCCAGTTTGTTTTCCATGTCACAGAATCATTCAGGTTACAAAAGACCCTTGGGATCATCGAGTCCAACCATCAACCCTACTCTACAAGTTTACCCCTAAACCAGACCCCCAACACTACATCTGTTTCTTAAATGTTCACATGAAATAATGAACTTTTCAATATAAGACCCCTCTTTCATTAAGACATTATGTATTAGATAAGGCCAGATCATATTCACACAGCTACTAGATGAAGAGCAATATGTAATCTTAATGAGTAAGGAGAGATGATGTCTAGCATATGAATAAATTATTACTCCAGCAGAACCAGTTCAAATGCAAACAGAACACATAAGGCTAATATAACTACACTGCTATACTGAGGGGCTAGTATGACCAAGGAAGTGATTGTGCCCCTGTATTCTACATGAGTGAGGCTGCACCTCTAGTACTGTGTGCAGTTCTGGGCATCAAAATATAGGAAGGACATTGAGGTGCTGAAGACAGCAGAGAGAAGGGCATCTGGAATTATTAGGGGACTAGACTAAGCCTTATGAAGAGAGGCTGAGGGAGCTTGGAAAAGAGGAGGCTGAGCGGAGACCTTATCACTCTCTACAACTACCTGAAAGGAAGTTGTAGTGAGGCTGGTGTTGGCCTCTTCTCCCGAGTGAATATTAACAGGACAAGAGCAAAGAAGTTCAAGTTGTGCCAGGGAAGTTTAGACTGGGTATTAGAAAAAACTTGGGCACCAAAAGAGAAGTGAAGCATTGGAATGGCTTACCAAGGGAGGTGGTGGAGTCATCATCCCTGGAGGTGTCAAAACAACTGTCTGGATGTGACACTGCAGGAGATGATTTAGTGGTTATGGTGGTGTAGGGCTGAAGGCTGGACTTGATCTTAAGGTTGTTTCCAACCTTGGTGATTCTGTATCGAGCTAGCAGTACACTGCAAAGCAAACTAGTGTCTACACGCGTCCTGTGTAATGTCATTGCCCCATTAATGCAGAACCTTCCTGCTTGATTTTTAGGGTTTTTGTATAAAAAAGGAATTGTCCTTGAAATAAATTTCCTCTGAATCAAGCCATTCAACGAGAAGGACTAAAGGACGAAAAGCAGCGCTCATGAAAATTTAAATGCTAATAATTTGCATCAACAGTCACTTTGAAGGTTTGCCAAATAACGTTTGTTAAACATTTCTTTTCTTGCATGTAAATCATTTCTCTCAGCTAACAATGAAAAAAGGCTACAATGAAAGCACCGCTGTAATGAAGGTTTTATTGCTCTCAAAAGCAGTGTTACCTTTAGTCAGATATAAATGCTTGTAACATTAGATTAGAAATTCATCACAAGCACTTAGTGTACCAACATGCAGCAAAGCTAAAAAGGAAGCAAAACCCATGAAAATAGGTTTCTAGGTAGGCGAAGAGTTTCACACCTCTAGTGTGACATAAGCTTTAGCAAATTAATTCTTGCAAGATCCTTGCTGGTATAGGGACAGACACATAAGCTGTTAGAGTACCTTCCATTAAATAAACTGGGGCACGATGACTGCCTCCTTTAATTTGCATTTTTTAAGTTCCCGATCTGTTTTTCCATTCCCTTGGTGCTTATGGTTTAGGACTTCTTAAGATACTGAGCAGATTCTTCTTTACTCTCTGAATACATCAAAGAATCACAGAACCGAGAGTCACAGAACATTATGGATTGGAAGAGACTTCAAAAGATCATCCAGTCCAATCCCCCTGCCGCAGCAGAATCACCTAGACCAAACCACACATGAATATGTCCAGGTGGGTTTTAAATGTCTCGAGAGAAGGAAACTCTACAACCTCCCCGGGCAGCCCCTTCCAGTGCTCTAGCACCCTCACCATGAAGACATTCCTTCTCATATTGGTGTGGAGCCTCCTGTGTTCCAGCTCACACCCATTGCCCCTTGTCCTGTCATTAGCTGAGCAGAGCCTGGCTCCATCCTCCTGACACCTACCTTTCACATATTTATCAACATTAATGAGGTCACCCCTCAGCCTCCTTTTTTCTAAGCTGAAGAGACCCACCTCCCTCAGCCTTTCCTCATAAGGGAGATGCTCTACTCCATCTCTGTAGCTCTGCACTGGACTCTCTCCAGCAGCTCTGTGTCCTTCTGGAACTGAGGGACTCTGAAGTGGACACAATATTCAAGATGCGATTTCATCAGGGCAGAGTAGGGGGGAGAAGAACCTCTCTCAATCTGCTAGCCACCCCACTTCTGATCTACCCCAGGTTGCTGTTGACCTTCTTAGTCTCCTATTTATCTCCTCTATGACTTTATTCATATTCTAAGAACATCTGTTTTTAGAAACCAATGAAGGAGCACTGTTGTTACATCAAGCCCATGAAGGCTTTTCCTGTCACAGTCCTGTGAAATACAAGCCGAGTGCTTTTTAAGCCTGAACACACTGTCATGTTTTCATCAAACATAAGTTGACTGCAGAATACTACCACACCTTGGGTAGAAACCAACTATGAAAAAAAACAATTGCTTAAAGAAAAAGGTAAAGGGAACCACAGGAACTACTTCAAAGCACTTTGCTGCAGAGAATGGAAAGCACTCAGTCCATTTTGAAGCTTACAGCAAACGATGAATAGTCTGTGGACAGAAGTCTGTGTACATCCCACTCACAATGGGGGTGACGGAGCACTGGAAGGGGCTGGCAAGGGAAGTCTCCTTCTCTGGAGACATTTAAAACCCACCTGGTCATGTTCCTGTGCAACTGGATCTAGGGGACCCTGCTGTGGTAGGGGGATTGGACTGGATGATCTTTCGAGGTCCCTTCCAATCCTGAATGTCCTGTGATTCTGTGTTGCTTTTGCTGGGTAGGCTGCAGCATGTCAAATAGAGCACTAAACTAATTGATACTGGTGATTTGACCTTCTTGCTGGCATTTACTCTCTTTTCTTGTTTAAAATGTTTGAGATTGGGTTGGCACCACGGCAGTTTAGCCCTTAATGGTTTTTCTTACAGCACATAAAGGGGAGGGGCGAAAAAGACATTTTAAAAATTGTAGAGAACGATACTGGCCTTTTCCAGACAAGTGCCAGCAGAACTAGCACTTCCACAGAAGTGCTTTGTTTCCAAATAATCAAGTCTGGCAGGAGCTCGGGCGTGAAGGGATCAGACACTGCCATCTCCAATAAGGTTAGGATGAAAACTCTGTCCCAGTTGATAGAAATAAAAAAAATAGAGAGCAATTGTGCAATCCTTCTCCCTTGAGTTTACAAGATCAGTTCCCTTTGATATGTAGTAAAGAAAAAAAGAGTACATTTCTAATTTTCCATGCCAAGTCCCATTAACTGCAGTTATCTGCATATTGCTAGAAATCACGAAGCAGTGAGGAGTGGTTTCTCGTTTGCATGATCTGCAACTTCCAATCATTTGGACTTCAATACTTAAAACGTTAGATACCAAAAGAAAAATCCTAGGGTATTTATAAACACAGCACGCTACTAATAAAACCTGTATGGAAGAAAACCACTTCCTTTCTTACATTTCACATACAAGAAATGAACTGGTATCTAAAGGCTTTTAAAGACGATGGGTTTTGTTACAGCTTGCTTTTTGTACAGGCTGTACAGCTTCCTAAGTCTTGGAATTACCTTTGGCAAAACAGTTCAGGCACCCAAAGGATGACTTCAAGCAACACACAGCTGGTTCTCTCAAGATACCCGGAACAATACTGCTCGTGAAGCCTAACTACATGGCAGTATCACTGCGTTACTAACACTCACTCAGAGACACACCAGTACTACACAAATGAAGTACATTTCCTGTCTGTGCTTCATTACTTTTGTCCCCTTCTACAGGGGACAAGATCTAGCATTTTCTTCAGATAAATATATTCCAACATTTGGGCCCCTCAGTTCCAGAACAACACAGAACAGCTGGAGAGAGTCCAGCGCAGAGCCACAGAGATGATGGAGGGAGGGGAGCATCTCCCTGATGAGGAAAGGTTGAGGGAGCTGGGGCTCTTGAGCCTGAAGGAGACTGAGGGGAGACCTCATTAATGTCAATACATATGGGAAGGGTGGGTGAAGCCAGGCTCTGCTCAGTGGCATCTAACGATAGGACAAAGGGCAGTGGGTGTGAGCTGGAAGACATTTCTATCCACAAGGTTTTGCATAGTAAGATTGTCTCCACCCCAAAAAGATTTTCAAGTGCTGTGTTTCACACTGCCTTTTATGCAGAGTTCCACTTGCCTGCCTATGCATCTAATCTTGACAGCAAAGTTGGCAGCATATCTACATCATACACCAGTGATTACTTTCCTTCCATCAGGCTACCAATTATAAAGTGTTTGCCGTTTAATAACGAACTTTTTTGTTTGTTCATCCCATCTTTTTAGGCTTAAGATTGTATGAAAACACACACAAGGTTTGCTCCAGCTCTACTACTCAGTACTTCACACACAAGCTGAATTCAAGTGAGAAATTCAGTTTAATGTTTTCAAAGAATTATAGTGAGAGATTCATTTGATACCGCTGTTGCCAAAAAGGCTCTTCACAGATTTTCTTCATTGATCTGCAAGCACAAGTATAATCCTGACAAATCTTTAACACTTGATATTTCATGCTATTTCTTTCTTTCTTGCCTCTAACTACCCTTTTATGCCAATCCATCTTTTTGCCTCTAGGAAGTGATCAGAAAAGCAAAGATCACTCATGCAAGCATTCACACACATTACTATTTCGAGAACCTCTCCATCAGCTTTTGCCTCCCTCCCCAGCCATGGAGGAGGTCCTGGTGCACAACTTACTTCAACACTGATGTCATTAACTTAGTGATTTCATTCCTCCCTTTTACTTATTCCTTTAGCTGCTGACAGAGATTTCAGGATTATAAAAAACTTTATTTCTTTCTTGTTACACCTCAAAATCAACTCTAATGTTTCCTTGCAAGCATTTTAACTGTATGGACACTTTTCAGACACAGTCGAATCTTTTCTCACTGAAAATATCCCATCCACACACTGGTGTGTATTTCCAGATCACAAACTAACATTGTGCTCACACATTTCCAGTCTAGCAGTAGATTTAGATTGTTGTGTGACAATGGTGCTGGTTTTCCATTGTGTTTTTCACAAAATCCCAGATTCATGTAATCATTCAGGTTGGAAAAGACTCCTGGGATCATTGAGTCCAACCAGCAACCCCACTCTACAAGGTCACCCCTAAATCAGATCCCCCAACCCCACATCTAAGCGACTTTTAAACTCATCCAGGGATGGGGACTCAACCACCACCCTGGGCAGCCCATCTCAGTGCCTGACCACTCTCTCCAGGCAGAATTTCTTCCTGATGTCCAATCTAACCCTCCTCTGCTGAAGCTTGAAGCCCTTCCCTCTGGTTCTGTCACTACTAACCTGTGAGAAGAGCCCAGCACCAGCATCTCTACAGTGTCCTTTCAGATAACTGTAGAGAGCAATGAGGTCTCCCCACAGCCTCCTCTTCCTTAAACTAAACAGCCCCAACTCTCTCCATCTCTCCTTTTTGACTCTTGCAGTACTGTTTCTTCCACACCTTCATAACATCTTTAGTTACTTCAGTTGCTCCAACACTCATTCAGAATCAAGATAATTCATAGCTTCTAAATAAACATCTGTTATAGCTTCAAATCTGTTTTATACTGTTTCCCTCAATTCCTCAATGGATTATTTCTACAGACATAAGACAACGTCTCAATAAAGGCGGAAATATTTGTGGCACATCAGCTGTCAAAATGTACTAATTGAACATTTAACTCCTTCAATCTGATTCTACTTAATCAGAATAAAACTCACTTAAAACACCATTGAACATTCTGCTCTCTGCTTCCACAAGACACCTCTTCTTACACAATGCCTTCAATGAAAACTGTGAACAAGCAGCCCCTTAAGCAGAGTGGAAAGCAGCTCTTTGTTTGCATGCTGTCATTTGGATGCAGAATCATTGTCAGCTTCTCATCTTTGTGGTTTATAGACAAAACTCTAGAAATAATCAAGGACTGTTCCCAAACTGAGTGAACAGCTTTCTGCTTTAGAAAGCACAGTGTTAAATCTCATCAGGACTGTGAAGAACACTGGATGCCTTCAATTTCTTGGCAAGTTTTGTTATAATCACTGAGTTACATAAAAGCTACAGAGAAGCATCCCCTCTTCTCCCTGATCAGGAAAGCAAAAGCAGCTACTCTGCTGTCCTTGGTACCAGACTACACATTGCCAATAAGAGACGCCTGGTGCTGTCCACTTGTGTCTAAGCGTCGATGTAAATTCCTGTAGAGCACTCACTTGAAGAAAGATTAAATTGAGTTCCACGCTGCTCTTTAGAAGCCTACTTGCTCTAAATAAAACCTCTAGTGTCTCCATTTCCTTTGAAAAACTAAGATGATGGCACACTTGCATCACCACGTAAGATGAGAAAGGTTTCAAAACTTGAAAAGGATTGGACAGTGAAGTCCACCCATAAAAGAGCACAACAGATTCGTCCCTGCAGACTACAGCCTTTCAACCACCCTCCCCCCTACCCAATCACTCCAAGTTTATAATTCGCTTATTTTTCAACTGCAGGTCCAGTAACTCTCCTCTATTAGGTTTTGTCAAAACAGTGTCTTCAGACCCTTCGGTTCAACTTTGAAAGGATGTTAATCTTGTTAACTCGAGTGTTCTTGCTGTGTGTGGAGATCCACAACCCTCTTCTGACACATTAGCGTGTTTGGCCTGAGCATTACTGTGCCTCCCAAATTTTATTGCTTAATTACAGATAGGAAACAGCATTTCCTCCAGCAGCTTTGAAGCTTTCCAACCTATTAATTCAGGGAACACTCTTGGGCATTCTCTTAGCACTACAAAGGCACCACAATTATCTTTTAGACTGATTCTATTAGATGAAAGCAGAAGTGTCCATGGTGTGAGAGGTTTTCTTACCTTTTTAATCTTTATACAATGTTCCTGACAATATTTGGTTTCAACAGTAAGAAATGTCAGTAGAAATACTGCTAGAGCATCAAAAGGCTGATCTGATGAAAACAGAACGAACTTCTTGGCTATGGTTAAAATCAATACTGGCTATTACACTCAAATGCACCCCCAAAAATGGAGACACTTGAAAATGTCAGGCACTGTGTTAAATATGAAGTGAAATGGGCAAAAAACCCTAATAACACAATAAAGTCTTTTTTAATTTGAAGAGGAATTAGTCATTGTACCCCTCTGGCTGCCCCAAAGTACTAAGTCTCTAATAACAATCAAGGAAGGGAGGAAAAAAAAAAGTCTTAAAAAATAATAGTGGAAATAGAAGCATTTTACATATGGGGCAGAATAACCTGACCTACGAGTTATTTCCAGAAGAATAACCTGACAGGAGTTATTTCCAGAAAGGGAGAAAATGTTGAAAGCCAGGTACACTTAAATATTTGCATTCCTCCTCAAGGTTTTAAAAGCTGAAGAAGCTAAGCAAAATACCTCAGTCAATCTACGTTGCTACAGGTTGATCAGAAAGTCAAATTTCACCAAAAAACCCTCTCACAGTGTTTTATTCAACTGCTCTGACAAAATTTCCTCAACAGTTTTAAAAGGTAACTGAATCAAAGTCTCTGTTATCCAGAAGCATTTAATGGATTTTTTAAAAGGTTATTCTTACAGGTCACACAATTTTTGTTACCTTTGTCTAATAATCCAGTATCAGTGTCTCAAATAATCCAAAATTTTTAAAGCTTCTTCACACGTTCCAATTTAACAGAATGGAACTGTCATAGTCAGAATTTCGCGTACATTAAGGCCCAAGGCTGTTAAAGACACCTTTAAAAGTTGAAAATTAGATGGCTGACTTACCCCTTTTTTGACAACAAAAGGTGAGCTCCAGTTTGCAAAGCATGTCAGTGTTCTCATACTTGTCCTCTTCTGCCTTAACCCAGAAGCAGGACTCTGTCATTTCCTGAGGCCTGATCTACAAGAGACAGGACAAAGCGTTAACAGTATTATACTGAAAGTACACAGACACAGTGTCTTGAAGAACCTAAAGCAAATTACAGACATAAGAGCTCTGCACAACATGTGAGGTTTTGGTGTAACTTGTGTTTTGAACTGTTATGACATCTCTGATCGAAGTTAACTCTTACAGCAGTGCTTTCGGACAAACTGATTCGATACCAGTCAATACAGACAACAGACACGGCTGTTAACCAAGGTCTAAAGGTAGCAAAATACCTTTGGTCTAGACCTAAAACTTCACAGAATGATAGAACATCAGGGATTGAAAGAGACCTCAAAAGATCATCCAGTCCTATCCCCCCACCACAGCAGGATCCCCTAGATCCAGTCGCACAGGAACATGGCCAGGCGGGTTTTAAACATCTCCAGAGAAGGAGACTCCACAACTTCACTGGGCAGCGCCTTCTAGTGCTCTGTCGTGGCCATCCAGCTTCGGTGTCTGGTGTCTTCATCATTAGATGATGTTGATAGAATGTATTGTTTAAGAACCGCTCCTAAAACACGGCACAAGCCATGTGACGTTCCAAAAGAAAGAACCTACTTGCATCTCTCCTCCCACTGTGAGCTTTGTGGTCCTCCCATTGTGCTAGAAAAGACGATCTCTCACAGGTCGCGAGTCCTCCTTCCTTTCAGGCTTGGTTACTGAGTTAAGGACAAAGAAAACCAGCTCAGCAGAAAGCAGACCCTCTTACTGAGGAGGTTAAGATTATCTAGACTTCTTGTACTGAGATACAGTACAAGAAGTACTGGTTTTGGTTGTAGAGCAATTGCAGTGAAAGACTGCAAAGACCTTGTAGGTCTTCTGCTCCGTCCTCTGGACAGTTCAGTTTGATCAGGCTGCCCAAGGCAGTGATGGAGTCACCATCACTGGAGAGGTTCAAAAATCAAGTAGCTGTGGCCCTAGGGAACCGGGTGGGTTTAGTGGGCAGGATGGAGTTGAGTTGATGGTTGGACTGGATGAGGGTGGAGGTCTCTTCCAACTTTAATGATTCTATGATTTATCCAACAGAACCAAAGGATAGCTGATCTCCAAACCAATAATGTCCTCTAACCTACTGCATGCTGCTGCACCTTTCGATGCACCTTTCTGACTGCTTGGGGCAAAAGGGGATCACATGTCTTTGTGCAAGACTTGGGGCTTCTTTATGTGTGTTCTTGTCTTGGGGATCAGTCAGCTATAAGAGCCTTGATACAGATCATGGAACAGAATCACAGAATCACTAGGGAAGAGACCTCTAAGATCATCCAGTCTAACTATCACCCCAACTCCACCCTGCCCACTAAACCCTCTCCCCCAGAACCACAGCTACTCAGTGTTTGAACCCCTCCAGGGACGGCAACTGCCCCCCTTCCTGGGAAGCCTGTTCCAACCCCTGGCCACTCTTTCAGGGAAGACATTTTTTCTGATGTCCAACTTAACCCTCCTCAGCACAACTTGAGGCCATTTCCTCTTGTCCTATTGTGAAAGACTTGGGAGAGAAGAAACCGACCCCCACCTCTCTGGGAATTGATTTCTGAGATGTTATCTCTTCATCTTAAGATGAATGTTGCTGTTGCAAAACAACCCTTTTCTGAGGGCAAACCCCACTCCTCTAGAAGCATTTATGGGTTTTGGGGAGGGCAATGTGAGGAGTGTTCCATGACGCACAGAGGTCAAGGAAAATGTTTGTGGAGTCCTAGGAAATGAATGTCGGCGGGCGTGGAAGCTGGGCACAGGATGCAGAGTGTGTTCGAGGATGTTGTCACCTATCTGCTGCAGAAAACAAAGTGTAAATTCAGGAAAAAATATGAAGAAAAAAAAAGAGATAGAAACGTAGCTTTGGGGATTAAGATAAATCTGGTAGTTCCTCTGCTTGGCTGCCAAAGAGGCTACAAGTAGTGGAGGAAAACGGTGGCACGGAGGAATGTGGAATAAGCTGCCCAGAAGAACGTGCCAGTTCCAACCCTGCAACTCATAGGTGGCAATTTGAAAAAAATTAATCACTTTAGCCCTTACATTTGTTTTAATTTTAAACCCCTGACGAGTGGAGGATTTTACTCACCGAAAATCCTTAGTTGTTTATTTATTTGTCTACTGCACAATGTAATTTTGAATTACCCACCTCCTGGGAGTGAGGTTTATCTTTTTAATCAGCTCGTTGTCATCCCTGTACAGACAGACGAATATGCCTTATTGTGAGCTCTGAGGAGCACCAAGCCGTGACCTTTGCTCTTCCTATGCCTCAGTGAACTCTGTAGCTGATCCACACACTCCTAGAGCTACCTTTTGCCAGCTTCACAGCTGTTAACTTCATTTTCGTAGAATCCAGACAGGAGTCTTGCTGAAGCTGGTCTTTATTGGAGTGTCCCTCTCTGGAGACGTTTCAAACCCACCTGGCCATGTTCCTGTGCAACTGGATCTAGGTGATGCTGCTGTGGCAGGGGGGTTGAACTGGATGGTCTTTCGAGGTCCCTTCCAATCCCTAATGGAGTCTGTGATCTCCATCCATGAACTCTGAGGTTTCTCATTCCTGTCTCCCATCTTTTCCACCTGTAGAGTAACTGAAAAACCTGATTTCATGAATCTCACAGGTTCAGCCTATATCCTAGAGAAGTGGGCAGTTGACATTATCACTGTGTTGTGTCACGGCTGCTCTGTTGGAAAACAGAGCCCTTAGTTGCTTGTAGATGTTGAGAAGACAGATACTTATCTGGGTTTGCTGAGGAATCCTTTTGAAGTCAGCAAATTAAGGAATCGAGAAATCTAGCAAGGCTTAGGCTGTGTAAGTAGTTTCTGAAGGATTTCTAGGTTCCGAAATTGACTTGGTTGTCTTACCCTTCCGTAAGCCCCTGCCCTTGCACGTTCCACCTCTCTGAGCCTCTGGATAGTCCTGTTCTTTCAAAAACTAACAAACACGTTTGATGATAGGATCTTGTGATTCTTCATGTGTCCTCTGCAGTGGAGTAAAATGGAATCACACAATGCAGGGGGTTGGAAGGGATCTTTAGAGGTAGGCTGATCTCTAATGGCTGTTGCTTATTGTTAGGTGTGTATGAGATCCTCCTCACTGAGCTACGTCCTCCTTTCAGGTGCTGGGTACTGCTTAAGGCTCTGACCAGTTTACCCTAGTAATTGGTGGGTTTGACTGTAAAATCATGGAGTCCACCTGTCTTAAAGACCTTGATCGTGAAGAGTTGCCGGGCAGAGAGGGACCTGGCAGTACTGAGTGACAACCAGATGAGCAGGAGCCAGCACTGTACGCAGGTGGCCCGGAAGGGCAGTGGAATCCTGGCTTGGATCAGCACTGGTGTGGCCAGCAGGACTGGAGACATCATTGTCCCCCTGGACTGGGCACTGGGGAGACCTCCCTCGAGTACTGGGGGCATTGCTGGGCCCCTCACTTCAGGAAGGAGATTGAGGGGCTGGAGCAGGTCCAGAAGAGCAATGAGGCTGGGCATGGAACTGGAGAGAAAGTCTGAGGAGGAGAGGCTGAGGGAGCTGGGGGTGTTTAGCCTGGAGAAGAGGAGACTCAGGGGGGACCTTCTCACTCTCTCCAATACCCTGAAAGGAGGTTGAAGTCAGGTGGGGGTCAGGCTCTTCTCCCAGGCAACCAGCACCAGGATGAGAGGGCAGAGCCTGAAGCTGCACCAGGTGAGGGTTAGGTTGGATGTTAGGAAGCCCTTCCTCAGGAAAAGGTGATCAGAGCTTGGGCTGGACTGCCCAGGGCAGTGGTGGAATCCCCATCCCTGGAGGTGTTGAAGGACAGCCTGGCTGCCCTTAGCACCCTGATCTGGCCGCTGGGGTGGTCTAGGCTGGATGAGCTCAGAGGGCTTCTCCAGCCTCAATCATTCTGTGATCCTGTGATTCTGTTGTTCTGATTTTGTACTTTTACAATTTCCTTTCCCTTTTGGCTTTGAGCAGCTGGCCTGTACAGTTTTGCTGATATTTCAATGGACTTTAACCTGATGGGCAGCGTCATCACTGGAGAGGAAGTTCACATACCGCTGGTATTTGTCCCATGGTGGTAAATAGCCATGGCATGATTTCCCAACAATGCTGTGAAGTGATACCGACCTATTTCTGGCCAGAAAATGAGCAGGAACTGCTTCTGATGGGGCAGCCAGGCAAAATTCAGTTCTGCTGGACTCAGCACAGAAAGAACGACTGCAGTTGAAAAAGGTGACCACTGGTTGTGTTGTGGTGGGGGTCTACAGAGCACAGAAAGGTTGGAAAGAAAAGGGGATGACATGGAAATACTGTAAATGATTTTGTGTCCCCAGTGGTGGACACATCTGCAGGACCTCTCCAGAATGTGTTCCAAGTCACTCTAGTCTCAAAAAGGTGTGGTTCAAAGTCTGGAGAACCTCCAGCACGTGTGGTTTTGTATTTCTGAGACACTGGAACTACACTGGAGCTCACTCTTACTGGTTTTGACTGAAAGTGTCAAGACACATCACTTGTGACCAGTCCTGGCCTACACTGAGCATGATGTTGGACTAGATGACCTGCAGAGGTGCTCTCCACTGAGGTACTTCAGTGCTACTCCATTACTTCATTCTACTTTAGCTCTCAAAGAAATGTTTAGGTTAATTGGAGAGTAGAGGATCCCTGGAACAGGTTGTCTAGAGAGTTGCTGGAGGCCCCAGCTCTGGAGCCGTTCAAGATCAGGCTGGATGAGACTCTAGGCAACCTGCTCTGGTGAGTGGTGGCCCTGATTGTTGCAGGGGGTTCAGAGGACTCTTCCAACCCTTTGATTATAGAATCATAGAACAGTTTCAGCTAGAAGAGACCTTCAAGATGGTCACGTCCAACCTTTTCCAAGCCCTGTCAGCACCACAAAACCCTGTCCCAAACGCAATATCTACCTTTCTCTTAAACACCTCCAGGGATGGTGACTCGACCCCCTCCCTGAACAGCTGTTCCAACACCTGACAACCCTTTCAGTAAAGAAATCCCTCCCAAAATCCAACGTGAACCTCCTCTGATGCAGCTTAAGGCCATTTCCGCTTGTCCTATCACTGACCAGTAGGTAGAACAGACCAACCTCCACGTCTCTACAACCTCCTTTCAAGTAGTTGTAGAGAGCAATAAAGACTCCCCTCAATCTCCTCCTCTCCAGGCTAAACAGCCCCAGGGATTCCAAGTATTTAATTTACAGATGGGCTTTGTGGGTGTTATGAAAAGATTACGTTTGTTGTCTCAGAACATTCAGAACTACCGGGTTTGTGGCTGAACGTCCACTTAGAAAGAGCAGTCAGAGGTGATTGAGACCAGGAAGCCCACCTAGATATTGGCATGGTTAATCCCATTTGGTCTTGTACAGTTACTGCTACAGATCTGAGCCCCTCCAGACCGTCAGTGGTTCTCCTTGGCATTTTTAATGTGGATGGGTTGAGCAGAACATTCATAATTTCTTCAGAGATCCCAAAATTCCCTGAGCCAGATGATCAGCTTAAATTTGCTGAAGGACCTGAGAGCCGTGCAGCAGTAGGAGTTTTTCCACAGATGTTCTCCAGATGTTATTCAATAATAGGAAGGATACAAGTACTGTCTGTGTCCTTCCTACTCCCCCTCCGCCCTTGTTATTTATTTAGCAAAAAAAAACCCAGGTTTTTGCCTACTTTGTTAATTGGAGTCCACCACAAACTTTCATTTTAAACTACAAAGCAGTTCTTGAGTTTCGGGAAGAGGAAAAAAACCCACCCCATGATATTCACATTGATTATTTGCCAACCGTATGTTTAGCAGAGGACAGACATGGCAGAATTAAAACGGCTGCGACTTTATTAAGGCGTTAGCAAAGAGGGGTTTAATTAAGCCTCTGCACAACAAATTCTTAGAAGGTTTTGTCTACAGTGTTAATTTCAAACTGAGATCTGAATCTGTGTCTCAGCTGCAGTCCTGGCTATTGACTACAGGTTGTAGTCTTGAAGCCCTTGGACATGCCCTTGGTCTCGTCTTCATCTCTTAAACTGGTGGATGTGTTCACAGAAGGATGCAAATTATTCAAGATGCTCCCATCCAGGTTTTTTGAACATTGTTCACAGAATCACTGAATTTTTCTGATTGGAAGAGACCTTTAAGCTCATTGAGTCCAACCACTCCCCAGCACTGCCAGGTCCCCACTAACCCCTGTCCCTCTCCCCACTTCTCTACAGCTGTGCAACCCCTCTAAACATGGACACTCCTGCCTGCCCTGGGCAGCCTGGGCCAGGCCTGGAGAATGCTTTTGGTGCAGAAATTGGTCCACAGGGCCAATCTCAACCTCCCCTGGGGCAACTTGAGGCCATTTCCTCCTTTTCTGTCATTTGTTCCTAGAAAGAAGAGACCAACCGCCACCTTGCTCCAACCTCATGAACTTCAGGCAGTTGTGGACAGTTGTGAAAAAAGTGTGGGAAGCAGTATAATTACCTGTATGGGGTTTGCATGACTTCAGTTTGGTAGCAGGAGGCTGACAGAGCCAACAGTTGTCCCCAAGATGGACCTACTGGTGGCCAAGGCAAAACCCATCAGTGATGGTGGTAGCACTGCTGGGATAAGAAATGTAAGAAATAGTAAAAAAGGTGCACAACAGCAGCTGAGAGGAGTGAGACTGTGAGAGGAACTGTTTTGCAGAAATCCAGGTCAGGGCAGGAGAGGAAGAACCCACTCCCAGTGCTGGACCACTGCTGTGGCATGTCCCAGTGCTTAGGGAACAAAGTGTGGATAAACTGGAACAGAGAACTCGATTCTGCACAAGGGAAGAAAGAGATTGAGCAGAAGAATAGACCTGCAGGGTTTGTCCTTCATGATTGCAGCAGAAAACCTGTAAGCCCAAGAATGGTCTGGCTACATTGTCTCTGGTCCTGGTCATGTAGGAGATGTTTAACCGGATCTTCAGGACCATAGAATCACAGAATCATTAAGATTGGAAGAGATCTCCAAGCTCATCCAGTCCAAACATCAACCCTACTCCATCCTGCCCACTAAACCCTGTTCCCTAGAGCCACATCTACTTGTTTTTTTGAACCCCTTCAGGGATGGCGGCTCCACCACCTTGTGAGGGATAACCAGGACTTTGCATATTCTCTGATAGCTCCTATGGCTAACAACAATGAAGCTGACAGTAACTGGTAAGAACTGATAGCTGCCGGGTTCCAGACATCCTGGAAATCCTCCCGACAGCAATCACATCCACTGTGCCCAGGTTGGAATCTCCCAGGTTGGAATCTCCCAGGTTGGAAAAGACCTTCAGGATCATCCTGTCCAACCATGAATCAAACACTGACAAGTCCTTAAGTTCTTGATTAACATTTCTGTTCTGTACAGAAATGTACAGGTGGCTTCATCCCAAGGATGCTCTTCACATCTTGCTTTGACCACATTACTCCAAATTATTTCTTCCTTCCCAAACAGCAGGAGGTAACAAACCTCAAGGAAGAAAGACCTGAGGTGTTAACCCGGAAGAGGTGCCCAATCCATAGTTCTTTTATCTTGTCCTGATAAATTTTATTGGTTATGCAGCATCATTGCTGAGCAAACTGGATTGCCTTTCGTCAGAGAAGCTCCACTAACGAGGAGGTGGGCCAAACCCTATAAATAGCTGAAATGGGATTTAGGGTTTTTAATCAAATAAATACAGGGGGGTTTTTGTTAAGATAGTTGTCTGTTTTCATCTCAGCCTAATGTCTTACAGCAGACTTGTACGAACCTTGATGAAAAATGTTGTACAACTGATCTGTAAGGTGGAGCGTTGTGATGTAGGGAAAGTTTAATCAAAGGAAAGTTGAACCACGGAAAATTAAGTATTTTTAATTAAACCATGTCCAAACCTCCAAAACCAAGTAACACTTTGAGTGAGCACAGGTTGCAGATGTTCACAGAATCACAGAACACCAGGGATTGGAAGGGACCTCGAAAGATCATCCAGTCCAATCCCCCTGCCACAGCAGGATCACCTAGACCAAGTCCAGGTGGGTTTTAAACGTCTCTAGAGAAGGAGACTCCACAACCCCCCCTGGGCAGTCCCTTCCAGGGCTGTGTCACCCTCACTGTGAAGAAGTTCCTTCTGATTTATACGGAATCTCCTGTTTTCCAGCTCACACCCATAACTCACAGAATCACAGAATTGCGGAACATCAGAGATTGGAAGGGACCTTCAAAGATCATCCACCCCAATCCCCGGGCCAATCCTTGTTTTAAAACACATCAAACAAACGATGTTGGCTAATAATGGATTCAAATGGAATCAAGTACCATTTAGACCTCATTAATGTTTATAAAGATGTGAAGAGTGACTTGTCAGGAGGATGGAGCGAGGCTCTGTTCAGTGGCACCCAATGATAGGACAAGCGGCAACGGGCGTCAGCTGCAACAGAGGAGGTTCCACATCAATATGAGAAGGAACTTCTTCACAGTGAGGGTGACAGAGCCCTGGGAGGGGCTTCCCAGGGGAGTTGTGGAGTCTCCTTCTCTGGAGACATTTAAAACCCACCTGGCCCTGTTCCTGTGCAACTGGATCTAGAGGATCCTACTGTGGTGGGACTATTGGACTAGATGATCTTTCGAGGTCCCTTCCAATCCCCAGTGTTCTCTGATTCTGTGAAACAGTTACAAAATCTACCCTGAGGTGCTGTTTTGAGGGCTCATTTTTCTTATCCCACCCACCAGCGTAGACCATCATAGGTTGTGTGCTCTACAGGAGATGTACGTTATCCTCGAGATCTGCAGCTGTCTGTGGAATTCCTGTTTGGTTATTGTTCGCTCTGTAATCTCAATAAGACCCCCAATGTTTGTCCTGTGCCACCTGAGTTAGAAGATTTGCTCCCAATTTTCCAGTTAGGTCAACCAAAAAAATTAAGATACGATAAAGGGTCAGTGGAAGAAATTCATATCAAAACAACTGCTCACCATGTCATTATGACAACCTGCTGTAACAAATGTGCTCCTGCTTTAACTTATGACAATTAATTGCTAAAAGTAATTTAATCTGACAGTGGCAAGATGTTGAAAGACTCGCCAAGATGTCATAAAAGCGACCTTTCTGCCCATGTGCAACCGAAAGCCATTTTTAACAAGGAGCCTCAAAAAAGAGTTGAACTTCTTTTGTACTTTGTTAATTAGTTATTGATTTGAAACAATGCTCTGCCAAATATTGTCAGATTAGCTAGACACCAGCAAGGTCATGGTGTGACAGTCTCGTCCTGATAGTCTTATGGTATATAGGGACTCTTTGCTTTTTTTCCCCTCCTTCCTCTGAACCTTTTGTTCCGATATCCTGAGAATTACATTTCCTGCCTTTAGCATTTGTGCTGATTTAAAATACAGCCAAGCTGTCTGTTATGTAGTTGGGTGTTTTGAGTTGTTAAAAAAAGCCCCCTACAACCCAGCGCTGCGTTAGAAGAAAATTGCCAGTGATCTAATGTCTAATGATCTTCGGCAACGGTGATGTGCAAACACCCTCACTAATCTGTGCTGAGAAGAGCCACCGTTCATAAAATGGTCAATGTAAGGTTGTCCCAGAGGTAAAATGAGCAACACGCTGGATCTAGGTGATCCTGCTGTGGCGAGAGGATGGGACTAGATGATCTTTTGAGGTTCCTTCCAATCCTTAATGTTGTGTGAAGTCCTGGAGTTGTTGGGCAGCTTGATCGGGTCTAAAGATCGTTTCTAAGCTGATGGTTTTGTGAAAGAAAATTAAGTGGGGATTCAGTTGGAGGAAGAGGAGGGTGAGGGGAGACTTCATCGCAGAATCACAGAACATTAGAGATTGGAAGGGACCTTGAAATATCATCCACTCCAGTCCCCCTGCCACAGCAGGATCCCCTAGTTCCAGTTGCACAGGAACACATCCAAGCAGGTTTTGAACGTCTCCAGAGAAGGAGACACCACAATCACTCCTGGGAAGCCCCTTCCAGTGCTCTATCACCCTCACTGGGAAGAAGTTCCTTCTCAGATTGATGTGGAACCTTCTATGTTCCAGCTCACACCCACTGTCCCTCGCCCTATCATTAGATGACACTGAGCAGAGCCTGGCTCCATCCTCCTGACACCCACCCTTAACATATTTATCAACATTAATGAGGTCTCCTTTTATCGAAGCTCAAGAGACCCAACTCCCTGAGCCTTTCCTCAGCAGGTAGATGCTCCAGTCTCTATAGCTACCTGAAAGGACCTTGTGGAGAGGTGAATGCTGGTCTCTTATCACAGGCCATTAGTGATAGAACAAGAGGGACCTGCCTCAAACTGCAGCAGGGGAGAGTTAGGCTGGACATGAGTTAAAAAGTTTTCCCTAACAGAGTAGTCAGGACTTCGAACTGGCTGCCCAGGGATGGGGTTGAGTGCACATCCCTGTACGTATTTAAAGATTGTTTAGATATTGTGCTGAGAGATCTGGTCTAGTGGTCACCTTGATAGAGTACAGTTGATGATTGAACTTGATGATCCCAAGGCTCTTTTCCAACCCGAATGAGTCTCTGGTCTGGATGGGAAAAGAGAGGATCAGAATTCAGGCTTGAGTATCTCAACATTCAACTTTCCAAAAGGTTGAAAGGAGAACCAACAGAAAACACAAATCTGAATTTCACAGAATCATTAGGGATTGGGAGAGACCTTGAAAGATCATCCAGTCCAATCCCCCTACCAGAGCAGGATCACCTAGACCAAGTCACACAGGAACACATCCAGGCAGGTCTCAAACGTCTCCAGAGAAGGAGACTCCACAACCTCCCTGGGCAGCCTGTTCCAGTGCCCCAGTGCTATGAAGAAGTTCCTTCTTGTACTTATGTAGAGCCTCCTATGTTCCATCTTACACCCATTGCCCCTCATCCTATCACTAGATTTCAGACTGTTTGTCTGAATTGCTTGAGCAATTATTTTACAAGCTAATGGCAGTTGCCTCACATACGATTAATTACAGCTGGCCATGCATTAGGACACTTCAGCAAGTCTTTACAGCTGTACGTTAAATAAATAGTATATCGGCTTACTTAAAGCACAGGGCACTCTGCTGCCTTTATTGGGAGAAATCA
This sequence comes from Phoeniculus purpureus, assembly GCA_028565055.1. Taxonomy (NCBI): domain Eukaryota; kingdom Metazoa; phylum Chordata; class Aves; order Bucerotiformes; family Phoeniculidae; genus Phoeniculus; species Phoeniculus purpureus. The sequence continues at coordinate 31,241,720 of JAOXOE010000874.1, forward strand.
AATAGCTTTGAGCCTATTAAATCTTTCTTTCCCTTAAATAACTGCTCTTGAGTGAATGTAATAAATACAGACAGAGACGTCAAGAAGGAAAACACCAGCCAAAGTCTTTCCATTCCATTTAACTCGTGCGAGAGGTACAAACTCTGTACCAGAGACTTTGCGGCGGAGCTTTGTTCTGTTAATGAAAATACGAAGCGGTTGTTTCGCTTGAAAGTGTTGAAGTTTGTTAGACTCATTGTTTTCCTGCGGTGGGGAGATCTGCATTTTTCTTGGCCAAAATGCTTTTCTTCTTGCAGTGCCGTGGGTTCTCTTTAAAAAACGCAATAAAATACAAAACGTGTTTCTCGTTACTACATGTAAACGTTGAAAGAACTGGAAAGTGAAATAGTCTGTAAGTACTTCAGGAAATAGAAAACCGGCACTTCTGTGTTACTTCCATCGGGAGGTTTTGAGCGTTTCAGAGGCTTTAATCTCAAAAAACCCAGTTTTTAGTGTTTACAGAACCACAGGATGTTAGGGATTGGAAGGGACCTCAAAAGATCATCTAATCCAATCCCCCTGCCACAGCAGGATCACCTAGACAAGTCACACAGGAACATATCCAGGCAGGTTTTTAAACTTCTTCAGAGAAGGAGACTCCACAGCCCTCCTGAGCAGCCCCTTCCAGTCCTCTGTGTAGAATCACAGAATCATCATGGCTGGAAAGGACCTCCAGGGTCATCGAGTCCAACCTTTATCCTAGTATCTAACTGC
>JAOXOE010000874.1:31247438-31263494 GCA_028565055.1 Phoeniculus purpureus
TTCCTCCCTGTGAGGGTGCTGAGGCCCTGGAACAGGTTGCCCAGGGAGGTTGTGGCTGCTCCATCCCTGGAAGTGTTGAAGGACAGATTGGATGGGGCTGTGGGTAGCCTCGCCTGGTGAGAGGTGTTGCTGTCTATGGCAGGAGGTTGACCCTGGATGATCTCTGATGTCCCTTCCAATACAAACCAGTCTGTGATTCTCCCTCTCCCTGCCTCCCAGCCCGTGCACAATTCTGTTCTCTCCTGTTTAACGCATGTTCTGTACTTATTTACAGTAGCTCATCGAGCTAGAAGGAGAAATTGTTTTGCTGTGATAAGGAGCAATTATAGAAACCACCTTCGAGTAAATTGTTCAAGAGCTATTCAGTTTCATGGCATATTTCCCCATTTGTATGCATTTCGCTTTTCACTTGTCTCCAAAAAAAAATGTTATTCCAACTCCTTGATTTTTTATTTTTTTTTTTTAAAAAATCCCCACCACAAAGTAGAAGGAACGAGCTGTCATCACAGCTTAAAACTAGTTAGATTTTCTTGGTTTGATTTTCTTTGAGTTTTGATGAATGCTGCCAGGATCTTCTCAGTGTCATGTAACGGTAGGACAAGGGGCAATGGGTGTGAGCTGGAACAGAGGAGGTTCCACACGAATTTGGTTGAGTTGCCATCACTAATTTGTTTAAAGATCGTTTGGATGAAGTGTTGAAGGATGTGGTTTAGGGGTGGACTTGTAAGGTAGGGTAGATGGTTAGACTCAATGATCCAAGGGGTCTTTTCCAACCAGAGTGATTCTGTGATAATGAGAAGGTACTGCTTCACGGTGAGGGTGACAGAGCACTGGAAGAGGCTGCCCCGAGGGGGTTGTAGAGTCTCCTTCTCTGGAGATGTTTAAAACCTGCCTGGACATGTGTGTGACTTGAACTAGGGTTTCCTGCTGTGGTGAGAAGATTGTTCTAGATGATCTTTTGAGGTCCTTTCCAATCCCTAATGTTCTGTGATTTGTGAATGAGGAGTCTAACATGGAATCTGAGCTGCTCTGCCCCAGTCTGTAGGAGCTCAAATCCTCCAGCTCCTGGCCCATCGGTAAGTTTCCAGCAACAGGTTACTTTGAAAAATGGAGAAGAGCAAAAAAAAAGAGCAAAATATATTTAAAAAAAAAAAAAAAAGTAAAATTTGGCATTGAAACAGGAAATATGTGAACCTGTCACGGTAAGCAGTCTCAAAGGGCAAGCCGCTTTGCAGGAGCTAATTAACCTTAGGAAATAATTACACAAATATGCAAATGTTGTTTAGATAATTCCATGTGTTATCAACTCAGGTAGTCCATCATAACTGCAGACCTTGCAACGTCTAGGTGTTAGAATCTGGCGTGGTTGATAAGGCGCCTGGGTTGCCGCATCGCTTCAGCGTGGTATTTAGCAATTAATGACTGTGATATTACATTAGTAAATCCAACCCGGGTTTTTGAATGCGACAGGACGTAACGCCCCGTACTCGGCATGTGCGCGCCCCTTATCTGCCCAACCCTAATGGCTCCAGTCCTTTCAGCTCCTGGCACTGGTAAAACTGGGGCTGGGGGGAAAATGACTGAACGAAATCACCAGTCTCCTTCCTCCACCTTTTGTTTTTTTGCCTGAGCATCTTTTTTGGGTTTTCACAGAATAACACAACATTAGGGATTGGAAAGGACCTCATAAGATCATCCAGTCCAATCCCCCTGACACAGCAGGATCACCTAGATCCAGGCAGGTTTTAAGAAGGAGACTCCACAACCCCCTTGGGCAGCCCCTTCCAGTCCTTTGTCACCCTCACCATGAAGAATATTGATTCCTACTTTTCATATTGAAGTGGCGCCTCCTATGTTCCAGCTCACACCCATTGCCCCTTGTCATATCATTAGATGACACTGAGCAGACCCTGGTGCCGCATCTTCCTGACACTCACCCTTCACATATTTATAAACACTACTGAGGTCACCCCTAAGTTTTCAAGGGCTTTACTGGGTTGTATCAAAGCCAAACCTTGTTGGACTGAGATAAGGAGCACCTTCTCATGTAGACGTTTGTTCAGTGTTGTGCAGAACACAGAGCAGTGTTAGTCATGGTCTCCTGCTCTTGGTGTGACATCCCCCTAGCATCCAGCCTGGATGCTGAAGCATCCCAGGACGTCCCTAACCCACATCAGAACTGCAGTGAAGGTTGAGCAGTTTGGTCACCCACAACCTGTTCCCTACCAAAAGCTGCTGGGGGTTCTGCCCCTGTGATATAAAATGGCTTCATGTATATTTGAAACATGAATTTATTAGTCATTCTGTTATTTTCATGGACTGCACTGTTGAACTATTGAATTAAACTTCTGATACTAAAACTAAATCTCCGAATTAACCCTTTATGGTCACTTTTTGGCTAATCACTACTTTGGTTTTAAAACTGAGGCGTTAGAAATAGTGAAGAGATTGATGTAGACAGACTGGAGCATGTCCAGAGGAGGGCACTACAATGATCAGGGGAATGGAGCATCTCTTGTATGAGGACAGCCTGAAAGACTTGGGGCTGTTCAGCCTGGGTCCACCTTCTTTTGACCTTCCCATACCTTAGAGGGGTTGACATGAAAGCAGGGGAAGGTGTTTACAAGAGGGTTTGTACAGACATGACAAGGAGCAGTGGGTTCAAGCTGGGAAGGGAGAGATTGAGGCTGGGTATTAGAAAGCAGTTCTTCAGTGTGAGGGTAGTTGAAAGGTGGAATGGGCTGCCAGGGGGGTGGTGGGGGCCCCATTCCCGGAGTAATTTGAGGTCAGGCTTGATAGGCTCTGAGCAGCCTGACCTAGGTAGAGTTGTCCCTGTGTAGGAAGGTTGGACTAGAAGACCTCTAGAGGTCTCTTCGAGCCTAGAACATTCTATGATTCTATGATTCTGGCTTTAAAATACTGGGGGGGATGACACCAAAACCCTTTTATCACTAGGAAAAGGAGTCAGATCTTTAACCAGTATGTGTGAATACTGATCTCTTCTGCCTTAAATAAAATTTCATTCTGTTTGCAAATTCTTGATGATCATTCCCCATCAAGGACGTCTGTTTCAGGTGCTCAGTTACCCAGAATCATAGAATCACAGAACATTGGAAGGTATTGGAAGGGACCTCCTAAGATCATCTAGTCCAATGCTCTCAACAGCATTGACAGTCACTGGTGACAAACAAGGTGTCTTCTCTCTGTCTTTATCAGTGGAAAGAAGTGAAGTACAACAGTTATTAGGAAAAGGACACAGGATTATAGTATCATAGAATTACTCAAGTTGGAAAAGACCCTTGGGATCATCGAGTCCAACCACATGGATATATTTTCATTTTATTAAATTACTATTAATTCATAATCGATTATCGATTATTATTAATTCATAACTCAATTACTAAATTGAATTAAAGGTTCAAATTTAGTGTTCTGTTCAGAGTGAAATTCAGGTAGGATTTTCCATGAATGGAGCCTAGGTGAAGGTTGGACCCTCTGCGCTCAGAGCATCTGCACATTCCTTGCCTGAGCACCGCAGAGCTGTGGTGCAGGGGATACCTGATCTGAAGAAATATGGTGATTCTCTCTTTTATCAGCTTCTTTGCATTGGTTAAGAGTCACATAAAGGCATTTCCACATAGTGTAATTGTTGATTTTTTATTTTCCTTTGATTTCTGATGAGTTATGTTGGGGTGAGGAGGACAGAGAGTGGTGGAGACCTGCAGCTATAACTTTGACATCTTCAGAGAATCAAACTGTCTATTTAAATGCAGAATTACCAGTTACAGGTGAACAATTTTGAGCAGCTGGAAGTTGAACTTCCTCAGCACCACCCATGTAAATCCATTTCACCAGTGAAGACACTTTCTCTCTCAGCTGCTTCTTGATAGGATACGGGGCAATCAATGAGTGTGAGCTGGAACAGAGGAGGTTCCGCATCAATATGAGGAACTTCTTCATGGTGACAGTGACAGAGGACTGGAAGGGGCTGCCCAGGGAGGTTCTGGAGTCTTCTTCTCTGGAGATGTTGAAAAGCCGCCTGGACGTGTTCCTGTGTGATTGGATCTAGGGGATCCTTCTGTGTCAGGGGGATTGGACTAGATGATCTTTCAGGGTCCCTTCCAATCCCTCATGTTCTGTGATTCTGTAACTGAGGTGCATGGTGTGGTTTTCCTTCCGTTCCGTACAATCATGGGATTCCCGGCAAGGATCATCTGCCCAATCTTCCTTGGCCAAGCCCAATCTGGTCCAACTTTATTAGCCAAATCTTAAAAATACTGAATGTTGGGGAATCCACCACTTCCTAGCAGAGATTTTTCTGACAGTTGATTATCCTTGTTATGAAAAATTCCCTCTTGTGTCTACTCAAAATCTCCCCAGAAGCACCTCCTACTCATAATCTTCCTCGTTTTCCTTTCTTCTGATGGGTCTCATTGGTTTGGGAAAATCTAGGTAGTGCATCTAATTGGGGCTTTACCTTGGTTCAGTAACGAGCAACTCACAGTTTTCCTCATTGTGCTTTCATTGTCATCCCAGAGCAGTCTCAGAGTAAGAGAACTGGATTAAGTTGCCTCAAGGGAAGTTGACGTTGGCCATGAGGAAAAACAACTTCTTCGAAAGAGTCCTCAGGTCTTGGAACAGGCTGCCCAGGATGGGGGTTGAATGGTCATTCCTGGCCATGTTTCCCGATCATGGAGATCTGGAGCTCAGGGACAGGTTTTAGCGATGGTTTGGGACAGTTGGTTTCATGATCTTAAAGGTCTTTTCCAACCTAAACAAGTCTGTGATTCTATGAAACTATAGCATCCAGCCCCATATCCACCCAGGGAGGTGGTGGAGTCGCCGTCCCTGGAGCTGTTCAAGGCAGGTTTGGACGTGGCACTTGGTGCCATGGTCTAGTCTTGAGCTCTTTGGTAATGCGTTGGACTTGATGATCTGTGAGGTCTCTTCCAACCTTGGTAATACTGTGATACTGTGATACTGTGATAATTTTACCCAGGTCTGGGTGGGGACATTAATCCTAACAGTCCCCATCGTGAGGAGACCATCTATACTGCATAGTCACTGGCTACCACTGCAGCACCCAGATGTTTCTTGTGCAGACACAGCACAAGTTCGTTCTCCATCAGAGCTGTTTAAAATAGGGGCTTGTTACAAGGGGGAAAAAACTGAGCAGATGCTCTGAAGACAGAGCGTCTCTTCTTAACGTACCCAACTCCTCCGAACTCCTTCTCGCACATATGTGCTTTCCCTACCTTGTTTAGGATTTAGCAGAGTGTGTGCGGCAGCAGAGTTTATCCTGATGACATTTTATGGCTTTTTCTTTTCCCACCAGTAACAAAGGGAGCTGTAGTTGCAGTCCCTATCTAACTCATTCAAGCCCGTTTCTCTCTGCTTTTATAAAATCCTTTAGTCTTTGTACTGTGAGGCTGTGCAGTTAATGACGTGGTTTGCTAGAGGACTGGTTATGCTTTAATTGGTGGAAGTGGCTTCAGACTGAGCTTCTCAATCCTTCAGAAGCTTCTTGCTGCTGTCTTAGTCTCGTGGAAACCCTAAAATCACTGTTTGCGTTGTCCAGCAGCTGGTAGAATAATAAGTTCATAACAAGGGAAAATACAATATTAACCACAAAACCTCCTTTTCAGTCAGAGTGTCAAACACCAATTGATGCTAAGAGGATTAATGGTGATTCTATTGATCAATAACAAATATTTCCTGTGTATTTAACTAAAATAAGTATTTTAGATAAACTAACAATCTAAAAACTCCTCTAGTGTTTTAAGATGCCTTTTCCTTATATAACGTAACGAGAGGACATCTCTTTTCCTTGAGAAGCTCCAGTTCAGGTTGTCCTTCAGCTTCATTTTAATAACTAGATCTGTCAATCACCTTTTTCTTTATGAGATTTCCTTTGAAAAACTTTCCTCAAGGAGGAGCCTTTACTTCATTTGCTTCTCTCTACCATCAAATTTCAAAACAGGCTTGGAAGAAAATAAGCCCCTTTCTCATGCCAAGGTGGTTTACAGTAGTCAATATGTAATTAGTTAAAACTATGTTCTGCCATTGTCAATCAAGAGCAGGATCTGCCCAGGATTAAGAAGAAGAATTTGAAGCACTTGAGTGCTTTTTTGAAAGTCTGGTAGATATGTTTTAATCTTTGCTACCTCAGAGCAAAAAAAAAAAACCCAAAACATTTAAAAGCACATAATTGTTTTAAAAGCTTTGGATCCAGATCCATAAAGATTTGTAGCCATCTCAGCCTTATTTAGGAAACCGGGCGTGAGAACAGAAGTAAAAGCTTAAATCACAGAATCACAGAACATTAGGGATTGGAAGGGACCTCGAAAGATCACCCAGTCCAATCCCCCTGCCACAGCAGGATCCCTTAGATCCAGTTGCACAGGAACATGGCCAGGTGGGTTTTAAATGTCTCCTGAGAAAGAGAGTCCTCATCCCCCCCAGGCAGCCCCTTCCAGGGCTCTGTCACCCTCACCGGGAAGAAGGTCCTTCTCATATGTATTGTGGAACCTCCTCTGTTCCAGCTGACACCCAGTGCCCTTTGTCCTGTCATCAGGTGATGTTGAGCAGAGCCTGGCTCCATCGTCCTGACACCCACTTTTCCATACTGATCAACATTCATGGGGTCACTCCTCAGTCTCCTTTTTTCCAAGCTTAAGAGACCCAGCTATCTCAGCCTTTCCTCATCAGGGAGATGCTCCACTTGATCATCTTTGTGGCTCTATGCTGGACTGCCTCAAGCAGTTCTTTGTCCTTCTGGAACTGAGGGGCCCAGAACTGGACACAAAGAGTAAACAGCTTCCTCCTGTGCCAGGAGAAGGTTAGGTTGTCACCAGGAAAAGTGTCTTCCCTGACAGAGTGGTCAGGGGTTGGAACAGGCTACCCAAGGAGGGAGGGCAGTCAACATCCCTTGAAGGGTTCAATAAACAAGTAGATGTGGGTTTAAGGTTTAGTGGGCACGGTGGGGTTGACTTCATGGTTGAACTGGGTGATCTTGGAGGTCTCTTCCAACCTTAATGATTCTGTGAACTCTGTTGTTGCTCACCGTCTGCAGTTGCAGAAAGCAGCATTTTTAAAAGAGAAGTAGCGAATACCATAATTGCAATCTTTGGCAGATTTCCGTTGGCCCGAGATACAAAAAAAAAAAACAAAACCCACCAAACCAGTAAAGACTGAAATTATATTTATATTGTTCCTACTTGTTTTTATTTGTTTTATCAGAATAAGGCTTAACTACTTTAAACAAACCATCAGCGAACAAATATTTGACAAAGAGTTGTCAAAAGAAAGAAAATCAGAGCAGTGGCTCATAATTTCTCTGAATGCCTCTGTTTAGCTGAATTGCCATCATGGTATTTAGACGGAATTTTGCAGATGCCTAGTTTTTTGTCGTATTTATTAAAATAAGCCAGAACGAAGCAACAGTTTTACTGCCTTTAAATCGCAGTTGTAAATTTCTTCTGTTTAGACAAAAGAATCTGTTCTCTTCCTCTTTTTCTCAAACTGAGGTTTGTTTTTAACAAAGCACTTTAACATTTAGGAACAGGCTGTTTTTACACCGAATTGCCAGTTTTTAGAAGGTAATTGTCACAAACGTGATTTCTTTCTGCAGGATAATGGATCTCCTGAAGAACATGCCATTTATGTTTGGGACCATTTTATTTCCCAGTCAGCTGCAGAGAACGTGTTTTTTGTTGCTCACAGTTACGGTGGACTTGCCTTTGTAGAGTTGGTAAGTGTTGACATCTCCATTGCCTTCTTTCCTCAAGTTAAAACCCGCCTGGCCATGTTCCTGTGTGACTGGATCTAGGGGATCCTGCTGTGGTGGATAGATTGGACTGGATGATCTTTTGAGGTCCCTTCCAATCCCTAATGTTATGTGATTCTATGATTTTCTAAGTTCTTCGTAATCATTTCTTGAGAGTAACCATTTAGGAACAAGTTTGAACTCATGGCCAGATTTCAAACTCATCACACAGATCTGTGAGGACTTCTTTGCAACTGGAAGGTCACTGCACTTGCTTGAAATCAGAGTTGTGTTGAGGTTGCTCCTTGAGTGCTGGGTCCAGTTTTGGGCACCTCAGTCCAAGGGAGACATCAAGGTGCTGGAGCGAGTGCAGAGGAGGACAACAAAGCTGGGAAGGGGCCTGGAGAATGATTCTGGTGAGGAGAGATGGAGACAGTTGGGGCTGTTTAGTTTCAGGAAGAGGAGGCTGAGGGGAGACCTCATCACTCTCTACAACTATTTGAAAGGACACTGTAGAGATGTTGGTGCTGGTCTCTTCTCACAGGTCATTAGCAACAGAAGCAAGGGGAAGGGCTTCAAACTTCAACAACAGAGGGTTAGACTGGCTGTCAGGAAGAAATTCTTCATGGAGAGAGTGGTCAGGCACTGGAATGGGCTGCCCAGGGTGGTGATTGAGTCCCCATCCCTGGATGCATGTAAAAGTTGCTTAGATGTGGTGTTGGGGATCTGGTTTAGGGGTGACCTTGTAGAGTGGGGTTGATGGTTGGACTCGATGATCCCAGGGGTCTTTTACAAACTGAATGATTCTATGATTTTAATGTGCATGGAAGGCTTGGGTTGATGGTTGGATTTGATGATCTTGGAGGTCTCTTCCAACCTTAATGATTCTGTGATTCCTCTGGTTTTGAGTCAGACAGTAAGGTCTCAGGTCTGCACAAACCTGAAAGACTATGGGACTCCAAAACATGATGATTCCCTCTTGTCCAAGTTGTGTAACAAAAGGCAGCACTCGGTTCGGTTCTACACTGGGGAAGAAAGACTGGATGGAGAAGACTGAAAACATAAGGACTCCGAGGACGATCTGAGCAACCTGACCTAGTAGAGTTGGTCCTGCGTAGGGAGGTTAGACTAGATTGCCTCTAGAGGTCACTTCCAGCCTAGAACATTCTGTGGTTCTATAAAAGAACAGTTCTAAATCGAAGCCACATCAGCATGCATCCTATTCGTATATAGATTGGAATTTAATACGAAGGGTAATTCGGATTTTACCCAATTCTACAGTTTTCCACAAAGATCTGCAGAAGTTGCTGGAAAGACTCTTTTTGCCATTTTTTAGGTTCTGGGTAAACCCTGCAGTGGTGTTAAGGTGGGGAAGGCTCTGCTCAGTGCGGAGCTGCCCAGCCGCTCGTACTCAGACTGCTGAACATTCAGTTTTTCCATCTTTCCCCCTGTTCTGGGCACTGGTGAGGTCACACTTCAAATATTGTGTTCAGTTCTGAACCCCTCAGTCACTGCCAGAAGGACATTGAGGGGCTGGAGCAGGTCCAGAGAAGGACAATGAGGCTCTTGAAGGTTTTGGAGCACAAGTGCTCTGAGGAGGGGCTGAGGGAACTGTAGGGTTTTAACTGGAGAAAAAGAGACTCAGGAGAGACCCTTCTTGCTCTCAACAACTCCCTGAAATTCAAGAGGTTGAAGCAAGGAAGGGCTCAGCCACTTCTCCCTAGTGCTCAGTGACAAGACCAGAGGAAACGGCTGCAGGCTGCAGCAGCAGAGGGTCAGGCTGGATGCTGGGAAGAATTGCTTGACCAAAAGTTATCGGACACTGGAACAGGGTGCCCAGGGCAGTGTCGGAGTCTTGTGTCTGGAAAGATTGAAAACCCACGTATTAGTGGTGCAGAGGGACATGATTTAGGGGTGACCTGGCAGTGCAGGGTTGAAGATTAGACTTGATGATCTTAAAGGTCTCTTCGAAACAAATTGATTCTGGGTTTCTGGGACTGGTTTTAGAGACACCGGAATCAGCAGACACTTATGTACATCCTTGGTCTATAACACACTGGTCTGGTCTGTGTGGGAACTGGTGAAAGTGATTCCTGCCTGTAGGAACGATGAACGCCTTAGTTAAGAAAAAGCATCCATTAGTGTTTTGTTTTTAATCTTGTGCTGCTCTGACTATCAAGAACTACTTACCACCAGGACCAGTTGTGTTATTTTAAGAACTTGAGGAGTATTTTAACCCTTTCCACTTAATTCCATTTTGGTTTTCCATGTGCTTCTGGAAGCGCATTGTGTGATGTTGGCAGATTGGAGACTTCAGAACAGTTCAGCTGATCCTTTTCCGCGGGTGTTTACTTACCAAGTCAATAAATAATCTCAAGAACTTAATTTTGAAGCAATTAAATTAGTGAGGATGAGTTAATTCTTTCTGTCACCACATCCTCGTGTAAGAAGTGTGTTGTGTTGTGTGTGCCTGTTGCTCCTTGGGTGCACTGAATAGTTGGGAGCATCTCTTCTCAGTGTCTTCTAATGATAGGACCAGGGGCAATGGGTGTGAGCTGGAACAGTGGAGGTTCCACATCAATATGAGAAGGAACTTCTTCCCAGTGAGGGTGTTGGAGCACTGGAAGGGGCTTCCTGGGGGTGGGTATGGAGTCTCCTTCTCTGGAGACATTTAAAACCCACTTGGCCATGTTCCTGTATGACTGGATCTAGGGAATCCTGCTGTGCTGGATGCACTGGACTGGATGGTCTTTTGAGGTCCCTTCCAGTCTCTAATGTTCTGTGTGATTCTGTGTGTGTGATTCTTCTGTCCTGAGCCATGATTTTTATCTGCTCTAGATTTTCAGCCCAGGTTATTCTGGTGTCTGTCTTCAGACTGAAAAGCGTTGCAGAACTTTGTTAGGTTTTGTAAATCCACGTTGGGTCACCAGACGCCTACAGGTCCTTGCGCTTAGCACAAAGCAGGAATAGAAACCTACTGGAGACCTCTCACAGTGTTTCCTAAACAAAGCGTCTGTTCAAAGCAGGCTTGGAGAGCTTTTCCATCACATTTCAGTCAATGTCTTGCAGTGGCGTGGGTAACAGATGACCAACATCTCATTCCCAGTTTGCCTGTTTCTCTTGTTGCACTGGTGGATATTTCTTCACTTTTGTTCTACTTTAATATGAAGCACACAGATGTTTCAGAACAAGACTTGACTTCTGACCTTGGGGTGTCCAGGGTCAGGGTGCTCAGGGCCTGTGAAATTATCACAAGCTGAGCTAAAGTTTTTAACCATCGCAGGAAGCAACCAGTAAGTAAGAAGTTAAAAAGGAGCTTTGTCAGAGAGACAAGATGGTCTCAGTCAGGGTCAGCTTCTGTAGTCTGCTGTCTCTGCAGGAGATGCATGCCTGAGAGGAAGAACATAATATATAACCATAGGCACATCACATGTCTGTCATGCAAAACCAGACCTGAGAAGTATATTTAATGCACCCCAATTGTTGGTTTTTTAACCCAAAAAAGGATGTTAGCACCTGGTTTTGGTCGAGGGTGCTTGGTATCTGAGTCAGTAATTCATGCACTGAAGCAGACATCGTTAAACTAACCCTGGAATATTTTATCTTGATATTAATTTGTAGGATTTTATTTTGTCATGATCTCCTTTCTCTTCAAACTTTATATCCATATGGCACTTAGTGATTGTAAAGAGCTCAAGGGAAAAAACAACACAGAGGAGCAGCTGATGGGCAATTTTTGTCTTCTGATAAAAATCCATTGCTGCCTTCCCTCATTTATTGTGGGGGGGTGATGAGGGAGATGGAGCAGCTTCACCATAAAATCCTGAATTCTCTGGAGACATTTAAAACCCACCTGGCCATGCTCCTGTGCGACTTGGTCTAGGGGATCCTGCTGTGGCAGAGGGATTGGACTGGATGATCTTTTGAGGTCCCTTCCAGTCCTTAATGTTCTGTGATTCTGTGACACATCCTTGTGCCCCTTTGTTGGCAGCTGTTGAAGAACCTGACACAGGAGCCTTGTTCCTTGGCTCCACAGGTTTCTGAAGTCCACTGCTGTGACGCAGGCATACGTTTTGGTGGAAAAAGCAAAAAAAGAGAGAAAAATAGTTCCCATTGTATGGGAAATTTGGTTATCTTCTCTAGAGATATTTAAAACCCTCCTGGACACGTTCCTGTGCAACTGGATCTAGGGATCCTGCTGTGACAGGGGGATTGGACTGGATGATCTTTTGAGGTCCCTTCCAATCCCTAATGTTGTTCTGTGATTCTGTGAAAAAAAAGAGAAGCATTTATGTTCATAAACCCTTGGTGGCCAAACCTGGTCTCTCCATCCAAGATTTAATCTCACTATAAAACTGAAGGTATGGCTTGGAAGTCGTTCATTAAACAAACTTGTAAATCTCCGCTGTGGCTTTCAAATACATGCAATGGAATCTTAACACTTTTATTGGTCGCCGGAGCTTTTTAATCTACATTTTTGCATGTCCGTCATGGCGAGATGTTAAGAAAAGCAGGATGAGGCTGTAACATCGTGCCTCAGTACCCAGCTTCTGCAGCGTAGGCACAGAGATTTCTGTACCTTGCTGGGTCACAGATTACTGGGGGGAATAATTGAAAGTGATTGAACATGTGTGGGAAGTAAAGTTCCACGAATAAATGTAATTAGTTGTATTGTTTACAGCTCAAATTACAAATGCTAATCATAAACCATATGCTAAAATGTATCTTAATATTTAGTAATTAAGGCTTTGTGTAATTGTGGCTCAGAATTAAATGTGCGTCTAATAATACCTACACGTAAATTGCTTTTTGAATACACGGCGCTAAAAATAGTTGTTGGGTCACTGTGTTCTGCTAATTACCGACTTCGAAAAAACTTGAGCCATGATTCATGAACACATCTCGACTCCTTGCTTCTGTTACCCCTTACACAGCGTAGTCGGGGATTTATTTTCAGAAGCAGCTTGCTGTAGTTGACGGTGAATTGTGGAACTTTTCCCAACTCGTAGCTTATAATAATTTTTATGAAATTTAACAGAAAGTGAGAATTTCAAGTTGATGGAGTCAATTTTATATTTAGTTTACAGAAAATAAGTTTTCTGGTACAACGCCTCCTTTGAGGTTTTTTTCTGCCAAATTTTGTGGGTTTACAATTATTTAGCTGTAAAAAGAGAGTGGTTTTTTTCCCCTCGTCATTGCCTGCACGAAAGGACCCGCACAGGGAATAGAAAAGACATCTTGTGCCCCTGTGCCTACCTGAGTGGCGCATCCGTCCCCTGCAGATCTAATTACAGCATCAGAGACATAGAAGGGACAGAAAGGGTGGTCCTGAGATGCTGGGTGACATGTAAAAATGTCTGTGTCCATCATCATAAAAAAAAGAACCACTACATGACAACCACTCATTTTGAAATCACAAGAGGAATTGTTAAATCTCAGCTTTCAAAATTGTCAATTAGATACCCACTACCCTGAGATTTTAAAAAGAAAAAAAAACCAAGGTTTTGTGGAAGGTTTCTCCTGTTCTTCTCCTGCATGCATGAGACCTTAGGGTTTTCATTTCCGAGGGTTGTCTTAGTGCTTTATGATCCAGAAGTGTAGCTTTTTTATTATTATTAATTTTAAGATAACATCTTTAAGGGAAAACATGACAACGTTGTGACCTGCAAGATGACCAGGAGCCAGCAAGGTGCCCTTGTGACCAAGAAGGCCAAGAGCATCAGGGGGTGAATCAGAAGGGGGTTGGTTAGCAGATCGAGAGAGGTTCTCCTCCCCCTTTACTCTGCCCTGGTGACCCGACATCTGGTATCTTGTGTCCAGTTCTGGGATCCTCATTGCTAGAAGGACACGGAACTGCTTGAGGCAGTCCAGCACAGAGCCACAAAGGTGATGGGGTGGAGCATCTCCCTGATTGATAAGGAAAGGCTGAGGGAGCTGGGTCTCTTGAGCTTGGAAAAAAGGAGCCTGAGGGGTGACCCCATGAATGTTGATCAGTATGGAAAAGGTGGGTGTCAGGATGATGGAGCCAGGTTCTGCTCAGTGTCATCCAATGTTAGAACAAGGGGCAGTGGGCGTGAGCTGGAACAGAGGAGGTTCCATATCAGTGTGAGAAGGAGCTTCTTCATGGTGACAGTGACAGAGCCCTGGAAGGGGCTGCCCAGGGAGGGGTTGTGGAGTCTCCTTTATTGGAGACATTTAAAACCCAACTGGCCATGTTCCTGTGTGTCTGGACCTAGGGGATCCTGCTGTGGTAGTGCAATTGGACTGAATGATCTTTTGAGATCTCTTCCAATTCCTAATGTTCTGTGATTCCGTGGGAATCTTTAGTGTATCTCCAGCTTAGAGAATATGCTGTAAGAATATGAAGCGCAGAGGGGAGTGTAATGTAATTAAATTAGGAGAAGGAAGGTAGGTTCATTGTCTTTGAATGGATGAGGAACTATTCATTATGGTCTTTGTGGGCTAAAATGTTGGGTTGTCTATATTGACAATTCACACAAAGGTACGGATAAAAGCGTGTGTGTTTAGACATTTATCGACGTATTTCTCTTCCATTTCCCGTCTTGTTCCACCCAAAGGGGTTTGGCAGTGGCACCAGTGAGTGAGTGGAGAGGTTGCTCGGTGGAAGGTTTTAAGGGAACACAGATGCTGTGCGCCAGGCAAGAGCATGAAGTGGGTTCTGGGTACGAGAAGGGGTGGAGAATGGAAGGCCAGATGCCATTCTGACACAATCTGCCCATTTCCATTTCAGTTCTGCATTCCACCCTTGCAGCCTCAGCTACCTGAGTGCCCTGACTACGTTTTGGCTTTGGTTTTCCTCTGAGCTTCACTCCAAGACTGCAGTCTTACTGCTGGCCCCATTTGTTCTGAGGATGCAGCCCGCCACACTTATCACACTTGCCATGTCAGTTCCCTGTCCCCTACTGGCACTTCTCCACAGCTGCTGGAGCTCTTCAAACTACAGCTCCGGTTGTATTGGTCTTTTACCCTCTTTCCTCTCATTATCCCTCTTCTTTTCCCCCATTAAAGTTATAGCGTTTTATTCTAGTTGCCTGGTCTGTCATATTCTAAAATTCTCCTACTAAAAAGAATCTGTCCTGTGTGGGTTTCACCTTTGGCCCTGGAACCAGGATAAGCAGGTTTGTTAAAATGAGAAGCCTTAAGAAAACACTGTTCAAGTTACCACGTACCCCCTGTCCCACCATAATTCCATCAAAGTCAGATGACTTTGCCCATTTGAAATCATTTTGGGTCCATCGTTCTGTGTCCTGGTTTATTTCTCTCAGAATCTAAAATAAAATCCAAGGACTTACTATAAAGATAAGGAATTTATTAATAGAAAAATTAAAGAAGGGGTTTTAAAAGGTAGAAAAACTGTGACTGCAGCGTCTCATCTCTACCCAGATGTTTTTGCTACCCTCTCCACGTATGAGGGAAGCGTGCTGTGCTCCCAACACCAAGAGAGCTAAATCTCATTCTGCTGAAAGAGAAAGAGAATGAGGAAAACAGATAGAGATGGACAATGAGTTGACTGTCACTTGTCCTGAACAAACGGAGATCTGGGGAGGGAAGAGAGAGAGAGAGAGAGAGAGAGAGAGAGAGAGAGAGAGACTCTGCTATGTAAATGGATGCAGAAGACACCCGAAGAGATGGTAACTCTGAAAGTCCCAGAACAACACAGTGATTAGTTTCAAAATTCCTTTGGTGAATAGGATGTTGGGAAGAGATATCTGACCATCATATGTTGGTGGGAACAGCATCAGTTTTACAAACAGAAGGTCCTCACTTTGATTCCCACCTGGTTAAAGATCACACTGCCACATTCTGCAATGGGCTCTGCAATACAGCGCTGCTTCGTTTTGTCTGAGTATGGCAAGGACCTGACTCTGTCCAGGGCTGGTAGGTGCTGTAATAAGAATAATGATGATGAATGTACCCCTGCTGAGCTACCTGGGTGTCTCTGAGGCTCCATCAGTATTCTGGCACCGGCAGAATGCAATTCAAAAACCTTAATAACTGGGCTGTGAACCTGTCATTAGCTTTTCATTAATTTAATTTCCTGAAATTTCAGAGTGAGGGGCTGGATGTATTTGGCTTTTTATTTGTATATATATTGATATAAATATGTCTTCAACTTTTTATATTTAGTTTGGCTCAAGTGTTGTTGAGCATTACGGGCTACCCAGGGGGATTGCAGAGTCTCCTCTGCAGACGTTTAAAACCCACCAGGCCATGTTCCTGTGTGACTGGATCTAGGGGATCCTGCTGTGGCAGGGGGATTGGACTGGATG
>JAOXOE010000874.1:31274856-31295843 GCA_028565055.1 Phoeniculus purpureus
GCAGAATAATATTTATTCATGGGAAAAAATAAGTGAGTGCTTGTTTCCCATGATGTAGATGCTCATCATCCTCAATACCTCAGCAGCGTTTGCCGACAAAAGGAGCGCATCGTCTCCTGGTTTTTGCTGGTGAGGGATCTGTTGACTCCACAGCTATGTGAAAAAAAAAAACCCCACAGACCCCAACAACAAAACCCTCTCATCAGCACCTATTTTAATCAGCAAGAACTTTACTATAAATCATTATCAGGGAAAAAAAAAAACCCTAAGCCAACCAAACCCAAAAGCGGTGTGCGCTACACTTTTATACGAGCGGGCTTGTTTTGAAATTAACAGGGGGGAAAGGAAAATGCTGCGAAGTGTGATGAGGAGATGGGCTAATAAGCGTGCCCAGGAGACTCTCCCTTTTTAAGCGCTAAATGAAAGCTTTTGCATTGCTAACAGGCTACAAAAGTTGCTTAGGTAATAAGACTCTTCTTTTTTTTGACACCCCCCCCCCACCTCTTATCAGTTAAATAAAAAAAATTTAAAAAAAAAAGGAAAGGGGAGGGATGGGATGGCTCAAGGGATTGGTAATCAGATTACAAAGTCTTTCACTTCTAGGTCACTGGTTCAAATCTGCCCCCTGTTTAGTAGTGACCAAAAGCTGTTCCCAGCTGATGGCTTTTCAGTGGCTCTTTGTGCGACGCGTTAGTGATCTATACCCGGTGCCTGGCGAAAACCACTCCTCGCTGTTGCGCTGGGAGTCCCAGCTCAGACCCTTTAAGTAGGAATAAATGACCTGTTCACGCAGTGAAGAGTCTGGTTGGGTTTATTTTCCACAGGATAATTTTAATAAAGTGAGTGGAGTGGCTGGATCTGTGATGTCCCAGCAGCACTGACTACCAGTTTACTTAAGCACTGGACTGGTATCTCTTGTGGTATCACTCTCATTTTAGGGTAGAATTGATAAAATCCTAATTGAGGCGTGGTGGGGAGGAAAGAGGAGTAAAAAGAAAGTTATTAAATTTGTTCATCAAAACCCTCCTGAACATGTTCCTGTGTGACTTGATCTAGGTGATCCACTGTGGCAGGGGGATTCGACTGGATGACCTTTCGAGGTCCCTTCCAATCCCTAATGTTCTGTGATTCTGTGATCTTGGGAGAAATGTTGTACTTACTAGTAAAATTAGTGAATATCATACTTACTAGTAAAATCAGTACATGTCTGACATATACTGCGTAAAAACACCTTTGCTGGTGGTTTTAGCTGTGCACTGTGCAAGCTGTGAGGCTGCGGCTTTGGTAGGAGCTCATCCCGTATGTGACTTACACCACTGCGGTCTGCCCAGGTGAATGTTGCAAGAGTTCTGCAGAATTTAATGCTGAAAATGAGGGGCAACAGAGAAAATTCCCCAGTAGCTGCAGAAGAGCCCTTTTGAGTGCAGATTTTCCAGTGCCGGTGCTGGCTGTCACATGCTGAAACGATGGATTTATAGACTTTGCTCTTGTCAGCTCTTTGAAGGGCTGTTGTCCTTAAGGTAGGGGAGTGAGAGGACACGTGATGTGGAAAGAGTGAAATCCCTGGTTTGTTAAAGTATGAACCTGAAATATGTTGTTGCTCTGTAGGTTTCTGTGGGAATACCCTCGACAGTTCTAGGGTTGTCTGCAGGGACGCAGAGAACCCATGACAGAACCCATGACTTTTCATTCAAAACTAACCAAATAAAAACCCATTAAAGGTCTTTTCCAACCTAAATGATTCTATGATTCCATCTTTCTTTCGAGACTACAGGCATCCCACACGTATAGTGCACTAGGTACTCAATTAGGTGCTTCATCCTAAACCAAGCCTTGTTGGGTAAAATGAGTCTCATAGAATCACAGACTGGTTTGGGTTGTGAGGGAGCTCACAGCTCACCCAGTGCCAGCCCCCTGCCATGGGCAGTGACACCTCTCACCAGACCAGACTGCCCAAAGCCCCATCCAACCTGGCCTTGGACACTGCCAGGGATGGTGGAGCAGCCACAGCCACAGCCTGTTCCAGGGCCTCAGCACCCTCACAGAGAGGAATGTCTGCCTCAGATCTCATCTCAATCTCCCCTCTTTGAGCTTGACCCCATCTCCCTTGCCCTATCACCAGAGTCCCTCAGGAAAAGTTCCTCTCCCAACTTTCCTGGAGCCCCTTCAGGGACTAGAATCTGCTCTAAGGTTCCCCCAGAGCTATCTCTTTTCCAGGCTGAATAGCCCCAGAGCAGCCTGGCCCCATACCAGAGGGGCTCCAGCCCTCTGGTCATCCTCATGGTCTCCTCTGGACTCACTCCATGTCCTTGCACTGGAACACAGTATTCAGATGAGGTGTCAGAGGAGAGGAAGAGGCTCCCCTCCTTTGCCCTGCTGGTGACCCTTCTTGTAATCCAGCTCAGGATGCAGTTGGCTTCTGGACTGCATCACACGTTGCCGGCTCCGTCTTGACTTTGAGAGGTTGGTGTTGTACCATCAAGTGGGATACACATCTGTCATGGGACCAGCAGAGATCTTGATTCTCCAGGGAGCTCCTGGTGTTTAGAGGGATCTACCTAATGTGCTTTTTGCTTCACCTTTGAAACCGAAGCTGAGAAAGTCTTCTGGTAAACCCCATGTACCTCAGCACCTGTTCATTACCCACTTGTCACGGCAGTGGGTTGGGTTGGATTTATTGCCACAATTTTCACACTTGGCCTTCAACGGCTGAGCTAGCTGGCTTGAGATGCAACACGATCCCCTCCAGAAACCGCAGCAAACGCATTAAGAAAAACCCCAATGATGTATTTACGATCCAAAATAAACCGCTGGCATCTACCAGCACTTTGGTGTCAGATGTCTCAGAGACCTATGGGACACGGAGCAGCCGCTGCGTCCCACCAAACAGCTCAGGCTGCCTGAGCTGCTGCAGGAGCAACATCTCCCCGTGTTCTCTCACCAGGGCATTGCATTGGCTTTTTGTAATGTTTTGCTCGATCTGATTTGCACCTGCATCATCAGACCCATTAGTGGAGGGGACCCGAGGTTAGCAGCACAAGGGATGAGGGTGAATGGGCCTGGCAGCATCACGGGGCTGTTTCCTCCAGGAGCTCAGGTCTGTAAGCCAAAGCCATTCATCTGAGAAGTTCACACAAAGGTTACAGGGGAAAAAAAAAAACCCTTGAACTGAAAACATTGTAGGCACAGCTGTTGTTGAGCTCGGGAAAGCTTCAAGTCTGGTGCCTTTCCACAGGGGAAGCTGGTTTTGTTCCAAATCTGGTCCTTTCCTTGGGTCCTCTGCTCCAGGGGTGCACCAGAATGAGTTTGGAGTGGGCAGAATCGTGATGGGTTCAGCAGAGTAGGGTGTGTGTACTCACCAGGACTTTTGTGAGTAGGTTCTAGTCTAGCTTAGAGAAAAGGAGACTGAGGGGTGGCCTCATTGATGTCTATAAATATGTGAAGGGTGGGTGTCAGGAGGATGGAGCCAGGCTCTGCTCAGGGGCACCCAATGATAGGACAAGGGGCAATGGGTGTGATCTGGAACAGAGGAGGTTCCATGTCATTCTGAGAAGGAACTTCTTCATGGTGAGGATGACAGAGCCCTGGAAGGGGCTGCCCAGGGTGGTGTGGTGTCTCCTCTGGAGACATTTAAAACCCGACTGGACATGTTCCTGTGCTATTGGATCTAGGTGATCCTGCTGTGGCAGGGGGATTGGACTAGATGATCTTTCAAGGTCCCTTCAAATCCCTGATGTTCTGTGACTGATCCTTCTAACAGGTAATTAGTAATAGAACAGGAGGAAATTGCCTCATGCTGCACCAGTGGAGGTTTAACTTGGCCATGAGAAGAAACTTCTTCCTGGAAAGGGCCCTCAGGCCTTGGAGGGGGTTGAATCACCATCTCTGGCTGTGTTTCAGAGTCGTGGAGATTTGAAGCTCAGAGACAGCGTTTGGGATGGAACAGCTGGGTTCAGGGTTGGGTTGATGATCTTAAAGGTCTTTTCCAACCTTAATGACTATGACTCTATAAATTTGGGTTCCACTGAGGTAACATCACAAACAAACATTTCTCCTGGTGTATTGAAGCTTCTTGATGCACCTTTGAAGGACCTTCGCATGGCTGCAAGTGTGTGCATGTAGATTGAGGTCTAGTTTAGAATCATGGAATCATAGAATCAGCCCTAGAGCTGTTTCTAGACTGTTATAAAGTGTTGCAGTCCATTGGTGCTCATGTCCAACTACTGGAGATGCTACCAGAGAATTGTCTTTATAAAAGGACCAACACAGATGTCAAGGCTACCAGCAGTGTGAGCTGTGCCTGTGGTCCAGTTACACAGTGACTTTCAACCAGTGGTGGGACACAGCTAGACACCTCATGGTAGGAGGTTGCTTACTGCTTACTGGGAAAGCTGTGTGTAGTGAAGACATGGAAAACCCATTCCAGTGAGGTTTAGGCTGGGTCCAGGAGAAGTTTAGGGCTAGATATTAGGAAGAGTTTCTTCACTGAAGGGTTTGTTGGACACTGGAACACTGCCCAGGGCAGTGGTGGAGTCACTATCCCTAGAGGAATTGTGAGGACACTGGGCTTAGGGACACAATTTTGTGGTGACCTCGGGTTAGCAGTTGGACTTGATGATCTTAAAGGTCTCTTCAAACCAAAGACATTCTGTGATAACCAAAGAGGACTTTGGAGGAAAAGGGGCAGAAGCCGGTAGTTGCTTTTGGGTTCAGTGTTGCTTATGAACCTCACAAGTTCAGAGTGTCATGGGGAATATCTTGCTAGTGATGTGTAATGGTTTGGAAATAAACACCAGGGATGGTGGCTCCAGCTGCCTTTGATCTAACTAAATGTCTATTATGTAGATTCTATTTAACGTATTTTAAAATTAGACGAAGACCATACAGGAATGAGCTCTGCATGCTAGATGCTTGAACTTCCAACTGTGTGTTCAGGACCAAACAAAAGGGAAATGGTTCTCTTTCAAGGAGCTTGTCATTTGGTAGATGTAGAACACAAAGCGGGCATGAAATGCTGTGGAAAGAGGGACTGACTTTCTACCTTACCCTGTGGGGTTTTTTTTACGTTTCGGATATTTCTTGATGAGGGCCAGAATTTGCAGATTTCAAACAGTGTCCTTTGCCGTCCACAGTTGTCTGTGAGTTTTATTTGTTTTTGAAGTGGGACTTCTTAAGTTGAAAGCAATGAGCTCTTAGCTTAAAAAGATGGACGAGGAAGTTAAATCCACAGCAGGCAGGGGTTTGTTTTCAAAGTACACGAGAAACTTCGGAGAGATTGTGCAGAAAGTTTAGCTCATGCTTTTAGTGCAGGGACGGCTGATCTTCATGGTCCTGTGGCATCCCAGTTAGTTTTCCTGAATGTCTTTCCAGGGGCTGGAACCCCTGCCAGAGGTTCCAGGGCCAGAGAAAGGCAACAAGGTAGGGGAAGGGTCTGAAGAACAAACCTTGTGAGCAGCATCTGAGGGAGCTGGGGCTGGTTAGTCTGGACAGAAGGAGGTTGAGGGGAGACCTTGTTGCTGTGTACAGCTACCTGAGAGTGTAGAGAGGTGGAAGTTGGTCTCTTCTCACAAGGAACAAGAGGAAACAGCCTCAGGCTGCCCCAGGGGAAGTTGAGGTTGGCCGTGAGGAGAAAACTCCCTGGAAAGGGTCCTCCACCTTGGAACAGGCTGCCCAAGGAGGGTGTTGAATCCAGCTACCTGCTGGACAGGAGGTGTTCACCCCAGTTGGCTGCTTCTGTAGTGAGAGGTGTGGGTTGCCCAGTGCTCTCTATGCCATCCCAGCTTGCCCACTGGTGTAGCCTGGCTACAGGACCCAGCCGGTGTAGCTTGGCCGATGGCTACAGAAAAGTCTTAGTCTGGCAACCTAGGTGAAACCACCAAAGCAGGAGGCTGATCCAAAATTTTCAGGACAATTTCTTCATTTCATAACAACTATGAAAATAAACATGTGCTGCTCTTCACGTGCCAGAGTCTCTCCTCAAGGCTCGTGATTACAGTAGCTGAAGTTAGCTCACCGAAGAAGGACTGTGTGTGATAAATTAGTACCTTCCCAAATGGGGAGGTGGGATTCTCTGGTGCTTTTATGCAGCATCCATTCTCCTGACAGATAGGAAAGACAGCACTCATTACTCTAAGAAATGACACCCCTTCTATTGACTCATCACTACTTGGCATCTCTCTATGACTATTCTAAGTACTCAAGGATGGTTTGACTACAGGCTCATGCTGAGGGTGATGCACGGTGAGTAGGTCTCCTGAAGCATTGCTCAGCAGTAGATGGTGTGAGCAATACATAAAGTGATCAAGCTGGTGACCAGATTCATCCAAGATCTCCAGGAGGATGAACAAAAGAAGACTTCATGGCAGCAAGACATCATCACTATTGATAGATAAAACTGGCAATAAAACAGACGAAACAGCCTTACTTTGGTCCAGGTGAAGGTTAGGTTGGACATCAGGAACTATTTCTTTCCTGACAGAGTGGTCAGGGGTTGGAACAGGCTGCCCAGGAAAGGGGGGAATTGCCGTCCCTGAAGGGGTTCAAACCACAAGTAGATGTGTCCCTGGGGAGCAGGGTGGGGTTCGGGTGATGGTTGGACTGGGTCATCACGAAGGTCTCTTCCAACCTTAATGGTTCTGTGATTCTATGATTCCACATCCAGTGGTGTGTCCAATGATTGATGAAAGGGCCTGATAAGAAGTAATTCAGTAGTTCTCCTTCTTTACCATTTTTCCAGACTGTGAAGATGTCAGTCATAGAATCATTCAGGTTGGAAATGACCCTTGGGATCATCAAGTCAAATCATCAACATATTGTGGTCTGCTCGGCACAATTTGCATTTCTGCCCCACGTGCAGTATATTTTTTGACAGAGGACCATGCAGCAGCATTTTAGATGCAAAAAGAAGAGCTTGCTGCTCCTCCCTTTTGGTTGCCTCTAACAATAAATCACAAAGAACATCATCTCCATGAGTTTGCGTGACCCTGAACGGTTCAGTTTACATACACTCTTGCTCAGAGACCTTGCCTGCCGAGAGACTTTTCCTTCCTGAAGTTACTCAGAGGTTGGGAGAGATGTGGCTGAGGCTTCAAAGGACAGGAAGAGTCAATGTTGTGTTATCCTCTGGCAGAAGTGGAAATCCAGCTGTCTGTGTATAAATAACAAGGGAGTTGGGCTCCGTCTGTGAGGTGCGTGGTTTAACACCCAACTTTTTCTCATTTTCTGCTCTGGTTGTTTTTTCTTAAAAAAAAAAAATACAGCCTTTCAATGAAAATTAATACGTAGGCTGACACGTTGGGTGATACTTTGGGTACCCTGGTCATGAAACAAGGGCAACTTCTTAAACAAGTGCCTGGTCCTTGATTGCTAACCTCCATAAATCTGTGTAGGGTTGGATCTTCCTGATGTTAGGCTGTAGAATCACAGAACGTGTAGGGTTGGAAGGGACCTCCAAAGGGCATCTAGTCCTCCAGCCCCCCTACATCAAGCAGGGACAGCTCTAACTGAAACAGATTGCACAGAGCCCCATCCTGCCTGATCTTGAATGGCTCCAGGGATGGGACATCCACCACCTCTCTAGGCAGCCTGTTCCAGGGATCCCCCACCCCCATAGTCAAGAACTTTTTCCTCCTGTCCAGCTTCAATCTGCTCTTTTCCAGCTTCAAACCATGACGCCTTGTCCTATCATTCCATGCTACTGCAGTTCCATCTCTCTTTGTGTATAAAACTCAATAAGACAACATTATTTCCTTTAAAAAGCGTGAGTTTTACATGAAGCTGCAGTAGAAGTTCTCCACGTTCCATCCGAACAGAAGCAATGAAGACGTAATGCCTTTTACCACCTTGTATTTGAAACTTAACGTGTGCAAACACAAGTTATTTACTTGATTGCTTCGCATTCATTTCACTAATACGACTGTTCGCTTGTGGGCTGAGCTCAGGATTTACACATTTATTAAAACACAAGCAAACTGCCTCCGTAACTTCACTTCAGGCTGTGTTTTTTGTTAGATATGAACCGTTACCCTCCGTGATGGTAAAATACCATTTTATTTTCAAGCTCATCTCCCTGATGAGGAAAGGCTGAGGGAGCTGGTGGTCTCTTGAGCTTGGGAAAAAGGAGATTGAGAGGTGACTCCATTCATGTTTATAAATATGGAAAGGGCGGGTGTCAGGAGGATGGAGCCAGGCTCTTCTCATCAGCATCTAATGATAGGACAATAGGCAATGGGTGTAAGCTGGAACAGAGGAGGTTCCACATCAATACGAGAAGGAACTTCACAGTGAGGATGGCAGAGCACTGGAAGGGGCTGTCCTTCCAGGTTTGTAGAGTCTCCTTCTCTAGAGACGTTTAAAACCCACCTGGACACGTTCCTGTGTGACTGAATCTAGGTGATCCTGCTGTGGCAGGGGCATTGGACTGGATGGTCTTTCGAGGCCCCTTCCAATCCCTAATGTTCCGGGATTCAGTGATTTTGTGACTCTGTGTGTTAAAGGGTTTGTTACACACTGATTTTCAGGAGCAGTTTATTTCAACTCATTTGTCATCACAAAGACTTGAGTTCTCTGTATTTTATTTAACTTGATCAGACTAAATAGTATTCCAAGAACCTAAGTGTCATGGTTGAAGGCTTTTAGAAGCTTTTCACCCCACACAATGCAGAAGAGGAGGCCAACAAGACAGGTTGAGAGTAAATTACTAGTTGTATCGATCCTCCTATTGGTTGTTTAGATACAGAAAAGCTGGTCTGCTGTAGTGTAAAAGATGTTCAGCTTAAGCAAGTACCTTAGGAAGAACTTTTTACCCCAGGCATGAGAAGGGTTTGTCACTGTCCATCCCCACTTCCTAATTGATTTGAAATCACCCAAAGTAACAACCTCGGAGATGTTGACCAGGCTCGAAGCCTCAAGGCTGGAAACGGTGTCGGCGGCACAGCCTGACTGGGGAGCAGATGAGTGTCTCTGCCCTGGAGCAGTTGCATCCCCTCAGATGGGTGGACCAGATGGCCGAGGTTGGTAGCAGCATCAACAACCCAGCTTCTTTCTGCTGTCACCCTTTAGCAGAGCCTTTACAATCTGCAAGCTACCACGGCGAGTCTGACAGGAGGCGACTGGAGGAGTCATCGGAACTCAATCATCTGTCTGAGCCCAGAGACCCTGCTCCTCCCTCGTCTGAAGCTTCCTACGGCTCCCGTCAACAGCAAGAAAACTGCAGGGGTTGAAAACTTACTAATGTTTGCTCTTGGGGAGCACTCAGCACCTCAGTGGGGTACAACGGGGCACCTCTGATAAAACACCATCAGTGCATCGCTGCTGAGGGTCAACTGTGCACCCACTGCTGCTCTTAAATACTGTGAGACTACCCCTAATGGCCACCGGATCAGGCTGGAAGTCTGGCACCCAACCACATTCAAAGGAAGTGTGTTCAAAACGTTTAGCGGTTTGCCCGTGCTTGCTGCTGACTAGGGCTGTGGAAGTCTGTGTGAACACTGACCTCAAGGTAGCAAGTTTGGGATGGGAGTCTGAGAGCACTCCCCATGTCAAGCAGAGAATTCCTAGCCATGGAATCACAGAATCATTTAGGTTGGAAAAGGCCTTCAAGATCATCAAGTCCAAATGTTAACCCAACTGGCCCTTTCCTCAGCACTTTGACCTTGCAGTTGTGTGTCTAGATGGTTCTGATTAAGACACTTGAGTAACAGATTTGAGCAGTTTGGTTTGGTTTGATTTATATTGGTCTGGTTTGATTTGTACTGGGGTGGTTTTATTTATTTAATTTCATTTTAATTCATCTTCCTTCCTTCTACTCTCTTTCGTGTTACTTCATGTTCCTTCATTTGCCAGCACAGAGCCACAGAGATGATGAAGGGAGTAGAACACCTCCCTTAAGAGGACAGGCTGAGGGAGCTGGGTCTCTTTAGCTTAGAGAAAAGGAGACTGAGGGGTGACCCCATGAATGCTGATCAATGTGAAAAGAGTAGGTGTCAGGAGGATGGAGCATCCACTCTGCTCAGTGGCATACAATGATAGGACAAGGGGCAATGGGTGTGAGCTGGAACATAGAAGGTTCCACATCAATCTGAGAAGGAACTTCTTCATGGTGAGGGTGACAGAGCACTGGAAGGGGCTGCCCATGGAGGTTGTGCAGTCTTCTCGTCTGGAGATGTTTAAAACCTACCTGAATATGTTCCTGTGTGACTGGATCTAGAGGATCCTGCTCTTGCAGGAGGATTGACTGGATGGTCTTTTGAGGTCCCTTCCAATCCCTAATGTCCCATGATTTGAGTTCACATTCCTTCATTCTACTCTAAGTTCCTTCATTTTACATCATTTTCCTTCATTTTATTTCACATTTCCTCATTCCACTTCTATTTTGAACCAGTCAAAGCACTCAACTAGCTGTCCAGTGCTTCGGATGTCAAGGTAAACCAAGAAAAAGCAAAGTGGTGACCTACAACATAAGGTTCTACTGGCAAAAATGTACCCGCTAAGAGCCTGAAAAAATCCTTCGCTGCCCCAGCCAAGATAACTATGTTAGCAAAAAGCCTCCAGAGCAGGTTTTGTGTAGCTCTTCCAACAGAGGAATGCTCTTGCTGGCTGAGCTCGTGTCATTTGGAGAGGTGATGCCGGCTCCTGCCAGAAATCCTCTTGCATCTGTATTAACAGGATCCTGCTGACACAGAGCAGAGCAGCGAAGGATCTTCTGCTCTGATGGCGGTTTGGATGTTCTCATACACTCGAAACACCTACCACCACCCAGCCCAAATTAACTGCGAATAAAAGATGAATTATTTAGTGATCTGTGTGGATTTTTCAAATATTATTTTCCTGTGGCTCGTGGACGTGCCCAAGCTACCTTCAAAGAACCCAGATCGAGCATCAGATGCTCTTCAGTGTTAGCCGTGCCAAGTACTGCACATGCTAATTTAGGTCGCTTCCTGGCAGCATAAATTGGCCCTTGTGAAGCTCCACATTCCTAGGACTGGATCATTTTAGAGCTCGTGTGCTAGAGGCAAGCCAGCATCTCCCTGCTGCAGTCAGCAGCTCAGGAACATTAACACTAGTGCTCATCAGGCTTCACTTTTCTGCTCCTGGTTGAGTCAGGTTGAGTCCTTCTTGACCCTTTGAGACTTTATTTTCATGTCAGCGAGATGCAAAGAGACTTCCTCAGCTTGAATCTCCAGTTGTGAGGTTGCAGGCTCCTGCTGTCACACCAGCTGGCTGATTCCAGCTAGATCCTGGTGCTCCAGACCTCCTTTCCTATCACTGTGGTTCTCCAGCAGCCCAACGGCAAATATCTCAGCAACCTTCACACTGAAATATCCTGAGATGCGTTAAAAAAAAGAGATTGGCTTTTGTTTGCTTTAGTTGAGCTTTTGGTGGAGCCAGGTTTACCAAAACCTCTCGTATAATGCATGTAGGACCATAGAAAGGTTTAGACTGGAAGGGAGCTCACCCAGTGCCAACCCCTTGCCATAGGCTGCGACACCTCATCAGACCAGGGTGCCCACAGCTCCATCCAGCCTGGCCTTGGGCACTGCCAGGGATGATGGAGAAGCCACAGCCTCCCTGGGCAGCCTGTTCCAGGGCCTCAGCACCCTCACAGGGAGAGATTTCTGCCTCATCTCAATCTCAAACATATTTGATCTGCAAGGAAACTCTCTGCAGAAAACCATCACTTGGTGCTCCAGACCATGGAAGATACCCCTTCCACCAGCTTCAAGCTGTTGCAGATGCAATGTGTTGAACCCATTCAAGGATCATTGATTTTAATAACTTATACCCCCAATGTAGGTTGTGTATGTGGACATTTTCAGTAGAAATTCCGCAACAGAAACTGGTCTACAGGGTCAAATGCAACAAGTCTATAACGACGGCAGTGTGGACTTTGGCATCTCAGCAAGAACAGCTCCAGGCACTAGATTGGGGACTGATCTGTTGGAGAGCAGTGTAAGAGAAAAGGACCTGGGGGTCCTGGTGGACAGCAGGATGACCGTGAGCCAGCAGTTTTGCCCTTGTGGCCAGGAAGGCCAACTACGTACTGGGGTGGAGCAGAAGGGGGCTGGTTAGCAGATCGAGGGAGGTTCATCTACCTCTCTACTTTGCTCTGGTGAGACCACATCTGGAGTATTGTGTCCAGTTTTGGAACTGGACACAGTTCCAGAAGGGCACAGAACTTCTGGAGAGAGTCCAGTGCAGAGCCACAAAGATGATGAAGGCAGTGGAGCATCTCCCTGATGAGGAGAGGCTGAAGGAGCTGGGTCTCTTGAGCTTGGGAAAAAGGAGCATGAGGGGTGACCTCATTAATGTTGATAAATATGGAAAGACCAGGTGTCAGGCAGGAGGATGGATCCAGGCTCTGCTCGGTGGCATCCAATGATA
Source organism: Phoeniculus purpureus (assembly GCA_028565055.1). NCBI lineage: Eukaryota > Metazoa > Chordata > Aves > Bucerotiformes > Phoeniculidae > Phoeniculus > Phoeniculus purpureus. Next base: position 31,287,238 of record JAOXOE010000874.1, read on the forward strand.
GGACAAGGGACCTAGGATGTGAACTGGAACATAGGAGGTTCCATATAAATATGAGAAGGAACTTCCCAGTGAGAGTGACAGAGCACTGGAATGAGCTGCCCATGGAGACTGTGGAGTCTCCTTCTCTGGAGACGTTTAAAACCCACCTGGCCATGTTCCTGTGTGACTGGATCTAGGGAATCCTGCTGCTGCAGGGAAATTGGACTGGATGGTCTTTCAAGGTCCCTTCCAGTCCCTAATGTTCTGTGATTCTATCACATTGCTTATATGGTAGAGTTGAATACTTGCAAAAATAGTTTGTGCTTACAGAGTAAAGGAACTAATTGTCTGTGACTGGTGTATAGAGAGGACTGCCAAAGAGATGCCTGAATATTTTCTGACTTGGAATAAATTACAATTGTTTAGGCTGGAAAAGACTTAGAAGATAATTGAGTCCAGCCATGAACCCAACTGTCCAAACCCACCACTAAACCCTGTCTCCAGATTTCCACGACTGTGAAACATGGCCAGGGATGGCCGTTCAACCCCCTTTCCTCAGCAGCCTGTTCCAAGGTCTGAGGACACTTTCCAGGGATAAGTTTCTCCTCAGGGGCAACCTCAACTTCCCCTGGTGCAGCTTGAGGCCATTTCCTCTTGTCCTGTCCGTTGTTCCTTGTGAGAAGAGACCAGCCTCCACCTCTCTACAGTGTCCTGTCAGGCAATTATTACAATGCCGGACTTGCCACTCCAAGGAAATTAAGTACAAAGCAGTGGTGATATGTAATTAATAAATCTAATAAAAGATCCAAAACCCAAACTTCTCTGTGACTGCAAAGAATGAACACAAAAGTAAGATGGAAATGCCTGAATTGCAAAGACAGTTGGCAAAGTCTGTAGAGGAACCAGAGTGATATTGAGTGATGCAAAAAGAGAACCAGTACCTACTAAAAAATGCCATTTTTACCTTTCTGACTATAAAACGAATTATTGTAAGCAGTGATAGAGGGAGAGAGTGAGCAGAGAATCACAGAACCAGTAAGATTGGAAGAGACCTCCATGATAACCCGGTCCAACCTGCCCAATAAACCCTGTTCCCCAGGACCACAGCGACTTGGTGTTTGAACCCCTCCAGGGACAGTGACTCCCTTTCTCCCTGCACAGCCTGTTCCAGCCCCTGAAGAGATTGTTGCTGGTGTCTCTGTGTGGAATTTACAGATGTACAAAGAGTACAAGACACAAAATGAACTCTAGGCTTTGGAATTGCTACTTCACTAAAAAAATCACCATTATCACAGAATCACAGAACTTTAGGGCTTGGAAGGGACCTCAAAAGATCATCCAGTCCAATCTCCCTGACACAGCAGGATTCCCTAGGTCCAGTTGCACAAGAACGTGGCCAAGTGGGTTTGAAACGTCTCCAGAGAAGGAGACTCCACAACTTCTCTGGGCAGCCCCTTCCAGGGCTCTAATGGTTGCACTAAATGGTCTTTTCCACCCAGTTCTTTGATTCCATGAGTCTGAGAGGGTCTGCTGCTTAAGCATCATCTGGATCTGTTTTCTGTCGTCGTTATTATCCATTAATGTCCTATTGCACTTGAGTGATTATGGTAGGAGCTGTGTCTTGGGTTTGATGTGCTCCATTGTGACATTTCTGTGTCACTTAAAGATGGATGCATTAGACTTCTTGTTTAAGTGAAGGTTGCACCCTTGAGCCTTTCTCCTCTTGATGTTTTGGTTTTTGTCAATTTTCTTCCCAAGGTAGCTGGTGAAGATGCGGTTACCTACCTAAACTTATTTCTTCTGGGATGGATGCAGACATATTCGTAACTGCATCACAGTTAGTCCGTTTGATCTCACTTTGCTGCTACATCCATGAGCCCTTGTCCTGACCCCAGCGCTGTGGCTGAGTTATCAAAAACCTTCACATTGTCAGCCTCAGACTCTTTGCTGATCTCTGTGAAGGGAGCACTGTTCTGCAGGCAGCCAGAAGCTGAGCAGCAAGCACCAGTGGCACGTCTAGTTAAAGACGATCTAGTTGAAAATGTCCCTGCTCTCTCCAGGGAAGACGGACTAGGTGACCTTTAAATGTTCCTTCCAACCCAAAACTTTCCATTCAGTGAGTTGATGATGTTTTGATGGGTGTTGCTGTTAGTCCCCATTTCACATGTGATCTGAAAAGCAAAGACTTGGTGTGCCAAGCAGCCAAGAAGGCCAGTGCTTTAGAAATACTGTGGCCAGCCAGATCAAGCTGGTGATTGCCCACTGTGATGGCCACTGGTGAGGCCACACCTCAAGTACTGGTTTCAGGTTTGGGCACTTCAGTATAAGAGCGACATCAAGGTGCTGGAGCGAGTGCAGAGGAGGGCAACAGGGTTGGGGAAGGGTGAGGACTAGCTGAGGGATCTGGGACTGCTTATTCTGGAGAGGATGCTGAGGAGAGACCTTGCTGCTGTCTACAACTGCCTGACAGCAGAGTGCACAGAGGGGGTTGGTCTCTTCTCCCAAAGAAGAAGGGACAGCACCAGAGGAAATGGCCTCAAGCTGCCCCAGGTGAAGCTCAGGTTGGCCCTGAGGAGAAACTTCTTCCTGGAAGGGGCACTCAGCCTTGGCACAGGCTGCCCAGGGAGGGGGTTGAATGGCCATCCCTGGCCATGTTTCCCAGTCGTGGAGATATGGAGCTCAGGGACTGGGTTTAGTGTTGGGTTGGGACAGTTGGGTTCATGATTGGACTGGATGAGATTTTTCCCAGCCTCAGTGATTCTGTGACACTACCTGGGGAATAGCCCTGAAAATTTTTCACATGGAATATTAATTAGGTTACGCTGATTTTAAAATATAGCGAATCTAAGACACCACCCCGTCCCCCCAAAAGCAGAAGAGCCGAGAAGCAGTAACACAGAACCTCGTACTGTGCTCGTGTGGAGCTGGAAATAAGGGTGTCTAGTCAAAAGCATTTTGCTTCCACAGTATTTTTAAGAAACAAGGATGTAGTTTGCATAACATAGGGATAAATACGGCACAGAAAACCCGACGAGGTGTTTATTTTGAAGTTTGTGATTCAGCACCCACGTCCTCATTGTAAGAGCGTCTTTCAGAGCCGTGTTTTTCGGAGGAGCAGCCTGCGTGCTGATAAGCAGTTAGTAGAGCATGAACAAAGAATTCCTGGTTTTAGAAATGTTGTCTGTGTCGCCGTTTGTACAAAAGGAAGCTGAGAAAAAGATGGGGGGGGGGGGAAAAAACACATTAACTTTAGCGCCGCGTAGACGGCGATGAAGACACTAGTTGCGAAACGCTGGGTTTATAAGTATAATTCATTATACTTTCTTTGATCCAGTGTTACAAATTAGGGTCACTCGTGTCAGGAGATTAAAACCTTTTTGTCTCTCTTTGATATCAAACTATTCTTTCCCCAGTCCCTTTTATCTCGCGGAGCGGCGCTGGATTCTGCAGCATCTTTGTCAGCTCGCTGGCGTTTATTTGCAGCAATCATTTAATTGGTTTTAGAGCTAATATTATTTAGTCGTACTGCCATTTGCAACAAGAGAGGCTCTTTAATACCCTAAAAAAAAATGTCAAGAGTGTTAGCTGGGTAAGCATATGTATAAGAGAGACCACAAAGAATTTTGGGAGCATGGTGGGAGTGCTAGGTAGCTAAATTGGATAGAAAAAGGGGAATAAAAAAAAGCCCCATACAAGTCAAAGTAAGATTGTACATCAGAAAAAACTACAGCAATCTACTGAAAATTAGTAGATGATAGTCATGAGTAGCTTACAGTGAACCGCGGGTACCAGCCTCCCTGAAGCACAGAAATAGGAACTTGGAGAAGCTTGTAAAAGGTGTCCTCAGGGAATCTTCCATTTTTTCACTATGATACCTTTAATCCTAGAATTGTCAAGCCACATGGAAAATAATAGGACTGAATAGTTCAGTCACTTAAAAGTTAGTATTATTTCTTTTATCAAAAAAAATATTAGGTCTTTTCTGCGTTTCTGGAGCTGTCAGGGTTTGTATAAACTTTAAAACAAGTGGAAGTCAAGTATTGAACCTGTATTGCTCTTTCTTTTTTTAATTTAAGATCATTATCTGTGACTAAGCAGACTCTATTCAATAGGAAGAAAGAACTTAAAGCCAATATTTTTTTTTAACAGATGATTCAACGAGAGGCAGAAGTGAAGAATAAGGTAACTGCTGTGGCGTTGACAGACTCTGTTCACAATGTGTGGCATCAAGAAGTTGGGAAAACTATTCGAGAGTGGATGCGAGAGGTGAGGCCAGGTTTTCTTTTCTTTCTCTCTTATTTTTTTTTTTTTAAAGAGTTGGGGAATGTACATCTGTGTATGGCTCTATAAACACGTCTTTATCCGCTGACCTCTTCTATCACTTTAGGGTATGAAAGGCAGCACATTACAGGACCGTGGAAATTGTGTGCCCATACCAGCCCCTAAAATAACCGAGATTAAAGCCATTTTTGAACTTCAAAGCCAGCAGTCGAAATAAGAAGAATTGAGTCCAGTGTTTCTTCCAGCTGCATAACGATATAGAGACCTACACTGAGGCAGCCCATGTGCTGCCTGGTATCCGGAGCTAAGTCCTGGTTGCACCTAACGCTCCTGGCTCCATACGGAGATGGTGGTAAAGCACCTTTAAGCTCTTTGTGACTCAGTTGTGTGATTTACACAACTGGTGAAAAAAGTCTCTTCTCTCAGGAGCTTTCATAGCATAATTCAGGTTGGAAAATACCTTTGGGATCATCGAGTGCAACCATCAGCCCTACTATACAAGTTCACTGCTAAACCAGAGCTCCCAACACCACATCTAAGTGACTTTTAAACTCACGGAGGGATGGGGGACTCAACCTGGGCATCCCATTCCAGTGCCTGACCACTCTCACCATGAAGAATTTTTTCCTGATGTCTAACGCAAACATTTCTCAGATTTCATGACTGCCTAGGTTCTCTGAGGTTGTCTGGTGACAAGCCGCCACTGTCCACCCTCCCACAGCTGGTTGGTCCAAGACCATCTTGTTTGATGGCCAGTAAGTGCCAAGGTCCACCCTTGGGTGAAGTGACGCCATCCATTCATTAGTCATTTAATACTTGACTGTAGAGTTGCTGTAATTTTGAAAATAACAATTTTTTAAACTGAAACCAACTAAAACTCTGTTTAGGGCTCTCTTCCTTCCTGGAGAGAGTGGTCAGACATTGGAATGGTTGTTGAGTCCCCATCCCTCCATGAGTTTAAAAGTCGCTTAGGTGTAGTGTTGAGGGATCTGTTTTAGGGGTGACCTTGTAGAGTAGGATTGATGGTTGGACTTGATGATCCCACGGGTGTTTTCCAACCTGTATGATGCTGTGATTCTATGATTCCCTACCAGACAGCGTTCATATCTTTATTTTCTCTGTTCCCGCTGTAGAACGCTAAATCAAAATGTGGTTGCAGGAGATTTAAATTAGTTAGATCACAGAACATTAGGGATTGGAAGGGACCTCAAAAGATCATCTAGTCCCAAACTCTTTATTAGGCTTAACTTTTCTCACATGGATTTTGAGAAACTGTGTATAGACTGACTGTTCCTGCCTTAACCTCACAGTTTTATGGGCCGTGACTGATGGGAATAGAGAATCACCTGGGATGCAGCCTGACAGCTCTGACTTAAATGTTAAAAATATAAAGAATGGTAACCCCTACAGGCTCTGTCAGAGAGGAAGGGAAAAAAAAAATCATCCCCATTTTCTTTATGGGAAATCAAAACCTTAAAATATATGTTATGTAGTAAAACTGAAGTTTTAAATCCTGTAATTTGAATCTGACAACTCCATTTTTCTTTAAGCATTTAGTCTGAATAAGACAAGTGCATTACCTTTAATTTCATTTGCAGAAAGTAGATCTTAAAGAATAAGTTAAATGATTAATGGCCTAAAAAGTGGATGGAGTGTCATAACTTACATTAGCATTGAAAATCTCCTATAAGAAAGAGGAGTTTTACATATGTGAAGTGTGGCTGAGTGGTATTAAGACTAGCATATCACCTGGATATCTCTTACTTTAATCAGGTTTAAGGCTACTGGTAAAAAATGAATAATAATTAAAATATACACCTAATCGCTGCCTGTCTGTAGGGCTAATTGCTGTCATTGAAAGAATGAATTGTTAAAAAAGTAATTCTTCATTGAAGCTATCTCTCCTGTATCATTGGCAGCCTATTTTTAGTACCTATAGAAGTCATGATTTTTGAATTTATTAGGAGCTGTGATGAATGATAAAACAAATCATCCATTTACATATCTTGACACTGCTTTCGAGAATACTTATTTCTTACAGGCAAGTGTCACACTGTATATAAAAGCTGGTTAATTGTGTGCTAATCTCCTGTATTATCTCCGGCTCTCTGATGTAGTGTTCCGTCGGCAGTTAATATTAATTTCACTAATTTCAAATGGATGTAATACTTCATAAAAGTTCTGCTTCTTTTTACAATTTCCACCGTCTACGATTCTGCACATTTCGCGTGGGGCCGTTAATTAAAATCACACATGCAAACTGTAAAAACCATGTATAACGCTTTGCTGCTTCAAACCTTAAAGCCTTTGTGAAATACTTCCATTTTAACCATTTTTTAACTAAAAAGGTGACATTTCTGGGTAGTGTGTTTGTTTTCTCCTTTTTTTTTTTTTTTGGTGGGGTTTTTTTTTCCCTTCCCTCCATCGAGTTCAATAGTTTCATTGATCTACTGTTTCTTACAAAAATCTGCCATGCTTTGTGAACTTCACTTTCTAATCTCATACAGCAACCCTTCCTTTATGTTGTTCCTGCTCTCCCTGGTCCCAGAACAGTAGGGTTGCCTTGACAAATCTATTCAAAAGCCATTCCTCGCCCTTTATTGGTGGGGACTGAAGCCTTTGAAATTCTCTCCTCACTGCAACACAGCTGACATCTTCTTCCAGACAGAATGAATTAAGGAAATACAATAAGACACTTGATCTACCAGTCAAGGATCTTTCCACAGAGAGGACGGACTCCATGGTGCACAACTAGGGCAGCAAGCATCTACAAACACACAATACACGCTTGTTTACCCGAATAGCAATCGTCCGTTTTCACAATCATGATTGATGGGATGATTTTTTAGAAATCTGTCTGAAAATTCATTGGGTCTTTCCAAAAAAAAAAAAGTAGTGCTTGGGGGTGGTTTTTTTTGGGGGTGGGGGGTTGTTTTGGTTTTGTTCTGTTTTTCTTTTCCCTTTAATGAAGTTAATTGGGTTTTCGGAAAGGGGAAGACGCGCAGATCTCGTAGTTCGGTTGGAAATCCTGTTTAAAAAAAAAGGTAACCGCTTCATAATCGGATCTTCAATTCGGTCGATTCAGTTGTAGTTTCAGCTTATTTCACCCAAAGCATGTTAATTACTGCTGGAATTCATGGACTTTTCTGAACCGAGCAGCATTCGGAGCAAAACATTTTAAAAATTCATGGTGAATTCATCCTACTCAGAGGTTCGGGAGCGAAAGGTAGATGTAAATGCTTCCTGAACGTCATCCCCCAAAGACCCATATTTGCATTTTTAAATGTTCATGCGCAGTTTGTCTCAGCTGCATTGCTGATTACTTGAGTGTCTTGGTGTCTTTCATCCCATTATTCTCTGTGGTGGTGGTGGTGTGATTTCACAATCATTCTGCACAAACACGCTGGGAAATTCTGGTGTCTTGATGTTGGTGAAGGAAGAGGCTCCGTGTTTGTACCGGCACCCAGATTACAGAAAGGAAAAGTCTGCTGTGGCGGGGAGATTGGGCTGGATGATCTTTGGAGGTCCCTTCCAATCCCTAATGTTCTGTGACTCTGTAAAGTGAGCAGCTCAGCCACCAGTTGATCCAAGCACCTACTCAACTCCACCAGCACTCAAAGTAACACTCAAAGACCTGCCACTTCAAACCTCATTAATTGTTACAGTTAATAACAAACCTCATTAATTATTTTGTTTATTTAGTATGAAGCAACGGTATTTCATCACCCCCTTAGGTTGAATAAGCATGTGTTGTCCATCTTCCAATCCCTGTTGCACTGCTCTATAAAATAGTTGGGTATTTTGATGTGACTGTTGGCCTTGCTTACAAAATCTACACGTTTGTTTTGTTTACCCCAAAATTTCCCTCTTGCTCTTACAGAACTGCTGTAACTGGGTATCCAGCTCTGAGCCACTGGACACATCAGTGGAGTCCATGCTGCCTGACTGCCCACGTGTGTCTGCAGGTACATGTCTGCGTCTTTGTGCCCAGGAGATGCTCGTCTGTGTGAAACCATGATTGCTTCTGAATGCTTTTTAACCTTTCTATGGCCAAATGATGTTAATTTTTTTGTTGCTTTGTGTGGGATTTCAGTTCTCTTGTCTACCGTTGCTGATGTGTTCCTAGTCTTCTAGATTGGTGACGTTATAGGTAGGAGCTTCTGAAAAATAATAGCGATGATGAAAACTGGGAATTTTATCACACATTCGAGCTCCAAAATAGGACATAAGCAAAAAATTCATCACAGAAAGAGTGGTCAGGCACTGGACGTTAGGAAGAAGTTCTTTACTGAGAGGATGGTTAGGTACTGGAATGGATTGCCCAGGGAGGTGGTGATGTCACCGTC
>JAOXOE010000874.1:31299541-31318048 GCA_028565055.1 Phoeniculus purpureus
CCAGGGCTCTGGCACCCTCACTGGCAAGAAGGACCTTCTCACACTGATGTGGAACCTCCTCTGCTCCAGCTCACACCCAGTGCCCCTTGTCCTGCCCTTAGAAGCCAATGAGCAGAGCCTGGCTCCATCCTCCTGACACCCACCCTTCACATATTGATCAACATCCATGGGGTCACCCCTCATTCTCCAAACTCAAGAGCCCCAGCTCCCTCAGCCTTTCCTCCATCAGGGGGATGCTCCACTCCCTTCATCATCTCTGTGGCTCTGCACTGGACTCTCTCCAGCAGCTCTGTGTCCTTCTGGAACAGAGGGACCCAGAATTGGACACAATATTCCAGATGTGGTCTCACAGAGCATATTTTCAGATAGCTTTTAATATGAGCTTATAGGTCTTGATAGACTGCCAGTACTGTGATTTTTTAGGACAAAACACTCATATTCAGGTAGCTTTCTGCACAATAATTACATATATTTGAGGCAGTCCTGATGTTAGAGAAAGGCTAAAGAGGAAGGGGCTGAGAGGAGACCTTCTTGCTGTCTGCAACTGCCTGGCAGAAGGGTGGAAAGAGGTGGGGTTTGGTCTCTTCTCTGAAGGAACAAGGGACAAGAGAAGAGGAAATGGCCTCAAGCTGCCCCTGCAGAAGTTTAGGTTGGCCTTGAGGAGAAACTTCTCCTTGGAAAAGGCCCCCAGGCCTTGGGATATGCTGCCCAGGGAGGGGGTTGAATCACCATCCCTGCCCATGTCTCACAGTTGTGGAGATCTGGAGCTCAGGGACAGGGTTTAGTGGGGGTGGGATGGGACAGTTGGTTAAAGTCCATGAGCTTGAAGGTCTCATCCAGCCTGAATGTTTCCATGATTCTGTGATGTTGTTGAGTGCTTGTGCATCACCTCAGCCCCTGCAAGAACTGGTTGCTTAGCCAGTCTTCTACATTGTCATGTTGTTAACTTACTGACACCTTGGCTCCTTAAGACATGGAGAGGCACAATGGCAATGCAACCAGCAGTGAAAACATCCATGGTTGAACAGGCAGATGTAATGATGTTCCACATTTCACACAGGATTACAGACTGACAGAACATTAGGGATTGGAAGGGACCTCAAAAGATCATCTAGTCCATTTCTCCCACCACAGCAAGATCCAATAGATCAAGTTGCACAGGAACATGGCCCGGCAGGTTTCAAACATCTCCAGAGAAGGAGACTCCACAACCTCCCTGATCTCCATGTGATGGTTCAGACTGACACTTCGAAGAGTCTATGTTGAGTACAATGGAGTTATTGCTAAAAAGCTGATCTACTATTAGTGCATTATGCACCAGTTTTTGTCTCTTGAAGAGGAGAAACTAGAATAAGAGCAGTCACAGAAGGGTTTGGAGCAACAGAGCTCTCAGGAACAGCTGAGGAAACTTGGCTGGGGGTTAGCTGGAGAAAAGGAGGCTCAGGGCAGACCTTCTAACTCTCAACAGCTCCCTGAAATTCAGGAGGTTGGAGCCAGTTGAGAGTTGGTCTCTTCTCCCCAAGAACAAGTGACAGGACAAGAGTCAACAGCCTCAAGTTGTACCAGGGGAGGTTGAGGTCAGCCCTGAGGAGTAATTTCTTTTTCACAAGGCTGCCCAGGGCAGTAGGGGAGTCCCCATGTCTAGAAGGATTGCAAAGCTGTGGAGATGTGGAGTGAGGTCAGGGTGGCGTTAGTGAGGAACCTGGCAGTGCTGCGGGAACAGTTCTATCATGATTGTATGAGTCTGTGATTCTGTGAGCGTGGATCTCAGTTGGTGGTTTTCTCCAGGGCCCTTGCAGAAATAGGGTCCTCTTGCTTTTTATGATGGCAGCCAAAGATTTCCTTAAGTCACCACCTTTTTACACCCAACACCTTCCCAGGCTCTCCGTGCACGTAGGCAACATTCCCTCAAGTAGAACACCGTGCTCCTTACTGGTTAACTGGTGAGGTAAAGCTTGGTGTGAGTGTGGTTGTTGTAGGTTGGAACAGAAGGCTCTCTCTCATTTCGTCTACGCTGAAATACCTACCTGCTCCAGGTTTGTATGACATCTCAGTGGGTTTTCATGGAGTACTTCATGGGTTTGAGCCTAAATGTTCATCTTTGTGTTCCAAGTTGTGTCCCCTGCGGTGCTACAGGCTGGGGGCAGTGTGAGTGGAGAGCAGTCTGTCAGAAAAGGACCTGGGGGTTCTAACTGGCAGGCAGCTGAATCTGAGCCAGCAGGGTGCCCAGGTGGCCAAGAAGGCAAATGGCATCCTGGCCTGGATTAGAAGCTGTGTCCAGCAGGAGTAGGGAGGTGGTTGTCCCTCTGTACTCAGGACTGGAGAGGCAGCATCTTGAGTACTGAGTAGGTTTTGGGTACCTCACAATAAGGGAGACATCGAGGGGCTGGAGTGAGTGCAGAGGACGGCAACAAAGCTGGGGAAGAGCCTGGATGAGGAGAGATTGAGAGAGTTGGGGCTGTTTAGTTTAAGAAAGAGGAGGCTGAGGGGGGACCTCATCTCTCTATACAACTATCTGAAAGGACACTGTAGAGATGTTGGTGCTGGTCTCTTCTCATAGGGAATTAGCGACAAAAGCAGAGGGAAGGGCTTCAAGCTCCAACAGGGGAGGGTTAGACTGGCCATCAGGAAGAAATTCTTCCTGGAGAGAGTGGTCAGACACTGGACTGGGCTGCCCAGGGTGGGGGTTTAATCCCCATCCCTGGATGAGTTTAAAAGTCTCTTACATGTAGTGTTAGGGGATCTGTTTTAGAGGTGACCTTGTGGAGTAGGGTTGATGATCACTCGATGTTCCAAAGAGCCTTTTCCACCCTGAAGGATTCTCTGATTCTGTGAAGCCATCAGTAAAGGTGGCATCTGGTACATTGGTGCAGTTATAAAAGCTGTGTTTCCCCTAGTGACCAGCACCTGCGAGGAGATACTTCCTGAGACACTGAACCCAAAATGCAATAGCAAGGTTTATGTTTGTGTTGGTGTAGCATCCAGAAGATCACTTACAATTCACTTTGTATTTCCTGCTAGAGTTCAGGTTTGGATTCCACAGAAATTTTCAGGAGGTTCACTCTCAGTTTAGGAGATGTGAATATTTTTCATAAATGCTTGTTGTTGAGGCCAGGAAGGACATTCAGATCACATATTCTCTATATACAGACCTTTAACGTTTGACCAGGTGTTCTTACACTGAAATTTAAAACTTGCCTTTGGTCTTCCATGAAGTCATTCAGCCTTGGCTGGAAGCCTTTAGGAGATGGGGAATCCATTGCTTCCAACCCTTTGTAATTTGTCAAACTCTTAAGAGGAGTGGCTCATTTCTGGTTTGGCTTTGTGTGGTTTCAGGTTCCAGCCATTAGTTCTCGCTGTGCCTTTTTCTGCTAAGTTAGAGAGACATTTAGTACATGTGCTTTTTTCACCGTGTGAATTAGATACTGGAATCGAGTCAACACTCAATTTTCTTTTGAGAAATGGAATAGATTGAGTTCTTTAAGTCTCGCTGAAAGTTAATTACTTGAGGTTTCAAATGCTTTCATACATTTCTCTGCGGCGTCTCCAGTCTTTCAACATCTTTTCTTTGAAGCAGACCTGTTTCCATCTCACTAATACCATACACAGACTTCAAACCTTCGCTGCCCGACTTGCTTCCGTTTTGTTAGCCAACAGTCATGCTTGACCCTTTTGTCACCATGGTGTACAGAGTCACTTTAGGAGGAGCTTGTCCAGCTTAACTGGAATTGTTTTCCATGAAGAAAAGTAGATTTCCCAAGATCAAGAGCAATGGAGGAAGACAGATCAGTAAAAAAATTTGAATGAAAAATAAAAGAGAACTTACACGTCATGCCCACATGGGTAGAAATGTAGGGACCTATACGTTCATTTTTCCATTGCTTTTCTTGAGATTTATGTTCAAATAGCCTCATCTGACATTTTGGGTTAAGATTTTTTGCCGTGTTCTGTGACTTCCCTGCTATTTTAAGTGTTATTTAAAGCGAACATCAGAAGCCAGTTAGCTGGTTTATGTCTCTTGACTGCAAACTCCGCAAGCCTGCCGATTGAGAAATATTTATCCCTGAGAAGATAACAACGAACAGCAAGAAAGAATGTACTTCATCAATCACGTTGCCTTCTTTTTTACCCAAATAGAGAGCAGAAACATATATTGAGCAATTTCATACTTTCTTCTGCACTGTTATTTACAGTTTCACCATCTCCAACTGAAAATCAGCGTGTTTCCTATGGATTGCATTTGTTGCCTGTATATGAAAACAAAGTTCTTCACTGTGCTGTGTTTGCCAGCCACAGGTTGGTTTTCCTCAAATACTTTTATCCCTTCCCCTCAGCCTACTCCTTTAAATTCTTCATGGAGAGAGTGGCCAGGCACTGGAATCACAGAAACACAGAATCACAGAACATTAGGGATTGGAAAGGACCTCGAAAGGTCATCAGTCCAATCCCCCTGCCACAGCAGGGTCACCTAGACCAAGTCGCACAGGAACACATCCAGGTGGGTTTCGAATGTCTCCAGAGAAGGAAACTGGGCTGCGCAGAGTGGGTGTTGAGTCCCCATCCCTGGATGACTTTAAAAGGTGCTTAGATGTAGTATTGGGGGATCTGAACTAGAGGTGAACTTGTAGAGTTGGGTTGATGGTTGGACTCAGTGATCCCACAGGTTTTTTTCAACCTGAATGATTCTGTTATTTTATGCCAATAGCAAGTTATATCCACCTTTTTCTATGTCCCTTAACTGATTCTACCTTTTTTGTTGAACCAAGAGGACTTGTAGGTTTCTTCATCATCCAACAAACATTGACAATACCATTTATTAATTTATTTTTAAATACCTAATCTTGACTACATTTGCTGATCTTTTCCCTGCCTTGAAGCAAACACCTTTTTTGAAGCACCAGTGTGCTCCCAGTTGAGGCTTCTCTCTGTTCACTCTCATCCAACGTCGTCAGGAGTGGTTCAGCACTGACCTTTGTCCATCAAACGTTGACCAAAATGGTAAAGAAATGGAATCACTGAACTTTCTGTGTTATAAAATCATCACTCATGGTTTTTAGAAACTTTTAGATATTTATAACCACCAATATCCATCTGCCGACCTGATGTCTTCTAGGATGGTAAAGGTCTCCGTGCGTCATAGAGGTGTGCGTAAGGGAAAAACTTATCCCATTCTCTAGTTTGTCAAGGTTGTCACAAAGGCATCCACCAGCATCTCGACCTGATCAGTACTAGCACAGTAGCATATGTGCACTGTGTGACCAGTTCTGGGCCCCTCAGTTCAAGAAGGACACAGAGCTGCTGGAGAGACTCCAGCACAGAGCCACAAAGATGATGAAGGGAGAGGAGCATCTCCCTGCTGAGGAAAGGCTGAGGGAGCTGGGGCTCTTTAGCTTGGAAAGAAGGGGATTGAGGAGTGACCCCATCAATGTTGATAAATCAGGAAGACAGAGCTAGGCTCTTCTTAATGTCATCTAATAGTAGGACAAGGGGCAATGGGTGTTAGCTGGAGCAGAGGATGTTCCACACCAGTATGAGAAGGAACTTCTTCCTGGTGAGGGAGACAGAGCACTGGAAGGGGCTGCCCAGGCGGGGTTGTGGAGTCTCCTTCTCTGGAGATATTTCAAACCTGCCTGGATATGTTCCTGTGCGACTGGATCTAGGTGACTCTGCTGTGTCAGGGGGATTGGACGGGATGATCTTTCGAGGTCCCTTCTAACCCCTAACGTTCTTTGATTTTGTGAAGACTCAAGCTCAGCCTGAGCAACCTGCTCTGGTTGGACTTCTCCTTATGCGCTGCAAGTGGGTTGGTCTAGACGAGCTCTGATGATCCCTCCAAGTCAAACTATTCCATGATTCTATGAGATTTGTCAGCATTGTTGCAATGATTCTGCTGTGGCGGGGGGATTGGACTAGGTGATCTGTTGACATCCCTTCCAATCCCTAATGTTCCGTAATTCTGTGAATAAGTGGTGGTGTTTGTAGAGTAGATCACCACATTCTCACCGCTTGAATTTCTCTGGACACGTGAGGTTGGACTGGGCTCTGGGCAATCTATGAGTGAGTGACGGTCCTGTTCATTGCAGGGAGGTTTGTCTAGATGACCTTTGGAGTGCCCTTCCAACCCTATGATTCTGTGACTCGGGCATAGGAATTGTCTTTACAGGCAATTTCATCCAGTTCCTTCTTCTGACTGTGGTTGGACAACAAAGAAAGAATTGGAAAAACTCCTAGCAGTGGCACAGATTTCATTTTAACTTTTCTTCTTTGCCACATAAATCTCATTTATTTGCAACACATGGAGGTTAAATTTACATCGTATTTGCCTTCTTAGCACCTTGCCCTCGAGTTGCTACTTTAACAGTTTTCTGGCTGCTCCAGCTAGCTCTGAACTGAGAAGATTAGTTCCCCAACCTGTGAGATAACCAAGAGATGAGAAACATGGAGCTCCACGATGCCATTTTTAGAGGCCCTTTTCACAGTAGATTTGCACTTTAAACTTTCTCCCGTCAAGCCACATGCCTATATCTGGAAGGCAGCAAATTTTCTGTCGAGAGGACTTGTCATTTCCCGCTAACCAGTGTCAGCAACTAATCTCGTCATGTTAATGTACAGGGACAGCTAAGTGACTCGTTTTAAATGCATCATGATTGTTATCTGTTTATTAAAAGCAAAAGCGAGCAACTGCTAACGTTCAGGTGCTGATTGTTTACCCAGGCAGTGATAAGGACAAGGATAATTTAAGCAGACGTTGTATTCCTACCTTGTGACATGAAAACCCTGCTCTGTGATAACTGATTATAATATATATCTCAATATTATGAATACTTATGTATTCGGATAACTGCTTTGATTTAGTGAGCCACATCTCATAAGTAATACTTTATGAAATATATGACAGTTCTTATCTGGAAAAAGGGAGCAGGACATTTCTTGTCGCCTTAAGCCTTTTATTTTAGGCAGGTTTACAAGACCTACCACCTGCAGTATGACCTTACGGTGCCTACCCACAGCTTAACGGGACTTAATCCTCCTGGTTAATACCATAAACTATTTTAGATGATGTTTGCTGTTGCTGCCATGAGTACAGTAGACAGTTTGAAATTAATTCAGAGACTCACCTGTGTGGTTTTTATGGGTGAAACATAAAACCCACACAACATACATCAAAAGAAGTGTGGCCAGCAGGTTGAGAGAGGGGATTCTGCCCTGTGGTTCTGCCCTGGTGAGACCGCAGCTGAAGTCCTGCATCCAGTTCTGGAGCCCCCAACACAAGAAGGATGAGGACCCATTAGAGCAAGTCCAGAGGAGGCCCAGCAGAGGGCTGGAGCACCTCTGTTCTGGGGACAGACAGAGCACTGGAACAGGCTGCCCAGGGGACTTGTGGAGTCTCCTTCACTGTAGACGTCTAAGACCCGCCTGGATGTGTTCCTGTTCACACAGGTATGGATTGACTTGGTATGGATTGATCCTGCTGTGGCAGGAGGGTTGGACTAGATGATCTTTCGAGGTTCCTTCCAATCCCTGATGATTCTATGATTCAGCTTGAAGAGGAGAAGGCTCCAGGGGGACCTTAGAACAATCTTCCAACCCATGAAAGGGGCTGTCAGAAGGCTGGGGAAGGTTGTTCACAAGGGCAGGGAATGATAGGATGCTGGGTCATGGTTTGAAGCTGGAAAAGGGCTGATGGAGGCTGGACAGGAAGAACAAGTTGTTGGATCTGAGAGTGGAGGATCCCTGGAACAGGCTGCGTAGAGAGGTGGTGGAGACCCCATCCCTGAAGCCATTCAAAGTCAGGCTGGATGGGGCTCTGGGCAACCTGGTCTGGTGAGAAGTGTCACTGCCCATAGCAGGGTGTTGGAACTGTGAGAGCTCTGAGCTCCCTTCCAACGCAAACCAGTCTATGACGCTGTGGCTCTATGACAGGTGATGTTTTGTTTCCATCTTCGGATGGATCATTGATTCTTCAGGTAATCAGTGCTGTTACATCAGAGGTTAAACTGAACTCGATGCAATCTCAAAACACTTTTGCCCCAAATGCAGGTGTCACTTTGGAGTTTTGCAGTAACTGAACTTCAAGAAGTCATCATTGCTCTGTAGTTTACGGTGAAATGTCTGTTATTTGGGTAATTCGAAGGCAGAAGTCTAGACGTGCACTTAGGCAGCTTGGTCCATTCATGACATCTATTCCCTTTCCAGCATGAAGCTCTTTCTGCAAAATCCCTTAACACCAAAGACTCACAAGGTGACAGTTGAGTATTTCCTAAAGCTCAGCGCTCTGCTGCACTCTGATAGTGGTTCCTGTCTGAGCTGTGAGATAGGATTTGTTTTATTCTGGCTGTGCCCTCGATGTTCATGATTTTGAGTGTCCTGCTACTGATTGCAGGACTTAGACTCAGACATTAGGTGCAGCTTATGAATTCATCATGGATTAGGAACCTTGCACATTTCTTTTGGCAGATGGAGACCTGATTCAGTTGCCAGTAAAGATTCCATATGGTTTTGGTGGGTGTCACATGTTGGAAAAGACCTTCAAGATGATCTATTCCAACCATCTACCCTACAGCTGCCAAACACTAACACATCTCCTGAAACACTATGTCTGCCTGTTTGTTGAACCTCTTCACGGATGGTGCCTACACTGCCTCCCTGGGCAGCCCATTCTCTTTGTGGGAAGAAGTTTTTCCTAATATCCAACCTGAATATGATGCCACTTCCTCTGGTCTTATCTCTAGTCACAGAATCATAGAACATTAGGGATGGGAAGGGACCTCGAAAGATCATCCAGTCCATCCTCCTGCCAGAGCAGGATCATCTAGACTGCGTTGCACAGGAACATATCCAGGCAGGTTTGAAACTTCTCCAGAGAAGGAGACTTCACAACCAACCTGGGCCAGCCCCTTCCAGGGCTCTGTCACTCTCACCATGAAGTTCCTTCTCATATTGGTGTGGAACCTCCTCTGTTCCACCCCACACCTATTGCCCCTTGGAGCAGAGCCTGGTTGCATCCTCCTGACACCTACCCTTTCCATATTTATGAACATTAATGAGGTCGCCCCTCAATCTCCTTTTTCCCAAGCTGAAGAGCCCCAGCTCCCTCAGCCTTTCCTCATCATGGGGGTGCTCCACTCCCTTAATCATCTTTGTGGCTCTACTCTGGACTTTCTCCAGGAGTTCTGTGTCCTTCTGCAACTGAGAGGCCCAGAACTGGACACAATATTCCAAATGCGGTCTCACCAGGGCAGAGTAGAAGGAGACAAGATCCTGTCTCCATCTGCTAACCACCCCCATTCTAATCAACCCCAGGATGCCACTGGCCTCCTTGGCCACAAGGACACATTGCTGGCTCATTACCATCCTGCTGTCCACCAGGACCCCCAGGTCCCTTTCTCTTACACTGCTGTCCAACAGGTCAGCACCCAACTGGTGCCTGGGGTTGTTCTTTCCCAGATGCCAGAGTCTACAGTTCCCATATCTCTCCACATGCCTTGTGTCTTCATTCCCAGATAGCTCAAGGCTCAAGAGAAGTGAGGACCTTTTGTGTTGTTTGTTGATCAATAAAAGTTGTACTTAATTGAAAGTCTAGAAACTCCAGGTGAAATGGAAGTACAAACATTTACATCACTTGCTGTCAGATTGTCTCAACTTGCTTTCTAAGAGCTCTGCTACTCATTGACGTGAGAAGGTCTTGGTTTCTGCTCATTTCTGTCTTCACCGCAGCCACGTTTTTATTTGTGTGGTTTGAGCAGCGTTTTCACAGCTTGTGGTTTGCACCCACAGACAAATAACATTATCTTGGAAACAGAGGTACCAGCAGTCATGGGGGATTGGTTTGTCATCATCCAGAGCTTTTATCAACCATGTAAAAAACATTGCCTCATATAAACGAAGAAGGAGAAATTGATTCTGAATAGTTATTCTTTCCACACACAAGGTCTTTTGTTGTTAATTCTGGTGTGATTTTTTTTTTGTGATTTTTTTTTTATCTCTTTTACACAAACTTTTCATCTGATTTAATGCCTGACTTTGCTTAAAGCCGCTGAATGATTTCCTGGAGCTTTACAAGTGATATTTCATCCACCAGAGAGACTGTGAGCTGAGTGCTGTCCCCAAATATGATACAATATTGTGTTAGCATTAATATGGATATTGATGCAAAATCAATGCAAATAGACTCCACATCTAATCCCACTCTCCCTCGCTCAAGTTCGCTGTCAGCAGCAGCAAGTTGCCTCTTTGATTTCAGTGCTGGGCATGTAGTATTTATGAGGGGTTGCACTTTACATCCTTACTCTGCTTATCGCTGTGCACAGTAAAACAGGGGGTTTGGAACTGGATTTGATTCAGCGTTGGCATCAGACCCCTCTAGGATGCATTCCTATGCGACTGGATCTAGGGGATCCTGCTGTGGTGAGGGGATTGGACTAGATGACCTTTCAAGTTCCCTTTCAATCCCTAATGTTCTGTGAATCTGTGATCTGAGTTTGGGCTTTGGCTTATTTAGCTTTTGGATTAACCCGGAGAAGACTGCACAAGCTTCCTGAAGGTGTGGAATGTAGTTATAGTATCTTACAGGCTGTGCGAATTCGTGATGACCCAGAACATTGCTTGCAGGGGTGACTGCCCATGATGTGCAGGGCAGGATTTGGCCATTTCACCCCAAACTCTGCTGAAAAACTGTCTGGCTCCAACATGCTGTTAGGCTGTAATTAGTGTAACTAGCAACTAATATGGAAGAGCAGGATAGGGGTCACCACAAGACTTCAAAGGTCTTAACAGGTTAGGGTTGGAGGGCAACCTATCCCCTCGCTTAATCTGTTGCTGTATCTTCTGGGATTTGTTGAAAACATCAGCAACCTCTAACCTGGACGTGTTGCTCTCCCATAATTTACTGGTCACATGCCATTTTCCTTACTGCTGCCTACTCAGTCGGGAGCTGGTCTTTGTGGCTGCCCAGGGGAGTTGTGGGGTCTCCTTCTCTGGAGATGTTTAAAACCCACCTGGACATGTTCCTGTGCAACTGGACCTAAGTCATCCTACTGTGGTGGGGAGATTGGACTGGATGATCTTTTGACGTCCTTTCCAATTCCTAATGTTCTGTGATTCTGTGATGGGCATCTCCCTGTTCCATTGAGGTATGAATGTGCCCAAGTAAACAGCCTTTTGATATGGAATAAAGATGACTGTTTCAACCACTTCAGTTTTACTGCCCTCCTAGGTTTAGACTCATCAGAAACGCTTGGTTTGCTGCGCTTGGGCATGCGATTTGTAGTTCATGTAGATCAGGAGCTCAGGGACAGTGTTTAGCAGTGGCCTTGGGACAGCTGGATTCATGGTTGGACTTGATCTTAAAGGTCTTTTCCAGCCTAGTTTTATGATAAAATGACATTGGACGCACAGATTAGGCTTGAATCTAAAATCTAGCCACTAAAATTAATTGATCATTATACAGAGTTTTTCCAAAGATACTGAATATCAGGGCTTGAAGAGGTAATTTCTTGAACCTAACTGTCCAAGGGTAGTTTTGTTTATATTTTCATTAAGTGTGAAAGCTCTTGTTAGGATGTGCTACTCAAAGACAGTTTATATGGTGGGAAAAATCAGTGGATCCTCTTCCATGGTGTTTCAGTATGGGAGACAAACACACATCGAGACAATTATTCTGTTCCTGATGGTTTGGGGTGGGATTTTCCCCTCTTCGATTTGGTGTTGGAGTTCTCCTGTTAATTACACACAGAATCACAGAACATTAGCGGTTGGAAGGGACTTCAAAATTCCAACATTCACAGGTGGATTTTTATAGCCAAGTGTTGAGATTCATTACCTCTTGCCCAAGCATCAGGCTGTCACTTCTCCTTGGTGGGGCTCATCCCAAAGCTCTGGGCAGACCAGGTTGTGAAGTCTCCTTCTCTGGAGATGTTTAAAAGCCACCTGGGCATGTTCCTGCGTGACTGAATCTAGGTGATCCTGCTGTGGTGGGGGCGTTGGACTAGATGATCTTTCGAGGTCCCTTCCAATCCCTAATGTTCTGTGGTCTGTGACTTCAAAGAGCCACATGGCCACCTAGAGAGCTTGAGTAACTCTGCTGAATGGGTAACCTGCCATTTCCTATAAATGCTAACTATCCACCATGTTTATGATTGTATTTGCTGTGAGATTGGAGAGACCCTTCTGCCACCCTAGAAACAAGGGGATAAAATGTCCAACACAAAGATAGTGGCTAAAGATACTCTGGCATTTGAAGTCATTGCCGTTCACCTTCTGAAACCTTTTTCAATCTCCTCAGAGAAAAAACAAAAAAAAATAAGGGTTTTTTTGGGTGAAGCAAAGTTGTCACAATTCTCGAGGAACCTCCTGAGTGCAGCCTGAATGAGAAAAAACAATTAAGTCCAGGGGTTATTTTGGGGTGAGGCAAAGTGAACACGATTCCTGAAGAACCTCTTGAGTGCAGGCTCGCAGCATCACTCGTGAAAATGATGTGGCTTATCGCTCAGAGCTTGTTGAGAACTAATCTGTTCAGAATGTTTGGAACAAGCGTAAACCTGGCTCGCTCGCCTGATGAAAAAGGTCAAAACAGAGAAGAAAGTGCCACTGGTTTGTGTTAGGTGACACTGTGCCCTGCTTGTCTAATTTGATTACACAGAGCCACTAAAGCCCCAGGCAAAGCTGATTTTAGCTATAATCAGCTTCTTAACCTTTTGAGAACTAACGTAAACACTACCTACCAGTGGTTAATTACGTTGCTCCGTTACATACAGCACAGTGCAAAGGTAAAAGAGTACGACGGCGGTAACGCGTGTTGTGACAAGATCACTCCAGGGGATTACAGCCCTCTCTGCGTTTTATCTGCGCTCATTGAGTTCACTCTTAAAAAATTAAAAACGGGCTATGAGCAGGGAGCACCGGTTTTATCGGTTTCAGGTGGTGTCACCCTGCCATGGTGCTGCCTCACCTCTTGATTCCTCTTACATACGGATGGGAAGACCTCAGTTGGGTTGTAAAACCATGGGGGTTTTTTGTTGTTTCTCATTAATGTTCTAATTGCTTGCTTGGAATAGAGGAATTAATGCTTCCCTTCACTATCACAGAACCACAGAACATTAGGGATTGGAAGGGACCTTGAAAGATCATCTAGTCCAATCCCCCTGCCACAGCAGGATCACCTAGATCTAGTCTCACAGAAACACTGCCAGGAGGGTTTGAAACATCTCCAGAAAAGGAGACTCCACAGCCTCCCTGGGCAGCCCCTTCCAGTGCTCTGTCACCCTCAATGGGAAGAAGTTCCTTCTCTTATTGATGTGGAACCTCCTCTGTTCTAGCCCCTTGTCCTATCATTAGATCCCCCTGAACAGAGCCTGGCTCCATCCTCCTGACACCTGCCCTTTCCATATTTATAAACATTCATGGGGTCACCCCTCAGTCTCCTTTTTTCCAAGCTCAGGAGACCCAGCTCGTTCAGCCTTTGCTCATCAGGGAAATGTTCCACTCCATCACCTTTCTGGCTCTGAGCTGGAGTGACTGTATTTTCATGTTTTGCCTACGTCCCAAAAAATGTGAGGCATGAAAACTGGCTCCTTGCAGAGTGTCATTCCCCCTGTGTTTTGATTCATTTCTATAGTTTGCCAGGAAATTTGTATTTGCATGAATTTCTAAACTTTTAGGACACTTCAGGCTGCACCAGGAGAAGTTTAGATTGGCCCTGAACAGAAACTTCTTCCTGGAAAGGGTCCTCAGCCCTTGGCATAGGCTGCACAGGGAGGGGTTGAGTGGCCATCCCTGGATGTATTTAACAGTTGTGGAGGTCTGGAGCTCAGGGACAGGGTTTAGAGGTGGGATAGGACAATTGGGTTCAGGGTTGGCTTTGACGAGCTTGAAGATCTTTTCCAACCTTAACAATTCTATTGTTCTAATCCATTTTGCTTTCACTGTGTTTTAAATTTCCCTGACCCACACTGATTTATGATGTTTATATAAGGAAAACTTAATCTTCAATACCTGCTACTGTTCCCTGCTTACTGCTTGAAGTAATAAGTTGCATCCAAATTTTCCACTCTGTAGAGCATACATCTGTTTTATTCTATGCGTCCAACGGTTTTTTAGTCAGTGGTGCCTCTAATCAGCATCATTCTTCTCTGACAGAAGCTCCCATCATTATCATCACAAGCATCGTTAACGTGGCTTGTGGGGCAGTCTCTACAACATCTCGAGGAATGTCACAGAGCTCGACTTGCAGTTCAGAGGACCTTCTGCCTACACTGTCCCCACCAAAATTTGTAGTGATGTGCTGTGATTAGCAGGGGTGTAGTTATGGCAGGAAAATAGATGAGCCCTTGCTCAACTCAGATATTTATCAGCTAAGAATGGTAAAGCCATTGTGACTAGAGTTGGTAGGGGAGTAATGCCAAAGAAGACCCTTCTTACCCAAGAACAACAATAAACAGTAACGCAGCGGTCACTCACAAACTTCGCCGACACGTGACCCATCATGGTTATGTACAAGGACCGTGTTGGTTTTGTCTTGGTTTGCCATAGCAGGGTGTCAGGTCCAATTGGGAGCCCACAGACATTTGAGTTGATTTGATCTCAAGAGTGAAATTAAGATGCAAAAAAGGTCAGATGCCATCCACCAGTTGCTTTTATTGATAAGGGGAGAGGAAAAGAGTAGGGGTAGAAAGAGCAATACAAGTGTCAGAGAAGAAAAGGGTTAGGAAGATACTGCAAAAGAAGTAGGAGAAGGAGCACAGAAAGTGACAACCATGGGCTTTCACAGCGTCCCACAAGATCCATCTTCAGGTGGTCTTTGGTGGTGGGTGTCATGCCATTGGTCTGGAACAAGGGTCTTTTATCCAGGGAACCCCATCCATATGCATGAAGGGGCATTCAGGCTGGCCTTAATTCCAATAAGTGTTTTGAATATGTGGGAGGAGGAGGTGTCCAGGTATGGATAGTTCATAGTTCCAAGAAAGACAACCAGTTCCCTCCGCCTTTCCTCATCAGGAAGATATGTTCATGCCCTTCATCATCTTTGTGTCTCTGCACTGGACTCTCCCCAGCAGTTCTGTGTCCCTCTGGAACTGAAGGGCCCAGAACTGGACACAAGATTCCAGATGCAGTCTCTCCAGGGTAGAGTAGATGGGGAGGAGAACCTTTCTCGGATCTGTTCACCACCCCCCACTATGATGCTGTTGGCCCTCTTGGTCTCAAGGGCACATGGCCATTCTTCTGTCCACCAGGACCCCCAGGTTCCTTTCTCCTATGCTGCTCTCAAACGGTTCAGTCCCCACCCTTTACTGGTCCCTGTGGTTGTTCTTGCCCAGATGCCAGACTCTACACTGTCCTTGTTAGAGTTCATTAAATTTCTCCCTGCCCAGCTCTCCAGCCTGTCCAGGTCCTGTCCTGTTCCAGTTGCAGGAAGGTTTTGTTCTTGAGTCCAGTTACAGGTCTTCCACATGACTATCTGCTTAGGCTTGGAATTACGGTCTGGGGGCTGTTTAGGTTGGGCTTATTGCTTAGGGAAAATGCAAGGCAATGAACAGCAATAACATGACAGAATTAGACACAAGTCTTTGCCCTCCCGATGGAAACGTTGGGGTCCCTGTTCATAGCTTCTGGAGAACATGGCACAGGCACCAGAGCTTGGCTATGTCTTCATTAATTTGGCGACTCGGTGGCTGCTCACAGAAGAAATTAAAAGACTTTTTCCTGCAGTGGTAGAACCCTGAAGAATAGGAGAGTTGCCTGTACAGGGGTGAATTTACCAGAGGCTGCACAGAGTGGATCACAGGAGCTGGAATTGAGCGATAGTTGCTTTTGCCCCCTGGAGAATAAATTGCTGCCCTTTCCAGCAGCAGACAGAGGATAAGTCAACAATGATGCATCGCTGCAGAAATACGAACCCTTTACTGAAATCTCTAAATAAGCCTTTAGCTTGCAAAACTATTAGTCAGGCTTTGGAGAGGAGCCTCTCATCTGTGCTGATGAGGCCTCACCTGGAGTCTTGCATCTAGTTCTGGAGTCGCCAATGCAAGGACAAGGACCTGTTTGAGTGAGTCCAGAGAAGGCCACAGAAATGCTCAGAGGGCTGGAGCCCCTCTCTTATAAAAACAGGTTGAGGGAGTTGGAGCTTGAAGAGGAGAAGGCTCCAGAGGGACCCTACAGCAACCTTCCAAATCCGAAGAGGGGCTGCCAGAAGGCTGGGGAAGACCATTCACAGGGTGGGGAATGATGGGATGAGGGGTCATAGTTTGAAGCTAGAAAAGGGCAGATTGAGGCTGGGCAGGAGGAAAAAGCCCTTGAATCTGAAGGTGGAGGATCCCTGGAACAGACTGCCCAGAGAGGTGGTGGAGGCCCCATTCAAGATCAGATAGGATGGAGCTCTGGGCAACCTGGTCTGGTGAGTGATGGCCCTGCTTGCTGTTGGAGTGGATGAATTGAATGCCCTTTGGGAGTCCCTTCCAACCCGACACTTTCTATGATTCTATGCTTATATGTACAATGGAAGAGAAGAAAGAACTGCAGAACCTGCATCAAGCTGTACAAGGGATGGTTTAGATTGAATGAGGAACAATGTCTTCCCCATAACAGTTCCCCAGGACAGTGGTAGAGTCCCCATGCTTGGAAGAATTGAAAACCCATGGAGATGTGGGATGAGGGACAGGGTTTGTTGGAGACCTTGCAGTGATGGGAGAAAGGTTGAACTCCAGGAGCTTAAAGGTCTTTTGCATCCCCAACCGTTCAGTAATTCTGTGACTCCGTGAAAGCAACAAAAGTGTTGAGAAGTCTAAAAAACGTGGCCTTCAGAAAAAGGGTGAAAAAAACTGAGAAAGTTTAACCTAAAAAAAGAGGACTGAAAGAAAGAACATGGTGGAACTCATCGGGTGTGTGAAAGAGTGTTGCAAGGAAGAAAGGAACCGTCTGTTCTCCTGGTAAATAGTGCAAAAAGTGATAAAATTAAATCACAGCAGGAAGAGTTTCGGTTAGACCTTGAGGGAAACTTCATAACGGCGTGTCTGGAAGATACTTAGGGCATTGGAACAAGTTGCCCAGGGACGTTTTGGCTTCTCCATCCCTGGTAGTGTCCAAGGCCAGGTTGGATGGGGCTCTGGGCAACCTGCTCTGCTGAGAGGTGTTGCAGGAGGTTGGCACTGAGTGAGCTCTGAGCTCCCTTCTAACCCAGACCGTTCTATGATGACAGATGAAACAGATGTTTTCCATAAATGACGTAGATCATAGGTGCAGCTGGCCTTGCAATGAGGCAGGATCTGGGTGATCCTGCTGTGACAGGGGCATTGGACTAGATGATCTTTCGAGATCCCTTCCAATACCTAATGTTTTTATGATTCTATTTCTGTCAGACCTGCTTGTCTGAATAGGCAGAGAAAAAGTAAAAGCAAAGGAATTGAAAACCTAGGTGACAACAGTTCTCAAATCCACAAACCTCCTGCCATCAGCAGTGACACCTCACCGGACCACACTGCCCAGATCCCCATCCAACCTGGCCTTGAACACTTCCAGGGATGATGGAGCAGCCTCAACCTCCCTGGGCAACCTGTTCCAGTGTCTCAGCACCCTCACAGGTGCCTTGTTTGAGCCTCATTTGAGTCTCCCCTCATTCAGTTTCAGGCCATTGCCCCTTGTTCTATCACCACATGCCCTTGTAAAAAACCCTTCTCCAGCTTTCCTGTAGCACCTTAATGTGTTGGAAGGCCGTTGTTAGGTTGCCTTGGTCAGAATAGCAGAAGAAGGTCTATTAGGAAGTTTTAACCAGGGCAATTCTATCCCTTGTCATTGCTTTTGTGCGCAAAGTCCCCAGCCAGGGAGTAAAACAAATACATCACATCGGTGGGGTGGCCGATGACCCAAGGAATAACGAATAACCTTTATTAAAGTGTTCGTGAACAACCCATCTACAAATTCATCGAGTATGTCCATACCCCTAACGGGTCAAAACATCGATTGCTCTGTGAGTGGGGAAACACACACCCTAAAAGCTGCACGTGGCTGATATAATTTATAATAAATTAACCCAATGTACAAAACCA
The DNA here is from genome assembly GCA_028565055.1 of Phoeniculus purpureus. NCBI lineage: Eukaryota > Metazoa > Chordata > Aves > Bucerotiformes > Phoeniculidae > Phoeniculus > Phoeniculus purpureus. Next base: position 31,317,580 of record JAOXOE010000874.1, read on the forward strand.
AAGGGGTATAAAGGGTATTCTACCCTTTTTTTGTGTTAATTCAGGCAAGCATTTTGCAGTAAGTAAAATTAATAAAACAATTTGTGCTGATCAGTCTGTTCTTGGTCTTAGGGCTTGTAAATAATCCTTTGCATGGAGCACAACTACCTTTAGCAGCAGTTGTGTGGGCTGTGGGCAGCTTTGCTTCTGCTCTGGAAAGAAAGGAGCAAAGAGCTTTTACATTTCACATCGTTTTACAGGGAATGGATGGGAATAGTGATACAGCCTGGGGAAAACAAAGTAAGTAAATGAGGTCACAGCAGTATGCTGCGAGACTTTTTTTTCTTTCTTTTCTTTTTCTTCTCCTTTTTCTTTTCTTTTTCTTCTATTCTCCTTCTCTCCTCCTCTCCTCTCTTCCCCTCTCCTCTCCTCTCCTCTCCTCTCTTCCCCTCTCCTCTCTTCCCCTCTCCTCTCCTCTCTTCCCCTCTCC
>JAOXOE010000874.1:31322662-31335096 GCA_028565055.1 Phoeniculus purpureus
GTCACACAGGAACACATCCAGGTGGGTTTTAAACATCTCCAGAGAAGGAGACTCCACAACCCCCCTGGGCAGCCCATAGACACCGGTACTGCTTGAAGCTTGAAAAAGAGGTAATCTGGACAGAAGGAAGCCTAGAAGCAGGGGTGAGTAATTCACTAAACTCAGAACCTTTTGCAAAGGTATTAGATGGAAGTGATGTAGACGATACTAGGATATTTATAACATTGATGATATCAACATACATCTCAAGCATAGAAAAAATTAGGCAGAAGGCAGCAGGGCACCCTCACTGGGAAGAGGTTCCTTCTCATAGTGATGTCAAACCTCCTCTGTTCCAGCTCACACCCATTGCCCTTTGTCCTATCATTAGATTCCACCAAGCAGAGCCTGGCTCCATCCTCCTGACACCCACCCCTCACACACTTATCAACATTAATGAGGTGACCCCTCATACATACAGACCTAGAAAAGGACTAAACCAAGCTGTGCTATGCCACCTGTAACCTTGATGTCAGCCTTGAAAACGGATGTAAACACCCACCCCTAAACACACAGCCACAGGAACGAACAGGTAGAAAGAGGCTCCCTGACTTTTCCTGGCATCTTTCCCCATCTCCAGAAAGGCAGAAAGAGCCTCTCAACAGCCTCAGGCTGTTAATTGTGATAAGAATCATAGAATCATTAGGGATTGGAAGGGACCTCGAAAGATCATCCAGTCCAAATCCCCTGCCAGAGCAGTACCACCTAGACCAAGTCACACAGAAATGTGTCCAGGCGGGTCTTAAACAAATCCTCTGTAATGAGTTTTGCTATATCAATGTTTTCCTTAAAAACTAAGACCTGATCCTACATGAATTTTTTGAAGTAAAAATGAGTTATTTCCATTCCTCACCGTTAAAGAAAATACTTGAAGGTGTGACCAACGGGATCCATTAAGATAATGGAACCCTATGTAGACAGTCTGAACAAAGAATCCCATCGTTGTTTTGGACTTTGTTCACCCAGTGATTTTTAGGCCAATATCCTGACAGGAAAGGGGGAGGAGAGGGGCTGTCAGTACTGTATTCAATGAGTATAATTACACTGAATTAGTGCTAAGGGGTTTAGAGAGAGGAAGAATAAAATACTATTCCACACAGTTAATATAAAGTGGGCTTTCATGTACATACAAACCCACAAGGAGCAAGCTACTGCCTGCTGAGACCTGTTTGAGAGCCAAGGGATTGATCGGACTCAGCCAGCCCTCGCCTAAGAAAAAAGCTGCAGTTGTGAGCTACTGTAAAGCAGCACTCACATGATTGATGGGTTTACCCCCCCACACCACATTTGTCTCAAAGATCCATTTTGTCTTCTGTGGCGACGGTGTGAACTAACCCCTTTGGCTGCATTTTGCAAGTCCGAAGTCTAGGAGCTGGAAGAAGCCTTTATCTGATGCTGCTGTGCCACTGGGGAAGTTGCTGTGCAACACCCAAGGAGCACCAGCCTCCTCAAATCGTCTGCAAAGCTTCTATCATCAGACCATCCAGCTACTCATAGAATCATTAGGGATTGGAAGGGACCTTGAAAGGTCCCAAATGCTGCAGCCTCACTGTTACTCAAATGCTAGGAGAATTATCTTGGAAGGAGCTTTGCCTCTGATGTCCCCTGCAGTCTGATACTCCATCCACTTGTCCTTACACCTAAGGGAGAACAAGGTGTATTTATTCCATCCCCTGACTTTTAACCCAATTTGCTGTCAGCAATTGATTTTTGTCCCCAGGGAGAGCAAGAGAAACCTTGAACTCCGTTTGCAGTAAAGAAGCCAAAGACTCCAGGTAGATTCGTGATGGAATTTCTCCTCAAGCCTCAGGCACGGTGAAGTAAAAGCAGCAGTTAGAATAGCCAAGGGAATTAGGGAAAACAGCCAGAAGTGGGCCAGATCATGACAGTTTTTAAAGAGCTCCTGGAATTTTTCTGAGCTGACAGTGTGACACAGAAAGCCAGATTTCCACAGAAGCCAAATCACACACCTGCTTAGGACTTTGACTTCTGCAAAGCCTGTCTTAGCATTGGTCTAGGTGATCCTGCTGTAGCAGGGGGATTGGACTAGATGATCTTTTGAGGTCCCTTCCAACCCCTAATGATTCTATGCGTCTATGATTCTATTCTAATGACAAAGCGATGGTGTGGAGTAATTGTTCACAATAAGCTCAATGTCTCTGTGGCTATAAATACCGTAAAACATCAGATATGAATCCATAAACAGGTGCCTTTGCTATCGCCCCAGTTCTGGGCAAACACGGGGTGATTTTCATTTCATTTCTTTCTATTTATCCTGTTTGAGGAGGAAATACAAGCTCAGGTGTGGTGGACCCAAACTTATCCTCACCTGCAGCCCACCACCATCCACCGTGGATCCTGCTCTCCTTATTCATCCTTTTATTCCATATGCAGTATGGTTTTGCTTACCCAGCACAATCCTCTTTTATTTAAGAGAGGATCCTGCTCGCACACGGGATTTTATGCCGTTCTTTGAAATAAATCAGTTCTCCGTTGCAGAGTACACTTTGCATCCCCAGCCAGGCACAGGGTTGGGTATACCGCAGGTAGAGGGAAGCATTCTGGCTAGAATACTGATTTTTATTCACAGTTAAACAAAACACCTGAGCTAAGGGTTTGCCTCTTGGTTCCTGCTTTAGAAAAACACTCTGAGCTGCTGTTCAGCTCCACACCAGGGACCGGTAGCTCAAGTGTTGCCGCTAACGGTGGGTACTGCAGTATGCAAGCTGTCGAGTGAAATTTATTTTCACCTGAGCTGTATAAATATTTAACAAGTCTATACTAACACAGTGATGATAACCCAGAGCCTGGGATAGAGGAATATACCGTGTTTGTGGTTTATTTTTGCAAAGCCATCTGCAGGTATTTTGTCATTTTATTTTACTTTTTAATTCATCCCCGTAATTTGTGGCTTTGACAAGAAATTACGTGGATTTGGGTCAAAATATAAGGAAGTGCTGCATGTGTAGAGCTCAGCAGAAACTCGTCAGAGGCAGTATCAGTAATTGGTTCCTGACTTTAACTACAGATGTCTGACAACAGGCAGGTTACCGTATCCCGCCGGAGTCTCCACAGACCAGTGCCTTTTGGGAATAACTACTAATGAAGTCTAAAATTTCTCAGTAAACTTGTTAATAGGAGCCTCGAAGTTGGCGAGGTACCTCTGTAGTTACTCTTCAAGTCACGTAGTTTCAGAATAATTAACATCCTTCAAATTGCTTGAGCAACTTACTTAGATGGAGGGATACATGTGCTGCTGGCAGCACAGGTCAGGTTTGAGCTGGGTGTGGACCATCCTCTGTCTTATTTTCTCTTGACCGGAGTTGATTTAACTTTTCAGTTCGCTTTCAGAGCCTTTTTGTCTTTTACATTGACATCAAAACAGAATTTCAGAAGAAGCTTCCTGTATTTTCCAGTTCTTTACCCCAGAAGTGCTGAATTGTGTCATGGAGGTGATCTAGTGGTCATGGAGGTGTTGGGTTAGAGGTTGGATTTGATGATCTTTACAACCGTAATGATCAAGTAATTCTGTGTCTTGATTCTCCCATGTTCAAAAGATGATGAGTGGTTCCTAAAAGTGAAGAAGATCACAGAATCATGGAACATTTGGGATTGGAAGGGACCTTGAAAGATCATTGAGTTTAATCACCCCGCCACAGCAGGATCACCTAGACCAAGTTGCACAGGCATGTTTCCAGAGGGGACTCCACAACAGCCCTGGGCAGCCCCTTCCAGGGCTCTTTCACCTTCACCATGAAGAAGTTACTTCTCATGTTGATGTGGAGCCTTCTGTTTCCAGATCACACCTGTTGCCCCCTGTCCTATCATTGGGTATCACTGAGCAGAGCCTGGCTCCATCCTCCTGACACCCACCCTTCCATATTTATGAACATTAATGGAGGTCACTCCTCAGACTCCTTTGTTCCAAGCTCAAGAGACCCAGCTTCCTCAGCCTTTCCTCATCAGGGAGATGCTCCTCACTTGTAAAAGTCACTCATTCTTGTAGCTTGAAACTTCTTGAAGTTAAAAATAGTGTTTTACCTTTCTTCCCCATCAGAAGCAGAGACTAAATACATGCAGGCAGGGGTAGTGAGAGAGAGACATGACACCTCCTTCCCTTCTGGTATTTTAAATGTCATGGCTTTTTAAAAAGGGAAAGAAAATTAAAGGAAGAAAAAATAGTTGCATGTTCCCCCCCAACTAGTTTTTGTGGGTTTTCTAATTCAACTTCTTTTGTTTTCGGACTTTCTAATTCAATTTTTTTTGTTTCCTAATAATTTTCAATTTAAAACTGCAATAAGCATCCAAGTTTAAGATCTAGGATGTTTCCAGAAGAAAAAAACCTAACCAGCAATGCTGCATTTTTTTTCCCAAAACCTGTATAAAATTACTTAATTGTTTATAAACTGTAAGAATCATATTATTTAATTTTTATTATTTATTTTTAATTATTTAATTTTTATTATTTTTTTTATTATTTAATTTTTATTACGTATTTTTAATTATTTATTTTTCATTTATTCTAATTATTTAAATTTTTATTTTTATTATTTATTTTTATTAACTTTATTTGATTTTTAATTTTTTAATTTTTATTAGTTTTTTTAATTTTTTAATTTTTATTATTTAATTTTGATTAACATTTTAAAAAACATTTTAGAAAGCCCCACAAATGTGAGACTTGATGATCTCAAAGTTGTTTTTTTACTACCTGAATAGTTCTGTGACTCTATGAAATGCACACATTGCTTTAGGAAGAATTGTAAAAGGGCAGAATAAAGGAAAATAAAATACTATTGGTGGCTGCAAGTCACCATCACAAATGAGATGGAAGGCAAAGATCAGTACAAGCAGCAAAGGTCTTACAGCAGGTTCACAGGTCGTTGTGGATAGCAGCGGTGACTCGATGTGATGCGGCTCAATAGCAGGACCCTACAGACATGGAGGTGGAGATCTTTTTACCATAATTGATGGGTTTTTTTCCCTATGTGTGCACTGTTTTGCTCTCCACACCCCTGATTCCCTTGGGGTGGAGGATGCCCTCTGAGGTGGTGAAGATGTTCGCTGCTGAAGACAGCCTTGAGGGCTGAGTGCGGCATCCAAAGCAAGTTCGTTGTCCCTGAAGTAGTGAAACAGCTGCGGTTATTGTCATCATCTCCACCCACGAAGTGAAACCAACGCTTTCTCTGTTCCAAAGTGCAGTAGATGTTTTTTAAGATGATTGTGGTGTGTCTCAGAGCAAACAACCCAGAGATCTACACCACCAGAGTTATCAGTTCTCTTGGGAACTTGCTGAGCATCAGAGCTGGGGGTCTACTGGCTGGGGTTTCCCAGGAACTCAGACCCACCAGGGGACCTGATCCCTTGGCCTCTCCAGAGCCCCTCTATCCAACACTCAGCCTCCACATGAGACTTAGGTTGGAAAAGACTTTCAAGATCACCATCCCCAACCATGAACGCAGCTGTCCCAAGGCCACCACTAGACCCTTCCCTTGAGCTCCTGATCTTCACAACTGTGAAACATGGCCAGGGATGGAGATTCAGCCCCCTCCCTGGGCAGCCTGTTCCAAGGCCTGAGGACCCTTTCTAGGAAGAAGTTTCTCCTCATGGCCAACCTAACCCTCCTCTAGGGCGATTTGATGCCGTTTCCTCTTCTCCTATCACTGGGGGCTTGGGAGAAGAGACCAACTGACACCTCTCTGCACCCTCCTGTCAGGCAGTTGCAGACAGCAAGAAGGTCTCCCCTCAGCCTCCTTTTCTCCAGACTAACCAGCCCCAGCTCCCTCAGCTGCTCCTCACAAGGTTTGTTCTACTTATTCAGAATACAGAGTTCAGAGTGGGAAACCAGTCCAGGAAGGTAACTGTGAGCTGGGTTCAAATACTACATGCAGTTCTGGGCTCTTCACTTCAAGAAAGAGATTGAGAGGCTGGAGCGAGTCCAGAGGAGCAACAAGGCTGGGGAAGGGGCTGAAGGGAAAGGCTGGTGAAGAGAGGCTGAGAGAACTGGAGGTGTTTATCCTGGAGAAGAGGAGACTCAGGGGCAACCTTCTCCTTCTCTCCAACTCCCTGATGGGAGGTTGTAGTGAGGTGGGGGTCACGCTGTTCTCCCAGTGCCAGGATGAGATGGCAGGGCTTGAAGCTGCACCAGGGGAGGGTTAGGCTGGATGTTAGGAAGCCCTTCCTCATGGGAAGGGTGTTCAGAGCCTGGACTGGACTGCCCAGGGCAGTGGTGGAGTCCTCATCCCAGGGAGGTGTTGAAGGCCAGCCTAGCTGTGGCCCTTAGTGAACTGTTCTGGCCACTGGGGTTATGTTAGGTCCTGGGGTTGGCTGGGTGAGCTCAGAGGGCTTTTCCAGCTTCAGTCATTCTGGGATTCTGTGACAGGTGTGCTGGGAATACACTTGAAGCATGGTTCAGGTGGACACGGCACCGTTGCCTCCTGCTGAGTTCAACACAAATCGAAGATGCGTAGGATACTGCAGGACTCCTGCCTCAGCCATGTACGCTGAATGCAATTCATAGAATCATAGAATAGTTGAGGTTGGAAAAGACCCTTGGGATCATCGAGTCCAATCATCAACCCTACTCTACAAGCTCACCTGTGGGGAATTCAAGGAAAATTTCTAAATCCATGAGCTCCAATCGTGTTTACACCTTCATATGTGCAAAATACTTAATTCTGAATCTAACTGCTGATTTCCTGCTGTGCAATGAGCTCTTACATTTGCAATCAAGTCTTTCAGAAACGTAGTTTATGTGCACCCGAATAAGGCAGTAGTAAAAGAGGGAGGCTGTGTCAGTTCAAGGGTGAAGCCACACCTTGAATACTGGGATCAGTTTTGGACTCCTCAGTATAAAGACACTGAAGGACTGGAGCAGGTCCAGAGAAGGGCAGCAAGGTTGGGGAAGGACCTGGAGGACAGGTCTGATGAGGAGCAGCTGTGAGAACTGATACTGGTTAGTCTGGAGAAAAGGGGTCTGAAGGGAGACCTTCTCACTCTCTGCAACTACCAGTAATTCAGGAGAGTGTAAAGAGGTGAGGGTAGGTCTCTTCTCACAAGGAGCAAAGGACAGGACAAGAGGAAATGGTCTTGAAGCTACCCCAGGGGAAGTTGAGGAGAAACTTCTTCCTGGAAACAGCCCTCAGCCCTTGGCACAGGCTGCCCAGGGAGGGAGTTGAATTGCCATCCCTGGCCATGTTTCCCAGATGTGGAGATCTGGAGCTCAGGGACAGGGTTTAGCAGTGGGTTGGGACAGTTGGGTTCATGATTTGACTTAGAATCATAGAAACACAGAATCATAGAATCATTAGGGGTTGGAAGGGACCTCAAAAGATCATCTAGTCCAGTCCCCCTGCTACAGCAGGATCACCTAGACCACTGATACAGAGGGCAACACCTCCTCCTCTCCTTCCCTGGCTATCCTTCTTGATGAAGTTGAAGGTCTTTTCCAACCTGAATGATTTGAGAACTCTGTGGTGTTACTACAGTTAGTGCAGTAAAATACAGAACAAGGAGCAGCCCCATGACAGACAGTGATCCTGCTCCACTGTCATTGTTCTGCTGGAAGCCAGTAATATCCAGAAAAGTAAAGTTATGATTTTTAATCGGTTGGCTACTAAGTTTTGGGAAGTTAGCAGCACCCTGCCTTTCAGAAGGGTATCGGCAACAGCGTGCAGGAGCATAGAGCTGCAGAAATACCTCCTGAGTCACGGGCGCTGGAATTGCATCACCATCTTCTTTCCACCACCCCCCTTCCTTAATTCCTCCTTTTCTGGGGGAGAAATTGATTCGAAATGTGTTTTCTAGACCCCTTACTCCATACATGTTAGCGCCTAACCCTAAGTGATGTTTCCACAGTCTCGCCTGTATTTACAGTAATTACATGCATAACCCGGCATATTATTGTCTGGACTTCCTGTTTAATCAGTACAGAGCTTCTTACAAGTGCAGCTGAAAAGGGCAAACAAAATTAAAGCTTTATATACCAAAACAAGTTTGATTTGCTAAGCTCCCAGCATTCCAAAGTACACAGATTTGTTCCACCAAGTTTCGCGATGGCTTGCAGATGGGCAATGATTAATCAGAGAGCTAACTGTGAAGTAGTTTGCAATTAAACTGGAAGGCTCTGAAGCATGCTAATTGAATCAGAAAATTAGAGACACTGAGCAGTAATTGGCTATTTCTCATGCAGCAGGTGCCAGGCCACTCATCTGTGGAACAAGGTATTTAAGGCGCATTAGCACTAGTAAAAATACTTCTTGATATGGAACAGTCAGATTTTCTGCTCATTTTCACCACGGATGTCAAAACACACAGCTGTGATGTCTAGTGCCCACAGCCCGTGTCGAGTTTGATCATCATGGACCTATGTAGACACAGTGTCTTAGGTCAGGTTGAAGGTGGGGTACTCTGAGCAGCTTCATGGTCCTTCCAGATGAGCAGATCCCTCATCATTTTTCTTTTTAAGTAAACCCAGGATGATGTTTTTGCTCAGTATGCATTGAGTGGTTGCTCATCGTGTGTGTTAATACCCACTTCAAGGCTGTGGGGAAACATTGAGGTCCTCCTCCATGAACTGGGATGATGCTTGCTCCTTTGCTTCCATCCCCTTTGAGGTCACCCCTGGAAGAGTAATGTATACTGACCTGTTAGAGAGCAGCACAGGAGAAAGGGACCTGGGGGTCTTGGTGGCCAGCAGGATGGCCAGGAGCTAGCCATTGGCCCTTTTAGTCAAGAAAGCAAATGGCATGCTGGCATGGATCAGAAGAGGGGTGGTTAGTAGCTGGAGAGAGGTTCTCCTCCCTCTCTACTCTGCTCTGGTGAGACCGCATCTGGAATGTTGTGTCCAGTTCTGGGCCCCTCAGTTCCAGAAGGACACAGAGCTGCTGGAGAGAGTCCAGCACAGAGCCACAAAGATGATGAAGGGAGTGGAGCATCTCCCTGATGAGGAAAGGCTGAGGGAGCTGGGTCTCTTGAGCTTAGAGAAAAAGAGACTGAGGAGTGACCTCATTAATTTTGATCAATATGTGAAGTGTGGGTGTCAGGAGGATGGAGCCAGGCTCTTCTCAGGGGCATCTAGTGATAGGACAAGGGGCAACAGGTGTGAGCTGGAACACAGAAGGTTCCACATCAGTCTGAGAAAGAACTTTTTCCCAGTGAGGGTGACAGAGCCCTGGAAGGGGCTGCCCATGTGCAGTTTCCTTCTCGAGATGTTTAAAACCTACCTGTCCATGTTCCTGTGCACCTAGATCTAGGGGATCCTGTTCTGTCAGGGGGATTGGACTGATTGATCTTTTGAGGTCCCTTCCAGTCCCTCATGTGCTTTGATTCTGTGAGTGGTTGCACATCATGTGTGCTAATACCCACTCACAGGCTGTGTGGAGACTTTGAGGTCCTCCTCCATGAACCAGGGTGCTGCTTGCTCCTCTGCTTCCATCCCCTTTGAGGTCACCCCTGGAAGAGCGGTGTGTGGTAACACCAGCATGAGTTTTCCCTGCACCTTTCCCCTCCAGTCTTTGCCAAATAGGCTGTTTTCTCCTGTGCTTATGAGTGTGGAGATCAGTGGAGTGTGCATTACTGACGTTCTGCCAATTGCATTAACGAGACGCCATCACTTTTGTTAGTGGGGCTTTTGTTGTGTTTTGTTGGGCTCTTGGTTTTTTTTCCCTACATATTTAAAAAATTGTAAGTTTCTAGTTGAATATTAGTTGAGGGCATCAACAGTATAAATCTAATACTGCTGTGAGCTTAGTAGACACATAAAGCCAATTCATATCATGTCTCAGCATGAGTTTATATCTTCTAATTAGTGCCACCATTTTATAGAGAGCACATGCAATGAAAGTTTGTTCGCTGTGCCAACAGGGACCGGAGCACATAGAGTAGGTTTTTTTGCTCTGGTAGTGTGACGGTGCTGTATGAGCACAAACGACTTGAAGCCTGAGCAGTAGGTAACCAGAAAAGAGTTGGGATTTAATAAATGGAGAGTTTTCTACAGATTTTCAAATTAGGCTGGGTGGGGCGAGTGATTTCTTTTTCCACAACTAATTAAAGCCTGGGATGAATTTAAAAAAAAAAATAATAAGGAAATTATAATACGTGAATAAAAAAAACTATAATAAGGAAAAAAGGTATTAAAATACAAAACTCACTGCATCATATTACTGTGAGTATCGAGGAGCAGAATATTACAATATTCCAATGCTAATCATATCACTTAGCAGATGACTGCAGAAAGTAGTGTATTTGAACCGAGACATAAATTATGAATTGTAAACAGTGCATGGGGGATATGTTATAACTGTGTCTCATTTAAATTAAGGCAGGGAGTTTTCTCTGAAGCGGATTATGTGCCTTCATTAAGTTTTAAAGTCGTCGTCGTGTCCCCCCCCCCCCCAATAATGTTTTATTAAGATCGCTTGGCACGGCGTTTCCCAAACTGGATGTTAGCAGTATGTGCCGGTGGAAACGGCTGCGGCGGAGGTGGTTGAGGTGCTTTGCTGCACTCCAGACGCCCTCTCCGTACTTTCCAACCCCGTCAACTTCTTCCATCCGACGATACCCCTTCCCTGAAAATACCGATGCCTTTGCTTTCTTCACTTTGAAAGCAGCTCCTAAACATTTACATGATCAATGTTTGTTGCTGCAGGGATAAAGTTTGCTCTTCCATGGACAAGTGAGAACGTATTGATCATTTTATTCTATTTGCTATTTCTAAATTCAATATACCTCTGGAGTCGATAAGCGAGATCGAGAGCGTATTCTTTTTTGTGTGTGTGTGCCCGCTTGTAGCTTGTTCTCAAGATCCAAGATACATTTTTGATTAATCACGAATGCTCTGGGGTCATGGAGAGCAAATGTGTTTGTGGAGTGTCAGCTGATGCTGTCAGATAAATGTCTTAAGCTTAGCCAGGGTTCATGCCCCAGCTTTAGGCTGTGCCAAATGTCTCCCCTTGTTGAGGCAGATAACAGCTACACTGGAGGCGACTGAGCTGTTTGTTCACTGAAAGGGCTGACCTTGCCATATGGGGCTACAGTCAGGTGAAAAAAACACCAGCCATGTTTTAATTGAAACTTTAAAAGTCTTAACTTTCTGCATTTTACTCGTCTTCAATGCAAATTGTTTTCTCATCCTCCCGCTGGTGCCAGTGTTTGTCTGCTCAGCTTCTCCGGTGGTTACTAGGCTTGGCCATTGTGGTCCCCTTGGTAGGTCCTACTGGCTGCAGCAGCGAATCTCCTTTGATAACCTCCTTGTCTTCTGAGAAACTTCTGACAAGGTATTTTTACATGGGGCCCAAAGAGGGGAGAAGCCCTGCCAGCAAAAATAAACATTTCTAGACGCAGTTCACATTTCAGTTGCTGGAGTCAACTGTAATCTTGAGCTGGTGTCATGGAGAAGGGGGGCTCGTGACAGGGATGCTCCACGTTGCCTTCCCTCATCCGTGGGAGGGTTTTAGCATCACCGTAGCGGTGGGTCCTCAGTAACAAGTCTTCAGACAGAGACGAGGAGCAGCACTGCAATGGCTGAGCCAATGCCTGGAGAGCACGTTAAGCCAGGGCTGGTTTGTAGCGCTGAAGGCAAAAAGATGCATCATATGGCAGTGCATAAATAAGTGAAGACTACTTGTGGGCATTTGTTGTAAACCACCTCCAGTCGATGCTTTTGCTCCCTCCCGTTTCCCACCCTATAAAGAAAAAAAACCTCACCCTCTGTGTTTTGTTCTTTGCTCCAAAGATTCTGCTCCGCTTTTTCTTTCCTCTCAAGAAGTTCATACTGTCAAGGGTAAATCATCGGGGCTAATTAGACGCAATAATGCTGCAAAAAATTTTGAAAGAAAAAAAAAAGAAAAAAAGAAAAAAAGGGAAAAAAAACAGAAGAAGGATATCACACATCTGTCATGAACTCCCACCAGATCTCTTGGAAATGAGACATTTTTAATATTTTATGCTGAACACAAAATATCTTGAGGAAACGGTTTTATATTCTGTGTACCAAAACAAAACCTTCAGTGTCAAACGAGCAGCGCTGTCTAACCAGGCCCCCTAAATGCTGGTGTTTCAAATCTCTACTAAAAAATATAAATTTCATTTTAATAAAATTTACTCTGTTGGCTGTTTTAAAAACAACGCGAAAGTCAAAGGGGGTCATGAAGAAGGGGCGATGTCTGTCTGAAATTTTATTTGAATCCTGATAAAGGAATTAGTGGATTTTTTTGCAGTGACTCTTGCAAACAGAGAAGAATTTTTTAATACTTTTTAAATTATTCTTTTTTAATGACTTTTTTTCAGATGACGTAGTTTCCACATAAATACAAGAATACTTCTTCCCAGTGAGGGTGACAGAGCACTGGAAGGGGCTGCCCAGGGGGGTTGTGGAGTCTCCTTCTCTGGAGACA
>JAOXOE010000874.1:31335196-31357949 GCA_028565055.1 Phoeniculus purpureus
CCCGTCCCTTCCCGTCCCTTCCCGTCCCTTCCCTTCCCGTCCCTTCCCGTCCCTTCCCTTCCCTTTCTTTCCCTGCCATCCCTTCCTTCCCTTCTCTCTGCCCTGGCAGAGTCTGTTTCAGAGCATCAAGAACGAGCCATTCTCCATACCAGAGGATGACGGCAATGACCTCACACACACTTTCTTCAACCCTAACCGTGAGGGATGGCTCTTGAAGCTAGGTACGGGGGAAGATTTCCCTAGCTCCTCTGATTTCCCCACCTCCCTGCCTCCCATCCATCGTAAATATCCCCTAGGAACCCACCAGCATCTCCTCTGTCCTTCCCTCCTGTCTGCTGCAGTGGGGTGAGGATGACATCTGCTGTTGAAACCAGACGCTTGCTCTCTCCTCCCAGCTCCTGCAGACTCCATCTGCTCTAAAAAACTCAACCAAAACCCAGCACAAAACCCTTAGAAATATGTCCCTCACCCCTCCCCATTTCCAGCCCCATGAGAGCAAAGTGGGCTCCCCGTGTGCAGAGCACACAGCGAGCACCACAGCTGCCTCCTGGTCTGCTGGGAGGGTACCACTGGAGTGTGGAGCACAGGGTGGGCGTGGGAAAGCCAGCAAAATGTGTGACCAGTGGCTTTTGAACCTCGCTGCCTCTAGGAGGACGAGTGAAGACCTGGAAACGCCGCTGGTTCATTCTGACCGATAACTGCCTGTACTACTTCGGATACACCACGGTAAAGGCTTTTAACCCGCAGCCGGGAAGCTCTGTCCTGGGTGGTTGTGAGCCTCTGAGGAAGCACCATAGGGTAGAGGGCAACCCCTCCCTCCTGCCCTGCGCTCCCAGACTGGACTCAAACCCTCATTCTCTCTTATGCTGCTTCCTCGCCGCTTGTCTTGAGGAGGAGAGAGGCTGCAGTGATTGCTGTGATCTCCTCTGACGTGATCTCCCCCCTAAGCTCCCCACTGCACAGACACTGCCCTAATCCACCCCCCAAAAGGCAGACATCTGGGGAATTAGAGAGGCTTTAAACACTGGCAAAGATGCAGGGAGCACGCTGGGTGTTAACGCCTATGTCCTTGCCTTCAGGACAAAGAGCCCCTGGGCATTATCCCCCTGGAGAACCTGTCGGTCCGGAAAGTGGATGATCCCAAAAAGCCAGTAAGTCTCCACTGCCTGGTTACTCTGCCAACACAGGTTGTTAGAGGGAGGGAAGAGGGTACATGCATCCTTTTCTTGTCATGCTTCTTAGAGGGAGGCTGCCATTCCAAACTGCCTTGTTCCCCCACAGTGAAACATTTTTCGGGGAAGGATTTGGTGTGAAGGAACTTCACGGTGAGGGTGACAGAGCACTGGAACAGGCTGTGATTCCTCTCTCCATAAAGCCTGTCTTAGTGCCCTTCACATGAAGGGTGTGTTTACCTAAGAGTAGTGGCCTAAAGATGTGTTTCATAGGGGAATTCTTGGGATAGTGAAGAATCACAGAACATCAGGGATTGGAAAGATCATCCAGTCCAATCCCCCTGACACAGCAGGATCACCTAGACCAAGTCACACAGGAACATGCCCAGACAGGTTTAAACGTCTCCAGAGAAGGAAACTCCACAACCCCCCTGGGCAGCCCCTTCCAGTGCTGTCACCCTCACATATGTGTGAGAGTTCCTTCTCATATTGATGTGGATCCTCCCATGTTCCAGCTCACACTCATTGCCCCTTGTCCTATCACTAGATGACATTGAGAAGAGCCTGGCTCTACCCTCCTGACACCCACCCTAAAAAGGAAAGACTCTTGCATTTCAGAGACAGAACGCTCTCCTCCTCTGTAACCTCTGTTGCCTGTCATCCATGGCTGAAGGCAGCACAGTCTCCTTAGTCCACCCTGCCCTTCTCTTCTGCTCCATTTTATTCCCTTTCTGACAGAACTGCTTTGAGCTCTTCAATCCCAACTGCAAGGGGCAGAAGATCAAAGCCTGCAAAACAGATGGTGACGGGAAGGTGGTTGAAGGAAAGCATCAGTCCTACAAGATCTCTGCAGCCACCCCAGCAGAACGAGATGAGTGGATTGAGGCCATACGGTGAGGAGACCAGAACTGGAGGCCTGAGGTGGCCTTTGTTTAGCCCCAGGGACAAATGGCCACACAGTGTATTTGGCTCTCAGAGCTTGAAAAGAGGGGTGGAAATAATTGTTTGCAGTCTAGCAACTGTGATTCCACTTGACTTCAAAGACTTTCGTGGTCCCCTATGGAGAGCCTGTAGCCACAGCTGCATTATCTGCTGGGGGTCTGCAGAGCTCCCGTCCTGCACTTTGGTGAACGATGTCTCTGTGCAAGTTGGGTTAGGTTGTCTGTGCTGCTCTCCAGAATTAAATCTCTTAATTTTGCTGTCATTTCCTCTCATTTGCAGGACTAGCATCACACAGGATCCTTTCTATGACCTGGTCTCTGCCCGTAAGAAAAAGATTGCCAGCAAAAACTGAGTCCTGACCCGGTCGCTGGCAGCAGGAAGATGAAGACATTGGACAGCTTCCTTTCCATGCTGGGCTCTTCCAGCGAAGGAACTTGGGAGTATTGGTTCCCTCTTGGTTCGCTCCCACTTGGCAGGAAGATGACTGACAGGACAACTTGCCAGATTTGCTTCTTCCCATCTCAGACTGAAGGCAGAGGAGCTGGGTGTAACCCACCAAGGACGGTCAGAATTGTAGGTGTGGAATGTCCCAACATCAAGGCTCAACAGAATCTAGCCTTAGGGACAGGCATGTAGGACAGGATCTGAGAGGAAACACGAATGTCCCCAGCTCCTCCCACCCTCAGGGTACTGGTACTTGTCCCTCCACCAGGCCTGGGTACTTTCCTGCGAGGAACCATGTAGATGCTCTCAGAGCAGCCAAACATGGTCCAGTCATTTGCAGAGCAGAAACGTTCCAGTGGCTTCTCTTCCACGAATGGATGTGTAGTGGTTCTGGGGAAGCCACTGATACTTAAGACCTCACTATGATACCAGAGGCCAAGAAGCTTTTTGTTTAGAAGAGATCCGCCTCTACCTCTTCTTATACGTGAGAGATGTATTCTTGGGAAGTCCCTGATCTGTAACTGAGTCGTAGGTTTTAGAAAGTTAAAGATGTTGTGTAGGGAGATAAGGGGTGACTGAGTGTTAAGAGACTGTGGGACCAGAGAAATGAGCAGCTTTGGGTCTTTTGACTGTTTTGAGGCTCTGGGACCTCTACAGGTCTCCTTACGGAAGAAACCCAAACACTAGCTCCTGCCTGATGGATCCCCAGCAAAAGTTGCCTCCTTGTACCACTCCAGAGGTCAGGGCTTTGCACCGGAAAGGTCTGCAGCCAGAAGGCAGGAAAAGTTAGAGGTGGATATACACCACACGCACGAGCACACGCACACACGTAGAATTACAGACTCATAGAATGATCTGGGTTGGAAGGACCTTAGAGATCACCTACTTCCAACCCCCCTGCCATGGGCAGGCACACCTCTCACTAGACCAGGTTGCCCCATCCAACCTGGCCTTGAACACTTCCAGGGATGGAGCAGCCACAGCCTCCCTGGGCAACCCGTTCTGGTGTCTCACCACCCTCACTGTAAAGGATTTCCTAACGTCTAATCTAAATCTCCTCTCTTCTAGCTTAAAGCCATTTCCCCTCATCCCATCACTACAAACTCTTGTAAAAAGCCCCTCCCCAGCTTTCTTACAGACCCCCTTCAGGTACTAAGGTCTCAGCAGAGCCTCCTCTTCTCTAGGCTGAATAGCCCCAACTCTGTCCCCACAGCAGAGGTGCTCTACTGCTCTGATCATCTCCATGGCCCTCCTCTAGACCTGCTCCAACAAATAGATGTCCCCTGTGTTGGGGGCTCCAGAACTGCCCAGGTGGGGTCTCAGGAGAGCAGGGTCATGCACAGAGGCATTCCCATCTTCACATGTTGGAATCTGCGGGGAGGGAGGGTTGTCTTGTGTAGAGAAAGAAACAAAAGTGCTTGAATCAAGCCCTAAAACTCAGAGTAAGAAGCACAGTTAACTGATAGAGGCAGAGGATGTGAGATGAGCATCACGGACCTGTGCCTGGCAAAGCAGCCTGAGCACCACCGCAGCTCTGCACTGCACCCAGACTGCAGGCACAGGGCAGAGCGCATGGCACACACAGGCAGTGGATGGGCTGCATAGGAGGGAGGAGTAAGTCAGTGGGACAAGAGCAAAGGCACAGGGAGATGCAACATGGTGAGCTGGGAACACCACGGAGACAAAGAGCAGGAGCTGGCTAGAGACACTTGCACCAAGCAGGGTGAAGGGACACGATAAGCTGCTGCTGTTTCATCTGATACCTTCTGTCTCTCCTAGTAAACAGTGGTGCTGGCTCAGTTTCTTGCCTTTTCTTCCTTCCTGCAGAGGGCTCTATCTACCAGGCAATCTGCAGCGAGGCCGGAACATCCCCATTATCCATCCCAGTTATTTTTGCCCAAGCCACAGGAACGTTGAATTAATTCCAAGAGGCAGCGGGTGCATCTCGGAGTTGAAGCACGCGTGCACCCCGGAAAAGGAACGTGAAGGTCTTCTGCTGCTCCCGCCTGCAAATGTCTCCTGCGCTGCTTCTCTTTGGCGCTGATGTAATACGGAGCGAGCTTGCTGCTCCCTGCTCGGGAGCACGTGTGCTCGCCTTGGGTTTGGCGCAGAGAGGCATGTCCAGAAGTGGGGAAGGCAGCGTCTCCAGTAAGTCCAATAAGAAGCATAAATCTGCTCTTGGTTCGCTGCCCTAAGTCTAGGATTTGGGTGAGAACATCCATTCTTGTACCTCTCTGGCTCATGATTTGTGTGGTAAAAGCAGCAAAATGTAGCCCGGAGTCTCTCTTCTACCCATAAACTCAGGGTTAGGTGAGGGAAACTCAGGGTTTGGGTGAGGGACACCAGGCTAAGACCTCCCTAGGGTTTACCTGGAACATGGCAGCAGGCTCTATCCAAGCACTTCCCAGTCCCCATCCCATATCCTTGCAATTGTCTTCAGGCTATCTGTGATCATTCCCCGCCCTTCTTCCCCCCAGATACCCACATGCTGCAGAGCAGAATTATTCTTAGTGGGGTCAGGGTAGGGAGGACAACTTGTGAGAGGCCAAACAGTGCACAGCAACAGACAATTGTGTAATCTTCATCCATTAAAATAATCATAAGAAAACCTGCCTGGCCATGTGTGACTTGATCTGGGTGATCGGGGGATTGGATCAGGAACTTCTTCACAGTGAGGGTGACGGAGCACTGGAACAGGCTGCCCAAGGGAGCTGTGGAGTCTCCTTCACTGGAGACATTAAAGACCCTCCTGGACATGTTCCTGTGCAACTTGGTCTAGGTGATCCTGCTGTGGCAGGGGGATTGGGCTGGATGATCTTTCGAGGTCCCTTCCAATCCCTAACGTTCTGTGATTCTGTGATCTATCTCAAATTAAATGCAAATGTTTTTGCACATTCATTTTTACTAAACCTCTAGCTGCTTTTGTCCTAAAAATAACTTTGTCTTCCCTACAGCAATATTTAAAGTAGAGGGTTCACGGAATCACTCTGGTTGGAAAAGACCCCTGGGATCATCAAGTCCAACCATCTACCTGACCTTACAAGTTCACCCCTTAACCATATCCTTGAACACCTCATCCAAATGATCTTTAAGCACATCCAGGGATGGCAACTCAACTGTCTCCCAAATTTTACATCATGTTCATGTTTACCTCAAGTTCTCCCTCTCTATGTTATTAACAGGTGGATTTGATTTGCATTGAATGGTTTGATTTGAGGGGAGAGATGATATCACAGAATCACGGGATCAAAAAACATTAGGGATTGGAAGAGACCTCAAAAGATCATCTAGTCCAATCCCCCTGCCACAGCAGGATCACCTGGATCAGGTCACACAGGAAGATCTATGTGAGAGAGAATCACAACTGGACATAAAAAATGGGCAAATCCCTGTTTTCGTGTTTATTCTTGGTTCACTCTTTATTTTTATTATTAATAAAATAATATTTGATTTCAATAATGTTAATAAAATACTATTTTGTTATAATAAAATACTATTTTATTCATCTATTTATAGTAGATTAATAAAAATAGCAGAGTGCAGGGAAACACAATCACAGAATCACAGAATAATTGTAATTGGAAAGGATCTCCTAGATCACCAAGTCCTACAAAATCCATTAATTCAAATAAAGTTCCAAATAATCCATTAAATACCTACACTGAGATGTTGTTCTTTAAGTAGATCCATAATCCCTATGAGATGGAGAAACATACCCAGCTTGTCACATCCACAACTCCTATGCCACAGAATCACAGAACATTAGGGATTGGAAGGGACCTCAAAAGATCATCTAGTCCAATCCCCCTGCAACAGCAGGATCACCTAGATCCAGTTGCACAGGAACATGGCCAGGTGTATTTTAAACATCTCCAGAGAAGGAGACTCCACAACTTCCCTGAGCAGCCCCTTCCAGTGCTCTGTCACCCTCACTGGGATGAAGTTCCTTCTCATATTGACGTGTAAGTTCCTCTGTTCCAGCTCACACCATGTTACTCATGATGTACAGAAGTCCATCTCTTCTCTAACATGACATTCACAAGCACCATTTCTGCAATTTTTTATCCCAGGAGAGCTGCAGTTGGTCCCTTCAAATATTTCCAGCTCTACTGCTGGGGTAGCTTTGCCATATAAGATGGTTCAGCAGATGGAGGGAAGGTCCGTGCATGCCATGATGGTCTGGGAGCACCTCACACCACCTAAATCACAGTAGTCCATTGTGCCAGCTTTAAAGAAATAGCTTATGAATATTATATTTATAAAGTTTGTTTTGGTTTTTTTAATATATGTACTACTGCCCTCAGGCTCAGCTCAGCCGGAAAAACAAGGCAGAAAAGATGAATGGAGAAATAAAAATATTGACAGAATGAAATCAAAGAAAACAACAAAAACCTTTATCAGCAAGTTTATCGGCACAGTTGTGCTAAAGGTCTCCTGCCAATGGTTTATTGACCCAAGTCCCGCCTCAGGTTGCCCCATCTGGGGGATGCAGCGTTACTTGGGATATTAAACATCCTTGAGCACTGGGTCCAGTTTTGGGCACCTCAGTACAAGGGAGATATCGAGGTGTTGGAGAAAGTGCAGAGGAGGGCAACGAAGCTGGGAAAGGGCCTGGAGAATCAATCTTCCGTGGAGAGATTCAGAGAGTTGAGGCTGTTCAGTTTAAGGAACAGGAGGCTAAGGGGACACCTCATTGCTTTCTACAGCTCTCTGAAAGGACGCTGTAGAGATGTTGGTGCTGATCTTTTCTCACAGGGAATTAGAAACAGAAGCAGAGGGAAGGGCTTCAAGCTCCACAGGGGAGAGTTAGACTGACCATCAAGAAGAAATTCTTCCAGGAGAGAGTGGTCAGGCACTGGAATGGGCTGCCCAGGGTGATGGTTGAGTCCCCATCCCTGGATGAGTTTAAAAGTGGCTTAGATGTAGTGTTGGGTGATCTGTTTTAGGGGTGACTTTGCAGAGTAGGGTTAATGGTTGGACTCAATGATCCCAAGGGTCTTTTCCAACATGAATGATTCTGTGATTCTGTGATCCAAATTAGCCCACCCAAATGGTGAATAACATTCTGCTTTGTTGGTCCTTCCTGGTCCCGTCCTTTTTCCTTCTGGTTTCAAATTGTCTCTGTGTGAGTTCCTCCAACAGCTGCTGGATCAGACCATCACCAGCAAGGAGTAGGAGCGATGACATTAAACTTTAAATGGTTCAGGCAGTCTTGTACCACAAGTTGACTTCTCAACGGCATGACCAGGCTCAAAAGACTGTTCAGAGTAACTTTTGTCCATTTATCTATTCAGGGTTTATCCAACAAGCAATTGCATTAACGGGGTTGGTACATGAGTTGAGTTGTTCCTGCAGGATCTGCTGCACGTCTGGCTTGGGAGCTTTGGGCAAGGTGGCGGCAAGGTCCTCACAAGTGAGGTTTTGTGTAGATAGTTCATTGCTTTTAAAACTGTGTGTATTTTTATTTGGGGACCATCTGAGGAGAGAAGTTGCTGAGTTTCACAGACAGCGTTCACCTGTTCTATTTCTTAATGCAGTTAATTCAGGCACTACCTCATTGCCTTTGTGTCTTGAAGTTTATGGTCTGGATCCCTTGCAAACAGAATTAATTCAATCTACTCCTGGCTTTAATTAGATGTGAAGACTACATTGCTTGTGGTCAGAATATGACTTTAGTGCATCCTACATGAGTTATAATAGGTGTGTTTTAGCACCTCATCAGGGGTGGGAGATATTTGCTTTGAAGCTACTCTATGAGAAGGGTTGGCCATCTTCTAGCTACAGAAGAAAATTAATAAAGCTAGTGAGGGAACTTGGAAAATGAGCTAAGACATCACTGTTCTCAGAAGTCCCAGACGAGCACCATACAAATCAGGTTTGCAGAGGATGTGTCTGGTCTGGATCAGGAGCTTAGGGATGTAGTTTAACCTTGGGACAGTTGGGTTAATTGCTGGAATCAGTGATCTTGAAGGTCTTCTCTAACTTAAGTGGTTCTGTTGAGCAGAAAGATGAGGGACCTCTCGCTTCCCAGTGGGATCCTGGACAGAAGGAGAAAAGGAAGATACAAGCTTCCCTTCAACTACTTAAGAGAAGTGAAGGCAAAACAATAATGTGCATTTAAAGGGTGGAAGGATAAACCCACATGGATTTGTTCTGGGACTGGGACAAGGAACATCTTGTGATGGCTTTGACCTCTATGGACGTAGATGCCAGGAGGGGTCAGAAGTTCTTCACTGTGAGGGTGTTGAAGCATTAGAATGACTTGCTCAGAGACATTGTGGCTGCTCCATCCCTGGAAATGTTAAAGGGCAGGTTGGATGGGGCTCTGGGCAACCTGGTCCGGTAAGAGGTATCTCTGCCCGTGGCAGGAGGTTGGCACTGGGTGATCGTCAAGATCCCTTCCAGCCTAAACCGTTCTGTGATTCCATAATAGCCAGTTATTTAATCTGTAGTGGTTTGGAACACAAAATGCCAACCTCCTGTTTGTTTCTGTTGCCCGTCTTTGCTGGAGATAAGGCTTTGCTGTTCAGGACATCTGCAGGTGCTTGCAAAATGCATTTCTTATCAGGACTGTTGAAGGATGTCAGCCACCAAAACAAGTTTCCACCATCAACATTGATAGACTTGTTAAGGGAAACCACTAGGTGTTAAGCAAAGTTTCATGATGCCCGGTCTCCCTTGGCAGTGGTACATGCACTGGGTTTGCACTACACTTGGCATGGTCCTCTTAACACATTTAGCACTAGAGATTACTTCCCTGCAGACCATTTCAGTGGATGTCCTCCAAGTCCACTCTATTCAGCTTGAAGCAGCTCACTGTGCTTAGATGCGACCTCACTTTGTCAGTTTCCCTTCCATGCTAATTCTCCGTGATGTGACTCCCTGCTCTCTCAGCCCAGCATTGGTTTCTCCATAGAGAGATCTTCCTGAACATGTTCCGGAGGTGACTTTTCAATCCTTGAAGGGCCTGTCAGAAGGCTGGGGAAGACTGTTCCCAAGGGCAGGGAACGATAGGATGAGGGGTCATGGTTTGGAGTTGGAAAAAGGGCAGAATGAGGCTGGACAGGAGGAAAAAGGTCTTGAATTTGAGGGTGGGGGAATCCCTGGAACAGGCTGGTTAGAGAGGTTGTTAGAGGCCCCTTTCCTGGAACCATTCCAGGTCAGGCTGGATGGGGCTCTGGGTAATCTATTCTAGGGAGTGGTGGTCCTGCTTGTTGTAGGGGAGTTGGACTAGATGCCCATTGGAAGTCCCTTCAAGCCCAACGCATTCTGTGGTTCTATGTTAAAACCACACAGATAACTCACCTGACCTGTGGCAAAAGCAGAGCCAGCTGGATGCAAGTTCTGCTTCAAGAACACTTGGTGGGTCACAGGCAGGTTGCAGTGGGCACTGGGCAACCCCCTACTACATTTTAAAATCTAATATGTAAAAAAGATGTAATGGGCAGATACAGTCAAAACCCTGCCGTAGCCTGTGGTGGTCATTGGCAGTAGGACCAGGAGCCTAATTACTCTTATTCTTTGCAGGCGTTTCAGCAAAGGAGAAGCATTATTGAAGAAGAAAGTTAATCAAGTACATTTGCAGAAAGTTGATAAGAAAGATTGCATGGGTCCTTTGAGGAGTTTGTAATGAGCTGACTGGCAGTAGGAGTGAGTTTGAAATGAGATGGGTTTTTAAGGCAGCAGGTAGGACACTCAAGATCATCTGTGTCAGTAAATTAAAGGGGCTGGGAATGGTCCTGAGCGCTGGGATGCAGCAGCCTCTGCTTTGGCGCTCCTCATGCAGTTGCTGGTATCCATAGGAAGCTCCCTGAGCACAGTTCTGACTTAATGATTTCCTGGGGCTGTTCTCCAGAGGCAGCTGGATGCCATCACCCTGTGTAAGGGACGGGAAGAGTTTAGTTTACGAAGGACAAACAAGGACCATTTGGTGCCATCTGGATGCGGTACCCAACAACATTCCTGGTTATGTTTAATTTATTAGCAGAGATAAAGCCCGTGGGCTCTGAAAGTGAAAACAACTACCTTGCATTGGCCATGATCAAACAAGCAGAGTTGCTGAAGGATGCAACGAGAAGACTGTATGGTCAAAGTTATAAAACGTGAAAAACGGTCTTCACAGTGATGTCCAGGGGGAGTATGAGCAGGGCAGGGGTTCACTGCGAGGACCAGAGGAGGAGGCAACGTGGTACCAGGGTCAGGTCAGTGAGCCTGGGCAGCAGCACTGGCTTTAACGAGTCAGGTGAGAATGGTTTTAGGGTTGTTACACAGGATTTACAGCTAAGTGAGCCCCAGAAAACAGAGAGAGGTCATGGGACTTCGCATCAGTGAGAGAGATGCTGGTTGATACTGGATTTTTACCTTTGTTTTCAATGTCCGTTAAAGACACAACATTTAGCAACAAAAAAACTGCGACTCTTTCAAGGCTGAATTTCTTATTATGATTATGTAAATGCTGCGAGTTGATTAAGTCTTTGTAGTTATGTTTTGGCTCATAGCAACGTCTTTATCAGCAGCATAATTCATACTGTAGCAGTTAGTATGACACTAGAGAGAAGTATCAGTTTATTTCTTAGAGCTAATTGGCTTCACTGCATAGTTCAAAAATCACTGGCATCGAGTCAAACCCTGCTCTCGGAAAATGCACCAGGCTAATAAACTCAGATCTGATATTAGCTGTACTGCTATTAAATTTAAATGAGTGTGTATCCGACCTACATTGGTCTCTTAAAGCCGTGCATCACAATCCAGACGCAGGAGTTCTGCTTTGTCTGCCAGGTACATACAGGTTGGACATGAGGAGCAACTTCTTCATCCGCCCACAGAATAGGCTGCCCAGGGAGGGGGTCAAATTGCCATCCCTGGACATGTGTCACACTCGTGGAGATCTGGAGCTCGGGAACAGGGTTTAGCGGTGGTTTGGGACAGCTGGGTTGAGGATTACGCTTGGAGATATTGGAGATCTTTTCAAACCTAAATTATTCTGTAATTCTGTGGTTGGTCTCATAGAGTCCTTCTGGAACAGCAGGATGACCATGAGCCAGCAATGGCCAAGAAGGCCAACAGCATCCTGGGGTGGATCAGAATGGGGGTGGTTAGCAGATCGAGAGAGGTTCTCCTCCCCCTGTACTCTGCCCTGGTGACACCACATCTGGGGTATTGTGTCCAGTTCTGGACCCCTCAGTTCCAGAAGGACACAGAACTGCTGGAGAGAGTCCAGCACAGAGCCACAAAGGTGATGAAGGGAGTAGAGCACCTCCCTGATGAGGAAATGCTGAGGGGGCTGGGTCTCTCAAGCTTGGCAAAAAGGAGACTGAGGGGGTCACCTCATTAATGTTAATAAATATGTGAAGAGTGGGTGTCAGGAGGATGGAGCCAGGCTCTGCTCAGTGGCATTCAATGATAGGAGAAGGGGCAATGGGTGTCAGCTGGAACATAGGAGGTTCCACATCAATCTGAGGAGGAACTTCTTCCCAGTGAGGGTGACAACGGGCTGCCCAGGGGTGTTGTGAAGTCTCCTTCTCTGGAGATGTTTAAAACCTGCCTGGATACGTTCCTGTTTGACTTGATCTAGGTGATCCTGCTGTGTCAGGGGGATTGGACTCGATGATCTTTTGAGGTCCCTTCCAATCCCTGATGTTCTGTGATTCTGTGGTTGCTCTCATAGACTCCTTTTGGAACAGTAAAATTAATTCCTTTACATACATTTGTAATTATATATTTGGTGTATTTTAGGAAGGAAGGATGTGTAGTGTGAGCATTCTCACCAATGAATGTGTTTTTAGGGAGGTGTATAGGCCGGGTGTAACCCCAATAAAGAAGGTGCAGTTGCAAAGGAGATTACCTGGAGTACAACAAAGGAAAATGTCGGGTTCTGTTGCACCTTTCATTTCTGGCTTTAGAGAAGGCAAACACATGGCATCAGTCATGCTAGTCTTGTGGGGTTTCTTCCCTTTATTTGTTTATTTTAAATAGTTTGGCTTTATTATGTGTTTGTTCAGTGCCAGCATTTATTAAGAGTTGACTGAAGGATGGATAGCGGTGGCAGTTTCACCCCCACCTTTCTAATCTGCACTGCCCCTTCTGAGCAAATGTTAGCAGAAGCGGCAGAAGTGGGGACAAGAGAGTGATGGATGGGTCTAGGTGGATCAGGATCAGTGGTGGGGTGGAAAAAGGCTCATGAACGGAAAGATGTGTCCCTGCAAAATACTTCATCAGCTGCAAGCAAGAGCTGCCATCTCCCAAGAGCCTTATTTGGGCTCTCTCCAGGGTGGTACCAAAGGAGGGGCACTGAGATGTTCGGTGACAGGTGATACAGCCTCTGACTCTGCATTGTTCTAAGAAGACTTTCAGCAGCAGCACAGTAGGTGTTGCAGTGCTTGAAAGCTTAGCTTTTCAGAACCAGACCCTTTAGAATTGCTAAATCTAAGTTTAAAATACCTGCCTTTGCTTTGTAGCGGTGTGATGCTTACAACAGTTTGAGCTACAGAAATCATAGAATGTGCTTGGTTGGAGGGGACCTCCAAAGGACATCCAGTCCAACCCCCTACAACAAGCAGGGACATCTCTAACCAGACCAGGCTGCCCAGACCCCCATACAGCCTGACCTTGAATGGCTCCAGGGGTAGGGTCTCCACCACCTCTTTGGGCAGCCTGTTCCAGGGATACCCCACCCTCAGATTCAAGATTTTTTTCCACCTATCCAGCCTCACTCTGCCCTTTTCCAGCTCCAAACCATGACCCCTCATCCTATCATTCCCTACCCTTGGGAACAGTCTTCCTCAACCTTCTGACAGACTCCTTTCAGCAACACCTCTGACCTCTTGGCTGGTCGGCAGAGCAGTAACCTGCATCACCTCGCTGAACTGAGGGGAATAGGGTGTGAGTAGTGCCTTGGGCATTGGAATAGGCTGACAAGGGCAGTGGTGGAGTCCTCATCCCTGGAGATATCTAAAGGATACACAGACATAGTGCTGAGGGACAGGGTTTAATGGTGACCTGTCATTGCTGGGTTAACAGTTGGGCTTGACAATCTTAAAGGTCTCTTCTAACCAAAGATTCTGTGCACTGATAGAAGTTTCTCTTCACATTGAGAAACAAGCTTGAAGGAAGCACTATGATATCTTCATGCCACAGGAGGCTCAGATTGGGTCTTAGGAAAATCTTCTTCCCAGAAAGAGTGGGGACGCCTTGGAAGAGGCTGCCCAGAGATGGGATGGAGGCACCATCTCTGGAGGAGTTCAACACATGGGCACAGATGGGTTAGTGGTTGGGGGTTGTAGGGTGGGCGATTGGACTTGAAGATCTTTTCCAATCTTCATGATTCTATGAATCTGTGATTCACATCTGTTTTTCACCTTGTATAATTTTAGGCTGATATTTACCTTTATTAGAGTTTGTGTGTTATTTTATCCATGCTGACTGATGCACACCCATGCCCAGCCTCTCATAAGCCCAAGACAATCCCATGTACCTTTTCAAAAGGGAGCTGCAGGCAAGTGGAAATGAGACCTGAGGCACTGTGAGCTCCACACCTTATTAAAATGTAGGCTGCGTTCCTTAAGATACCCACTCAGGTATCTTGTATAATCTTCTATCAGGATTGTATCTCCACTCTGGTTTGTATGACATTACCTGTTTTGAATAGGACAAAGGCTCACTGCTGCTGTCAGCCCTGCTTCCGGCTCAGTATTCCTCTGCTCCTTTGCGGATGCCATTTTTTATCAGGTGTCCCGAAGAGCATCCCTCTGCCAACCCACTAGTTCCCACTCTTTGGCTCCAGCGATTTCTGGGGAGACAAGCTCAGACCTGGATGCTTTTTCCTCTCCGCGGCAGAGAAAAAGGGACATCTCTGATGCCTGCTCTGCCGAGAAAGTTGATTCATGTGTAAATTACTGGTTGCCCTTTATTTGCTCGGTCCATGGAGAGTACACAGGCAGATAAAAGGCTCGATGGGTCAGGGCTGAGTACGTGCAGGTTTCTTCCCATGGCCACGATGACGGGGTTGGGGTTGTTGTCAAAGATTATCAGGCAGACTCTTGGTGTCTTATCATTATTTACTCACATATAAAAAATAAAATTCTGCACATGGGAGGCTTTTGCAGAATTCCAGCTGAGCTGTGTCGCAGTGGCACTGTGTCGTTACTGCCAACCGTAGGTACCAGGAGTTTTGCACACCTGGCGTTATTGTAAAATTATTTAGGTACTTGTTATACACGGAGTGAGAGCTTGCAATGGGCTTCTCCAGTTCCACCTAGAGGGAAAGTAAAAAACAGGAAGAAACAAACAAAACCAAAAATCTTTTGAGGTCCCTTCTAGTCCATAATGTTCTGTGATTCTGTGGAAAATGAAATGAACAAAAAAAAATCCCAAAACAGAAAAAACCTCAATAAACCACCCAAAACCCGAAAAATAAGAACAAAAAAAGTCCAACCCCCCCCAAAATACAAAAAGTCTTGAAAAAGCCAAAAAAGATCCCCCAAAAAAACCTAAAAGCCACAAAACCCAACAAAAGCCCCAAAGAAATCCACACCAAAAAAACCCCCAAAACAAAACATGAAAACAAAAAAAAAAGCCAAAAAACACCCCAAAAACCACAAAAGGACCAAAATAACCCCACAAAGTGACCCCCCAAAAAAACCCAAAAATCTCCAAGGAAACCCCAAAAAACCCAAACTAAATCAAAAAAACCTCAGGAGGTCTTAAAAAAATCTCCAGAAAATGAACAAAACCCTCCCAAAACCCCAACCCCTCCCAAAAAAAACCGAAAAAAGAACCACTCGCCAAAAACTGCTGCCAAAAACAAATTTTAAAAAAAACCCTTCAAAAAATAAAAGATTAACCCCAAAACCTCAAAAAACCAGAAGAACCCAGGTATAATCTGAGCAAAATCACCTCTGACATCTTCTATACAAAAGCATTGAACTGAGGGTTGCACTGGTTTTACACCAGAGCCTGATTTCTCCTGCCCGCGAATTCCCCGTGGCAGCGCTGAGCGGGCGCTCAGAACTCCTCCGTCGCCTCGTGTGTGTTGTGTCTCGTTTAATAACACGGTTATAATATATTTGTCTACTTTCCGACTGTATTTGTATTGCCACATAAAGCGCTCCGGCAGCTGGGAGCTGCGCATGGGGGTGGCAGAAAGTTATTTGATCTACAGAAATCAGTTACCTGTCACTCAGTTGCCTCTCACCGAAACATAATAAAGAAGAATCATTATGGGACGATTAGCGGCGCCGATGTAGGAGCGTGTTCTCAGATCAACAGTTACCCCACACGAAAGTAAAGTTGTTAGGGAAGAGCCGTCCTTAAGGAGGCGAATCGTAAATCGGGCAGGATATGAAGCATATGAAATGTAAATTCGCAGACCCCGAGGGTTTGATCTATCGGGTCAGGCTCGACGTAGGCATCTCCCTCCCTTCAATAACCGGGAGGCGTCAAGTCGTCTGCACTGTGTTTCTCTACACTCGTAATGGTGTTGTGGATGCTGTTTAAAAGGGTTTTGTGGAAGGAAAAGGGAAGGAAAAAAAAAAAGATCCATCCTTTTAATATATTTAAAAAACATGAAATTAAATGGCTCAGACTGGATTAGGTGAGTGGGGGTACGACTTGTTGCGTACGGGTTTTATGTCTCCCGTGAGAATTCTCTCCTCTTTTTCAGTCGTTACTAATGATACCGCGTCTTTGTGTATAATATTGACGCTATTGAAATCACTTAGCGGCTTTATTTGCCGGAGAGAACCTGTCTGGGAGGGAAGAAACCCCCACAACCTGAAGTTGTTAATGCTAATATTTTGAAATTCACCTCACATCCCCCGTTACTCCTTTCGTTATTTAAATTCCATTTGGAAAAAAAAAATTCCCACAGTTTTAGAATCTTGAGTCTTCCTCTTGATCTTATCGATGTGGTTTGAAGCAAGTGTCTTCAAAGCCACCCGCAACTGCACTTCTGGTCTCTTTTTTATGGATCTTCAGGGCTTGCACTGGGGATAGGAACGAAATTTGGAGTATGATAAAATGCCAGGTCTTCACAGATTCTCACGTTCATTTTATCAGTCCATCCCGGCACCGCCGGTCCCTGCCATGGGGTTTGGTGATGAAACACAAGACAGAACAGGTTGATGAGAGAGGTGATGGAGGCTCCATTTCTTGGAATGTTCAAGGTCAGGCTTGATGAGGCTCTGAGTAACCTGCTCTAGTTGAAGATGTGCCTGCTCACTACAGGAGATTGGATTAGATGACCTTGGAAGGTCCCGTCCAACCCAGTGCATCCTATCACAGAACCACAGAACATTAGGGATTGGAAGGGACCTCAAAAGATCATCCAGTCCAATCCCCCTGTCACAGCAGGATCCCCTAGATCCAGTTGCACAGGAACATGACCAAGAGGGTTTGAAACGGCTCCAGAGAAGGAGACTCCACAACCTCCCTTCAAGTGCTCTGTCACCCTCACCATGAAGAAGTTCCTTCTCATATTGATGTGGAACCTCCTACGTTCCAACTCACACCCATTGCCCCTTGTCCTATCATTGGACACCACTGAGCAGAGCCTGGTTCCATCCTCCTGGCACTCACCCTTCACATATTTATCAGCATTAATGAGGTCACCCCTCAGTCTCCTTTTTCCTAAGCTCAAGAGACCCAGCACCCTCAGCCTTTCCTCATCAGGGAGATGCTCCCCTCCCTTCACAGAATCACAGTACTTTAAGGATTGGAAAAGACCTTGAAGCATCATCCAGTCCAATCTCCCTGCCACAGCAGGATCACCCAGAACAAGTTGCACAGGACCATATCCGGGCAGGTTTTAAACATCTCCAGAGAAGGAGACTCCACAACCCCCCTGGGCAACCCCTTCCAGGGTTCCGTCACCCTCACTGTGAGGAAGTTACTTCTCTTACTTATGTGGAATCTCCCACGTTCCATCCCACACCATTGCCCCTTGTCCTGTCATTGGGTGTCACTGAGCAGAGCCCAGCTCCATCCTGCTGGTGGATGGCCTTTCCATATTTATCAACATGAATGAAGTTACCCCTCAGTCTCCTTTTTTCCAAGCTCAAGAGTCCCAGGTCCCTCATCCTTTCCTCATCTGGCAGATGCTACACTCCATCGTCTTTGTGGCTCTGTGCTGGACTCTCTCCAGCAGCTCTGTGTCCTTCTGGAACTGAGAGGCCCAGAACTGGACACCGTCTTCCAGATGTGGTCTCACCAGGGCAGAGTATGGTTTTAAGGAATAGAGTGCTGGATATCTGGGAAAGGAAAGGTTTGACGATTTGGCCCAAAATTTTATCTGGTGATACCCAAAATGATCAGCCATGGGCAAACAGCAGGTAACATCCACGTGGACCATTTGGCACTGTGAGATAGCAGCTAATGACAGCAGTGAATGCTGCAGCCTGACTAAACCTTGATTTAATTGGATTGATAAAGGCTGTGCTCCTAGCTGCAAGCCCACCTGGCTGTATAGTGTCCTCAGCTCTAGTGTGTTGTAGCCTTATCAGTACAAAAACACATTTCCTGAAAGGTAACCCAGTTTCAAAAAGCACTTAGGAGCGTTACTGGAGGGATGTGGTTTGGTGGTTTGTTGTTGGGTTGTGTTGGTTTGGGCTTGGGGATTTTTTTCAGCAGTATCAACCTGTTTGTGTAGTAACAGAAGCGAAATATTTGGCAGTTGCACATGTATACAAATATGCTCCGTGTGCGTTAAGTACAGAGCACGGCACACAAATATACCGCTAATACAAGCAACAACATTCTGTGGCAATTTTCCTAAGGGTATATTTTATACATCTGTGAGGATATATTTAAATTTATATTTTAAAAAAGAGATCTAATTATCCCACAAATAAAAATATTTGAAGGTAGCGAACAGATTTGTTTATGCACATAGTCGTTGACTTACCAGGATAGCTGATCTCAAATGCAGAATTCTTATCTGTGTTGGGCCCTAGACATGAGTTTGTGAACCTACAAAACTAAATACAATCACAGAATCGTTCAGGTTGGAAAAGACCCCTGGGATCATCAAGTCCAACCACCAATCCTACTCTACAAGTTCACCCCTAAACCAGATCCCCCAACGACACATCTAAGTGTCTTTTAAACTCATCCAGGGATGGATGGATGGATGGATGGATGGATGGATGGATGGATGGATGGATGGATATAAAACAATTAGGAGACAAAAACAAAGCCAAGAGGACTTCATCTACAGCATAGGTGGCTGAATCATAGAGTGATTGAGGCTGGAAAAGCCCTCTGAGCTCATCCAGCCCAGCCCATGATGACCTGACACCACCACATCAGCTGGACCAGGGCACTAAGGGACACATTCCAGTCTGTCCTTAAACACTTCCAGGGATCGCAGCACAACATGCATGAAGTTTATGGGTGGGATCCTACATGGTCTTTACCAAGCTCCAGCAGGATAGGTTTAGACTGGACATTAGGAAAAAATTCTTCATGGAAGGAGTGGTCAGGCACTGGAATGAGCTGCCCAGGGTGGCAGTTGAGTCCACATCTTTGAATGTGTTTAAAAGTCACTTAGATGTGGTGTTAGGGGATCTGGTTTAGGGATGACCTTGTAGAGTAGGGTTGATGGTTGGACTTGATGATCACAAGAGTCTTTTCCAACCTGAATGATTCTGTGCATTCATGACCCATGGTGATCAAGACAAAGACAAGTGATGTAACGTTAAAATCAGGTGGAGTTTTGGGTGGGTTTAAAATACATCTGTGTACGATGAGCGCAAACATAGTCGCACACCCAATTTGTGTTTGCTGGTGTCGTGATTTATGAGCACAAGGAAGTAAACACACTGCACAGTATGTATGCACTTAAACGGCGTGGCATTTAAAAGTTTGCATGCTATTTGCCTGGCATTTAAAACCGATCCCACTGGAGCCTGCTACCCATTGGGGAGAAACAAGCAAAGGGAGGTCATGGAGCTAAAATGACTTTGGGCATCTTCCCCCATTAAAGTACTGGGAATGTTGCAGAGAGGAGAAGCATCCGCACGCAATTCCTGTGCTTTCTGTTTCGTATCATTAATTAACATCAACTTGTGCGACTTTGTGTCTGAGATGAATCATTGAATCTAAGCAGCCACATTCCACGTTCGAGCAACTTAGTGGCACAAAGAAGGGAAGTTTGCGCAGTTTGTTCTTACTTGGCACAAAAGCAACAACATAATGAGTGTCGTGTGAATGAGCTGAATAAGAGCCAGCAGGGTACCTAGGTGGCCAAGAAGGCAAATGGCATCCTGCTCTGTATTAGAAACTGTGTGTCAAGCAGGAGCAGGGAGGTGATTGTCCCCATGAAGTTACCACTGGGGAGGCTGCACCTTGAGCACTGGGTCCAGTTTTGGGCACCTCAGTACAAGGGAGACATCGAGGGGCTGGAGCAAGTGCAGAGGAGGGCAATGAAGCTGCAGAAGGGCCTGGAGCATCAATCTGATGAGGAGAGATTGAGAGAGTTGGGGCTGTTCAGTTTGAGGTAGAGGAGGCTCAGGGGAGACCTCATCTCTCTACAACTATCTGAAAGTACATTGTAGAGATGTTGGTGCTAGTCTCTTCTCACAGGTCATTAGTGACAGAACCAGAGGGAAGGGCTTCAAGCTTCAACAGAAGAGGGTTAGACTGGACATCAGGAAGAAATTCTGCATGGAGAGAATGATCAGGCAATAGACTGGGCTGCCCAGGGTGGTGGTTGAGTCCCACCACAGACTCACAGAACATTAGGGATTGAAAGAGACCTTGAAAGATCATCTAGTCCAATCCCCCTGCCAGAGCAGGATCTCGTAGACCAAGTCACCCAGGAACACATCCAGGTAGGTTTTAAACATCTCCAGTGAAACGTCTGCACAGATCCCCTGGGCAGCACCTTCCAGGGCTCTGTCACCCTCACTGTGATGTTCTTTCTCATATTGATGTGGAACCTCCTCTGTTCCAGCTGAAACCCATTGCCCCTTGTCCTATCATTAGATGCCACTGAGCAGAGCCTGGCTTCATCCTCCTGACACCCACCCTTCACATAGTTATAAAAATTAATGGGGTCACCCTGGATGTGTTTAAAAGTCACTTGGATGTGGTGTTGGGGGATCTGGTTTAGGGGTGAACTTGTAAAGTAGGGTTGATGGTTGGACTCGATGATCCCTAGGGTCTCTTCCAACCTGAATAATTCTGTGATTCTATGAATGTCACAGAGCCAGTGTGACTGTTATTCTCGTGGCTGTGCATCTCGTGGCTGTTTTTCCGGATTACTTTGCAAATAATAAATCAAATTCCTCCTCAAGGTGACATGTTGGTAATTTCAAATTTGATTAGGTTTATGTGAAGGATGTTGATACATTTCTACATGAATCTTTGATAGCTCAGCAGAGTGACAACCTTAGCACTTGCAGTGCCCCTTTGTGACAGCGTGCCACACTGAAATAATGTTAAGCTACTTAAATCGTTAAAACTGTGGGGGTTCTGCTTGGGGTGGGGCTCAGCAAGCTTGACTTTGGCCTGTTCCTCCTAAGAGCATCTGGGCTATGGAGTAACTCTTGAAGGTTTGTATTGGTTTTATTTTTAATATCAAATAAAAATAGGAGATGTGACTGAAGGGAAGTATCTGTGTCATCACAGAATCACAGAACATCAGGGAATTGGAAAGGATCTGAAAAGATCATCTAGTCCAACTCCCCAGCCACAGCAGGATCACCTAGACCAGGTCACACAGGAACATCTGTGAACATCTCCTGTAATTTCATATTGGATTTGATGATCTTAGAGGTCATTTCCAACCTTAATGACTCTATGATTCAAGTTTCAGGTGAAGGAGATAAATCCCAAGGGATCCATAGGGTGTGTAATCTGCATGAGCGTAGAGCTGCAAACCATGCGACATGGAAAGGAAGGAAAAACCCGCCAGTTTTAAGCCTTGAATGCTGATGTTGAGTCAGTTTTTCGTCTTTTGATAGGTAAAACTCATACAAATGCATTCCTAAACATTCCTCTGAGCAGAAGTGGCAGAGAAGAACATGCTTATGGTTTCACTTGTGTAATGATTTCTCTTTATTCTTTTTGAAGGTGGAGGGCCATGTGGGTTGTAAAGTTGTCAAGTAATTGTTTACAGTGAGGATTGTGAGTCCCTGACCTGAGCTGCCCAGAGAGGTGGGAGAACCTCCATCACTTGAACTATGCTAGGTCAGGTTGGACCTTGGGACTGTAGTCATCTAGTTGAAGATGACCTCATTAATGTTTATAACTATGTGAAGGGTGGTTGTCAGGAGAATGGAGCCAGTGTCGTGTAATGATAGGACAAGGGGCAGTGGGTCTGAGCTGGAACATATGAGGTTCCAAATCAGGAATTTCTTCACGGTGGGGGTGACGAAGCACTAGAAGGGGCTGCCCACAGAGCAAAGGAGCCTCCTTCTCTGGAGACGTTTAAAACCTGCCTTAATGTGTTCCTGTGTGACTTGATCTAGGGGATCCTGCTGCGGTGGGGGATTGGACTAGCTGATCTTTCGAGGTCCCTTTCAATCCCTAATGTTCTGTGATTCTGAGATGTCCTTCATCATTGCAGGAGGTTGGACTAGATGACCTTGAAAGTTTTCTTCCAACCAGAAGCATTCTATGATTCCATGATTAAACAGAATTTTCCAGCATTTCTTTTGACCAAAATCTTTTATTCTTGGAGCTTTTCTCCTCGATTCAAAATGTTAACACTTATTCACACATTTTATCCACATTAAGTAAAAATTAGACTTGCATCAGAGTTCATATCATGAGTTCTTGAAAGAAAACTCATTGCTACCTGCCTGTTAATTGAAAAGCCTGGCAAAAACTCAGCTAGACTTAACAATTTTTCTTCAAATTTGGAGGAAGATATTTTGAAAGAGAGGAAAAACGTCGTTTTGATAAAAATCCCAAAACCACAGTAATACCTCATTTGTTTGACTGCTGCTCAGTAAATTTTACTTCATGCATGCTGGGCTTTCTGTAACGGGTTAGCTGCTAGATTTATCATTTTAGAGAGTTAACTGTATGTGAGAAGGACTTCATGGTCAGGGTAACAGAGCACTAGAAGGGACTGCCCAGGGAGGTTGTGAAGTCTCCTTCTCTGGAGACGTTGAAATTCTGCCTGGCCATGTTCCTGTGTGACTTGATCTAGGGGATCCTGCTGTGGCAGGGGGATTGGACTGGATGATCTTTCA
>JAOXOE010000874.1:31392447-31440787 GCA_028565055.1 Phoeniculus purpureus
CAGTATCTCTTAGTTCCCTGTCAGGCTGCGTTGCAAAACAATCAATCTTGCTCTTGCGCTGGCTTGGTGGAAGTGCTGCGACACGAGGAGAGAGATGCTTTGCTCTTGCTGTGAAGCTTCGATGACAAAAGTTTTTATCAGAAGCTGACTGTATTTAGGGTTATGAATATGCAATGACTCTCATTAGTACTGAAGCACAGGAGCATAGGCTGACATCCCCCGCCACTTTTAGCTGCTGCAGAGTCGTCTAATGAATTGTCTTGCTCTTTCACTCATGCAGGCAGTGCTGCTACGTCTCCCCCTTCCAAGGGGAGTTGCCCAGTTTGAGAATACTATTGACGGCAGAAATTAATTGCCAGCAACCGCTCTTGATTTTGTTAAACAGTGTTGAATTGTCAAAACAGAAAACCATTAAACTCTATGGGAGATGAGGTCATCTGAAGCGAGAAGACCTCTATGCCAAGTACACAGCTGTGGCACAGGCATGCGTAGGGTCATGCTATCACGCCTATATATACAAATCACAGAATCACAGAACATTAGGAATTGGAAGTGACTTCAAAAGATCATCCAATGCAACCCCCCTGACACAGCAGGATCACCTAGATCCACTTGCACAGGAACATGATGAGGACGGTTTTAACCTTCTCCAGAGAAGGTGTATAGGTGTGAAGGTATGACCTTACACACGTGTGTACTGGTGGCAGGTCCCAGGAACCTGCCATCTTAATGATTTATCTATTATTCTTCCAGCTAGAACAGACAGGGATAACAGAATGTTCTCCAGATGAGCAGGACTTTAATGCATTGCTATTTGATCAACCCTTTAATACTCCTTCTTTTCCCTTTGGGACCCTGCCAAACATTTTTCAGCTCGCACATCTGCAATCTTTATGAATAAGTTACTGATAAGGATGTTTCCAGCACATGATTAAGATATCTGGCTTGATTTGTCATATTGGAAGAAATGGGTAAGCTTTCAGGGACAAGTGGAAACAACTCTTTCCCCCCTGAGTTGGTTAAATTAAGTGAGGATTTTTCAGCTCCTGAAATTCCTCCTGATATAAAAGGGTCTCTGCAGATTGTGAAGGACAGAGTGAATTGGAACGCAAAATATATTCAGAGAAGCGTTAAGTCACATTCTGAAAGGTGTGCATACACTGCAAATAATAAAGGATACGAGGTTGTCCCAAAAAGATGTCACTCCTGCGCAGCACTTTATCCATTTAATCGGTAATGGAGAAGGTCCCAGCGCGAGGAAGGAGGATCTGTTTAATTTTTACTGCGATTTTTGGCACCATGTCTCTAATGTGAGCTTGGCTTACCTCTTGACCCAGCCCCAGGAGTGTGTCTGTTCTCATCAGCTGGAGGAAAAATAAACACAAAGGACATCTACATGTTGGGAGTATCAAATACAAGAGTGGTTTAAAATAAATGCGCCTCTGACAAAAGTGGCTCAAGTATCATACATCAAACACTTGTTACCTCTCTTGGCCTTAGTGATGGCACGTGACTAAGAAAGAGTGAGTGATAAAATCTGAAGAAAGATGAAACCAATCTGGGCCTTTTTAAAGATCATCAATCATTCTGCACAGCCATGATATTATTAGTTCCAGTAAGCCTTGTTCTCCCATTTTATGGACATCATAAACCCCCCCACCCCTAGACCAACACTACCATGGGAAATCATTTTTATGGGCAGCATCTTAGCGTGGGCCAATCAGATCTAATCACATAACAAGCTACTGAATTATTCAACGTTCTCCCTAATTTTGCATTCTTCCTGCACTTTGCTGTCACTGCAGGGTTTTAAAAGTATGTGTTTTTACAATATTTATTAAGAGGATAACCATACGCAGGAATGTTGCTTTCGCCGTGTCTCTCAATAATCGTTTGTTCCTTTAGATCGTCGCCATATATGCGTCACCCTACAGATGATATCTTCTCTAAAAGGAACAGCAACCCACACTCGGCTTTAGAATCATCCAGCTTTTTAAAATACCCGATGTTAAGGACAACAATGGTGAAACGATTGTGTTCAAACATAAAATATTCAGATTTACTGAGCAAACTGTAACCAGCATGTCTCTTAGCTGTTGCTATGAATACAGGGCTCACATCGTATATGAAAATATTTCAGTTTTAATTGCAAATCTGTGCAGAGATGATTTGGGGTCTGTAATTAGCACATAAATTCCAGACTTTGTGACTGCTGTGAAAACACACATTATTTATGGAACTATTATCTAAATATAATTCAGTGGGGTGGTTTTTTTTTGTTATTTTCATATTTTTGCTTTCAGCAACTACTGTAAAAGTCTGATTTAATAAAACGTGAAAAATTTCCCATCTCTCGCACTTCTGTTTGTGTTATGAAACATCCATTCCTCTGCACTGACATCTCCTGCTCGACCTGCACCGGACTTCGCTTTCAGTGGCTTCAATGCTTCACTCACACCTCAGGGAGGTTTCTTCACAACCATAAAGTGCCAGGCACTTAATTTGTTTAAAATGAAAGCTTGGATTATGGAAATAGCTCCAAACTGCGTGAGCAGAGTAAGTTTATGTGACCTCCATCCCTGTGCTTTTCATCCAGGCTAGGAGTAGGAATAGATAGGAGCCCTGTCTGGGTGGCTTTTAAGCTACTGTATGCAGATTCCCAGTTATCAGGACAGGGTTACTGGAAGGACAAAGTGGTTTTTTGTTCCCACCCACTTATTGTAAACTGCAGGCTCAGCTACTTCTAGATCTCATCAGGGTATGGTATGACCAGCAAAAATTTTTCCTTCTTCCTCATCTCTGAAAATCAGAGGTGGCTACTAACACAACATGTTTT
The DNA here is from genome assembly GCA_028565055.1 of Phoeniculus purpureus. Lineage (NCBI taxonomy): Eukaryota > Metazoa > Chordata > Aves > Bucerotiformes > Phoeniculidae > Phoeniculus > Phoeniculus purpureus. The sequence continues at coordinate 31,395,284 of JAOXOE010000874.1, forward strand.
ACGGCAATAATTATTGAGATCTTCCTCTCTTGTAGAGTTTAATATGGTATTTTCAGGTTACATGGGGTTGAGCGTTTCCCTGGCCAGTTTTGTGCCTGTCTCCAAGTTAAAGGCTGGAGGTGCTGTTGAAGTGGCTGGGGATCAAGGATGCACAAATATAATAGAATCATGCAACGTTCTAGGGTGGAAGAGACCTCTACAAGTCCAACCTCCCTAAACAGGGACAACTGTATCTAGGTCAGGTTGCTCAGAGCCTCCTCAAGCCTGATCTTAAATGACTCCAGGGATAGGGCCCCCATCACCTCCCCAGACAGCCCATTCTAGCCATCAACCATCCTCACATTGAAGAACTTGTTTCTAATACCCAGCCTAAATCTCTCCTTTCCCAGTTTAACCAACTACTCCTTGTCCTGTCCGTACAAACCTTCTTAAAAAGACCTTCCCCTGCCTTCATGTAGGTTAAATGATGAAAAAAGAGCTTGTAGTAACAACAACAGCAAAAATCCAGAACACACCAAGTTCACTTCAGAATGTGGCACACAGGAAACTTTATTACTTCTTCTCTTTTACCCCATCCTCTTGGGTCACACTGTACATTCAGAGTTTGCACAGTTTTGCTCTTTTTGAGGGAAAATCACAGAATCACAGGTGTTGGGAGGAACCACATGCTCCTGTGTGATCTATTCTAGGAGAACATGCTTTGGCAGGGGGGTTGGACTGTAAGATCTCCAGAGGTCCCTTCCAACCCTCAACATTCTATGGTTCTGTCATGAAGTACAACCCCAAATCCTTCTTCTATCTGTCTCTGCACTGAGCACTAGTGAGGTCTCATCTGAAGTACTGAGTTCAGTTTTGGGCACCTCAGTACAAGAAAACAGGTGCTGGAGTAGGTTCAAAGAAAAGCAATGAAGCTGGTGAAAGGCCTGAGGACAGGTCTGTTGAGCAGCAGCTGAGGGAACGGGGGTTGTTTAATCTGGAGAAAAGGAAGCTGAGGAGAGACTCTTTACAGCTACCTGAAAGGAAGTTGTGGAGAGGTGTGGGTTGGTCTCTTCTCTCAAGTCACCAGTGATAGAACAAAAGGCCTTGGGTTGCACCTGAGTCAGTTTGGACATAAGAAACACTGATTTCCTGACAGAGTGGTCAGGGGCTGGAACAGGCTGCCCACAGAGGGAGTGGAGTCACTATCCCTGGAGGTGTTAAAAATGTGTAGATGTGGCCTTGGGGAACAGGGTTTAGTGGGCTGGGTGGGGTTGGGTTGACGGTTGGACTGGATGATTTTATAGCTCTCTTCCAACCCTAATGATTGTGTGAATCTATGAGTCTGTGACCACAACTGGGATGTAGCCTTGCTGTCTCTGGCTGCTCCAGCAGCAGTGTGCAATGGCATCCTGCACAGCCACTGTAACAGTCATCACAACAATCACTAGCAGCATCATCTCACCTTTCCCAGGGCTGCCTCTCCTTGCACCAAAACCTGTGTCTGCAGGAGCGTCCTCTAGCCCGCCCCATAAGAAGAGAGGGAGTGGGCTGGACACTGCATCAGTGCCAGAAACGTGCAATTTCTTTTACATGAGGATTACAGATTTGCCCCTACCTGGGAGCCACACCTACCCATACGTTGCTGGTGGTGGAGCCAGGCAGGACCAACCATGATTCACAGATTCATAGAATACTATGTTGAAAGGGACCTCAAGGATTATCTAGTCCAACCTATCAAACTAAAAATATGGTTTAAATAAGATGTCAGAGCAGCCTGTCAAGCTGGGTCTTAGAACTGTCTAATGTAGGACCATCAACCTTTTCCCTTGAGAGAGGAATCTAGTGTTTAATTGTTCTAATGGGGAAGAGTTTTCTTCCGGACTCCAATCGGAATTTTCCCTACAGTAATTTAAACCCATCTCCCCTTGTCTTTTCCATGGGAGAAGGGAGTCACTGTCTCCTTGGCAGCCACCCTTTAGGCAGTGAGGATAGGGTTCCTCCCAAGCCTTCTCTTCTCAAGGCTGCACCTCGGTCCCCGGCAAAGGACCCTGATTGGAACAGCGATATCAATGTCATGACACACTCTCTGGAAAGGGAGTTATGAAGAGTAATTGAGAGATGCAGCACGAAGCCACTGAAAGCTGTAATTTAAAGTTCCAGTACTACTATTACCATTAAAATTTAAAGTGACAGAGGTCCAATTATGAACTATTATTTCTTTAAATACAAATGTTTTGGGTTATTTTTCTCCCTTTAATCCTCTGCACAGAACTCATTTCTGCCAAGCTGTCACTGTCACCAGGATGTGTCTTTGTGGCTTCTGATGTCAGTGAGACAGTGAGCATCCCGCCCCTGATGAGGAGAGCATCAGCAGGGCAGCGAGGATGGGAGCTGTGTGGAGATGGCAAAGCAGGCAGTTATGAGAGGGGTCCAGCCTGCTTCCTTACAGGCACAACTTCAGTATCTGAAGGAGACTCCACCTCTGCCATCACAGGCTAATAATGACACTCAGTGACAGAGGAGACACAAGGTATATTTTTTGAGGGAATAAAGGATGGGGGAGTCTACACATCTTTTCTGAGAAATAAGTGGGTTAGTAATTGCTGTCATTGATTCCTTCACAACTTTAATGTAAAAATTTCATGGTGGTTTACTGGGCAATTCTTAGCACACAGGACAAATATAAGGCTAAAATAATGCAAAAAATTCCCACGATGTTTATTTGGCTAGTGCTACACTTAGATTTTCTTCAGATGATTTAGTTATACTGTATTTAGAATCATAGCATAATTCAGGTTGAAATTGAGTCCAACCAGTAACCCACCTGTTCTAAGGCCACTGTTAAACCCTGTTCCTGAGCTCCACCTCTCCACAACTGTGAAACACAGCCAGGGATGGCAATTCAAACCCCTTCCTGGGCAACCTGTTTCAAGATCTGATGAACCTCTCCAGGAAGAAGTTTCTTCTCATGGTCACGCTATACTTCCCCTGGTGCAACTTGAGGTTATTTCCTCTTGTCTTATCCCTTTATTATTGTGAGATGAGAATACTCCCCATGTCTCTACATCCTCCTTTCAGTTAGCTGTTCAGAGCAATAAGGTCTCCCTTCTGCCTCTTTTTCTACAGATTAACCAGCTCCAGCTCCCTCAACTGCTTCCCATAAGGCTTGTTCTCCAGACCTTCTAATATGGTGTTGGAAAAGTGCAACTTCACAAAGTTCAACAGCAAGATTCACTCTATTACTTACTAAACAGAAATGCACAACATATTGGTAGTAGCTGGCAGGATCCTAAATCAGGATTTGTGACAAATGCCACAAGGACCTGAACTTTCATATGAGAAGAAGGTACTGCTTTTTGGGAACACAGAACGTTTTAAAACAGAAGGTTTTAACACAAAATGTCTTTGAAAACAGGCAGAGTTCTGCTGCCTTTCACTCAAAGACTTCCAGAAGTGAGAGTGGCATTTGGCTCACAGGTACCAGAAATATAGTCTAAGGGTTTGGGGAAGTAGAGTTGTCCTAAGAATATCAGCAAGACCATCCGACATACATACACCATCCCACCAACCAGTTCAATCTGTTCAATGTTTTCCACTTTATCATCAATATAAAGCCATTTCAACTCCAGGTGCAGAGTAATGAATCCAGAGTTTCTGAGTGAGACCAGTGACACAGAGATAACCTGGGCAGTCTCTAGCAGAGCAGCAAACCTGACAGAATCAATTGTTTCTCCTCACAAGTGATATCACCACATTAGGTTGTTTTCGCAGCCACCTGTCAAGCAGCTGCACGCAAGACCATGACATACCATTCTCACCTTCAGCGATGCTGCTAAATAAGCAGAATATGAGATGTCTTCCATATGTTGGTCATCATTAGGCTGAACAGTTTACTTTTAACCCCAACCAGAATGGAAAACAAGAAAAATCTCCGGGAAATCCTCCAAACCACACCAGAGAGCATTCACCAGGGGAAATGCAATGTAGAAGCAGAAGAATGTTCTTTCTGAGGGTACCTTTGGGGAGGTGGAAAATGATTGCAAGAGCAGAAGGCAGGAACACAACAACCAACTCACAGAATGAACTCTATGCAATAGTCAGTTGCATCTGTGATATGAAAGAAGGATACAGAATGGTGCAGGGAGACAACATGATGATGCCGTGGGTCTTTCAGTTGGCTGCTCCCAATAGCAAAAATTAAAGTGTCAGTGGAACAAGATTTTGGATAAGGGTTCAGAGAAGGGCAGCTGGGTTCAGGAGGGATCTGGAAAACAAGCCTTGTGAGGAGCAGTTGAGGGAGCTGGGGCTGGTTAGTCTGGAGAAAAGGAAGCTGAGGGAAGACCTTACTGCTGTCTGGAACTGCCTGAAAGTAGGGTGTAGAGAGGTGGTGGTGGTGTGTTATCTCCTCCCAATGACACCTGTGATAGGATAAGAAGAAATGACCTCAAGTTGCACCAGGCGAGGGTTAGATTTGACATGAGGAGAAATGTCTTCCCTGACAGACTGGTCAGAAGTTGGAACAAGCTGCCTAGGGAGGGGAGGGTCACCATCCCTGGAGGGGTTCAAAAATCAAGTAGATGTGGCCCTGAGGAACGGGGTTTAGTGGACAGTGTGAGGTTGGGTTGATGGTTGGACTTGATGATCTTAGAGATTTCTTCCAATCTTAATGGTTCTATGATTCTAAATGAAGGATGCTTTAATGATGGTTTCTTCAATCTCTTGTGGAGTATGGTTGACGGCTGGACTCAATGATCCTAGGGGTCTTTTCCAATCTGAACAATTCTGTGATTCTTTCACACCCTATGCGCTGTGTGACTGGCTGTGTGACTAACCTCCACATCTTACGTGCTCACGCAGATTAAAGTACAAAGGGAGGAAAGGGGCAAGAAGTAACATAAACACAACGCAGGCTGAAAACATCAGCATGGTGTCTGCTCTCTGATCTCATATTTGCAGGGATTTTATTGTTCATGAAGGTGTCAAGCAGCACACCTCCTAGTGTTGTGTTTTTCTGGCAGAAAATAGACTGCACAGGCAGAGGAAAACAGGAACAGGTTAAAATTTTCCTTTCCTTCTCCTCTCCAGTTCCTTTGCTGAAGGGATGGTGAGCAGCAGAGATATGTAGCTACATGCATGCTCCAGCCCTGGACAACACCAGCATATTAACTAGACCAAATGCTGCAAGCAGCTTTCCCAAATTTATATATCTGGTGGTGATGTCAAAGGAGGGGAATAAGAATTAGTAGGAGTCTTTGAGTTTTGTCTGCCTGGTAATGGATAAAAGAGAAACGAAAATCTCCTACAAAATGGAAATCACAAACAGCTCTGCTGGGGAATACAAACACAGCTTTGAAACCTTTCTTTCTTTTGCTTTCAATAGCCGTGAACATAAATCACAAGAGCCAAGCCAGGGGAAATATTAATCCTGCCACCAGGATCTGTCTCTAACTCTCTTCCTCGCCAGTTTGAGTAGGTGGTTTTGGAGTTACCCCAAGTGCTGATTCCATCGTTGCTTAGACTGCTAATGAGCTTTCTCCACAAGAAAACATTTTCCTTTGTCTCTAAGACAGTTCTAAGGGCTGTGTTCACCTCTGTGACAGTGTAAATAATATCTTTTGTAGAATTTGAGCTGAGATCTGTTAGCTGAAAGTGGAAAAGGGTGTACTGTGGGGTGATGGCATCACCCTGAGGTGGTGGCACTGTAAACTGGTGTTACTTGCCAGCTAATCTCTAGTTACAGCTTTCCTTCTTTATGCCTCCTTTCCTATGAAGATCTCAAAATACTTTTCTTGCATAAATCAAGGTTACCAGCATCACCGTGCAATGGAAAAGTATTATCGTACATGTTTTCAGGTGACACGCAGGAAAATAAATGTCATTACCAAGAATAACAGAAAGTTGTTGCTGAAGCTGGAAATAGAACCACCAGTCCAGACCACAGATGAACAGACTCCCCACTCCTTCCCTGCTTCATGCTGTTATGGGTAGGAAGAAACACCCAAAAGCCAGTGAGTTAATGCAGTTCATACACATTTAGTTAGACCTGTTTGCAGGATCAAGAATCATAGAATCATTAAGGATTGGAAGGGACCTCGAAAGATCATCTAGTCCAATCCCCCTGCCACAGCAGGATGACCTAGACCAAGTCACTCAGGAACACACCCAGGCGGGTCTTAAATGTCTCCAGTGAAGGAGACTCCACAACTCCCTTGGACAGAAACGTCTGTGCAGCATGTCTCTGCAAAAACATGCAAAAAAGTATTAATTCTATTCTGGTTTAGACTTTACTAAGAACTTTGGTAAGGAAGAGAAAGGAAAAAGCTCTTAGAGGAGGAGGTCCCTTCCAATCCCTAATGTTCTGTGATTCTGTGGTTTTTCACAGTGTGTTGTCTACTCTGAGAAATCTAACCGGGAACTTCATGTTGCATCATAAATGACCCCACTGAACTTTTTAATGGAAGAAATCTCAGTCTGGTCAGGAGCTTCGTACACAATACATAACACAGTCAGTACTCCTGGGCGAGGATGTGATGATGACTTCACCTCTCCTAATCTGCCCGCCTAAAATTGGAAGTAGCCCCAGGGTTTTCTTTAAGCAATCATGTCCCTTTCCCAGTTAAAGCAGCATGATGAGTTTTTTGTCTGATGAATAGAGCAAATGTGATTTCTCACTTGTTTTCCTGGTTTCAGCTTCCAGTAAACACCACGTATGACAGTAAATCTGCCTTTCAGTAAGACTTCTAATAAGCTTCTCCTATTAGGAAGCCCCTAATAAGCACAGACACTTGGCTGCTTTCATTCCAGCCTTGGAGCATGTCCAATCCAGCAGTCCCTGAATTCAGTCTTATCTGTTCCGATGACGGGTTTTGACGAACTGCATAAACCTGTCATTAAGGGGAGGACAGGTTTGTAGTCACTACCTGAGATGTTACACCTCTCCTTGCTGTTTATTGCAGAATGGGGAATGTAGCACGAGCAGAGACAGGGGAGATGAAAGTGAGGTTAGTTAAACACTGAGTGGCTCTGTGGTTAAAAGGAGTGATAGCATCAGGCCAAGAGTTCAAAGGTTCACTGCAAATACTGCTCATCTGTTTGGCTTCCCAGTTGTGACACTGGCTAGTTAGTGGAGAGATACCAAACTTCCACACAAGACAAACTCAGATTTAACAGAGGAAAGCCACACACGTGAAAAGCTACCCCTGCTCCCCAATACAACAATAATTAAAGATTTAAAACCTTTGGCCTCTGTAAACATTATTATTTCTGGTTTCCCTCGCCTATGACCTGCAGGTGTTTATGTCCCTCCACAGTCCTTTTACTCCAGTTTTCTTATCGGAATTTACTTACACAGTAATTCAAATCCAATTTCAATATTGACTACCTGGTTTTAAGCTCTGTGTCAAATCCTGTCTCTCTAGCATGTTCTGTTTCCATTAAGAACTTAGGAAACATTAAGACTTAGGGAAGGAAATGGTATTGTAGCAAGTGGTGGCAGCGAGTCAATTATGCCAATGTTGTGATGTCCTCTGAGCTCGCATTAAACTTGTGTTGCTCCTGGTACTTAAAAAGGAATGTTTCTATTAAAAATTAAAACAGGTAAGGAGTGTTGACAGTGCATAACTTCAAACTTATTTATTTATTCTTAGTCTGGCAGCAGACCCATCTGCACAAAGCGTGTGTCTTTCCTTCAGTGATTTCACCAGCGTTTGCTTGGCCAACACTGATTAGCCTTCTTTGGGACTGGTGTTTACTGGTCTTCGCAGGAAGGCCCTGGATGAATCATAGAGGTCACTTGGCCCCCGTATTCAGCCAGCTGTGAGGGTGGTGCTAGGAGGAGCTGCTTTGGTGATGTTAAGAAGTGAATATTTACCTCAAGCAACAAAAACCAGCCCTGGCCAGTTCAAACTCACTACAAAACTCATAGTGGTATCAGTGCATGGACGCATGGAGGGACATAAGGGATCAACTTCCAGGGTTCATCATTGCCAGCATGGCCTTAACAGGACAGTGAAATATGTCCCATTAATTTCTTGTGTTGTAAGATCCTAGACTTGGACAACAGATGTTTTGGTCTCTTGTTCTTACAACACCTAGAGCAGAAGGACGCTGGCCTCTGGCTGCTGCAAACTGGCCTATTCCAATTATTTAAAGGAGTAGTTGAACACCAGGCACTGAGTTGTATCCACCGACAGTGGTCTACAATCATAGAATCATAGAATGGTTCAGGTTGGAAAAGACCTTCAAGATCACTGACTTCAACCCTTAACCCAGCTGTCCCAAACCACCGCTAAACTTTGTCCCTGAGGTCCAGATCTACACCCTCCTTCCAGGTAGCTGTAAAGAGCTTTAAGGTTTCCCCTCAGCCTCCTTTCCTCCAGACTAAGCAACCTCAGCTGCTTACACTTCTCTTCAGCAGACTTGTCCTCAAGGGCCTTCATCAGCTTCATTGCCCTTCTCTGGACCTGCTCCAGACCCTCAACATTCTTTTTGTATTGAGATGCCCAAAACTGAACCTGATACTTAAGGTGCAGCCTCATCACTGCTGAGTGCAGGGGCAGGATCCCCTCTCTAGTCCTGCTGGCCACGTTATTTCTGATGCAGGCCAGGATGCCACTGGGTTTCTTGGTCACCAGGGCACTCTGCTGGGTTGTGTTCAGCCACTGTCAACCCACAACCCCATGTCCTTTCCCACCAAGCAGTTCTCCAGCCACGTCTTCATTAAATGTACTTCATTAGGAACAGCCATGGCAGCACTGTCAAGGTGCAAAAAGATGCTCAGAAGAATCTACTTCAGTTTGGCCCTAACTCCTGAGAATTAAGCATATGTTTAAGGCTGACTTTGCTTGAGAAAGCCCTCACTTAAACCTATTTGAGAAAAGGATGCGAGACACCCTTTTAAATGTAAGCATATGTTGCTCCTGATAAACAGACTTTGCATTTTGTAAATTTAATTTGCATCAACAGTGGAAAACGAAGCACACACTGCTATGTGACATTCATTTTAGCCCCAATATCATACCCTCCACATCCACAGGTATAACCTTTGTAAACATAAGGTTAGGCAGTTTCTGTACTGATATTTTGCTTGAGGAGGTGGTTGCTCTAATGAGGCTGAGTTGCATAGAATCGTAGAAGAGTTTAGATTGGAAAAGACCTTCAGGACAATGGAGTCCAACCCTTAAGCCAACTGCCCTAAGGCCACTGCTAAACTCTGTCCCTGAGCTCCAGATCTCCACGACTGTGAAACATGATCATGGATGGAGATTCAGCTGCCTCCCTGGGCAGCCTGAGGACCTTTTCCAGAGAGACGTTTCTCCTCAGGATCATCCTAAACTTCCCCTGGGGCAGCTTGAAGCTGTTTATTTTTGTCCTGTCACTTGTTTCTAGTGAGAAGAGACTGATCTCCGTCTCTCTCCACCCTCCTCTTAGGCAGTTGCAGGCAGCACTAAGGTCTCCTGTCAGCCTCCTTTTCTCAAGACTAACCAGCCTCAGCTCCCTCAGCTGCTCCTCACTGCTTGCTCTCTGGATCCTTCCCCAAGAAGACCTTATTGCTCTTTTCTGGACCCACTCCAGCAATTCAATGTTTTTCTTGTGTTGAGGTGCCCAACTCTGACCTCAGTACTCAAGGTGTGGCCTCACCAGTGCCCAGTTCAGGGGGACAATCACTTCTTCACTCTAGGCTACCAGGACTGTTGTACTATTCTCAATGACAGCTCAATCCTGCCTCACTGGAGGCAGCAAGAAGCCTCCCAGGGTCTCTGAACAAAGGATCAGGAATGGGATCACACTCCCTCACTGTGATTAAGGGGTCTGGTGTAGCCTGACCTGAAGTCTTAGCACACATCAGGCCACAAATCTTTGCAGAATCAGACTTGATTTAAAGCAGTGGTGGAAACCTTCACGTTGGTTAAATTGTTGGATGCAGGGACATGACAACAGATCTGCCCGTGGATGTCCAGATGAAGACTGTTTCTCAGTAACGCTGAGGACTACAATCACACACAAGCAAGACAGACACATAATGGTGGGAAGGAAAGAAAAACCCTCCTTCATCCCTCACTCTCTCTACCCACCACCCCGCATAACCTCTTGTAGCTTGAAGCAAGACAAGAAACTCAGCATTTCGCACCCTCCAAAGCTTTGACATGACAGGTATGGTATTTTCTTACCCACAGAATTGCCAAGGAAATCCGCCCTAGCAAAAGTGCAAAAGTTTTCAGTGTAAGGAGGTGGGGTGCAAAAACTGGCTGGTAGGCAAAGGTTGAAATGACTCAATCTGAAACAAAATGTAAAGCAATTACTGCTGGGGAAAAAAAGATCATGCTGACATTTAAAGGCTGCAGTGATAGTATCTGTCCCTTCCCAGGCTGACATAAGCAGCCTTGATATGATCCCCAAATGGGTTTTTTTTTTGGTAGGGTTATTTTTTTGGTTTTTGTGGGGTTTGGTTTTTTTTTTTAGGATATCCTTTATTTGGAGGCGTGAGTAGGGAGGCATGAGGATGGATCTCCTCAACTTCGGTTTGTTGGCGTAGAGGAATAATTGCCACCCCAGAAAGGTAATTACATATGCCATTGTTTATACACATAATGGGCCTGGAAAAAGCACGTTCTGCAGATAGGAAAGGGAAAAAGAGGGAAAAAGAAAAGAAAATCCTTCTTTCACATCAGGGCGGAACACTATGTAAAGTGACAGATTGCCACAAATAGCATTCAAACCCTTGCACATTAGTGGTAGATTTTTCTTGTAGGGAAGAGGGGGAAGGGGTGAAGACTATCGAATAGGGTAGAGAGGGGAAAAAAAGAAGGCGATTTTGTTCAACAGCCATAGCAACATATCCACTGGTTCACTGTTTTTGTTTTTTTTTCCCTTGCCACTCCTGATTGCTGCTAAATGAACCTGATCTTTAAAAAAGTTGTTTTTAAAGTCACTGCCTCAAAGGGACGTTTTCCGTTGTCGTTGTCTTGTGCAAATACCACTTCTCCTAGAGTGGCCTTAATTTGAATTGCTTTGAAAGGGAATAATCTGGTAGAATATGGTATGGCATGATGCATCTCTTCTTTGTGCCTTTAGTGCCACGTAGAAAGTGAATTTAGGTCACTAAAGGGCAGCTAAACTCTCCCTCTCTTTATTTTTTTCACCCCCTCCCATCGTAATGTATCTAACAACAAAAGAATAAAAACCCTGCGCTGCCGTGTCAAACCTACCTATCATTTTTTAAAATTTTATTTTCAAGCCAAGACCACATATTTTTCCCCCAAATATTTAAAGTATTATGGACCAAAAAAAAAAAAAGCAAAAATAAAATAAAATAAGGATACATATGTATTTTGATATTGAACCAAGCATTGTTAGATGCCGAGGCAATTCATAGCAGGGCTATTCTCTGCTGCGGTGTCCAGCAAATTGCATGACCTGCTTGTTAGGCTTGACAACAGTGTTTTACCTAACAAAGGCCTCAACAGCTCAGAGCAGCAGAGGAATGTCAAAATGAGCACATTTCACACACAGATGTGTGACCATAATAGTCTATAAGAAGATGCATGGGGTGGAGGGAAGGGGCTGGGGGGCTGGGAAGGCTAACAGTTAGCAGTGGGGACATGGCCCTACTGACCACATTTAATCAACCCTTCTGTAAACAATTCAACATTTTCATTGTTCTCTAAAAACTAATAAAGAGAAACAAGCACTTTTCATTCATCTTGAAGTAATTTTCTGTCAGGTTTGAGCCCCTTGTGGCCTACAGCTTGTGCGTTGCTGGCTGTGTGATACAACAACTATTTCAATTTATTTTACAAACTCTGGCCATTCACATGTCAGTTAGTGTTCACCAAGCCGGCATCTGAAATTGTGCAGTTAACGAGTTTTACAACATTTCTATCAAGAGAAACTGTTTAGCATAACTGACTCTTAAGGAGTTATTATACCTCTAAAAATCCATTTTAAGGGGCATTATTTAAATAAAATAGAAAAACGGTTCACTGCCTCTTAAAGGGGCTACAAAAAAAGTCCATCAGATCCAGTGCAGTAATCCTCAGCTTAAAGCACTCTTGAGAGCACTTCTGGGAATTATCAGCATAATGAAATGTTTTGTGAAATGTCCAGATAGATTCCTCTACTCAACAATTTTACTGCACCATATTTATTTTCCTCCTAGTTTTTTAAAGAAGTGAATTAATTTTTTTGGGGGTGTGTGTTTTTTTTATTTTTGAGGGGATGACTCTACATTGTGGAGATTAACAGAACACACATTATTGCCAGGGCTGTGGTATAAGTGCGGGGTTCAGTCTGTGTGCAGTCTATATACATTTGCAGGAGGATAAGGAAAAAAAAAAGGAGTCAAGCCCTTTATCCTATACTCAGCTCTAAAAGGGTTAAATCACAATGAGGCTTACACAGATTTGCATTTCTCTTGTACGGCGTTTTTCCCATACTTTTAAACAACTTCGTTATACAGCGGCACCTTTAAAATTCTTTATCGAAAACAATCCTTCAGCTAATTAAACAAACAAATGAAAAAAACAAAAAGAAGAAAGCTTATAAAACAGGAATTTGGTTTAAAGTGCTCTGGAATGGAGAAGTTTCTGAGTTTTAACTTAAAGAGTAGTTAGCTATCTATTAACTGAGGTGACCAATGATCCAAAGCCGCTAATACCAAGAGCCCATAATGGTAGAAAAGCTGCAGCATACGAGTGAGTCAATCCCAGCATATTAAATCACCTAATGGAGTAAAACCTGTTCCTGCCATGTAAATTAGTCAGTGTTTTCGCCTAAAATAACACTGGTAAGAGAAATTACAGTACAATTACTGGCACAATAGGTGCAAAATCCAGATGTACATACACAATATAGTGACGTCGCATATGCAGTGTCATTATTTGTTCGATATAGACCTTAGAATCATAGAATCATTCAGGTTGGAATGGACCCTTGAAATCATCAAGTCCACTCATTAATCCTACTTTGGAAGTTCAGCCCTAAACCAGATTCCCCAACACTACTTCTAAGTGTCTTTTAAACTAATCCAGAGATGGTGATTCAACCCCCCACCCTGGGCAGCCCATTCCAGTGCCTGGCCACCCTTTCTGTGAAGAAAGATCATAAAGTCTAACTGTCTGCCCTACAATCCCCAACCACTAACCCATTTCCTCAAACACCGTGTCTGCCCGTTTGTTGAACCCCTCCAGGAGTGGTGCCTCCACCCCATCCCTAGGCAGCCTGTTCCAAGGCCTCCTCACTTTTTCTGGGAAGAAGGTATGTTAGTTGTTAAAGCTTCACTCCTGGAGATCAATGGATGAATGTTTGTGACTTTGACACACAAGACTCATGGACAATAACTCATGGTCATGGCACACTCTCATAGGAAATTTAAGTCCTTTTGTGAAGGTAGAACTTCTCCACAATGACTGTAGGCAATACTATAGCAGTAGCGCTAGAGGACCTGCCTCCCAGTGTCCATCAAGACAGAAATGCATGTGAGATGTCTTCCAGACTAGTAAATCTGTGGTTGATAAACACTAAGTGAGGTAGTGGACACTTTCGTAAAAACTGGGCTACGAGTTGGGTTTTGCAGCTGAGTCTGAAAAGGACATTGAGGGGCTGGAGAGGATTCAAACAAGGGCAGTGAAACTGGAGAAGTGCATGGAGCAGAAGTGGTCTGAGGAGACGTTGAGCGAACTGGGGTGGGGGGGTTAACTGGAGAAAAGGAGGCTCAAAAGAGCCCTTCTTGCTCCTGATGGCTTCCTGAAGCTCAAGAGGTTGGAGCCAGGTAGATTTTGGTCTCTTCTTGCAGGCAACAAAAAAATAGGATAAGAAAAAACAGCCTCAATTTGTTCCAAGGAAGGTTTAGAATGGCTCTGCGGAAAAATTTCTTCCCCACAAGGGTTGCCCAGGTCTGGCCCAGGCTGCTCAGGGCAGTCCCTGTGTCTGGATGGCTTTGAAAAGCTGTGGAGATGGGAGGTGAATAACATAGTTAAAGGTGAGCTGGTGGTGCTGGGGTAACAATTGGACTCATTGAGTTTAAAGGTCTTTTTATCCAAAACCATTCAGTGATACTGTGGTACTGTTTTAAACACACAGCCACTGGCAGAGCTGGGCATGGTTAAAGCAGTGGGCTTGTTTACAACCAAAAGCTTTGCTGGAGTGATGTCATGTTCCCTCACACTTTTCTTCAAACCTTGGCATAGCAAAACACACAAAACAAGAGAAAAAGGAGAAGGTTTTAAAAACATATTGTTCAAATTTGTGTTAGAATGAATGGAAACCTTAACTACAGCTAAGTAACAAAAACCTCATCTAAAGCTAAAAACCTCATCTGAGCTACACACCTCATCACTCTCTACAATTATCTAAAAGGACATTGTAGAAATGTTGGTGTTGGTCTCTTCTCACAGGTCTTTAGCAACAGAAACAGAGGGAAGGGCTTCAAACTTCAACAGGGGAGGGTTAGACTGGACATCAGGAAGAAATTTTTCATGGAGAGAGTGGTCAGGCTCTGGAATGGGCTGCCCAGGGTTGGGGTTGAGTCTTCATGACTTGATCAGTTTAAAAGTCGCTTAGATGTAGTATTGGTAGATGTGGTTTAGGAGTGAATTTGTAGAGTAGGGTTGCGGTTGGACTTGATGATCTCAAGGATCTTTTCCAACCTGAATGATTCTGGGATTCTGGGATTCTGTGAATGGATGATTGGTCTACAGAAAGGTAGAAAAAGATGAAGGTGATCGGGTTGCTAAAGGCTAAAGTTTTTGGATGTTGAAGTTTAAAAGAATCCCCTGTACAGAGAAAATGTTAAACTCCAAGGAGAAAATGAGGGACCAGACCAGGAGCAAATGCTCATTTTGATGAGACTACTAATACAGCTGAAGAAACAAATGAGTGAGCTTAGTTTAATCCTAATAACTCTTTCCAATCTCATGCATTCAGAATTAGTTGATCTACTACATGGTCAACTACTAGATGCTGTACAAGATGCAGGAAAGGTCTTCTGGAAGGAGGTAAAAATGGGCTGTAAAGATGCTCTACATGGTCCTTCCATCTTTATAGCATATCTCATCACAAAATCATACTTAAGATTAGAAGAAACCTTAGAGATCACCTACTCTAACCCCCTGCCATGGGCAGTGACACCTCTCAACTTGACTTGGTTATTCAAGGTCTCATCAAACCTGGTCTTGAACACCTGCAGGGAAAGGATTGAAGAATTTCTTCCTCAGATCTAGTCTAAACCTCCTCTCCTTCATTTTAAAACCATTTTCCCTGTGATTCTGTGATTCCCTTGTCCTGCTGCTAGATTCTCTCAGGAAAAGTCTAGGCTTCCTGGAGGTTCCCTTCAGGGACTGGAAGGCAGCTCTAAGGTAGCCCCAGAGTCTTCTCTTCCCTAGGTGGAACAACCCCAGCTCTCTCAGCATGTCCTCAGAGCAAAGGTGGTCCAGCCTTTGGATCACCTGTGTGGCCTCCTCTGGATTCACTACAACAGTTGGGGACACCAGAGCTAAACACAGTGTTCATCCTCTTCATAAACCCCATGCCTTTCTGCTCCTTGGGCTAAAGTGGGTTTTTGTGGGAAAGACTATACATACAACCAAGTGAGCTCTGAAATACAAATGAATGGATAACAAGAAATTTGAAGATCTCAGAGTGGCCTGCTGCGCTGTGCACTGGGGGGATGCAAAAACTGGAAACACCTAAGAGGAAGGCAAGGATAGGAAGCAGCTTGACTGCAGCCATGTATTTCAGCACAGCTAATTATGGTCATGTATTTTCCGTGAGTTTAAGTACCATTGCAGCGGGATTTCTGTGTCCCCTCATTATTTATATGTAAGTACTTGGCCAGAAAATGGAGGTAAATATTTTTCAAGCATGGACAGAGGTGTCACTGAAGTCCTGTTCTGTGCTGGAAAACGTTTTCCTTTTGGGGAGACATCCATGTAAAACAGAAAAAGAAAGAGGGTGATTTGTAGGAATGACAAGTTTACCTGTGACAAATGAAACTCAGGAACTGGTTTTTCCTGTGCCCAAAGCCTTGATTCTTGTTCCACTGTGTTTTTTATTTGCTCACCCAGGTTCAACTTTGTGCACAGTTGTTTAATTTCATTTTTCTCTTCCCACACCACACAAGTGACTCACACACCAAATTTACAGGAGACTGCAGTAGGGCTTGGAGGTACAAAGCTTGGAAGGGTCTAAGCTGGGGCTCAGACAAGCTTTAACTATGTCCTCCTGCAGCCCTGTATGAGGTACTCTGCCAATGAACCGTGGGTGGAAAGCACCTTGGATGAGTGTATTTGTCCTTAGCTTGGTGTTGCTGGAAATAGGCTGTTGCTGGATCATTAATTATTCCACTAAAAACTCACTTGGTTATCCTTCATCCCACACCAAAGTCTACCGTTTGGACAAATCAAAGCTCTAAAGTATAAGAGAGCATTATTATTTTAACCCCGTACATATATGCACAGTCAGTCATTTTAGTTCATATTCCTCTGCGCTGCTGGTTTAGCTCTTTTCCATCCTTATTCCCTGAAAAACTCTTCCTTTACAAGTAGACATGGAACATGGTCAGTGGAAAGCTGTGTAAGTGCTTCTGCCTCTCTGGGGGATTTGTTGTCTGTGTTAAATGTTTTCCCCATTAAAGAATGTTTGTGGATGCTCTGCAACACCAGGATAGAACCAAAGAATAAAGTTAGTGGCACGTGAAACAATTAAGATGCCGTGATTTAGGTTTAGGCAGAGAGGTCTCTCTTCAAAGTTATTGTTAAAAATTTTCAGAATCACAGAATCACACAGCATGAGGGATTGGAAGGGACCTCAAAAGATCATCCAGTCCAATCCCCCTGCCACAGCAGGGTCGCCTAGATCCAGGCACACAGGAACGTGTCCAAGAGGGTTTTAAACATCTCCAGAGAAGGAGACTCCACAACTCCCATGGGCAGCCCCTTCCAGTGCTCTCTTACCGTCACCAGGAAGAAGTTCTTTCTCAGATTAATGTGAAACCTCCTCTGTTCCAGCTCACACTCTATGCCCTGTATCTTATTATTGGGTGCCACTGAGCAGAGCCTGGATCCATCTTCCTGACACCCACCTTTCATATATTTATTAACATTTTTGAGGTCACCCCTGAGTCTCCTTTTCTCCAAGCTCAAGAGATCCAGCTTCCTGAGCCTTTCCTCATCAGGGAGATGTTCCATGCCCTTCAGCATCTCTGTGGCTGTATACTGGGCTTTCTCAAGCAGTTCTGTGTCCTTCTGGAACTGAGTGGCCCAGAACTGCACACAATATTCCAGATGTGGTCTTACCATGACAGAGTAGAAGGCGAGGAGAAGCTCTCTTGATCTACTAACCACTCCGCTTCTGATCCATCACATAGATAAATAAAATAAAACAGCCATGACACCAAAGCTGACATCAGGTAGTGAAGAAGAGATCTCTATTCACAAATTCTGTCTTTAGGTTGGGGACAATATAAATGCCAATTTCCTCTGTGCTCAGCAGAGCTAGGTATCAGGATAATGAGATGCAAGACTGTGTTAGTTCGGTGCTACTGTAATATTATGAAAAAGCCTTTTTTTCTGAAATGTTTATGACCTTTGATAGTCATAAAGAAGCGAAACATGGAGGAAAAAAAATGTTAGAACAGAAATATTTAAACCTTTTCTTTCAGGTCATCTTTTATGTATTTTCAGGTGACTCAGGGTATGAAAGAATTAGTGAACACTGAATTGGTGCTGGACTTGCTGGCACTAACCTGCACCAATGTGGCCTCAACAGATGAACATAGGACACACAGCTAGAAGCTGTTCGCACTTGTACCTTACCATGGTCAGATACATCCAAATGATCCATGTGGCATGTTCTTTCCCATCCCATAAGCACAGAATCACAGAATCACATAACATTAGGGATTGGAAAGGACCTCGAAAGATCATGTAGTCCACATGCCACAGCAGGATCACCTAGACCAAGTTGCACAGGATAATGTCCAGACAGGTTTTAAATTTCTCCCACTGACTTACTAATATCCAAGTTAGCTGCCAGATGTTTTCCTGTTTATTTCTGGGTCACTTCTGGATCACTGGTTTTGCCCATGGTGGAATGATTCACCTTCTCTTCCTCTTTCAGCCAAGCCAAACACCACTGACAGCAAATGGATCAGTTCCATGTGTCAGTTGCTAAAAAATGCAAGGTGATGCTTAAATTCACTCAAAACCACTTTGCTGCTTCACAGGTGCAGAAGTCTGCCTATTTTTAAAAGATAATATGAAAGAATATGTCAAACCCCATAGTTCTACAACCATTTGCACCAACCACAGACAGCAGAAATCATGGGTAGAGGATAACCAGTATCTCTAGGTAAGTTCATGAACACAACCTAAAACAACCACACTGTAAAGGCAGCAGTAAAGAAGGGTGTTTGTTGCAGGGGGAAGAGATGAGTGACCAAAATCGTACAGTCACAGAATCGTTAAGGTTGGAAGGGACCTCCAAGATCATCATGTCCACCCTGATCCCACTCTGCCCACTACACCTTGTTCCTCAGTGCCAAATCTACTTGTTTGTTGAACCCCTCCAAGGGAGGCAACTTCAATCCCTCCCTGGGCAGCCTGTTCCAACTGCAGGAAGAAATTTTTCAAATGTCAAATCTAAACCTCTCCTGACACAACTTGAGGTTGTTTCCTCTTGTCCTATTGCTTGGGAGAAGACACCAACCCCCACCTCTATCCTCCTCTCAAGTAGTTGTAAAGAGCAATAATCTATATCAGTGACCAGCTGGAATCAGTGGGGCTCCACCTGGGGAAGGATGATGAGCAGGTTGAGAGACTAAACAACTCCAGTTTTCTCAGCTGCTCCTAAGAAGACCTGTTAGCCGGGCCCTAAAAACAAGAGGAATTATCAGCATCTACCTCATTAACCTGAAAGGCTGGTGTACTGAAATCTGGGAAAACACCTCAGCTTATACAAAAGGTGCAGATACAACCTTTAAAAAATATTAAGAATTTTTTTTCTGAGAGAAAATTGTACCTGGGACTAATGTTCCTCTGTCATTGTTAATTGTGAGTAACTTGTCCATAGGTTGGATGTCCGTGAAGAAGTTATGTTGTGGATCCAGACGCACAAGTACTGTCGGAAACCAACTGGGGCAGAGGAGAAAAGCAGAGGCTTGCAACTTCTGTGATTTAACAGATTTCTGTCATCAAAGTGGTCTGGGACCTGTCCTGGTGTATGAGAAGCTTTTGACAGCAAGCTGACAAGGAGACTGAGCCACACATCCCTGGGGTAGATCGAAGCCTCGTCCTTCCTTTGTCATTTTGGCTGGCATCAAGGCTGCTGAGATACATTTCCTCCGGGAAGAGAACACCCTGTTTGTTTGGGTACTGCCGTTTTCTTCAACTAAACCACTATTTCTGCTTTCAACGAGCGCTGGATTCACACGCTTTCATCTATCTGCGGGGAATTTTCTTCATATGAATAACAATGGCATCACTGATATGGTGATTTTCTTGGGAAGGTCTTGCAGTAGGTTTGCAAGTCAGACAGAAGTTCCAGCTCGAAATCACTTGAGCAACAAATAATATCTTTAATGTCCTGGAATGCTAGTGCTTGATGTTTCAGGAGTAGCTTTTATTTATCATTCTGTATGTCAACTACCTACCACAGATGGTAGTGTTAGCTGGGTTTTTTCCCAGATGAAAGACAAAAATGAAAGTCTTGCTGTATTTTAGAGGCACTTCAAACAGATGTCTTTGCACTGTGAAGCCGTCTCTGCCTTTAAAGTCAAAACCTGCTGAAAGAGTGGACAATTAATTAACGTTTTGACAACAGCTCGTAGTCAGTCAAAGCCAACAATTACAGCCACATCATGCCATGGATCGTGTGGCCAGCTCGGTTTTGTGGGACCTAACCTAAAGCTTGCAGGGCCTTAAGTTACCCAAGGGGCAGTGTAATGGGTGTAAAAGAATTTTAAGGGCTCTGTCAGTCACTGCTGGTTCTCAGCTATGAAAATTCACACTATAATACTCAGAAAAACTGTCTGGAGCGGTCAGATCATGCTGAGGCCATGCTGAGTCTCTAGTGTGTCTTGGTCTGGGTGGTCGTGCTCTGGCAGGGGGAATTGGACTGGATGATCTTTAGAGGTCCCTTCCAATCTCTAATGATTCTATGATTCTTTGCCACTGGAAATGTGGCACTGGGTAATTTCACAGAATCACAGAATGATAGAGGCTGCAGAAGTCCTCTGAGCTCATCCAGCCCAGACCAGGACCTAACATCACCACAGCGGGCAGACCAGAGCACTAAGACCTAGACAAGGCCAGGCTGGCCTTCAACACCTCCAGAGATGGAGACTCCACCACTGCCCTGGGCAGCCCAGCCCAGGCTCTGATCACCCTTTCTGTGAGGAAGGGCTTCCTGACATCCAACCTAACCTCCCCCTGGTGCAGCTTCAGGCCCCGTCCTCTCATCTGGGTGCTAGTTGCCTGTGACAAGAGCTCTGGTCCCTGCTTGAGCACAACCTCTCTTCTGAGAGTTGCAGAGAGGCAGAAGGTCCGTCCTGAGTCTCCTTCTCTCCAGGCTAAACACCCCCAACTCCCTCAGGCTCTCCTCATCACACTTTCCCTCCAGTCCCTTCCCCAGCCTCGTTGCTCCTCTGGACCTGCTCCAGCCCCTCTATCTCTTTCTTGAAATGAGGGGCCCAGCACTGCCCCCAGTACTCAAGGGGAGGTCTTCCCGGTGCCCAGTACAGGGGGAGAGTGAAGTCCTAGTCCTGCTGGCCACGCTATTGCTGATTCAAGCCAGGATGCCATTGGCCTTCCAGGCCACCTGGGCACCCTGCTGGCTCCTATTCATCCAGCTGTCACCCAGTACTGCCAGGTCCCTCCCTGCCCGGCTGCTTTCCAGCCACTCATCCCCCAGCCTGTAGCTGCAGGCGGTTCCTGTGGCCAAAGCGTAAGACCCTGTCCTTAGCCCTGTTAAACCTCATCCCATTCTCCTCTGTCTATCAACCCAGCCTGTCCAGATCTTTCTGCAGTGTTTTTAGATTACATTTATTATCTCCTGAAGGCCCAGGATCTTTAGTGCACTAAGGAAGAGGAGAGAAACGGACACTGGAAAGATTTAGCATAAAAGACTTCTAAGAGTATTTCTTCCACCCTAAATCCTTTTCTGGAGGCATTCACAACTGACCTAGGTGTGTTCCTCTATGATCCTCCATAGGTGATCCCCTCATTCTAGCAGAAGTGTTAGACTAAATGATCTTCCGAGGTCCCTTCCTAACCCCTACTATTCTGTAATTCTATGGGTTAGTGATTCTGAATACGCTTTTGCACTACACGAGCTAAGGGTGAAACAAATACTTTCAAGATTCACCTGTAGCTTAAGAACATAGGAATTGGGTCTGTGTGCCAGAGCTTGAGCAACGGGTCAAACTCAGAATTCAGAGCTTCACAGACATGAGCTAACCACAACACAACTAGGAAAAACTTAACAACTGGAAGAACTCGAGCAGAGATTTACTCTGTCAAAATAGGGATAAGAAATAAAAGTGGTATTTTTTGTTGTGTAATTCCATGTGAAAGGCCACAGGAAAGAAATTGCGTGTTCAGATATTAGTATGTAGATCTCTGACACAGGGTTCTCTAAAGTGATTTGCCCAATTCCCTTGAGTGCATTTTCCAGCTGTACATCAAAATACTCACAGTCGTCAGCTATGCTACGAATTTATCACATTACATGGTTCTGTGATGCTGGAAGTGGAGCACCTGCTAATATAAGTTGTTCTAAATGAGCTCTCGGAGAGATAGGAGTTACTTTCTTAAACATCCTGATGCTTTCCTCAGGTACGAGTGTGCTGTCTGTGCATAAAGTGTGCATCCATTTACCTAACTTATTTCATATTTAATTAAAATGATGTAAATGTTTTGTGTGGACTTCTAATTAAATTTGGTTTTGGTTTACATTGATTTATGGACTTGGTTAATTGCTAACTTTGGCTAGATTTTTACCTAAATAAATGAGTTCTTAATAAGCCTTTTAAATATAATTGAATTAAAAAAATAACAGTTGCACTGGCGCAACCTTTTATTTGACGCAGCTTTTATTTAACTCAAGACAATGTCTATGTTGTACTTTCTACATCTAGAAAGTCAACAAAATACATATCCATGACCAAGCAATGCATTTATTTATGTATTTATATATGTCTTTATATATTTATTCATAATATATTATGTTTACAATATATTAAATCTATAATACATTAAATTAATAATATCTTACTATATTAAATAAATACATAAATTTATTTCTACTTTATATATCTTCATTACTTTTCTTTACCACAACTAACTGTTTCTATGTCATTATCATTTACCAGGTAGTAGACCCATTCAGGGTGTAAAAGGTGGGTGCTCAGGCATTCTCAGATTCCTGTACAATAATTCCTGTGTAAACCCTGAAAATGTAACTGATGATATGTCAATGATTACTATACAAAGAAGTTAAATATTGCAGCTAATTTTCTCACTGAAATCCAATCCAGGGATTAGCAACAATGGGGAATCTGTTTTATTTGCATTTAATTTGTACCTTCACACTATTATCTCCCATGTTTTAGGTTTCAGGAAATGTGGTCTCAGGCTATTATAACTACATTTCATGCTGCAGTTGCACTGTTATTTGAGCTCTATGCTTGGAAATGACTTACTGAAAAGAATACAGCCAGCATACTTTATTTTAATTATACTAGAGCTGAGCCTAAATACAAAACCCCCCTCTACTACTGTATATATTTAATATGGAGCACAGATTAACAGTTTTATGAGACACAAAGTCTATCTATATCATTTCCTATTTTCAAATCAGTTATATATCTTTCAACAAAACAAATGCCTATAGTGTTAAAAATGAGTAAGGACAGAGTCAAACCAGCAATCACATAAGCAGTAAATAACGTCTTAATTGGCCCGGAATGCTGGAGTTTGATTTTTTATTGGGGAGACTAGGTTTTATTTATTGATCTGTATGGCATATTTATCTTCTCGGTGATTTGTACAAGTCTATTCTCTTTCTTCAATACAGGATCCATGTTTGGTTTTATACTGCAAATCCCATCTGGGGAAATAGCCCTGTAAGAGAAGAGCACTGTTGCTTCTGGGAAAATCATCCGTTTAGCATCTTTCACTGAGGCAAGGGTAACTTTATCTTTCTTTACTCTTTGACTTCTGTTAAAACAAAAAGAGGACAGAGGGACACGGGAAGAAATGCTGCTGTCATGCAGTTGCAACCCAATGCATGCTTCAACGCTCCTTTGCTCTTCACTGGTTTGGCAGCAGCGAGAACACAAGAGAGGATCCCGCACACTGGGACATGTCTTTGAACTGCTTCTGCCTCTGTTCCCTTTGCCAGAGAGGGCCAGGGACAGGAATGGACCAGGAGGGCTGTACACGCCGCCTGCAAGCTTTGGATTCAGCTCTTAGGAGCAGAGTTTTTCTTAATGATCCTGTTGTGTTTCAAGCCAAGCAACACTTCACCCCATGCATCATGCTCCAGCCATGCTGCTGAGAACAGGCAAACTCAATCATCCTCAGCCGGGGTGGCTGGCAGGGGATTGTCCTCTTTGCTGGATGCCCACTGCTGAAGTCATCACTGGAGGAAGAAGGAAATCCATCAATGACTCTCTTGTTCCTTATAATAATGTTGTCTGTAGTGTCCCCCTGGAGATGTGTGGTTGTTTTGCTCACGGCTCACTGGCCCCTTAAAATCCTTTCTGCTTTTCACAGTGGAGGAAAAAGTTTCCTTGCACTATCCTGACTTCTGCTTTTGAGAAAGCGATGCTACAAACACGGGGAAGATCGTGGCTCTGATAGCTGTCACTGCTCTGGTATAGCCTTAGCTGTCTGGAAAACAGCTAACGAAATTTTTGGTGTGTCTTTCAGAGAATACATTTGCATTTGACATAATTAGTGGTAGGCAGATCCAGCTACATCCAGGGGGAATCTCAAGACAACTGCTTTGCCGACTATTAGTGCCTAATTTCTGAATGTCAAACCCCGCACATCTTAATTTCTAGAGAATAAGCTCAATTGAACTTGCTCCCCAGTTATGCAAAAACTGCTCAGATAAAACCAAGTGGACACCAATGTAATGAATGTGGTTATTAAATTGTTTCAATTGAAAGAACCCTATTCTTACACCATCATAATG
The DNA here is from genome assembly GCA_028565055.1 of Phoeniculus purpureus. Classification (NCBI taxonomy): domain Eukaryota; kingdom Metazoa; phylum Chordata; class Aves; order Bucerotiformes; family Phoeniculidae; genus Phoeniculus; species Phoeniculus purpureus. The sequence goes on from JAOXOE010000874.1 coordinate 31,419,455, forward strand.
GGAACAATTTATCCCCACTGATCGGCCTGTCTCTTTTTTCTGAGCTCTCTTTGATCTTGAAGCATATTGCAGTGGTGTGTCCTATTGAAAAGCAAAACTGGGGCAATTTTAATGCTTTTGTACCTTACCAGTGCTCTATTTTTTCGCTGTTTAAAAATAGCTGTTAATTATAAGTGCAGTTTAAATGTCTCAAGTGACCCAGAAATGCAGGTTGGAATGAGACAGATTGTGTGTCTCATATAAAACAGATGTACTTTCACAGAGCAGTCTGAATTCAGCCCTCAATATGTATCTTTCTCTAAGGTTATTTCAGTCAGGTATTGAGCTTGTCTAGCACTAAGCTATAAAATCCCACACATTTTGAACAATGAAGGGAAAACTGGATCTATATTTACCTCAAGAATAAAAAGCCTCTTTTTCTGTGTGGGTGTATTTTGCTGGTAGTGCTTGATGGGATGAGGGCATTTCCCTTCAACTTTGGAGACCCAGGAGACCAGATGCCTCATTTAATCTCCACCTCTTCTGCCTCTTGACGTAACAAGCCCATGCTTTTAAAGAACATTTAATAGTAATAAACTTTGAGGAGCTCCTCTGATTTTGACTGGATTAAGTACTGCATGAGTACCAGCCATACCTTGCAGATATAAAATTTCAAGCTTTTTCCTGTGTTTTGAGGGGTTCTGAAGAAGTCTTTTTTTTAAATCTTTTTTTTTTCTTTTCTGCCAACAATTTCTTTTAATTCCCGCCTGTGATGAGGTTCATCAAGAGAACTCTAAAAAGTAGCATGCAAGTTAAATTAAGGCATGTTAATGATTTACTGGAGGGCCTAAACAAATCAGTTATTTATATGTCTATTTATTTGTGTGTTGTTAGACAGCAATTTACAGAGGTTTCGATTCAGCGACAAGACTCTGTTTCAACTTTCTGATTAGAATAGACTGTCAAGTGCAATGAGTTTGATGAGCTGTCCTCTGTCTCTGAAGATCAGCGGGACACATTTCAAAGCCACCACCACTTCATGAAACTGAATGGTTTAATGGTGAAGGAAGCCAAGGATCAACTGAGCTTGGATTGTACATTCAGATTCCACTCATTAGGAGAGACTGACACCCGGGAAAGGGGTGAATGCTGCTGGAAGGACCCGTCTGTGAGTGCGGAAGAACCTACCTGCTCTGCAGCTGGGCAGGGAACCTCAGCCAAAAGGGGATTTTAAACTTTTAACCTCTCTTCTTGGTTGTTAAACCTGATACAACTTTTCTTCTTCTTAAAGTAAGGACAAAAAAAATAAATCCTAAAAAACCCCATATAAACAATTCTCCAGTGTGTCCATTGGCTCACAAAAATTTTTCTTACAACCCTCATAATTTTGAGTTTATACTTAGACACTTACACAGAACATGAGGGATTGGAAGGAACCTCAAAATATAATCCAGTCCAATCCCCCTGCCACACGCAGGATCCCCTAGACCCAGTCACACAGGAACATGGCCAGGTGGGTTTTAGACATTTCCAGAGACGGAGGTTCCATAACTCCCTTGGGCAGCCCCTTCCAGTGCTCTGTCACCCTCACAGGGAAGAAGTTCCTTCTCATATTGATGTGGAACCTCCTATGTTCCAGCTGACACCCATTCATTCCCCCTTGTTGTATCATTGGATGACACTGAGAAGAGCTCAGCTCCATCCTCACATAGTCAGATACTGGTGCGATGCATAGAAAAGTAAGATTATTTAGTACTGGGACTAAGTGCACTGCTTTGTTTTCCACAACTTTGTAAATCATTATCAATTCAGTGCTTAGAAAACTTCCCCTGAATCTCAGGGGATGTTAAAAGAGTAAATTGGCTATGATATATTGCAATACTGAGAGTCCAACTTCAAGAGAAGTCACAGACCTCACTAGTTTCGAAAATCAGTCCCCTAAAGACAGCAATGATGATATCTGCCTTTGGGAACTTTCTAATTGTGGAAACAAAAGTGCTTCCTTTAACTATTCCCACATTAACACTTGATGCTATCTCAATGGAAAACACAGATTTGATGGCACATCTATAACATGAAAAGTAACACTTGGAAAAAAAACCCCAAACCTGTTCATCAGCTATCGCTATCTTTCCACCTCTTTGGGACCATATTTCAGCACATAAAGGATTTCTCAAGGCAATGATGTCAAGAGAAAATTTTCTACTAAAACTCTGTGGACTTTGTTTCAGCCTGTAATGTTTGGTATTGTTATTCTGGAAAGCACCAGGGCTGAAACTCAGTTTAAGAGTGAATTATCTACCTTTTTGACAAAGTAATGCAAACCCTAACAGTGCTGTGCTGATCATACAGTACCAACTCCGTGCCATGATCAGTGACACCTCTCACCAGACAAGGATGCCCAGAAACCCATTCAACCTGCCCTTCAACACTTCTAGAGATGATGGAGCAGCCACAACTTCCCTGAGCCACTTGTTATAGGGCCTCAGTTCCCTCACAGGGAGAAATTTCTGCCTCACATATCAGAATCACAGAATCATGGAACCATTCAGGTTGGAAAAGACCCTTGGGATCATCAAGTCCAAACATCAAACCTACACTACAAGTTCACCCCTAAAACAGGTCCCCCAACACCAAATCTAAATGACTTTGAAACTCACTTAGGGTGGACTCAACCATCATCCTGGGCAGTCTATTCCAGAGCCTGACTACTCCTTCTGGGAAGAATTTCCTCCTGATGTCTAGTCTAAACATCCCTTGTTGAAGCTTGAAGCCCTTCCCTCTGGTTCTGTCACCAATTACCACAGAGAAAAGACCAGCACCAACATCTATACAATGCCCTTTGAGATAGTTGTAGAGAGCACTGAGGTCTCCTCTCAGCCTCCACTTCCTCAAACTAAACAGCCGCAACTGTCTCCATCTCTCCTCAAGATTTCTTCTCCTGGCTCTTCCTCAGATTCATTGCCCTCCTCTGCACTCGCTCCAGCACCTTGATATCTCCCTTGTACTGAGATGCCCAAAACTGGACCCACTACTCAAGTTGTGGCCTCATCAGTGCTGAATAGAGGGGGACAATCATTGCCCTACTCCTGCTCTACACACAATCTCTTCTCTTTTAGCTTGAACACATCCCCCTTGTCCCAGCACCAGAGTTACTTGGAAAAAGTCTCTCTCCAACTTTCCTCTAAACACCTTCAGGTCCTGGAAGCTGCCCTAAGGTCGCCCAGGCCTTCTCTTCCCCAGGCTGAACAGCCCAAAGTCCCTTAGCCTGTCCCAGAGCAGAGAGACTCCAGCCATCTGGTCATACTCGTGGCCCTTAAGGACAACATTATGAAAATAGAGTGGGTCAAAACATGTGAGGAGAAAACATGAAGAAGAATCTGTTCTTTAATGAGGTAAAGTCACAAAGACTTTCCTGAGATCTTCAGGAAAGATCTTATGCAAATAACAACTGGGCAGCCGTGAAGAGGATATTGCAGGGTTAACTGGTATCAGTGAGGACTCTGTTGCTCTACGTCTACCTTCATGGCAACGCTCTTCTGTGTAAAGTCAGGTCTCTACTAAACAGCTTAAGTTGTTTTATGGACTAGTTTCTCTATTCAGCCTTTTGTCAAAGTTGCTGACTTTTTGTGTTAGTAACATTAATTAGACTGATTTTTTCCCCCCATGTCTGATAAACAATCTTTAGTAAATTCCTATTTGTCAGGGAAAAAAAATCCCACTATGTCAGGAAATTCATTATGCTTGCTGGGAGTAGTTCTGTTATGATTTCTCCCCTTATTTAAGACATAAAACAGAACAGCTGTATGTTGTGTATCAGACGGAACATACACATGCATATAAATACTTTATATCTCCAGCCTTTGAATTTCCTGTCACGAATCATAATGAGTGAACCTCAAATATTTGGAGACTTCATTTCAGAGAGGGTCCCAATGATTTAAGTGTCTAGAATCCCTCACATGAAGTCATATTTCCAGTCCACATTAATGAAGATTCTGCTGTTGTCCTTGATCTTGTTTCAGACGCTACATGACTGAGAATGTCCAGAGCAGAGGAGCAAGAGCAAGGTCAGGGAAACATGATTCATGAAACAAACCTCAGACGAGGGTGTTCAGCCCCAGGAAATGAAGACTGCCAAGGGACATCATCACACTCTTCCCCAACTGAAAATCCTGGTGCAAAAGAGCTCAGAGATTTTGTCCTCCCAGAACACAGAGGGTAGAAAAATTAGTTGTGGGCTGAGCTGCATAAAGATGAAATGAGATTGGGTACTGGGAAAGGAACAGTTTGGAAAGATACTACCATCATAACACGGTGGAACATTAAGAGCAGAGTAGAAAGAAATAGATATAGCCCATCCTACTTTGGGGATAGAACCACAGAATCATTAAAGTTGGAAGGGACCTCCAAGATCATCCAGTTCAACCATCAATCCAACCCCACCTTGCCCATTAAACCATGTTTTCAAGGCACCATATCTACAAGTTTTTTGAACACCTTCAGGGATAAAAACTCCACCACCTCCCTGCACTTGAAGTGTTTACAAACCCTTTAGTTGTATGCTCTTTCCTACATGCTCTTTCGATTTCCATTCCCAGCAATCCGTTGCCTTGCCTTGTACTATAAGATTTCCAAAGAAATAATTCATGTCTTCCATGAAAATGCGTTTATCAGCATGTGGCTCCTTCCCTCTCGTTCACAGAATCACAGAATCACAGAACATTAGAGATTGGGAGGGACCTCGAAAAATCATCCAGTCCAATCCCCCTGCCACTGCAGGATTACCTAGATCAAGCCACACAGGAAAATGGTCAGGTGGGTTTTAAAGGTTTACAGAGACTCCACAACTGCCCTGGGCAGGCCATTCCTGGGGCTCTGTCACCCTCACCATGAAGAAGTTCCTTCTCAGATTGATGTGGAACCTCCACCATTCCAGCTCACACCCATTGCCCCTTGTCCTATCACTAGATGACATTGAGAAGAGCCTGGCCTGCTCCACTCCATCATCTTTGTGGCTCTGCACTGAACTCTCTCCAGCAGCTCTGTGTCCTTCTGAACTGAGGGGCCCAGAACTGGACTCAAGATTCCAGATGTGGTCTCAGCAGGGCAGAGTGGAGGAGGAGGAGAACCTCTCTTCAGCAATTTTCTTTTCTTGGTTGTAGGAAGAACTAATCAACAAACCAAAATAACCTGAAAAAAATATGATATGAGGAGGTGAATGGGATTTTTAGTGGATCACCAGCATCTGTCTGTCTTTGTGTTTACAATTCACTCATAACGAGCAGATTATTGTTTATGTTTTGCTCTCAAATCCAAACTGAAGATCCTAAAATGGAAGCCAATGTTCTCAGAAGGCAGATGCATTTGAGTTTTCTCATTGTAATTGTTTTATGCCATATTGTCCTAATAAACTAATGTTTTGATTTCATTTTTGCTCACAAGTTCCTAGGCTTTTACAGTGATGAGGAGCTTGGAGACAATGTCATGCTTATGTTATGGTAATCCCAAAACTGTTTCACGTGAACCAAATTAACTCCTTACATGAGGGGCAGAAAAGAGCTGCTTCCTAGGCAAGGTCTTAACGGTGCTAGTTAGCTGCCTGTAATTCCTCCTCTTTGCTGTCTGTGTCACACCTTGACTCCCATCCTCTGGTTTAATGCATTTTTTTTTCCAGGTGGTAGACTTGCTTCAATGAGAGAAGAGACAAATATTCCGAGTAAGGTTTTGCGTGATAGACAGAACATCTTTCAAGGGAGATATTTGTAGAGATTTTAATGTCTGAGGGGTGGGTGTCAAGAGGAAGGAGTCAGTCTCTTTTTGGTGGTGCCCAATATGAGGAATAATGGGGATAAACGAGAACATAGGAAGCTCCACCTCGACCTAAGGAGAAATTCTTTGCTGGGAAAGTGAGGGTGACAGAGCCCTGAAACAGGCTGCCCAGAGATATTGTGGAGTCTTCTTCTCTGGAGCTTTTCAAAACCCTCCTGGATGCTCCTCTGTGACCTGCCCTAGGAGATTCTGCTTTGGCAGGGGGGTTGGGTAGATGATCTCTAGAGGTGCTTCCAACACCTAAGATTCTGTGGTTCTGTGTGGAAGGCTTTGAATACAATATCCAGAAGACAGACTTCAGTTTGGGTGAAAGGAAAAGGAAAGAATGAACAGTAAGTTTTGTTTTTTCAGATTTAGTTCCATATCTGAGGTGTTGGTGACGGCAACTCACACTTGTGGGTATTTCAGGAGCTGTAGCTGGAGTAAACCCTTGTAGGAGAAACCAAGTACCGGTGCTCAGGCGATACTGTTTGAGGCGCTGGATGGAGGCCAATCCAAAGAATCTGTAGCGTGCTGTAATCCTGGACCATACATAACAACATCTGGAGTTTGATTAAAAGTATATTTAGTTACACGGATACTTTAAAATTCTTCTGTGCAGTGGATTTATCGTAAACAGCTTAGTCCCATTTCCCTGAGCTCATGAATTGTGATCCCACTTGTGGCACCCCATGGTTGCTAACAGCACCAGTACCGAGTCATGGTGCCATCACGTTTATCAGGGGTTATATGTCACCATGGAGGGAGCTTTGGGCAGAACTGTCAAGCAGATGCTGCTTATTTATCGTCTTTATTTTTTCTGTATTCGCCCTATTTGTGAGCAAAATTAAAGACATAATAACTTCCGATAAGATGCATAAAACCCCTGTAAATGATATTCCTTTCAAAACGGCCAAGCAATTATTAATGTCTGTTCTTTGTGCCATGTTGTTCTTCGAGACAAACTGGTGGAAAGCTAAGGATGGATTCCCAGTTTCTAAATCCCCAGTAATCACTGAGTGGGTAGGAAAAAAAAATAAATCTGAATTTCTACGATTCCTGACCCTTTACTCCAAATGCGTTAATACTCATGGATTTAGCATGATGGGACCTGTTGGCAGCCAGCTAATGGACTGACTCTGTAGCTGGTGATAAGGGAAATTATTCTACTACAATTCAAGCACTTCATTACTTCCTGCCCTAAGACCACATTATCTGTATTTTCTAAATGTTGAGATTGAAAAGATGCATGCAGTCTAAAGACAAAAAACTTGATGAACGTCTTTGAGCACAGGAAATTGTAATCCCTCAGGTTTTTTTAATGTACCTGAAATTGGACGACAGTTTTCTTCTTCCCCAGTATCTTGTGCCGCAGGAGAAATCTCTCTGTGTGTTTAGAGGAATGAGAATGCGTCCATTCTCAGCAGTCAGTTTACTTAACATTCACAGAATCCCAGAACATTAGGGATTGGAAGGAACCTTGAAAGATTGTTTAGTTCAATCCCCCTGACATAACAGGATCCCCCAGATCCAGTCACACAGGAACATGGCCAGGCAGGTTTTAAATGTCTCCAGAGCAGGAGACTTCACAACCCCCATGGGCAGCCCCTTCCAGTGCTCCATTATCCTCACTAGGAAGAAATTCCTTTTCATATTGATGTGGAACCTCCTCTGTTCCAGCTCACACATGGTGCCCCTTGTCCTATCATTGGGTGCCACTGAGCAGTGCCTGGCTCCATCCTCCTGACACCCACCCTTCATCTATTATCAACATTAATGAGGTCACCCTTTAGTCTCCCTTTTTTCCAAGCTCAAGAGACCCAGCTCCCTCAGCCTTTCCTCATCAGGGAGATGTTCCACTCCCTTCACGATTTTTGCTGCTCTATGCTGAACATTCTCAAGCAGTTCCATGTCCCTTTTCCCTGTAAAGTAGAGAAGAAGAATATTTAAGGAAACTTGGTTGTATTTCTAAAAGAAGAGAGAAGATGTAATACTAATGCGGTGGGTTTCTATTTGACTTGCTGAGAAACTTCACATCAGTCACATAACTCTTCTGTGCCCGACATGTGATAAGATCTTGGAATCATCTGGATGGTAAAAATTATGCTAGAGTGATACTACTTCCATAAAACCAGCTGGGGTTAGACTACTGGACTTCAACAGTTATAAATTGGGATATTTTTGTCTACTAATCACAGAGGTAGCTAATTGTGACAAAGCTGTGGTGAAACAGAAGACTGAGAGCAGAACCTACTCAGTGTTTTCAAAAATCTAAAGAGTAGGTGTCAGGAGGACTGGTACAGACTCTTCAAAGTGGTGCCCAGTGTCAGAACATGGGTTGATCTGCACAAACTAGAATAAAGAGGTTCCACTTAAACATAAGGAGAAACTTCTTTACCTATGCTGCCCATACATGTTGGGGAATCTCCTGCTCTAGAGACATCCCAAACCTGCCTGGACTGTTCCTCATGAGAACTTGCTCTGGCAGGAATTTTGACTATGTGATCACCAGAAGTCCCTTTCATCCCCTACCATACTTTTATACTGTGGTACGAGAAGTTTGGGAACATCTGACTTGACAGTGGGAAGGGAGACAGAAAAAATCTATCAGATTAGAGGGAAAATTAATTGAAGACTGATTTCCTGAAATCAATGAAAAAACTTTCCTTGACTTTATGAAGTATGAAGATGCAGAACTTGTCAAGAAAGTACTTAAAAATATAGGTGAGTAAAGGGTGTAAATGTAGTAGATCTCTTAAGCTTGTACTCCTCCTCTACTCTGCCCTGGTGAGACCACACCTGGAGTACTCTGTCCAGTTTTGGAGTCCCCAGCTCAAGGGAGACGGGGGTCTGCTGAAGAGACCTATGAGCATCATAAAGGGACTTGAACATCTCTCCTATAAAGACAGGCTGAGAAAACTGATGCTGTTTTGTCTGGAGAAGAGACAGCTAAGAGGGATCTCACCCATGTCTGTAAATGTCTGAGAGGTGATTGTCAAGAGGAAGATGCCAGTCTCTTTTGGTGATGCCCAGTAACAGGAAAAGGAATAAGCTAAAGCATAGGATGTTCCACATCAGCACGAGAAACTGGTGGCAAGATGCTGCCTATGGAGCACAGTACAGGGGTCAGGCAAATGTATGAGGGCCACAAAGTCATTCTGGGCTGCATCAAAAGTGTCACCAGCATGTTGAGGAAGATGATTTTGCCCCACCTACTGGGTAATCTCATGATCCCACCTGGAATCCTGCATCCAGCACTGGAATCCCCCTCACAAGGAGGAAACTTGGAGCAAGTCTGGAGTATTATTAGAGGGCTGGAGCACATTTGTTTTGGGGACAGAATGAGTAAAGTTGATTAGGGTTAGGGTTAGGGTTGGGTGATTTAGCCTGCAGAAAAGAAGGCTACTGGGAGAAGTTACTGTGACCTTCCAGTATCTGAAGGGATTTAGAGAAAATTTGGAGAGGGACTTTCATGAAGGACAGTAGTGATAAATGAGAAGTAATGGCTTATCCTGAAAGAGATGAGAATTTAATGAGATCTGAGGCAGAAATTCCTCACTGTGAGGATGCTTAGGCCCTGGAACAGGTTGCCCATGGAGGTTGTGCCCTGGAAGGGTTCATGAGTGGATGCGGCACTTAGGGGTATGGTCTAGCAGCTAGATAATAGGACAAAGGTTGGACTCAATGACCCTGGAGGTCCTTTCCAGCCATGATGATTCTGTGATTAAAGACAAAGAATCACAGCCAGAGCTCCATACTAAGAAAGCATTTAATGTTGAACTTTCTTGTTTACTTTTACGTTTATTTGCTTTTCAAAAATAAAGTATTGTAGAGTGGAGCTGGGATTGGGTGGATGGAGTTCTGGGTTGGAAATTGTGAGTTTTGCCCCTTTAACGGGATATCTAGAAGAGTTATTACCCAGTTCTGTATACAAGTCAGTGCACATGAAATACAGGGAGTGAAAACTAATTTAGTTTTTCAATTTTCCGTTTGGACCTATAGAACTGATTTTACCTTATTCAAGCCCAAGGAAGCCCTCAAGGCTGGTGGCTGTTGAAGGTCTGTGTGAGGTTTGGAATGTCTCTTCTGACTGTTGTGGCAACTCAGTATCATGTAGACCACGAAGAGCCATTTCAGTACATCTGTGCGGGCACTCAGGGCCATGTATATGAGACACTTCCATGGAAAGGAAAATAAGCTTAAAATTAAATAGTATTTGGGTGTTTTCCATCAGATGCAGCAAAAAGAAGCCTGCAGTAGACAGTACTGCTTCCATATTAATAACATACTTTAGCTTCAGACTTCTACATATTTTACCTGACTGGTTTTCTTTTTTCACCATCTATTGATTTTAATAAAAGAATAACATAAATATTGTAATTTAGTAAATGATTTGTCTCTGATAATTGAGATATATTAAAGTTAAGCATAAAATTAGACTTACATAATTATCCAGACTTTCTCTATAGCTGACAGAGATAAATGGACAATTTTGAGACGTGATTCAGCCTCCTACGTAACAAGCACACGAGACAAGTAGCATAAATTAACCTCCATTATTGTTTTTCTCTACACTGCAAAGGGAGGCTGGGTAACTAGTGTAGTGTCCATCTTCTAGACAGTAGAAATGAGTTCTGGTATCAGTAGGTGTAAACTCAGCAGTGGTCAATGTCATTCTTGCAGGTCTAGCGTGGCAGTTGCTGGTACCCTTCAGAACAAATTCCATTAGAGTACCACCTTCTGCAACACACTGCACACAACTTGTAAACAAAAGGAACATGTTTGTTTCACCATATGATATAGCTAAAAAAATGGGCATGATGTATGAAAGGAAAGCTTCTGGGTTTTCGTCTAACAAGAGACATTGCTCCAGTATACCAATCAAATAGGTATTTCTTGGTTCCTTTGCTCATGTTTAATCGCAAACCTTAGGAATATAAATCCAGTATCACTGGTGTCTCAATCTAATTAAAAAACCGTGTTTACCTAAGACCTAATGAAGTGTGCAGGACAGCAATTTAATTGAAGCCTTTGTCAAGGTAAAACTAGAGAACACCTGGTTGCCTTTCTAGATACTCCATTAGCATTTCCAAATGCTAGTGTTGACAGAAGCACTGAGTTGTTCAGCAAATCGTGTGCCACAGATAGATTTAAAGATATTCAGGGAAATATAATAATACACTGAGAACAATAATAAGCCACTGTATTTCAAGAATATTTCTAGGTTTTCCTCTCAAACACCAGGAGAACCACAACTGTGGCTAGACTATTTCTGTGAAAATCCTTGAAAGACCCCATTACATAGATTCTGTTATATAGCATCATGATTATTTTTCTTTCTGTGTTTAAAAGCAATTTTAATTTTGACCAGTACTGAACAAGTTAAAGAAAAGTACACCATGGCCCTTGAAGGCCAATCTCTTCTGCCATGGGCAGGAACGTCTGCCATTGAATGATGTTGCTGAAAACCCCATCCAACCTAGCCTTAAACATTTTCAAAGACAGATCATACACAAATTCTCTAGGCAACATGTCCCAGTGTGAGTGTTCCATCCTTACAGTAAAAAAATTTTTTTCATATCCAAACTAACTGTACCCACTTTCAGTTTAAAAACTTTGCCCCTTGTCCTGTCATTACCAGCCCTAGTAAAAGTGTGTCTCCCTCTGATAAGCCCCCTTTATATATTGAAAGAATGCAACAGGGTCTCCCTAGAACTCACCCTTCTCCAGGCTGAACAACATTAACTCTCTCAGCCTTTCTTCACAGAAGAGGTGTTCCAGCCCTCAGATTTTTGGCCATCCTCTGGACTTACTGTAATACACCTGTGTCTTTCCAACAGAGTTGGGTGCAGTGTGCCACCTAGGGTTTCATGAGAGTGGAGTAGTACAGCGAGGGAACAAATCATAGAATCATAGAATCATTAGGGATAGGAAGGGACCTTGAAAGATCATCTAGTCCAATCCCCCTGCCACAGGCAGGGACATCCCACTCTAGATCAGCCTGGCCAGAGCCCCATCCTTGTCTTACGTGAAGCAACCTGTCACTGGTCAGTAAGGAAGTGCAGAAGAAAGGACGTGATGGTGCAGTGAACTGCAGAGAATATCTATCAATTTTGGCTAGAGCTATGCCTGTAAGGCTAAGAAGGCAGACAGAAGGCAAACAACAACCATCCAGTTCAGATTCAGTTCAAGTGCTTGCCTTCGAAGATCCCCCCCATTCAAATTTGTCTACACTGCTGTCAGTTTCGGAGACAACTCCAGCTTTATGTAGAGGGTGCAAGGCTAGACGAGGTAGAATCTCAAGATTTATCACCAAGAGCAGGGAACATGTTTGCCACCTACTGTTCATGGTAACTGAAGCATCCTAAAAACACAAGTCCTGTGAGGGAGTGGCAGAAGACAAGAAATATTTGGCACATACTGTCTGGGCTAGCTGTCTAGGTATTTGGAGAGCATCTATAGAAAGTAACAACGATAATCACAATGTCTGTACATCAAAGCAGATAAATAAATAAGGATTTTTAAATTCCTGTTTTGGCAGCTATTTTGAAGACAAAAAGCCTGTTGTGAAAGGAGGAAGAAGAAATTTGAAAAAGACAGGATGCCAATGGAAGCCTGAGCAAACTATAATAAAAGCTACTTGGGTATTTTTTTCTTCAATGTAAACACTTTTATTAGGCAGTTTAATTATTGCTCAAGCAATTTGGCTTAACTTGCCTAGTTGTAGCCCTAGTTTCGCTTTCTCTAGTCTTAAAGAAACAACAAAGGATAAGACCTCAATCCATTTTCATGGTTCCCCTCAAATGATCAGACATTTATTCTTGGTGAAATTATTTTAAAAACATGATCAGTCTTGATGTTTGTCACTTCTATGAACAGAGACGCTTTAATGTGGAAAGGAGAGGACAAGTCTAATACTTTGTAAGGTTAACTGTTAGACGATAAAGTCTATACTGAACGTAGCTCTGCTGTCCCATTTACTCACTCCATTTAGCTGCATTCTCAAGATTTCAACAAATGGCTTTGTGAAGGTACTTACTTCCTGGCAACAATTGCTACTTGCAGCTAAGAATAATCTCTGGAATTCCCTCTCCTTAAGAAAATTTTATCAAGAAGTCCGGGTTCTCCAGAAAAACAGTGAAAGGTGAATCTGGCCTGCCCTTGTAGTCCTCCTCATCCTGCCTCTCCTTTTCAAGAAAATACAGCCAGCCTGTGAGGAAACTTTGCCTTTGTGATTTAACCTAGTTTCTACATTTAGAAGAATTGTTTAAACACTAAAATACAAACTTTAGTCATTACACACCAGAATTTTAAGTCTTAGTACAGATGGCTGTCCAATTTGAGATAGTTCAGGAGTTTTGCACTTCAGAAAGAGCTGAACGTTCCACTGTAGTTCGAACAAACTCTTATAAGGTAGAAGTTGCAAAGTGCTCACATCTAGGCAGGTGTGCATATTTTGGAATGAGTGGGTTGGTGCATTATACAAGGATCAAAGTGCAAGTAACCTTCAAATCTAATATGTTAAATGGAGGGAGGAATTCCAAAAGGGTTTTCTAATCCACTTTTTATACTGACACACAACATTTCATTTGGGTCTAACCACTCAATGGAATTCTAGATCATTTTCTGCCAATGTGTCCATTGTTCTTCACTTATTTGATTAATTTTTATAGCAAAAGAAGTGTCCTTTTTAAAAATTAAAAAATTGATTGTGCAGCTCTGAAAGTTGAAATCAAAATTAATTTTCTTTTTGCATCTGAAATGAAAGCTCAAGTTGATGTTTACAAACACTGTAACACAGTTGCTTCAGTCACGATTTCAAGTGACACTCAAGTAATACAGGTGTGAACTCAAAAGAAAAACTAAAAAAGGAAACATGACAAACTTAGTTAGTAAATAAGGAATCCTATTCATAATTTCATCAGATTAGCTCTCAAACTGTGATAGCTGCAGTACCAGTATTCTGCAAAGTCAAGCCTGTATTTAGTGGAGTGGCCAAGGGTAGGTACTGGGACCAGTACTATTCAACCTATTCATTAATGACTTGAATGAGGGATTATGGTGCACTGTCAGCAAAGTTGCTGATAACACAAAGCTGAGAGGAGTGGCTGATAAACCAGCAGACTGCGCTGCCAGTCAATGAGACCTGGACAGGCTGGAGAGCTGGGCAGAGAGAAGTTTAATGAAATATAACGAGGGTAAGTGTGGAGTCGCATCTGGGCAAGAACAACCCCAGGTACCAGTATAGGTTGGGGACTCACCTGTTGGAGAGCTGTGTAGAAGAAAGGGACCTGGGAGTTCTGGTGGACAGCAGGATGACCATGAGCCAGCAGTGTGCCCTTGTGGCCAAGAATGTCAATGGCATCCTGGGATGGATCAGAAGGGGGGTGGTTATCAGATTGAGAGAGGTTCTTCTTCCCCTGTACTCTGCCCTGGTGAGACCACATCTGGAGTCTTGTGTCCAGTTCTGGACCCCTCATTTCAAGAAGGACACGGAGCTGCTGGAAAGAATCCAGCCCAGAGTAGAAGATGATGAAGGAAGTGGAACAACTCCCTGATGAGGAAAGACTGAGGGAGCTGGGTCTCTTTAGCTTGGAGAAGAGGAGACTAAAGGGTGACCTCATTAATGTTTATAAATAGTTGAAGGGTGAGTGTCAGGAGGATGGAGCTAGGCTCTTCTCAATGTCATCTTGTGATAGGATGAGGGACAATGGGTGTAAGCTAGAACATAGGGGGTTCCATATGAATGTGAGAAGGAACTTCTTCCCAGTGAGGGTGACAGAGCACTGGAACGGGTTATCCAGTGGGGTCGTGGAGTCTCCTTCTCTGGAGACATTTAAAACCCACTTGGATATTTTCCTGTGTGACTTGGTCTAGGTGATCCTGTTGTGGCAGGGGGATTGGACTAGATGATCTTTCGAGGTCCCTTCTAATCCCTGATGTTCTGTGATGTTGTGATTCTCTGAAACATTTTTGAGATCTCCCCTCAGTCTTCTCTTCTGCAAGCTAAACAGCTGCTTCTCTCCCAGCATTTTTTATAAGGCAGATGTTCCAGCTGTCAAATGATCTCAGTGTCTCTGTGCTAGACTATACGCACTAGCTCCTTGTCCTTCTTGACCTGGGCATCCCAGCACCGAATATGATATTCTAGATGTGGCCTCACTAGGGCAGAGGGGGAGAAGAAAAACAAGTTAAAGTTGTCTGTGATCCTGAACAAACCTGGATGTGTTTCATTAACACAAAAGACAAGCCCTGACCTACAGCCTCTTGGAAGGCAGACCCTGTCCCTCCTTCATTCCTCAGGGCACTTCCTGGGGCAGTGGAGTTTGGTAATACCAAAGACAGAACTATGGGATGACACATCCAGCCTCCTGAAGATAGACAAGGAGGCCATGAGGCCCCTCTACTGGAAGGAGATGTTGTATCCTCAGAGGCATCAGTGGCAGAGGCAACAGCCAGAAGAAAATTCCCAGAGTTTTATTCTGCCAGGGGTCTTTTGGTTCTTCCCCATCCTTCTGCCATGTCTGCCACAGCCTATCCTACTGTGTGGCCTCCTCTGTGCCTCTTTCCCTGAAGACTGTAGTCATCCACTTGGCTGTTCCACCTTAATATTAATCATATTAATACTAATAGAAGGTATGCAAAGCTATACTCACCAATGTAGTGATTATAGTCTGCACATTCACAGCAGTGAATGTTGCATCTCAAGCCCTGAGAGCATCACAGATTCAGTGAAAACATGACACTCTCATCAAGCAGGAGTAGTAGACCTTGGTAGCAGAATGATATACAAAACCCTCTGGGGATGGTAACCATCAGGAGAAGAGACCATCCACAGAAAATTTTCTAATTAATAATGAGTGTGATATTTATAGCATGGAATACTTTGGTCATCCAGCTTGACTCAGCTGTCTTGGCTTTTGCTCCTACATACCATGGCTGGCCACAAAGACAAGGGTCTTATAATTTTGGTCTCATCAAATAAGGTGCTGCAGTCTTCTCAAAAATACAGCTTTTCTGAATAGCAAATTGGTCCAATGATTCTGTCCCAGAGAAATCAGGACAATGGGAAAACAACTCATCCATTTTAATAAGTGGATTATTAAACTGAGGATTACTATTACTCATTGTTTACTATTTCTTCATACTGTGTGCAACACAGTGAAGGTAACTGACAAAGAGGTGGGTGTTCTGTCAGCAAATTTAGTATAGTTCACACGTTTGAGTGACTATTTGATTAAACACTACAGGTTTTTATACAATCAACATGTAATTGAGAATATGTAGTCAGAATCTTTTTTGAAATTATGTTATAATCACCTTGAGATGTAGAGTGTTTTCTAAAACAAGAACCACGTACTTAGAATTGGGAATGTGTTGCCAGACTTAGTCGCCTTCTCAGAGTCTGCTTAAGCTACATGTGCCTGGAAACTTTACTGAAACTGGCTATCCAAGAAAAATTTTCGTGGACATCCATGAGTAATCTGTACTAAAATTGCTGACAGACTTTGTCTACCCTTGCCTTAAGATGATCATACTGGCAGGTATCATGTAAACCCTGGTTTAATACTGCAGAAAGAGAGAACAAAACATGGCGTGACTAAATTAAGAATGTTTGGAAAATCCAGCAATCCATTCTGGAGAGAGTTATTTACATCTTTGCGTAACGTTTCTCCAAGCTCTCATTTTAATAGAAAACATCTTTAAGTAAAGGCCATCTCCACAAGTTACAAATGTAGAATTCAGACAGTAGGCAGATATTAATGGGAAAAATAGTTCTATATGGCCTAAAAAAGCAATTTACTAAGAGGAATTGTGGTACATTGATACCATTTTCAGAAGGTTAGAAGTATCTTAGCATGTCAGTGGCAAGGTTATTAAACTCTGAGACTTTTTGGGCAGGCTGTGCAAAACATTTCAGCTGGTCAGTCTTGTTGGCTAGATACTGCTATAATGACAGCCCTACTTAAGACCTACTCAGCACATAAACTAATTAGATTAGGGGTTTGATTTTCTCATGTAAATACATGAATGCCCCAGGCCTACTTCTATTTTTATATTTACCCTATTTTTATACTGAATCAGCCCATGACACCTCACCTTATAAACTCTTCAATGGCTGCAACAGCCAACATGTGTAGCTCACATATACTCCTTTCAAATGGAGCCAGTAGACAGCTCTTCCCTGTCTACTTGTCTGAACTCACACCCTACTGCTTTTTTCCCACAGCTCTCCTTTATGGTCAGTTTCTTTTGGTCTACAAGTTGAATTGCCTCAACTCAGCATTTGTCTGACTCAAACTTTATCATCACATCATTTCCTTCTTTCTGCTTAGACACAAACTTAAAATGTTAGCTTCTGTTTAGCCCAGAAGAGCAAAGTTAAATGAACCAACTCGGGGAATGTCTATCTTGTATAATTACAGTATTGATTTTGGCATGGGCTTAATTCCCTGGCATAATTAGACTGAGGCGTAATGGCCTTGTATGAGTGTTGCTATTATATCTGTATAGAGAAATCATCCTCATGTTGATAAATACCTTACTCTGATTTATATAGTAACTCATCCTTCTATAATTTCTTTTTATTTTTTTCCCTTTCAAGAGCTCAATTCATTCTAACACAAATATCAACGAAGCAGATTTCCGTACCTAAAGGGAGCCTATAAGAAAAATGGGAACAGAGTTTTAGCGAAGTCTGTTGAGACAGGACAACAGGTAATGGTTTTAAACTAGATTTAATTGGATATAAGAAGTAAATGTCTTACAATGAGGGTGGTGAATCACTGGAGCTGGTTACCAAAAGACGTGGTAGTTGCCTGCTCCCTGGAGGTGCTCCCTGCTCCTTTGGAGAGCGTGTTTGAAACATGTAAATTTCCTGTCTCTACACTTTATGAACTATTCAAAAATGTTTGCTTTTTTGGTTGTTGTTTCTGTGCGTAACTGAGATAGACAGCAAATTAAGTAACACATTTGAATGACCTTTACTGTTTTCAAATGTTTTCCACATACAGTTTCCGTAAGACTGACATTAAACGTAGCTAAAGTTTTTAATGTGAAAAATGGAACATATTTTTATATTGATATCAGTTGGACACTTTAAATTACAGGATATAGGAATACTCACAGACACTGGTAACAGTACAGAGCACTTTCACATCACTGTCTACCACACCTTGCTCAAATTATTGCTGCCACAGAGACATATGGGTGAGAAGGGAAAATGGTGGGGACTGAATGTTATTTCGTGAAATCTTAGCAAATATCTTTCTATCCTTCCTGTAGTAAACAATCCGAATTTTAGAAGCTGTTTATTTGCAGGTATAATTGCCTTGGGACTGTTTTAAAACCAGAAAGGGGAAAAGAAAAAAGCATTTAGAGTTGCAAAACACTTTTGCAACAGTCCCTGGAGCAATTAGTCACTCAGTGAAACAGCCTGTAACGCAAAGCAGCATTTTGTTTTGAATGAATTTAGAGTGGAAAACAGAAATTGCTTAAGAGGCCATGGCTGAGTTTAATAGTCTCAATATTAAAATTAATCCGTGTCTGTCAGTGAAGATATTTGAGTGGTCTGGTAAGATATAACCACGGACAAATCTCCATGGCTAGCTGTGGGTTGCCCTGCCTACCGCATTCACGTTCCCTGGCCAGAAGCCGTCCAGATGTGGTAGGGAAGCCATACAGCCTCCTTGCAGGAGGCATATTAAATCAAATGTAGCACAGTGCTAACATGAATGCACAGCTTCTGGACCAGAGGTCTTTTATGATTTTTAGGTTTGGTATTTTTTTATTCTTGATTTGCCGGGTGAGTAGGCAGATAAACTTGACTCTGCCCAGACACGTCCTTGTAGTGTGACTGAAATGAGGCAGAAGTCCTGTGGGAAAAAAGGGATGTGATCATTTGACTTAAGTCTTTATTATAATCACATTCATAAAAGGCTGAATTAATGTTATGCAGGCAACTTTAACATTAGCATTCTCCAACTTTTTTGGAAGGATGTTGTTGCAATTTTAATAAAGGTTTTTAATACCTTTTGTGTATGTATCATCTCACACACCTATATAACTGAATGCTTATTTCAATCACTTTAAAAATCCCATTCATTTATTGGGTTTGCTATGTATTTGAAGCAATGGTCAGAAGAATACCATTAATTGTTATGTAAAAAAACCCAAACCTTAATTGTATCTGTTGACTATTAATGAGACATCTGACAGTATCAGTAATCGTCTTTTCATTCTTGATGTTGGAGGAAAGATGAAAGGGATAAGACTGCTTTCACAATTGACTATTACTCAGCCATTTGTAGAATTCTAAAATTCCCCTTCCTTCCAAGTATCGTATTTTTTCCCTACTGCTCCCAGTAATTATGATTAGCTAGTTTGACTCCATGATGTCAGTTATTGTTCCAAGATAATGACATAGCTGAAACTGAAATTGAACTTACTACTCCGGATGCTGTCATACTGTTGTCATATATTATGTATTTCTAATATTTGTGTTATTATTTTCTACTGATTTTAATACAGCAACTATTTACCTTTAGAACATGTAAGTTAAACACCTGCAAGAAGAATTTTTTTTGACATTTCAAAGAGTTTTTGTAAGTAGTTATGATTTTTATAGTCCCATTAATGCCCATCAGTACTTCAGGTCATTCTCTTTGTTGTACATCTTTCTGAACTGGAAACACAGAATTTCAAATCCTCTTTGATTCAAATTCCATTGTAATTCAAGAATTTCACATATTGTTTATTAACTCCTTTTAGAAGTCTTAGCAAGGCTCTTTATGCTACCCTGTGCAACAGATCATTGGCAAATTTGTCTGTTCTCTTTGTTCAGTTCTGTTTCTCACTGTTATTAAATGCGTAAACAATAAGTCAGAGCATGAATATCCAGAATATTTATTTTGGATAAAAATTAATAATACTAATTCCTCATATATTCTAAACTTTCATAAAACATTAATGAAAGGGTCCAGGTGAGGTTAATCTTTATGAAAGGAATCATACAAAATAGAATAACTTATGTAAAGAATGTGAAATAAACACAAAGGTGGAAAACAGTGGGACAGAACGAAGGTGAAATGCTACTCAATAGTGGTCAGCCTACAAATTACAGTGAAGTTCTGCAGAGATTTTAAAATCACAATAAGAAGTGTAAAGCTGATAGTATAACCAAGATATTAAAATTAGGTGAATGACAGACAAGAAAGAATTCCATACCTTAAGCAATTCTTGTTATTTGTTATGTTTATTAAAGGTAGGAGGAAGAGCTAAACGGAATACAGCTTTGTATGTTGTGTCTTTATTGCGTTTAGTTTGATAGCCTCCCATGGTATCCCACCCTTTCTGTGTTTTTATTGCACAGCCCCATTATCAGTGCCAGACTTGCAGTAGCAAAGAGGGTGGAAGAAGAAGCTGTGTTTGTAACCTTTCATTACTGCTATGACAAAAACTTATCTTAACACTTACATTTTAAAATATCCTTTGGTTTTACTCTAAAAATGATTATTTGAGAATGTATTTGGTATATTCCGTTTAGTCTTCTACATGTTACTGTTCTGTCATAGAGATTTTTACTTGATAATTTGGTTTCTGAAGGAAATGTGGCATATTTTATTATTTTTTTAACTTAACCTAGAACTTAGTATTTTTACCTGATTTCTGTGACAATAACATTAGTTTATTTTAACACATATCATAAGTATATGGAGAACATAAGAAATGTTTAGAATCCAGTCGTAGGACAGAAAACCCTAATATAGGCAATCAATCAAACTGTGAAGAAAAATATTGACAAAAAGCCCCTGCACTTTAAACTAAGTAAATATGTCTTCTGTCCTTTAAGGATTTTAAAGCTGGCCCCTACTGAGCTGTCAAAGTGTGTTAGTTTAAATAAGAAAATATACCACTAGAAAGGTCAGGTCACAGACAATTCCACTCAGCAATCAGTAACGAGTGAACCTAAACAGCCATCAGATCCCAGCAAGTTGTCAGGGGAAAGGTTATCAGTCAAAGCAAAGGAGTACACCAGTGGTTTAGAGTGAAACTCTGTAACAAATGACTTTTCCATTCAAAATGTTTTCTTAATTGTGTGGCAATAATTACTTCAGGGGACGTTAGGACTGGAAAATATGACAACAGCGATTGAAATGTACAGCAGGAATGAGAGAAGGGCATGAAAACCTTTTTCAAAGAGACATTCTTTCCTTCTCTATTTGTGCAGTAGAGTAGAGTCTCATCTTTAACTCTTTAAATGAACACACCAGATTCAGGAAGGGAAGTACCTGTAAGTGAACTCAGTAATTCTGAGAGATGGTGGGTTTATTTTTTTTTTAGTTTGTTCTGCAGGTTATTTAGCTGTACCTAATTTAGTTTATTTAGGATACTCATGTGATCTCAATAATACCCTCCTCCATCGGCTCGCTGCAGAACCCTGAGGAGAGGGACTTGGGGGTGCTTATGGATGAGAAGCTCAACATGAGCCAGCAGTGTGCACTTGCGGCCCAGAGGGCAAACCGGATCCTGGGCTGCATCAGG
>JAOXOE010000874.1:31444170-31473434 GCA_028565055.1 Phoeniculus purpureus
TGGCTAGTTTCTTTTTTCTGCCAGTAAATGCATGTGGGCACAATGCTAGATATGGCCAAAGGTTTCTTTTCTGTTTCAGGAATCAATAGTGGCGTAAAAGCCTGAAGCGTTAATAAGCTGAAAACCCCCCTTGCAGAAGACTCAATATGTTGGCAACTCAATCATTCTACATTTGTGTTTCAGCAATGTCAGACGGCAGCAGTTAAGCAGAAACCTGCTGGCAAATTGACAAACAGCATTCATGAAGCAATTAAGAAGCAATGCTGGAGAATTTTTCATTGTGTGTCCTGAAAAAAAAGGGTGGGGGGGACTCCAAGCGTGCTTGTCTCCAGTCAATTCTCCTGGTAGAATGCTTTGTAGAATGTGAGCTGCATAGGCAGAGTAGGTCTTAAGTATTCAAAAGTTATTAAAAAAGAGACATTTTTCCAATATTCTCAAAAGCAGCACAAGCTCCAACACAGGTCAAAAGCTGCCAGTTTTTGAGTACAATACTCGATGAAGGAGGTCATTACTTACAATGAAGTCTGACGCTTGCCCCAAATACAGCGTGAATGCCTACAAAACATTATTTTCCTACTTCACACAATTTGGGAAGGGAAGCTAAAAGCTTCCTGATGCAATCTGCAATCAGATTTTCTTGAGAGACCAAACAGATCCTGAATGGCTGAGAGTGACTTCAGTTTCCATGCCTGTGCACAGCCAGGGAGACTGTACATGGAAGACAGCATTAAAACCCCACGTGCAGAACCATTAGATAGGCTGGACAGATTTCCTGTCTCACAAATGCCCGTGAGGAAAGATCAAGATCATTCTTTGACATCAATACATCAAACTATGTAAGAAATCAAAAATAAAATACACAGGGGCAAGTCCTCCAGCTACTAAGCTCCAGCAGAATTGCTATGATCCAACTCATCTCTCAAACCAAGCTTGTTTTCAGATTCCTGAAACTCAAGAAACCTCTCGAGACTCCAGCTACAGAGCAGAAGTTTCCTTTTCGGCTGTGTGAAAGCCACATTAATGCTGAAGGGTAATTTCCCTTTCCTAGATTTTGCGTTTCACTGCTCAAGTTCTGCAAAGGGAAACCTCATCCTCTTTGCTGCAAGGGATCCAACATGCACGTAGGGATCCACCACAGGATAGAGACAGATGTGATGCTGCCCACCCTGTAGGGCAGCAGCCTACCTGACCCCTGTTTTAGGGGGAAAAATTGATGAAAGAATTTGAGAAATGCTGAAGCTGGAGGACTTTTTAACTCCTCCTTTCTTCTGCTACACGTGTCTTGCTCATAGTCAGAGCTAGAGGTGAACCAGGAATGGATGAAGCCAAACAGACTGAGAGCACACTGCTGGAATAGTCTGATAAGAGCAATACTAGGGACAGTAATTTGTGTTTTTTCTAGACTGCACTTAAGTCAGTGTTGCAAAACACTCTGGCATGGTGCTTGTTGCAGTTCTTCGCATTTCTTCAACATCTCAATATCCCCTATCTTCCAAATACATATCTGAAGATTCTATTCCTCTCAATGAATGAACACACATTTATCTCCTTCATGAAGGACTATCAAGTGCAACCATCCAAAGCAAATGAAAAGTTGATAAAGAAGGAAAGATAAAGAAAATAAAAACTAATGAAAATCAACCACATCTCAGCAGTAAACTATAATTAAACACAAACTATTACTATAGAGCACAAATAATAATTAAAATGCATAATGTTAATTTTTTGCTTCATTGCTCTAAGACATCAAACATTACTCTATCTCCCTGTCAATGTAAGCAAAGCAGTGTATGAGACTGCAGTTACATCTTCCAATATGTAGGAAGGTCCTCACGAGCAGGCTGGGCAACACTTCAGCATATGGTTTCCTGCCACCCGCAACAACTTTGCAGAAATCACAGCAGCTGTGCCGGAGAGGACAGGGGTTGAGTGGTGAAGCATCCCTCAGAAGGACTGCTGAAGAGGAGACAGTCTGCTCCCTGTTACTACACCCAGACCTTGGCATCAAAAGCACCCATTCAAATCAGCTGAGAGTGACTTCAGTTGTGAGCATTAAAGGCCTGCTCAGTTCCCTTTGGGATGGAAAAGTGGAAGGCAGTGTGATGTCCAGAGCAGCCAGTGGTAAGGGCAACAAGCAACTCAGCTGCTGGTGACAGTGACAGCCTTGTCTCCTGGGCTTGATGAGGGCCACTGCATGAAGGGCAGCCAGGGGTGTGACCTGCCACCTCACAGACCAACCTGCTACTGTCACTCTCAGTTTAACATCTTTCAAGAGCAGCACATTTCATTTAAATCAACAGCAGTGCTTAGAACACGTATCTTCTTTGTCAGCCCTAGGAAGTGAGAGAGGGCACTCATACATTCGACGAGCTGAAGAAACAAGGGGCTGGGGTAAAATTTGGACAGTGCAGGCAGGAATAACAACTGTATGGCACTGTAAGATCTCTGACCTTCAGAATTTTTTGTGCCTTCTATCCTCAAGAGAAACTTTCAGGATGACAGATCATAAATCATGACTACATCTCACAGCAAAATAGCCTCTTAAATATCCTCTTAAAAAGTGGTTTGCTTTCTGCATGAGACGGCTTGTCTTACGTACAGCCATTCGGAAGCACTATTGCCGCTGGGTCACCTGGCCTGACAGATCATGACACTGCACTAGTTGCTTTCAGAAGAAGCTAATAATAGGAATATTAATCAAAAAGAATCTATTTTTGCACCAAGTAACAAAAAGAAAAATGAGCAATGTGCTATTAGACCACTCTCTGTGAATCACCATAAAAGCCTGAACAACCGCAATTTGCAGGTACAACCTTTTTGAAATAAACTCTTAGAATAAAAGTAGTAATAAAATAAAAATAGCACCATGAAGAATGAAAACGGAACAAAATCCTTTATATACCCTTAAAGTGTTATGCGTATTTATAGTTCCACGTAAGTAGTAATTAATCACAGTAAAAAGTCAACTTCTTAACTAAAGTCCTACTGGTTTATTTAAAGGAGGACTAGGACACAGGGTCCTGATCTGGCTCATAGTGCTGCAGAAGGCTGCAGTCCTTGTGACACCTGTGGACGCATGTAGACAATAGCACTTGAGCTGTGCACATTTCCTACCTGGACTAGAAAGTAAAATGCTTCTCCAGAAGCGTTCTGAGGTGCTCAGAGGTCTTTGGAACACCTCTACGAGTTCCCAAATGTGATCTTTAGACATGGAGATGAAGTGCCCAAAAAGCTTAGGAACCTATCTGCCATTTCCAGATACGACTTTTGCAATTAGCATTAGATAACCACAGGAACTGCTCAGTGGAAGGAGACAAAGTGAAGGCAACAGGTACAGCATCATTCTTGTGCATTGGTGTTGCTCCCCAAAGAGCAGGGAACAATGATGTTCATCACCCCAGAACAGCAAAGGATGCTGTTAAATCTTCTTCAGCGATTGGTGAAGGGAGCATAAGCTGCTCTTTAAAGAAAAGAGCATCCCCCAAGGTTATTTTGTAGGTTATATGGCAAACAGGCCCACCTTGCATCTTCCCTTATAAGGTCCATCTTTATACATGTGAAAATTAAAGAACATTTCACACTTTCCCTTGGCAGATGCAGCTGATGCATGCCGCACAACTGAGAGAGAAGCAGTAGGCTTTCCACTACACAGCATGTCACGCAGGTATGCTTGGGATTCTCCGCCAAAAAAAGATCTCAGTTGTACAGTCCAAAACTGCTTCTCTTTTAGAAACGTGAATGCAAGACCATCCCATGCTGAGTTCATCCGATCTTGTAATCGCAGCTAAAATAGCTTCACATCTTCTGCACGTCTCATGCCGCTTCAGCCCATCACTGAGTTTCTATCAATATTTACACATTCAGAGATCTTTTTTGCCTAGTAACACGTTGTTTAAAGTGAAGTACTCTCAAGCTACACGCACTCCTATTAAACAACACGTGATTATCATGGTCAGGTTGAATTTCTAGTAGTGAATTTTCAGTTATCCAGTTATTGCTGCCCAGAGACTCAGCGGATAACACCGGCCAGCTGTTTAACAGTGTCAGCACAAAGTCCCTCATGTTTTGCAAACCCAAGAGCTTCCAGACTCTCTGTTCTGTAATAAGTGATACAGTCAACACGCTGCTGGCATGGTAGGTCACATTCTGGTTTCAGTTAAATCACTTTAATCCACTTAATCTTGATGAAGCGGCATGGATGTATAGAAAATTCCTACACAATGTAGAGCATTATCTTAGGAGTAATCTCTCGTGAAACAAAGCCGAATGAACAAATTCACTTGAAAGAACAAATATTTTCTACCACAGAAAATACACAGTGATCTCTCCTGTGCTGCCATATCCCTTACAAAGCCCACGCGTGCTCTGAGAATCTGTCCTTCACCTTTCAGGCAGAATACACCACTAGATCCTAAGGGCCAAATTTTACCTGCGATGCAATACTCGAGCAAGCAGTTCTAGGAGGAAAGACGCCAAAGTTGGCTACATTTAGATTGCCAGAGCCATGAATAGAGACTTGCTATTAAACAAATAGGAGCTCCCCCGAGGCTGTGGAGAAACACAAAGCAAACCCTTCTACTCAAGATGCTATGGCAGTTACACATTTAAGATTGCCTTGCGTTCTCCATTCAAAATAGATCTTAATTCCTCTAAATAAACCTGGAATTTCTCACTGATCACTCTCCAGACGACACCACTTTGGTTAGAGGCACAACCTGTTTTTTCCAGCCACCTGCCAGACCCAGTTCTTGATCGTTTATTGGCAAAATAAATGAATAAAAGTCAGCACTCTACAGTTTTGAAAGCTTTGTTTTTTCAAGTTCCTTCACGTCCACACAGCAGCATTTATAGCCCTGGAATTTTACACAATTCTTTATGCCGTAGGTCACAGCAAGAAAAGAAAAAGAACATTTTTGGGAAAATACTGAAAAGTATTATGTAAAAGCCCATAACGTGAGTTGTTGCTGTAACTGCTTCATTTGATCTTTCCTGATGGAAGCTGAAAAAGCATGGGGCAGCTTACATTTTCCAGTGGTGCCTTTGTAACTCTGCTACCCAGCCTGATACCTTTGGTCTGCTTTCCAGCCTCTCCACATCTTTCTTCTTGGCTCCTTGCCTTGTGACTCAAGCATTCACTTGGCAGAAACCTTATCCTGCCTCCACCCCAGAAAGCACTTTATGGTCTAGTTCTGCTACAACTCATCAGAGCTGGGTTTCCTCCTGGCAGACACCAGGCAGGTCACAACTTGGAGGTCCCACTCTCAAACCTTTGCCAGAACTTTTGTATTACAATTTTTTTCTCTCTCAGGTGGGTCGTGGGAATAGGAGAGGGGTAAGGAAGGGTCTGGAGATGAAGTTGCCCCAAAGATGGAGGAAGCAGCTGTGTTTACCATCTGGTGAAGCTCCCAGAGCTCAACAGAGGGAGCCCCACTCCGGCAAATCTTGTAATGATTGCTACTGTGGAGATTTATTTTTTTTACATAAATAAATGCACACCAGGAAAATCTTTCTCTTCTCCTCATCCCTTCCTTCACGCACGTTAACCTAAAGGTTACGCAAAAGCTATTCCCATAATTTCAACCCCTGAGCATCGGGAGAATCAGCAGCTGAAACAACACAAGCCACTTTGGCAGCCTCAGCTCACAGGCTCCAGCATTCAAAGGAAAAAAACTCAGAAAAATTTTAAAATGGAGGATTTTTAAAAGATTTGTCTTGCTGAGGAGGCACACAATTGTTCAAGGACCACACTGTGTTCCATGCAGGGAAATCTACATTTGCTGAGGAGTCTCTGAGGTTGTCAGACTACTGCAAGGTTTGAAGGGCTAAAACGGGGATAGTTTTACAGGAGAGCAAGCAGGACCGCTGCCAGGGTTTTCGAGGGGTATGGGAGTGGTAGCAGAAGATAAATAACCCTCTGATGTGAGAATGGAATGAAAAAGTGCCCACCCAAAGAGCCTGCCTGTCTAACAGTGATGGTGACGTGATGGCTTGTAAAGTGAGATGGATGAATAGGTGAAGGATGAGAAGTCAGTCTTAATTCTTACTTGTGATGAAGAGAGGATCTGAAATTCCTATTTAAACCCTAACACTTGTGGAAAAGACAGTGTTCAATTTGCTTACATTGCTGGTACTGTATGCTTTATGATAAATAAGTGTGGTGCCTAGGAAGCACCTCATTCTGTTGCGTGTTCTTCAGTGCCTATGACCACTGAATACAGGCCTGCACTATAAAACATAAAATATATCCTCCGCTTTCACTTCTCTGAAGTTTTTATAAGGCAGCTTTAAAAAACATACTTTATAAGAACTTTCTGCAGTGGTATTAACAGTTTCATAAATACTGTATTACCTAAACTGTGCCTTCCCTGGGCTGACAGGGCAGTTGATAAATGCACCATGGGCTGCATACACAGTGGAGCTAAAGAACATGTTTCCTTGGTAGCTCAGTTGTAAACCTCAATAGGTGGAAAAATTCCTATGTCACTAGAGAATATTTACAACCGAAACTTATTTATCAGCAGCATGCCCTCACCAACAGCCCACACAAATCCTGTTACACAAAAACGGCTATGGCTCTTTTCTCATGGTTACATGAAAATCACAGAGCATATGAAGTCTGTTGCTCTGGACAGACTTAATAGCCAGTGAGATGGAACTGCATTAGGAGATGTTAATGCTGAAATATTCTTGGCTCTAAATGTCAGCTTTAAAGAAATTAACTCATCAACACCTGTGCTGCGTGAGCAGCCTCCTCATCATCCCACTGTTGGGGACTTTCTCAAGAGAGAGCACATTGGGGGTCTCCATGATTCTTGCCTTCTGAAGAAACAAACACATTGACCTACATGCTAGGAATTTAAAGAGACTTTTTCCTCCCCCATTTGCCACAATTAATTACATTAAAATACCTGGAATCCATTAAAATGAAAAATCTATGCTTTAAAAATTATTTAATCCCTGTTTATTGAAAGTGGCCCTGTGGTTGTTATTTTCCCCAGAAGAGGATCTTATCTTTCAGGATCCCCGCCCTCTTCTTGCCAGGACTGCAGATCCCCTGCCTCCACTTTGTCTTCCCATCCCAGTCCCCTGTCCTGAAATGACTAGTAAGTTGCAAGTTCCTGACACACGCTGTCTTCACAAAGATGATTAGAAATTGCTTTCAAGACTCAGTCCCACCGAAGGGAGAGATTGGCACCTCTAGCATGTTAGCCAGCTGTCTGCCAGAAAGGATTTAATCAGCTCAGACTTTGACAAGGGCTGCTGGCTGTCAGAGGAGAGAGTTGCCCCGCACCTCGTGCAGCCTCTCTGTACCAAGAGGTCAAAGAGCATCTTGCACACTGATGCTGCTGGTCCTTGTCTCCTCCACTTGTCACCATCCTGGACTCCCATTAGGAGCAGCTCGGCTTCTCCCCAGGCTGGAGCAAGCCTCCACACAGTTTGATGTTAGGAAGCAACGGTAGCTGGAGCAGACAAGGAAGACATCAAGGCAGATACAAGGCTTCGTAATGCAAATCACGCTTTTATGTCATTCTCCCGAATCTCCTTTGGGGAGAGGATAGTTGATTATCTACAGAATATGGGTCAAAGTTATGCCTTAAGGATCTTTCAGTGATTTGGCTGCTTGCTGACACACTACAGGGCTCCTTAGTGCCTCTTCAGGTTAATACTTTCAAAATGCTGCCTCTGTGCATCATCAATCATCATCATCATCACCATCATCATCCCACTACTAAAAAACTTCATTTTCTGCACCCACTCGAAGGAGTTTCTCTCATGCTGAATTTAATTGATGCTTCCCCTTGCACTCTGTGGAATGATTAAAATGAATGCTGTACATGTTTGGAAGCACCTCAGATTTTGAACTCTGCGTGGTTTCTAATTAAAGGGGCAAACACACAGGATGCCTGTGCTACGTTTCACTTCTCTCCATGGCTATTATTATCACACACATTTCAGCAGTAGTAAAAAGAATCTACTCTACCTCACATAATAGGATCCTGATTTAGACTGGATAATCACCAGTCATTGATCTGTGTTTCTTTAGAAAAGGGGAAA
The DNA here is from genome assembly GCA_028565055.1 of Phoeniculus purpureus. Lineage (NCBI taxonomy): Eukaryota > Metazoa > Chordata > Aves > Bucerotiformes > Phoeniculidae > Phoeniculus > Phoeniculus purpureus. The sequence goes on from JAOXOE010000874.1 coordinate 31,452,226, forward strand.
AAAAAAGGCTTGAGATATAACTAGCCCTCTGGCACAGACACTGATATTAATGACCTAAGTCTCTGAATTCCTGGCAAGCCTGGAGTTTGTAGTAGCCAGTGTTAAGCACTGGTGCTAATGAATGAGAAAAAAAACCCCAACAACCAACCACCACGGTCTGCAAGGATGCCTGTGTGTGATGAAGCAGTAGTTCTGCTGTTTGGGTGTCAAGGTCTTTGCTGCTATAGCCAGCTCACTTGTTCTGCAGATTTACTCTTCTCCAAGGTGAAGAACAGCAAAAACCTGTTATGCTCTCTATTATACCCAGATATATTATTGACATGTTTGATATATTCCTCTATCATATGTGGATGTGTTTCCTTATTGCTGCAGGTGTGCTTAGCTCCAGAATTTTTGGGAGCTGCAGCCCTGCATTGCACATACCATGCCATAAGATATGACCTTGATGCTTACTGACTTTTGTCTGCATGGCTCACACAGTGCATGTGGGAGCAGCCTGGTGTACTCAGTGCTGCTTTAGAATCATAGAATCATTAAGGATTGGAAGGGACCCCGAAAGATCATCTAGTCACACCTTCCTTTCCCCATGTGATCCAAGCATAGCCAGACAGGGTTTGTATGGAGGCAGCTGATGCTTAGAGATTTTGGAGGAAAGGGCATGGATAGGTGAGTCTCAGCACTGCTTCAGCCCTTCCCTACCTACCATCATCCTCCCAGCTTTCCGATCTCTGTGACTTGGAGCTATTATCTTGTTGGTAAATAACTTGATTGCTGGGCAAAACTGGCTAGCAATTTTTGAGATATTGTGCAGCTTTATTTTCAGAAATATCAGGTACAAAATGACCCACAGCATCCTTGCAGCCAAACTAAGGCAATGTGTCTGGATGAACGAGTAGAGAGGTAGATCGTGAACTGGCTGCAGGATAGAAGCCAGAGAATAGTGGTCAATGGGACAGAGTCTAGTTGGAGGCCTGTATCTAGTGGAGTCCCACAAGGGTCGGTACTGGGACCAGTACTATCAATCTATTCGTTGATGACTTAGAAGAGGGATTAGAGAGCACTGTCAGTGAGTTTGCTGATGACACAAATCTGGGAGGAGTGGCTGACACCCCAGCAGGCTGTGCTACCATTCAGCAAGACCTGGACAGGCTGGAGAGCTGGGCAGAGAGAAATTTAATGAAGTATAACAAGGACAAGTGTAGAATCTTGCATCTGGGCAGGAACAACCCCAGGTATCAGCACAGGCTGGGAACTGACCTGTTGGAGAGCAGTGTAGGAGAAAGGGACCTGGGGATCCTGGTGGATAGCAGGATGACCATAAGCCAGCCACGTGCCCTTGTGGCCAAGAAGGCCAATGGCATCCTGGGGCAGATCAGAAGCAGAGTGGTTAGTAGATTGAGAGATTTTCTCCTCCCCCTGTAGTCTGCCCTAGTGAGATGCATCTGCAATATTGTGCTCAGTTCTGGGCCCCTCAGTTCCAGAAGGACATGGAGCTGTTGGAGAGAGTCCAGCGCAGAGCCACAAAGATGATAAAGGGAGTGGAACATCTCCCTTCTGAGGAAAGGCTGAGGGAGCTGGGTCTCCTCAGCTTGGAGAAGAGAAGACTGAGGGGTGACCTCATTAATGTTTATAAATATGTGAAGGGTGGGTGTCAGGAGGATGGAGCCAGGCTCTGCTCAGTGTCATCTAATGATAGGACAAGGAGCAATGGATGCAAGCTGGTATGTAGGAGGTTCCATATAAATATGAGAAGGAACTTCTTCCCAGTGGGGTTGACAGAGCACTGGAAGGGGCTGCCCAGGGGTGTTGTGGAGTCTCCTTCTCTGGAGATGTTTAAAACCCATTTGGACATGTTCCTTTGTGACTGGATCTAGGTGATCCTGCCGTGTCAGGGGAATTGGACTAGGTGATCTTTTGAGGTCCCTTCCAATACCTGTGAATCTGTGAGTTGACTGGCCCTTCATTTAGCCTTACTGCTAAAAACCACCCCACACTAGCCATTACTAACAAACCTCATGTAGAGAAAGGCTGGTGTTATTGTGAAGACTGAAAGCACAAAGCCGTGAGGAAGGAGTGCTCAGTTCAGAAAGGCTGCAGCCTTCTTATTAAATAATAATTTCACAAAAGATTTTAACCCCTGTGGGTTTCTGCAGCATCTCAACATAAGTTGCCAAAGATCTCTTTTATTAAGATGCTTTCCAATACTAATCTACTTAGTCAGTATCTCACAGTTCTGCATATGCATGCGAGGGTTTGTAACTTCAGCTTTAAGCACGTATAAAATTTATTCTGGTTTTCCTCTTACGGGGTTCCTCTCTTCAATTTTCAGCAGAGAGACTGGGGTGGGTGACTTACCGCTGGGACACGCCGTGATAAGAGCAGCTACTACTGAGTCTTTCAGCGGCAAAAGCCTCTAAGCTGGAGCAGCATGGAGCAGCAGCTTGGATGGGCCAAGGTGGCTGACTCAGGCAACGCAACTTGAAGCATCATTATAATAATGAATTCAGATCTTAAGCGGGCTGACAGCGCTTGGATTTACAAATCCCTTCTAAAACACACAGGATTGATGCTCTATGTTAATTAGCAGCCTTGATGATCCCGGACATCCAAAAGGGTGATGCTGTGTTGCTAAAGTAAACAGCACCTTCGCCAGAGCTGCTCTTGGGCCTGGAGAACCTCCTTCAAGATCTCCAGGTTGGCTGTTTGTCAAATGCACGGCATTTGGTGGCTGCTGGTAATGGATTTTTTGTTTGTTTTATGAAGAGTTTCATTCAAACACTTTGAAGAACCTTGGCAGCACTTAAGCAAGCTCAGCTCACGGTGGAAAATGAAAGTCGGAGCAGCAAACGTTCATGGTGTGCCAACAGCCCATGAGTTCAGAGGATTCAAAACTCCAAGGCGATACTTTAGCTAGTTCACTGTAATAAAGAATAATTCCACAGATCTAATCTGGATGCAACATACTGGAATGCTAATGTGCCTTTGGGTCTGAAGAACTCACAGAAGAGTGATGCTGGTGTTGCGTCGGCAGTGACATTACCTACATTATGATTTCCACAAACACATCCGAAGGGGAGGGGGGAAAGATGAACCTCTTCTTCTTTTTAGAAAGGAACAGGCTGTACATACTTATTGCAAGTCTATAGGCATATGAATAATCTTCCTCCTCTGATTCCTTATGCACTTTAGTAATCCTCATCTCTGCTCCTTGAGCTGGCTGAGCGTGTACACCGTGACCGGAATACACACCCTTCCCCGCGCCCCCGCTTCCCAAATTTGCATGTTGAAACTAGCCATCTAATTTCATATTTAGGCATCCGATTCCCAAATCCCTAAAGTCTCTGGAAAATGCTTCCGTAAGTTTGATGCCACATCGTGTGTAAGACGCTCCATGCAGAAATAGTAATTAAAAATTGTGCTGTAATTGAGGCAATATGCAGACTAGTCCGGCTGTACTGACATGTTTATGAGCTGTTTTATGGTGAGGAAAAATAAAAGGAAGCAGACAAAAAACTTGTTGGAAGCATGTAGAGTATAGACAGGAAGTACCATAGAATCATAGAATAAATAGAATCAAGATTGGAAAAGACCTTTAAGACTGTCAAGTTGAACTGTCCACCCTACAACCCCCAACCACTAAATCATCTACCAAAACACCACGTCTACCAAATTTTAGAACCCTTCCAGGGACGATGCCTCTACCCCTTCCCTAGGCAGCCTGTTCCAAGGCCTCTCCACTCTTTCTGGGAAGAAATTTTTCCAAAGATCCAATCTGAACCTCCCCTTGCACAACTCGACCCCATATCCTCTTGTCCCATTGCTAGTCACTAAGAAGAGGAGGCCAACCCCTGCCTCACTCCATCTTTCCTTCAGGTGGTTGTGGAGACCACATTGCAAATTGACCATCTCCTCTTAAAGAATTTCTGTAATAACCATTGACAGAAAGATATGCAATAATGAGTCTCAAAGACAGCCAGTTTTGGAAGTCCCCATGTCCTAAGTGGTAGCTGTATTACCAGGAGAACAATGGACTTGGAAGGCAGTGTCTACACAAGTACATCCCCTGCTATACATGATGATTCCTCCTCAAAAATATTCATAGAATTATTCGGGTTGGAAAAGACCTTTGGGATCATTAAGTCCAAATATCAACCCCACCCCACAAGTTCACTCCTAAACCAGATCCCCTACATGACATCTAAGTCTCTTTTAAACTCATCCAAGTATGGGGACTCAACCACCACCCTGGGCAGCCCATTCCACTCTTTCCAGGAAGAATTTCTTCCTGACGTCTAACCTTCTCCTGTTGGAGCTTGAAGCTCTTCCCTCTAATTCTTTTGCTAATGACCTATGAGAAAAGACCAGCACCAACATCTCTACCGTGCCCTTTCAGATAGTTGTAAAGAGTGATGAGGTTTCTCCTCAGCCTCCTCTTCCTCAGCCTAAACAGCCCCTACTCTTTCAATCTCTCCTCATCAGATTTATTCTTCAGGCCCTTCTCCAGCTTTGTTGCCCTCCTCTGCGCTTGCTCCAGCACCTCGATGTCTCCCTTGTACTGAGGACCAAAAACTGGACCCAGTACTCAAGGTGTGGCCTCACTAGTGCTGAGTACAGGGGGACAATATTGCTTGGCTGGGGGTGTTGCCTTAAAAAGTTAGCAGAAAACAGCAACGAAAAGTAAATTTTTTGCCAGAAATCTGCCTTCTTAATATGTATGCAGAACCCTTGACACGGTGATGTGCTCCCCTCCACCAGAGTTTCCGTTGTGTAAGCTCCTTCAGCAGTTTTTAAACAGGGAAGGAAATACAGTCCACTTGTCAAACACCGAGCTGGACATGTATAATATACGCTCAGAATTCTTTATGGATTCTCTGCATTTTATAAGGGATTTAAGTTTCACACACTCGGTGAGGTCGAAAAGCAACATCAAAAGAGAAAACTCCTCCTGGGATCATGTCTTCAGCGCTGAGTGTTACCACACGCAGGCAAGTAGTGGGTGACTCATACCTGCTGTTTCTTGACTCAGGGTTAAACTTGGAACATAAATTATGTCAATCTGCTCATGTAAATTTTCCACAAATCATGGCTGGTCTGAGTTATATGGCACAGTTTTTATTTTCCCCATCCACAGGTATATTTAAACTCAAGTAGGCTGTCACGTAAATATTTAAAGGTGAGACGTATAAATGAAGACAAAGCGCAGCCACTAAACGCTGATGTTACGGTCCTATTTCACGGCACTATGAGCCACAAGATTATGATGCAAATATAAAGGGAAATCTTGATTAAAAATAACGTGTGCTACCATGGAATATCTTGAGCAGTGAGTAAAGATCTCTTGTTTGAAGAAGTTATGGTTTTAAAATTTAAAATACAACAATTTTTAAAATTAGCGATCGTCTTCTTTACTTCTGGGCCATGATTATGTCGTTATTGTACAGGATATTCAGGATATTACAAATCCTAGAAGATGCAAGAGAATTCAGAGTCAATCAATTATTAATAAATTGTGATACTGTTAGAAGATTTTGGAAAATTGAACATACAGAATAAGAATTGGCTGGGAAAAATGATGGAGAAGAAATTGTTAAAAAAATAAATCGGTTCCTCTTTTTTTTTCTTTTCATTTTTTTTTTTTTTTTGAGACTGTTTCTCCTTTTCTTTTTGATCATAGGCTAAGTTACAGCCATCTGTCTGTTTCTGCATCTATCTAAATACGTGCCTGAATATATTTTGGGGGGTTAGGTCTAATTTACCAGGCCAGCAGAAAGCCACATCCACTCTAGATGCATTCTCTTCTTAAAGCTTCAGATAAAGGGGTCAAGGTCATAGCTGAGCCAGCTTGTAGAGTAGGAATTGAATCACAGTAACTTCCCTAGGTTGAGAAATGTAGGCAGGAGTTTTTTTTCTCTGTGATTCATTTCTTTTTAAGTGCATTCAGTTCCATTTCTCATGCCTGAGAATATCTTTAAGCTGTCCCTTTGTTTTTAGACATTCCTGAGCACAACTTTGTGTTGGGGTTGAGAAAACAAGGATAAGTTGAGTTTAAAAGTGCCGCTATAGGTTTTGAGTGCCTTGCTCTATATTCCAGGGAAAAATTATGTCAACAGATTCTTGGGGAAGAGATCATCAGTCTGATCACTACTAAAATTCTTGTCCTACCAAAGAAATTGTGAATGACCTCATTAATGTTGATAAATATGTGAAAGGTGGGTGTCAGGAGGATAGAGCCAGGCTCTGTTCAGTGGCACCCAATGACAGGACAAGGTGCAATGGGTGTGAGCTGGAACAGAGGAGGTTCTGCATCAATCTGAGAAGGATCTTCTTCCCTGTCAGGGTGACAGAGCACTGGAAGGGGCTGCCCATGAGGGTTGTGGAGTCTCCTTCTCTGGAGATGTTTAAAGCTCACCTGGATATGTTCCTGTGTGACTTGATCTAGGTCATCCTGCTCTGGCAGAGGGATTGGACTAGATGATCCTTCGAGGTCCCTTCCAATCCCTAATGTTCTGTGTAACTCTGTGCAACGTTCAAAATTCTGGTATAAACGAGGAGTTTTTGAATATTCAGGTTCAAGTTTGCTGAGGTAAATTTCACTTGTGAGCCAAATGGTTCTCTTTACATACTGCTTGGTATAAAATAAAGATCAAGTCGTCAGCTTGGAAACCATGTCATCTAATATTAAAGACATCCATCACCACAGCTGAAGTACTGAACTTACCATGTTACAAGCTTTGTTCGTATTTTAGTCAAACATATCACCCTGAATTAGAACAATAATTACAGAGATTAAAATCTCACCTTTATTGCAGCCCTGCTGGTTGGAAGCCATGCTGAGTGCTCAGCTTAGGTATCCAAACCTGCTTTTGTTTAAGGAAACAGCACTAGTGAGCAGGAACCTTAACTGACATGGCATCACGAGTTCTTAATGATGGAGAAGTTGCATGTGGGAAGATTTAATTAGTGAGGCTTTGCTCTTCGGCTGTTCCAAGTACACCACTGAGAACCAGTGAAGTTGCTTCAGACTGTAGGTGATCTTGCTGTGGTGGAGGGGATTGGACTAGATTCAAGGTCCTTTCCAATCCCTAATGTTCTGTGATTCTGTGTACAGGAGGATGATGTAAAGGACTGAGGCCGAGATGGTCGTGGGACACAGAGATAAAATAGATGAAACACACAGTTAGATGAATTTGCAGGGCATGGTTGTGCAGTGCTGAGGGAAACAACTACAGCACAGTTGACTGCAGATTCTGCAATTTAATGTCAGCCTCTTTCTCTGGAGACGTTTAAAACTCACCTGGATATGTTCCTGTGTTACTGGATCTACGGGATCCTGCTCTGGCAGGGGGATTGGACTAGGTGATCTTTCGAGGTGCCTTCCAATCCCTAATGTTGTGTGATTTTATTTGTTTCTATTGATTTGGTGTCAGGAGGATGGAGCCAGGCTCTGCTCAGGGCACTCAGTGATAGGACAAGGGGCAACAAGTGTGAGCTGGAACAGAGGAGGTTCCACATCAATGTGAGAAGGAATTTCTTCCCAGTAAGTGTGACAGAACCCTGGAAGGGGCTGCCCAGGGGGATTGTGGAGTCTCCTTCTCTGGAGATGTTTAAAACCTGCCTATGCAATTGGATCTGGGGCATCCTGCTTTGTCAGGGGGATTGGACTGGCTGATCTTTCGAGGTGCCTTCCAATCCCTAATGTTAAGTGATACTGTGTCAGTCAACCCCTTCCTAATTTCCCAGGGAAAGAGCATTCTAGTGCCAAAACTCCAAGAAGAAGCATCTTATGATGTGTGAGGTTACTTTGGTGTATGATCTCAGGCTAGTCACCAGTGAAACTCGGACATGAGCACATCGATGGATTTAAAAACTCAAGGACTGGTAGACATGCATCAAATAGGAGAGCAATCAGCTCATCTGCAAAGCTCTTTGTTGACGACTCCATAACAGCTTCTTCTGTTGTAAGAAATCATAGCAACTGAATGTAAGATGCTATTTTTATTTTTGCAAAATGAAGCATAATTATTTGGAACATTTTTCTGAAAGAGCACTTTGTAAGCTAAGAGAAATACAATGCAGTAACAACGTAATATCTTAAGATATTCTGAGTAGCTCTACCTCTGTGTATACTCAGAACAACATTAAGCAGAAATATAAACGACTCACAATTGTGTTTCTGGGATGTGAAAAAGAGAAAAGACTCGGGGACCTATGAAAGACTAGAAAGATCTCCAGAAACCATCCAGGAACTACTGTGAGGCTTTTGCGTATGCGATGTTAGCCTGAGACTCCATTACTTTCCTCTGTAATTGTTTTATAGCCCACATGCCAAAACAGCGCTGGTTTAAGTGTTGATATACACGTTCGTGTATTTCTTTGGGAATTATTACTACTTTTATTTGTGAAATTGGGGAGGATTCCAAATGGCGTGGCATTCGTTCTGTGTGCTCAACCTCTGGCTGAGCTCCCTGCTCGTAGTTACAGCCTGTGTTTCACAGCGTGTGCTGTTGCTTCAACATTTTATTTAGCAAAATAGAAATAGAGGAACAAATAAAGGCACCAAATGTGAAGCATAGCCAGAAGGCTTTGACAGAAATAACAGCAGGGCTACTTCATCTTTACAGCGTTTGATTCAGTGACATTGCAGCTGACAAGGTTTCTGCTTTGAGCATTTAATTCTGTAATTTAAAGTACAATTCAATACAACATAAAAAGGAGGAATGTCCAATTCAGTCGCACGGGCAAATAGAAAAGTTTAAGGTGGATATAAACAGCAGAGCCCTCGATCGCGTTTTTAATTAGGGTGTTTTATATGCAAACTCCTACCTCCATGTAAAAAAAACAGTGGTAGTCAGGAGCTAACAGACTTTTCATCTGTCTCAAACTTAATTTGTACTTCACGAGACAATAGTTTACTGATAGAATATGATGACTAGGATTTTACGTTCACATAAATTACACTAAATCATAGAATCATAAAATAACTCAGGTTGTAAAAGACCCCTGGGATCATTGAGTTCAACCATCAACTATGCTCTACAAGTTCACCCCTAAACCAGATCCCCCAACACTACATCTAAGCATCTTTTAAACTCATCCAGGGGTGGTGACTCAACCACCACCCTGGGCAGACCATTCCAGTGCCTGAATTTCAGAATAAGATCAAAGCATGAGAGAAAAATTCCGAAGTCCATCAGGAATAATAGAAAAAGTCAATTTGTTCGAGGAATCTTTCTCTGGTGTGTTGAGATACTCAGTTTCATGTGTTAGATTATGACCTTACTGAAGGAAATATTAAATTAGGTGAAACAGACTAATTTAAGAGGTTAAAATTTCCGAGTGTCTCTTTGAATAAGGGGAGAACTATGACCTTCTCATTGTTATCTGTGTTTCTCTTCAGGGATACAACGTTTTGTCACATTAGCCTCTGATTAGTTACACACATGGTGAAAAATGATTGTTCTCAAACAACACCATAGAACCCACCTCCTCGCAGAAGACAATATTATTATTATTGCATGTGGTTTCACTTACTGGCTCTGATAATGTAGAACCTAATGCTGTAAAAACAGACTAACTGGACAGTCTTGAAAGGTTTGCCTGCAGCGTGTTATGAATAAAGAGACAGGGATGATTGACTGGAAATAACAAGGCAACAACTTGACTCCAGTGGAGCAGCAACGGCCATCATGAAGGAAGAGAGCAGGGCAATATATCTGGTCTTCAAGATCTTGTGGTGTCTCCAATGAGATGTAGTTCTGTCATGTTACCAAGTCTATTTTACAAAGGAGACATTGAGGTGCTGCAGTGAGTGTAGAGGAGGGCAACGAAGCTGAGGAAGGGCCTGGAGAATGAATCTGATGAGGAGAAATTGAGAGTTGGGGCTGTTTAGTTTGAGGAAAAGGAGGCTGAGGGGAGACCTCATCACTCTCTACAACTATCTGAAAGGACACTGCAGAGATGTTGGTGCTGGTCCCTTCTCACATCTCACAGGTAATTAGAGATAGAAGCAGAGGGAAGGGCTTCAAGCTTCAATAACGGAGAGTTAGACTAGTTATCAGGAAGAAAGTCTTCATGGAAAGAGTGATCAGGCGTTGGACTGGGCTGCCCAGGGTGGTGATTGAGTCCCCATCTCTGAATGAGTGTAAGAGTTGCTTAGATGTAGTGTTGGGGGATAGGGTTTAGGGGTGAACTTGTAGAATAGGGTTGATGGTTGAACTTGATGATCGCAAGGGTCTTTTCCATCCTGAGTGATTCTCTGATTCTACAATATCTGAGGATGGAGACTCAAGCCCGTCCCTGGGCAGCCTGTTCCAACCCCTGACTACTCAGTCGGAGTCTTTTCCAAACTGAGTGATTCTACAATTCTATGATTATAATATAGTTTTAAAAATCAGAATAACAGGATTTACTCCCAGTTGAAGCTGACACAGGAGAAAACTGAAAACCCAGATTGCACATGGGCTCTTCTATCTAACAGCTTCCTGCTGGTGGAGATGTCCTGGCTGTCTGACTCTGCAGTCCATGCACAACAGACTATCTGAACATGGCAGGTGCCTGAGCTCGGGCAAAGAAATGCATTTGCCAGAGATGAACTTGTTAAAGCCACTGGGTTCACCCACTCCAGGTATACTAAACTAGAGAGAATCACCAAACTTCTCAGGAAGACTTTATTTGTTGCTAAATTTCTTCACATTTCTGGTATGAGGAGTAGTTATGGTCACATTCCATTGATCCTAAAAGAATGATATTCAAAATTACATGAAAAAAATTATCTTGTTTTAAAGTATGAAAGCAATTTTGACTGTTTACTTAAGACCCAAGAAGCACGAGGAGAAACACTATGCAGACATACAACACCGTAAGTGCTCTGGAGAACACAGATTTCTGCATTTTCAGTTTTTTCTAACTTTACAGAAATGTGTGAGGGGCCACATGACAAAACCAAAAGATGTAAAAATGAAAGACTGATAAACTAAAAATAAAAAGAATTTGAAAAAAAATTGTTAGCACGAGACGTATTAAAAACTGTGAAACTCCTTATCACAGAGGCTCTTGGAGGACGAGAAAGTAATAGGATTTAGAAAGGATTAGACATTTATATGCGTATCTGGAAGAGACAGGGGTATAATTAAAGACACCAAACATTTCAGAAGGGCTGTTAAGCTCTGTGTTCAAGCCTTACACCACCTCTGTTAACAACGGTATTTCTACATGAGGTCTCACAGGCAGATGCGAATTGGCTCTTCCAGTACCCTGATGCCACTGGACACAGAAGAGCCTCACTTGCATCATCCCATGGAGCTGACTGGAGGGGATTGAGCAGAGCTGTCACCTTGAAAAAAAATGGAGATCTGGCAGTTTTGGCCACCTGAGAGTGGTCTTGAGATTGTGAACCTAGCAGCAGTGATGTCCCCCAGTGCTGCTGGTCCCCTTCCCTTCCGCATCTCACAGACGTCATTCCCATGATATTCGGTTTCAGGTGAGTGCAAATGCAGAGCTACTCCCCACTTTAAAGCGAAAAAGACATGCGAAGTCTGGAACTCCTGCCGTATAATATTTCTCTTTCTCTCTGAGCTCACAGCACATTTATTAGTGCCCTTTCTGTATGTGAAAACAACTGCACCTTTGATAATGGGCTTAAATTTATAAAAATAAAATGAATATTTAGTTGCTTCTGTAATGTATTCTAAGACTTGTTTTTTTCAGGGCTCTTGTGTATTCCAGAAGAGCTTTTTCTTTCTCTGTTACAACTCCTTGCCTGACAGGTGTCCTGGTTTTGGCTGGGATAGAGTTAATTTTCTTTTTGGCAGCTGGTTGGGTGCTGTGTTTTGGATCTGTGTTACCAGCACAGGGGTGTTTCAGTTGTTGCTGAGCAGTGTTTACGCCAAGGCATAGGCTCTTCAGCTTCTCATGCTGCCCTGCCATTGAGGACAAGGAGCTGGGGAAGGACACAGCTGGGGCAGCTGACCCCAACTGACCGAAGGGAAATTCCACACCTCTTCTCACAGGTCACCAGTGGTGGAACAAGAGGGACTGGCTTCAGGCTGCACCAGGGGAGGGTTAAAAAGTTAGGAAAAAAGTTTTCACTGAAAGAGCAGTCAGTGATTGGAACAGGCTGCCCAGGAAGGGGGTTCAGTCACTATCCCTGGAGGCATCTAAAGGATCTTTATCTTTTAGGTGAGGTGCCTAGAGATTTGATCTAGTAGTGAGGTTGGTAGACTTGGAGTATTGGTTGGTCTTGGTAATCTCAAGGGTCATTTCCAGCCTGAATGGTTCTGTGATTCTATGATCATGCCCAGACTATAAACTGGGGCGAATTGGCCAAGGGGCACCACAGCTCTGGGACAGGCTGGGTTCATCAAGTGATGAGAAACAGTATTGTGGGTTGTTTGCTTTGTCTATGCTCTTACTATATTCCCCTTTATCTAGGCGATCCTGCTGTCGTGGGGGGATTGGACTGGATGATCTTTCAAGATCCTTTCCAATCTCTACTGTTCTGTGGCTTTCTATCCTATAGAACTGTCTCAATAGATGAGTTTTACATGTTTTTTTCAATTCTCTCACCCCATTCCGTTATGTGAACGGGTGTCTGCTTGGTGCCAAATTGCTGTCTGGGGTTAAACCACAACAACAGGAAAGAGGTAAAATTTTTATGCAGACATGGAAATAAAAATAATCTATACCTTGTTTTCTAGGTTTGATAATATGACTTTTGAGATGCTTTCCATCTGACTCTTGCAGCAGCACAGAGAGCATGATCACTGTTTTCTTTCTTTGTAGGTGGCAGGGAGTGACTGTTTCTTTACACCATCTGCATCTCATCACAGGGATTCAGCACAGACAGTGCCTGAGCTGGGACAAGGAGGAACCATGTGTTCTTCTTTATTGCTTTTTCAGGTGTGACAACCCATGGAGGAAGGAAGGAAGTAGCTTATTGTAATATCTGTGCTGTACTTATTGGATGAGACCTACAAAGCTGTTGGTTCACAGGCAGGCTCGGGAGTCAAAGCAAGGAGACTGACTTTCAAAAGCTAGAAGGAACCTGCTCTTTGCCCAGCCCAGTTATCTATGGCACCTAGAATGTAGTTCTTGACTACATTTTCAAAAGCATAAGCAAAAATACAGTTATCTTCTTTTCTGGTCATTTTTGTGGATATGCTTTAGATTCCTACACTCTCTTGTTCCCTTTGGAGGGTGACCTAACCAACTGTGTACTAAATACTGTCATTAAAGTGTGACCAACTACCTGTTTATGGCCACAAGTTGTTCCAGGTGAAGTTCAGATTGGAAATTTAGAAAAATTCCTGTAGTGCAAGAGCAGTTAAACACCTGAACAGGCTGCCCAGGGCAGTGGTGCAGTCCGCATCCCTGGAGGTGTTCAAAAGAGAGTAGCTGTGGCACTATGGGACATGGTCTGACGATTGTGGAGGTGTTGGGTAGAAGCTTGGACTTGATGATCTTGGAGGTCCTGCCTTACCTTAATAGTCCTTTGATTCCTATCTATCTACTTCTTTCATACAACTACCATGGCTGCATTAGCATTTACTCACAGCAACTGGGTACTGTTGTCACACTACTTTTCTCTGTCCATATTTTACTGGATTACACGTGACTCAAACACACTCCTGTGCAGGTTTGCTGTTTATGGAGCAGCAAATATCAGCTACAGTCAACACAATCTCTTATTTTGATAAGATGCCAATGGCATCCTGGGGTGGATCAAAGTGGCAGTGGTTAGTAGATTGAGAGGTTCTCCTTTCTCTCTACTTTGCCCTGGTGAGAAATGATCTGAAATGTTGTGTACAGTTCTGGGCCCCTCAGTTCCAGAAGGACATGGAACTGCTGGAGAAAGTCCAGCACAAAGCCACAAAGGTGATGAAGGGAGTGGAACGTGTCCCTGATGAGGAAAGGCTTAAAGAGCTGGGTCTCTTGAGCTTGGAGAAAAGGAGACTGAGGCGTGCCCCATGAATGTTGATCAATATGGAAAGGGTGGATGTCAGGAGGATGGATCCAGCCTCTGCTTAGTGGCACCCAATGGAAGGACAAATGGTAACAGGTGGGAGCTGGAACAGAGGAGGTTCCATATCAGTCTGAGAAGGAACTTCTTCACAGTGAGGGTGACAGAGCACTGGAAGGTGCTGTCAAGCAGGGTTGTGGAGTCTCCTTCTCTGGAGAGGTTTCAGACCCTCCTGGCCATGTTCCTGTGTGCCTGGATCTAGAGGATCCTGCTGTGGCAGGGGAATTGGACTGGGTGATCTTTTGAGGTCCCTTCCAATCCCTAATGTTCTGTGATTCTGTGAAATACCTCTGGTAGAGATCCAACCTTCCTCCACATGAGCAGCCTCTGCCAAAGTTAAGAGTATTTGCTTTCACGCAGTGGTAGGTGATCTTCTGATGTATGGGGAGAGGGATCCAAGTGGAAAGGGAAGAGTGACAGAAAAAACCCGAAAATCCTCAGCTTGCTTAAGAAATCCCTTTTTACCCTTTCAGAGTCTCATTGCTTTCTCACAGGTTGGTATTTTCCTTCCTACTGATGCTGAATGCTGATAAGACCGTTCTTGGTTCCGTCTCCGGCAGGCTGAACAAACCCACAGACTTTCCCTTACAACAGATTACAGTAAGCTCCTTGATTTATGCACACTCCTGGCCAAACACCACCTCAGTACGAATCCCAAATAATACCACTTATGTTGGCAAATATGGCATGGGATTTGCAGGGGGATAGCACAGTGGCAACACTGCAGTAAACTGAGCCAGCTACTTTACCACCTTATTTAAATATAAACTTGCTTTCTGTGGATACCTGTGTTTCTGTTGCCCTCTATGGAACCAACTGTAAGTAAACAGAAAGGTTCCAATATCCACGTTTAATTAAGATTCAATAAAGCAGACCTTGCATGCAACACCTGATCTTAAGACCGTCATCAGGAAAAGTGATTACATGACATTGCTGCATAATAATTATTAAACTATTTTCCTGTGAGTCAATATTAACTTCTTTATTCTAATATTAAACAAAGGCAAGAGTTATTGGGGTTATGTGGTCGTAACAGTTACATAGGTTGGCAATGGAAAGGCAGTAAAAGCCTGACATTTTTCATAGAGTCCCAGACTAGTTGGGTTGGTGTTGGAAGGGAGCTCAGAGCTCACCCAGTGCCAACCCTCTGCCATGGGCAGCAGCACCTCTCACCAGACCAAGGTGTCTACAGCCCCATCCAACCTTTTCTTCAACACTTCCAGTGATGGAACAGTCATAACCTCCTCAGGCAACTTATTCCAGGGCCTCAGTAGCTTCACAGGGAGGGATTTCTTTCTCATGTCTCATCTAAGCTTCTTTTAGCTTGAACCTATCCTCCTTGTGCTATCACCAGTGTCCCATGGAAAAAGTCCCTCTCTACCTTTCCTCGAGTCTCTTCAGGTAGTGGAAGGCACTGGTACTCCTCTGACTGCATGGGACAGTTGATAGTTGCCAAAGAATCACAGAATCATAGAATCATTGGGGATTGGAAGGAACCTCTAAAGATCATCTAGTCCAATCCTCTATGCCACAGCAGGATCCCCTAGACCAAGTCACACAGGAGTGAGATTCACAGAACATTAGGGAAGAAAGGGACCTCAAAACATCATCTAGTTCAATCCCCTCACTACAGCAAGATCCCCTAGACCAAGTCGCACAACATATCCAGACGGGTTTAAACCTCTGCAGAGAAGGTCTAGTGAAATGCTGTGTAGGCCATCAATGAATCACAAAGGCACTATTTTTCAAATGTGGGTTTGAAAAAGGATTCAGTCAGTTCTGATATTGCTCTGATCGAAATTTCAGTGGCTTCTGTTGGGGTAAATTTGGAAGAAACTGAACCAAAGAATCCCACATAAAAGTAAACCTATAGCAGAGAAAATGCATAAAATAAATGGTCTTTTAGCTGAGTACAGTCCTCCAAAACGGATTACGGGATTGGGTCACCCAGTGCCTCAGGACAGCTTCTCAAATCTGAGATACCCTGGTGTTCACTGTCAGTAAACGTCCTGATGGAGGCTTCTTAAAAAATAATAAAAAGAAAAGGGAACCCTAACTGATCATCCCCTCTGGAAATGTGCATAAAAGTCACAGAAACAGTTTAAAAAAAATAATAATAGAAGAATAGGTTATTTACAAGTCAGCCTTTGACCAAAGGCCAAATCTACATCTACTGATGTGGAGTGGCAGTTCTTTAAACCTTAGGCTAACACGTCGCCGTATTCCCAAGCTTTAAATAATTTTCCTTTGAAAAGGGGGAGTTTAGAACCCTCAGCAAAGTATGTGCAAGCAGCCTTCACACCGAAATCCAAATCTGAAGCTCTTGCTCTGCAAAGCATTTTGCATTATGCACCTGGGGCATAACATACATGAAAGGCTCTATATGATTCACCTCACCTCCCCATGTAACCTCGTAGTTTTTTTAATCTTTTCAGTTACTGAGAATGGGAAAATCACTTGTAAAGATTACAGGGAAGAAAACCCACAAGCCAATCCCACATAATCTAGAAAGTGGAATTTTTTTTGCTTTATGAGTAAACAGGAGGTGGTTAAATGTCGACTGTTTATTCTCATACTCTATACCAGCTTTGCCGTGGGCTTGTTCACAGATCTTCTCTACTGCCGTTGGGACAAGCCAAAGAGCCTCCATTTGCACAAAATTATTAACAGGTCTTAGGGGTTCCCCTTGTAAACAACATTCCAGCCCTGGTAAATGGGGCTGAACATCTGAAAAGAATGATGTGCACTGTGACAGCTGAGACTTTAAAATGAGGAATAGGAATAGGGTGAGTGGTTTTTTCATACAAAGAGCTGACAACCTTCTTTCCAACTTGAATGAGCTAATGCTCATCCATTCTAAGAAAAACCTGTTGATCACAGAATCACAGAACTTTAGGGATTGGAAGGGACCTCGAAAGATCATACAATCCAATCCCCCTGCCAAAGCAGGACCACCTAGACCAGGTCGTACAGAAACATCCAGGTGAGTTTTAAACCTCTCCAGAGAAGGAAACTCCACAAACCACCCTGAGCAGCCTGTTCCAGGGCTCTGTCACCCTCACCATGAAGAAATTCCTTCTCAGATTGATGTGGAACCTCCTCTGTTCCAGCTCACACCTGTTTCCCCTTGTTCTTTCATTGCGTGTAACTGAGCAGAGCCTGGCTCCATCCTCCTGACACCCACCTATTTATAAACATTAAGTGCAAGTCTGCATTTCTCAGGGTCAGCAAAACACACAGAAACCCAGAGACAACGTCATAGTGAAGCAAAAATAACAAGTTTTACTAACTGAGAGTAAAGAAAGGGTTAAAGGATTAAAACAAACTAACAGGAAAAAACATGCAAACCTGCTGATAACATGGTCTTTGCCTGACCACAGCCTCCATCCAGCTTCTTCCTCACCTGTCTCACCTGATGTGAAAATAGTCGTACTACTCTAGTACTATGAAAATACCTCTATGATATAGAGGAACAGGTGAGGGGGAGAATGAATTGTCTTCACTGGGTCTGCATGGCAGAAGAAACCAGTTTTCACCACTGCAGCCCCTCTGCAAACACCCATAAACCTAAGAGAGGACTGTGTTCCCCATTCCAAGGATTCTACTCAGGGTGACAGAGCATTGGAACAGGCTGCCCAGGGGCATTGTGGAGTCTCCTTCTCTCGAGAAGTTTAAAACCCACCTGGACATGTTGCTGTGTGACTTGGTCTAGGGGATCCTGCTGCGGCAGGGGGATTGGACTAGATGATCTTTCGAGGTCCCTTCCAATCCCTAATGATTCCATGATAAAGGGTATTTGGCTGTTGCGTGTGGTATGTAAAAAAAAAAGTCAGAGGTCATCCCACGACAGCATTCAACAGCAAATATTTCTAATAACCAGCAGTTTGCTAACGCACAGGTGTCTCCCAGTGACTGTTAAATTAAACAACATTTAAACAAAACAAAATTAAACAACAGTTTAATTCTTGACAGATGAAAAATATCAAATAAATAGACTTTTATCATTACGAAAACTAATCAATCACCTATTTAAAGGTAAGTGCACACTTTGGGTTCCTCTTCATCTGCACCTTGGTTGTAAATAGGCATTTTCCACAGCCTGCAGCTCATCTATGATCTGTCAGTAAAAAGGGTGGTTACTGTCACGTGATGCTGTTGAACTGCCCCATCTTAGAGAGACTTGAAAGCTGATTGTGCAGCTGCCTTGTACAGCAAGTAAATAAATTAACTCCTGATATCACCTGCCTTTAGCTTTGCTTCTTGTTGCAGAAGCCACCACATGGGCTCAGCCTTGCACAGTATAGTGTTGTACAGGCTGGTAAGAGGAGCTTGGAGGGTGCAGTGCGTGTGGGTGGGTGGATATCATAAATTCAGAATGTTGCTGGTTTCAGACCAGGTTGTTTTCATCTGTTGCATCCTTTGCTAGCGGTGCAGAAGCTGTCCTGCTCCTGGCAGTGCTGGGGATATTCCCTGTGCTTCATTGCATTGCATGAAGAATTAAGGATCAAGGAAGGAAAAGAAAAAACTCAGGAAAAGGGGCTTTTATATCCTTTGGCATCCCCTGCCAACGGGCTGCAAATTAGTTTAAAAAGCAGAACCACGAGAATAAAAAGGATCAAAACCAGCAACAGGCTGCAACTGGCTGGAATTCAGCGAGGCGCGGGGGTGGGGGTGAGATAGCTGTAAACCACCTTTGCTCCTGTCTTAATTTAGTGCTGATCTTGTTCCAGTTTAAACTGGAGAATCCTGACGGCTGCTCTGAGTTATAGGAGTTGCCAGCGTTCTCAAGAGGTTTTCTTCTTTCTGCTCTTTGCGAAGTGAAAGTCACGCAAGGGAAGTATCTCGCGTCAATCACGGGCTGGGATCCCTTTGATGCCGGCGTTTACTTAAGCTTTTATACTATTTTAATATTCCGCAGCTAACTTGTGACAAGGGCAATAACAATTAAATTAAATCAAATAAACTGGTTGGCTTTAGATGTACCTTATCAATCCCAGCCCTTCCGCACATCTCTGAGCGATTTTGCCTCTAAACATTTTAAGGCGTGATTGAAAAAAGGTGGCCCCTAGAAGCTTTCGTGCTGATGAATGTGATCCTGAGCGCTCTGTTTCCTACTCAAGTGATTCATTCTTAGCCCTATCTCACGCCGCTGGCAACTACAGCAGGGCGGTTCACCGTTTCAAGAGTGAATTGTTTTTGAAATTTTAAATTTTAGTTACAGTTTTAATTCAAAATTTGATTTACATTTTTAACTTAAAATTTGATTTACATTTTTAATTTAAAATTTTATTCACAATTTTTAATTAAAAAAAAAAAGAAACTAAAAAATACAATGACTTCCGGCGTGCCACCGCATTGCGTTGGTTTGCGGTTTTTTTCATGCAATAAAAATAGAAAAGAAGTAAGTGAAATGGATGAACACGGGGAAGAGGAATAGACATGGATTTTCAGGAGACAGCTGGTGAGCACACTTCTCCTCTTTTTTATTGTTTGCAGATAACATACAGCCTGCCCACTCGGTGCCCTGCGACACATCGACTGTTAATTTGATCATCACTGGTGCGTGCAGATGAAGCTCAGCTTCCCCTTTGCTGGTGCAATCCTCTTCTCAGCGATGGAATCAGTTCATTATCCAGTTGCATGATTACGATCTAATTCAAAAAATCATTTAAGCGTACGCCTAATTATGTCCTTTTCCAGGAAAGTTCTTAACACCTCCATGGTTTTACGCACATTCAAAGGACGGTGTTTGCAGAGTGGTTTACAGATGTGGTCCAGGAAGACTCAAGAGCAAGGATGCTGTCAAGAACGTTCCAGGTCCTGAAAGGGTATTGATTTGATGCTGCAGTTTGAGTGGCTGGGCACCAGCATATCCTCTAGCCATCCTCATCCTGACCTCTAGAATTCAAACAGAAAGATGTTTCTCCTGCTGTCTGACTGTTGGCATGAAAATTGAATCATAGACTTTACTGTCAATGCTGCTGGCAGTTCCCTGTTTTTGCTGGATCTGGTCAAATCACAGAGCCACATGTAATTTTTTTAATTATTTCACAATTAGGAGCATTTGTGGGAATCACTTGTTTGCGTCGTTGTTTTCTTTCAGAGGAGAAATAAATAAAAGGCACTTAATTCAACCCCACCAAACCCTTGTGAAAGGCTCTAAGAGAAGCAGACTTGTGGAACTTGTGACTTAAAGAAATAATCAGACTTTACACTTACGTAGCACCCTGCATGTGAGGGAGTCAAAAAAGGCAAAGAAGAGCAGATTCTCGAGATTTTGACAGAAGAAACCAGAGAAATTCTCATGGGGCTCGGAGAGTTGCCGAGCAGAGATAGAGAAATGAAAAGAGTGAGAAGATATTTTTTCAGGTTCTGCATCTTAGCGAAAATAGAAGTTCTCTGGGGGACTTCTCTGAAACTTGTCACGAAACTGCAATGTAGCCATCCCGGGCTAATGACAGTCATCAATGAAACCTGATTTTCTTTCAACTGTCAGGCTAAAGAAACAGCTAAAAGCAGGAGTGGAAAGATATATTCTTTTTTATTTTCAGGGTTTTTTTTTTTTGGGTTACCGTTACCTGACGATGGTAATTTTGCAGAAGGTATTCAACTGATGCTGTAACATAATTTGCAAGGGCAACCAATCTGTCATTGTTATGGTAGTTTCAGGCAAATCTGCGAGGCTGCACAGTTAAATAATAATAATTTTTAGGATTCCTGCCTAGATCGTAAGGAAAGTCACTTAATTATGAGTAAAGGCTTCTGGGAAGTCCTAGCTCTGTGTTGACCTCATTACAAACGCAACTAGCATAAAGTAACATAAGAAAATACTTTCCCTTTCCTAACAATTACAGAGTCATAGAATCATTAGGGATTGGAAGGGACCTTGAAAGATCATCCAGTCTAATCCCCTCTGTCACAGCAGAATCACCTAGATCATGTCACACAGGTACATGGCCAGGTAGGTTTTAAATGTCTCCAGAGAAGGAGACTCCACAACACCCCTGGGCAGCCCCTCCCAGTGCTCAGTCACCCTCATTGGGAAGAAGTTCCTTCTCATATTGATGTGGATCCTCCTATGTTCCAGCTGACACCCATTGCCCATTGTCCTATCATTAGATGCCCCTGAGCAAAGCCTGGCTCCATCCTCCTGACACCCACCCTCCACAAATCTATCAACATTAATGAGGTC
>JAOXOE010000874.1:31484869-31514101 GCA_028565055.1 Phoeniculus purpureus
CCTTCCCCCAGCCACTCCACCCCCTTCCCTTCTTCTGGGATGCTTTAAAGCACGCTCCGCTAGAAGAAAGGCTGTCCAGTCTCAGTCGGGCGTGAAGTAAAGAGAGAATAAAACAAAAAGCAACTCAGTCCAATTCAGTAAGCTTCAATGAGTCTGGTATATTTAATGTGAGCCCAGGGTTAGCCTACAGAATTGTGGCAGAATGCAATATTCTCAACAAAAAAAGATGTGTTTAAAGTCGGGCAAGGCCCCATAAGGGCTGTTGTTGGTGTTTAAGCAGTACACCGAGGTATTTAGCTCTGAGGGTTTCTAAACATTCCAGCTGAGAATAAAACCACAGCTTTACAGTAGCTTCTTAAAGGTTTGGGGGGCTGGGAATGTTCCCTCCCCCTTGCATTGAAAAGTCAATAAACAGTAGGAAAGATCATGTCATAACAAAGATGAAGCCACCTATTACAGGGTATAGTGATGGCTAATGGTGCTATCAGAAGGACTAATCCCATATATTAAATGCTGTAATTGTTATAATAATATCGCGGTTATTAGAACACCCAGGCGTGGGGACATTTTTCATTTTGAGAGATGTGAAACCGCTGCCAACCATCCGCCCTTCCTGTGGGGGGCGCTCAACGTCATATTAGATAACGATGTCAACGCTGTGGGCAGCCGCTGGCACCCCAAACATGTTTTCTGATATGGGTTATCGTAGGTTTACCAAGGTGGTTGGGGTTCTTTTGTCCTAAAAAACTTCGACTACCTGCAAAAATTGGTGTTTTACCTCTGTGAAGTACATTTAGTTCCAAATCATCATCATCATCATCATCATCATCATCATCATCATCATCATCATCATCAATGACTTGTTGGTTATCACCATACAGGTGGTGATCCACCCTCAAGGATATTAATGAGGAAAAAAAAAAAAACCCAAGAAATTATTTAGTTCTCAGATTTCTCTCCCTCTTCCCTTTTGACACATCACAATAGGCTCAAGTTATTATGAATCCCAAAGTTATGGGCTTGTAGATGTTTTAAACTCGGGTCCAGTTTAGGATAATCAAAATTAAATAGTCATCTGCAGCTGCTGTTACGAGGGGAAGGGTTAAAACAACAAGGCGGTCTGCAGGGTGATAGTTCACATGAAGGTTTAAGAAAAATAATAAGGGAATTAGCAGAGTGCATGCACATTGGCTTGCAACTAGCAATTAACCCTCCTTGTTAGACAGGTAATTTATTCCACTCAGCAGCATCAAATATCAGACAAAAAAGGTGCCCAAAACAGTAATTATCTTCGTGGAATTCAAAGGCTTGAAAGCCATAATTCCTAAGAAATAAAAACAGAGTCCTTTTCCTAGTATTTGCTTCATCTAAAGACTGTAATAAGAGCCAGGCCCTAGCTGTGACCCTTTACACTTCAAGGTGAAAAAGTAGGTTAAGGAAAGTAATGGCAATAATCACGGGGCTTTTCTACATAAAACAGTCTCTGAGTGGAGGTCAAAGATCAAACACTCGGGGCACTACCTGCGTCACACAAAGATCTCTTCCACAATAGGAACGAAGAGCAAGACTGGAAGGAAGAAGCAATAAGACTAATCAATCCTAAAATTATTAGGAAAAGAAAGACACACACACGGGCATTAAAAAAAAGAAGGCAAAAACGTAAAAAAAGCAGATCTTTAAGAAGTCTGGATGAGATTAAAAACAATCACACCACTCA
The DNA here is from genome assembly GCA_028565055.1 of Phoeniculus purpureus. Taxonomy (NCBI): domain Eukaryota; kingdom Metazoa; phylum Chordata; class Aves; order Bucerotiformes; family Phoeniculidae; genus Phoeniculus; species Phoeniculus purpureus. The sequence goes on from JAOXOE010000874.1 coordinate 31,486,587, forward strand.
TGCTTCCCTTAATTTGTTGAGAAAAATAAATCTGATGGTTTCCTGCACTTCACATAGAGTTTCTATTGAGAATGAACGTTAAATATTTCCGTTTCATCTTGATCCGCAGCTACCACCAACATTCTTCTGCACCACCTGAAATGGTCTTTATGTTGTGTTTTGTACCAGTTTGAGCACTTCCACAGAGAACTGAAGATGTCTGTCTCTTGGGATTATGTCCTTATTTTTCTTGTTCTTAAGGCTTTGGGTGATTTTTACACCACAGTAAGCAAGATCCACATTCCTGTAGTCCTTGTGTGAGTTACAAGCACAGATGTCACATTAAGCATCATCGAGTGAAACACGCGTCTTGCAACCCCCCATCACTCATGAGTTCAAAGATAGATACCCACAATGAGATGTAAGAGCTTTATGGACTTGCCCTATGCCCCAGGGGGTATTTTTTGAAGGACTTCATAATAAAGATATTCCTTATTTTTCACCTGAGAAGGTTAAGACGTGCATCCAGTTGCCTCATTTAAATTATTCTGTACTTTACAACCTCTTTAAGTCTTACAGGCTACATTTTAAGACATAAATACCCCCCACTATTGACTTTACCAGGCTTAAGGTAAGGCAGATCTTTCTGGAATAAGAGCAAAGTGCTCAGCAGTGAGCAAGATCCAATGCCTGCAGAGCAGAGGGAACTGTGAGGCACCCATGCACATAGAGGTTACGTTCCCACTTCAATCTTTTGCCTTTGGTCTTCAATGAGTTTTAGTTGTCTAGATGTCTACGTGTCTCCTCTAACAAATCACAGAATCACAGGACATTAGGGATTTAAAGGGAGGAACCTCAAAATGTCATCTAGTCAAATCCCTCTGACACAGCAGGATCACCTAGACAAAGTCGCACAGGAACACGTCCAGGAGGGTTTCAAATGTCTCCAGAGAAGGAGACTCCACAACCCCCCTGGGCAGCCCCTTCCAGTGCTCCATCACCCTCACTGTGTAGAAGTTCCTTACAGTTGGGACAAATTTTTGTCCACTCTACAGGCAGGTTGACAGTCATCCACTGTACCCTGAAGTTTTACTGAAAGATATAAAGCTGATGTGTATAGAAGGCTGTAGAGAGATGGGGGTTAGTGTCATCACACAAGGAACAAGCAAGAGTACCAGAGGAAATGGCCTTAAGATGCACCAGGGGAAGTAGATGTTGCTCCTGAGGAGAAACTTCTTCCTGGAAAGGATCATCAGGCCTTGGAACAGGTGACCCAGGGAGGGGGTTCAGTTGCTGTCCTTGGCCGTGTTTCACAGTCAGGGAAATCTGGAGCTCAGGGGGCAGGGTTTAGCTGTGGGTTGGGACAGCTGGGTTCAGGGTTCAGGGTTCTTCAATGACTTGAAGACCTTTTTTGATCTAAACTATTCTTTGATTTTGTGGTCCTATCTCCAGAACAAATATCTTAGGCACAGACAACCAGCCAGCAGTGCAGACCCATGAGTTCTCGCTATAAATATCACTGCAAACATCATCTTTGAGGCACACAATGGTGCACAAACTACACACAGCATTAATCGACCAGCCTTTTATTTTCTGGCAACAGACTAAACCATGAACATAGGAGGTTCCACAAAAATATGAGAAGAAACTTCTTCACAGCGAGGCTGAAAGAGCACAGGAAGGGGCTGCCCATGGTGGGTTGTGGAGTCTCCTTCTCTGGAGATGTTTAAAACCCGCCTGGATGTGTTCCTATGCGACTTGGTCTAGATGATCCTGCTGTGACAGGGGGATTGGACTTTCGAGGTCCCTTCCAAATCGTGATGTTCTGTGATTCTGTGACTTCTGACAGCAGAATACAAAATTAAAAATGAATAATTAACTTTCCAACATCATACATGAGCCTGTTTTATGGGAAACTTAAGAACACATGTACTCTAGGCACTCCAGGTAGGACAGAACAAAATAATCAGTGTGTGCCCTGTGAATCCCTTTCTCTTTTTGTTTTGCAGATGGCAGTAATGACAAAAGACTTCTCTCATTCTTTGCTGCTACTGTGGAATAGCCAAAAACTCCTCGGGTGTCTGAACGTTTTATATCACGTAATCTAATAACTCACTATAGCATCAGGTCACAGAAGGCTGATTCATCTATCTGACACACTCAGCTATCTATTAGATATATGCTAACCCTTATGCCCATACTGTACAGAGCACATTCTGTAAGAACTGAAGCAAAATATGACTTGACTTTATTTTTTGTAGTGGGTCAGGGAGGTTGCAGGGGTGAAAGGCAAAGACGTAGGTGCATTGTTCATCTAACATTTATTACGTCGGGTGCATACAGATCCTGACAACATTTCCTGTTTGCTGAAATGCCTCCCCAAGATTTCAAGATGGGTCAAGAGGATCTGAGATGTGAAAATGAAATCACTTACTCTGCAGCGTTTTACTTCTTTGGAAACTTGCTGGCTGAATTTTCTTCACTTAACAGGTCTTAAAGCGCCCTGTAACCCATGTCACCACGGATATACCCCTAACTATTAAATTGCCTTTAATGTGTTTAAGTCAAATATTTGCATTCATTGTCAGATATCAGAATTCACTTCTTTGTGATGTAGTTTCAATTAGCAATTAATGTCTGATGACTCCTTAGGAAAAAAAAAAAGAGGCTTTAATAGCCACTGTGCTAGAAGGTATAATGATGGCTACATTGGCCTATTGTTTGAGATCTTGGCCAACTAGCAGAAGGTCACTGAGCCTCATACCATTGATGTGATCTGACTGAGCATGAAGTTAAAATTATAGTCTTACAATGAGCTGTGATGTTTTGGGTTGCAATGTTTGCAATTAGCCACAATGTGACCTTCATGTTTCATCCCTTAAAAGCAGAGTTACATTATTGATTATTATTCCTGGCATTGCTGTAGTTTATTAGTTTTGTCAGATTTATTTTATATTCAGTTATTTGCCACATGAGGATTATGTGGCAAGTCATGGAGTATGTGCCACACATTTTTTATTACAGCAGATGTTCCTAAAATAGATGTAAGCATCTCTGCAAAAAAGCAGCCCCTCTGTGCCAAATTCCAGCTTGTGCTAATGTGGGAACCCAGTAGGATGAGGGAAAGAGCATAAAGAACCTTTATCCATTGCTGCTGGAATGACAGTTTCTGAATTTTCACTGCAGATTTCAGCGAGCCGCAACGAGAACAGGGATGGCCGAGGCCAAATCATGGGTTTGCCCCCTCTCTCTGCCACGCTATACTCCAGGGCACCATTGGTGACACTCATTAATGCAAAGCAATCTCTCCCTGGCTGTAACTCAGGAAGGTTTTGTCAAAACTCAACCAATACATCCTGTAAAGAATTTTCATCTTGTATACATAAACTTCAACAAGTGGCCATATATTTTCCCTGAACGGACTCATTTTGGATGTGTTGAAAGTGCCTAACTCTGTGGCCTCGTGTCTTCACCTGCCATGTTTCATCACCTTATTCTCAGTGTGCTGCAAGGTCATGCAAATCTTTCGAAATTAACTTTTATTCTCCCTCTGCATTGAAGAGGCAGCCATAGCATCTGTTATAGAATCATGGAAGGTTCTAGGCTGGAAAGGACCTGGAGAAGTCATCTAGTCCAATCTCCCTACACAGGGACAACTCCACCTAGGACCAGGCTGCTCAGAGCCTCATCAAGCCTGACCTGAAATGATCCCAGGGATAGGGCCCCCACCACCTCCCCATTCCAGCCCTTTCTAGCCATCAACCACCTTGACATTGAAGAACTTGTTTCTAAGATCCAGCCTCAATCTCTCCTTTCCCAGATTCAACCCACTGTTCTTTGTTATATCCATACAAACCCTCTTGAAAAAGCCTTCCCCTGCTTTCATCTCGGCCCCCCTCAGGTATTGGAAGGTCAAAAGAAGGTCCCCCTGGCCTTCTTTTCTCCAGGCTGAACATCCCCAACTGTCTCAGCCTGTCCTTATATGAGAGATGCTTCATTCCCCTGATTATTGTATTGACCTCCTCTGGACGCGCTCCAGTCTGTCTACATCTTTCTTGAGCTGGGGACAAGAAGGACACCACACAAGACATTTTTCCCCTCTAAACTTTAATGAGAGTTTCAGGTAAGTTTGTTCCTAAGAAAGACTCTTGAGAAAATAATGATTAAAAATAATTCAGTTCAAACCATTTCAGCCCTTGAAAACAAGAGACAGTAGTGCTTCCTATACCAGACCCAGACCCTCCAGCTTCACTGCTTATTTTTACATGTCAAACTAAAAAGGTACTAGTTAGTTGTGATTTATCTCATTTATTTTGTCCAAGACAGTGCACTGGCGTTGGCTGCCCAAGAGGGATTGTGGAGTCTCTTTCCCTGGAGACATTTAAAACCCACCGAGCCATGTTCCTGTGCAACTGGATCTAGGGGATCCTGTTGTGGCAGGGGGATTGGACTGGATAATCTTTCAAAGTCCCTTCCGATCCACAATGTTCTGTGATTGTGTGATTCTACGAAGAGGGTCAGTTATCTTTTCCAAAAGATTTACCAGTTTGTCTGCATGATCTTCCTTTGGTTACTTAAAACCCCCTTAAGCTTGTTCTCCATGTTGTATCAGAGGAATCAGATGACTGGTATAACAGAGCATCTATTCTGATGTTTGTATCAAAATAAAATTGGTTATTATAAAGCAGAACCATAGGCCTGAGCATAGATAACCCAGAGGGCTACTAGATCTAGTAAGACTAGTAGAACTGGTAGGACTAGTAGGCTTTGCTATACCTATGTCTGACTGCAGAGGTGGAAATATGAGTCTGAACTTCCAGAGAAGTTTCAGAGATGAAGTCAAACTTGTAACCCTGAGTCTGCAGAGAGAGACATAATTTGTGTGTCCCCCATGTCCTGTAAATGTGAGCAGAAACACAAACTTTTTAAATACTATACTCAGCTATGCTCCCCTGTTTTTCAAATTCCATTACTCTCGTCTGTGCTGTGCCCCTGGCAAGCTTTCAACATCTTCTGGGAAATGCTGCCATTTATTTCCCTCAGTGATGTGAAAGTACTGTCCAATAGGACACATTGCTATTTTTAGGAGAAGCAGCCATAGAACAGTTGGGAAATTCAGCCTTGTCATTTCCAAGACCTGGCTGCTGAAACTGAGCATCCCAAATAGACTTAAGCACTGTCGCTAACTCAATGTCGGGTGTAGTACAGTCAGAGAACTACGCTTGGTAGAGCATCAGCAAGATAAAACTCCCTCACACATCCATGTTTAAACTTGTGTGATGACTGCCTGAAAGGAGGTTTTGGAGAGGTGCAGATTGGTCTCTTCTCACAAGGAAGGCATCAGGTTTTGCCAGAAGTTTAGGTTGGACTTGAGGAAAAACAACTCTGTGGAAAGGACCATCAGGCCTTGGAACAGGCTGCCCAGGGAGGGGGTTGAATCACCATCCCTGGTTGTGTTTCACAGTTGTGGAGATCTGGAGCTCAGGGACAGGTTGAACTGTGGCCTTGGGACAGCTGGGTGATCTTGATGGTCTTTTCCAACCTAAACAATTATGTGATTCTGAAAACAAGAGCTCGTGTTGGAGCAGCTTTGATGCCGTGGAGATCTAGTCAAGTGCAGCAGCCTGCAAAGGGAGTGAAATTTGTTTGTAAAATAATGAGATGGAATGGTTTCAAGCTTCAAAAGTGTAGGTTTAGGTTGAACATCAGGAAAAATTTCTTCCTGGAGAGAGTGGTCAGGCACTGGAATGGGCTGCCCAGGGTAGGGGTTGAGTCCCCATCCCTGGATATGTTTAAGGATCGTTTGGATGGGGTGTTGGGGGATCTGATTTAGGGGTGACTTGTAGAGTAGGGTTGATGGTTGGACTTGATGATCCCAGGGTTCTTTTCCAACCTAAATGATTCTATTCTAAGAGAAGGAAAAAGAGCAAGATGTCCCACACTGGCTACGTGTGGGACAAGTTGTTTTTCCAAGACCTGGGGAGTGGGTTGGAAACAGCTTTGTGTAATCACTGACTTCAGTAGAGCATTTGTGGGTTTTAACGACTTTTAAATAGACAATTAGAGCTGGAGAAGCAATGACAGCCTGTGTACACATGTATATGCACAGTAGACTCCCTCCTTGACAGCCGACGACAAACATTCTTCAAAAAAAGAGTATTCCCACCAGAGATCTCCCAAGTTCCACCCGCGACATTACTAATCTCAGCAACTGAGGAGGATATCTTCAGGGTAGCAACTCTGCCAATGAGGCTTGCAAGGTAATGAGGTAATAGGCCATGTGTTGTGTGACAAATCAGCTCAGGTTGGAAGGCAGTGATGATACGACCCTATTTGGCAGCACGGGAAGGCAGAGAGATTAGATTCCACCTGCTGTCACTTAAGCTTCTGCATCACTTTGCCTGTGTTTGCCAGGATATCCACAAGCTTATGCCAATAAAAAGATGGGCATGTGTTTTCTAAACTGGATTGTAGCATTTTATAAGAAGTTTATTAAGGATTTAGTCCAAGTTCTTCAGTTATTGCTAAAGATTACAGTGCATTTCATTATTGACTGCTAAATTATTCATGTACAAGTGCACTTCTTGAATCTTTCTCTCGCTCACAGGTTTTTTTTCTTGTGCCTTTGCAGTGATGATTTCCAGGCAGATGCTCCAGGTACACGTTCGTATCACTCTGCCTTTTTTTCCCCCACCTTCATCGCATTCCAGGCTCAGTCTTCACACCTGTGTTTAGTCCATAGGTGCAAGAATAAATAGCTTTGAAGCTGAGATGTGCTTCTGCAGCTCTTTTTTAGTGGAGTTTGGTCATTTTATGTTGGCTATAGGCTCTTCAAGCCATTGCTGTGGGTGCACAGCACCCACAAACAACCGCACCTTGCAGATATCTTTCCATTCCAATTTCGGTGAGAGGGAAGTTCCACATTGCACAGGGGAAATAATGAAATTCACCTTATTTCTATCACTTGGGCACTTCTGTGTATTGGATTCAACATCAGTTACTCAGCAGTCCTGAAGAAGCAGGTAACTTGTGGAACATTGACTTACTTGGATCAGAGCAGAGTGGTTAGCAGACCAAGAGAGGTTCTTCTCCCACTCTGCTTTGCCCTGGGGAGACCACTTCTGGAAGATTGTGTTCAGTTCTGGGCCCTTCAGTTCAAGAAGGACACAGAGCTGCTGCAGAGAGTCCAGTTCAGAGTCACAAAAATGATGAAGGGAGGGGAGCATCTCCCTGATGAGGAAAGGCTGAGAGAGCTGAGTCTCCTGAGCTTGGAAAAAAGGAGACTGTCAGGGGTGACCTTATTAATGTTGATCAATATGGAAAGGGTGGGCGTTAGGAGGATGGAGCCAGGCTCTGCTCAGTGGCACCCAATGATAGGACAAGGGGCAATGACTGTGAGCTTAAGCATACGAGGTTCTACATCAATCTGAGAAGGAATTTCTTCCCAGTGATGGTGACAGAGCCCTGGAAGTGTCTGCTCAGGGGACGTTGTGGAGTCTCCTTCTCTGGAGACGTTTAAAACTGTCTGGACATATTCCTGTGTTACTTGATCTAGGGGATCCTGCTGTGGCAGGGTCATTGGACTGGATGATCTTTCGAGGTCCCTTCCAATCCCTGATGTTCTGTGATTCTGTGATAAAAGCTCCAAAGAGATGCTTATAGATGGCTTGTGGTGCCAGCTGTAAAATAACTGTTATAAAGAAATCTTAACTACAATGGCCTACTGTGGTCAACACAACAAATGCAGCAGATTAAAACAACCCTCTTGTCATATGCAACTCTCCATAAAAGTTACTACATTTGGACCCTGGTGGATATTGACTCTGAGAGGCGCAAAGTGCCATTCCTCATAATTCTCTGCTACTTAAATTGCTTGCAGAATCCATGTTCTCAGAGTTACAGTGATTTGTTGGGAGGAAAAATAAAACCTCTCCCAAACTCATGCCACCACTTCAGCTCCCCTTGGAGTATCATGCAGCCAGATCTTTCTTCTTAGCCGTGGTTAGGAAGCAGCAGTATTTCCTCAAGCAGGTCTGCTTGTCTAGACAGAAAAAAAAAATACCCACCACCACATCCCACACTGTTTTCTAATTTCAAAACACATGGAGTCCTCTACTTTGCTGCCTACGCTGACAGCCATGTCAGGCTTGCAGCACCAAACAGCCTCATGGAAATGCAGGAATCCCATGCTATCGTTAGGGTGCTCAAAGAGGAACTGTCCTGGGAGGAACAGCTCTCAGAATGCTCTGAAAGCTGCATTCCTCAAAGAACCCTGTTAAAATGCAACCCCTCCTCTGCTGACACCAGGGTGCTCAAGGGTCACGGCTGTGAAGAGTATTTCATGGAATCACAGAATCATTCAGGTTGGAAAAGACCCATGAGATCATTGAGTTCAACCATCAACTCTACAAGTCCACCTCTAAAACAGATCCCCCAACACCATATTTAAGCAAATTTTGAACTCATCCAGGGACGGGGACTCAACTGCCACCCTGGGCAGCCCATTCCACTGCCTGACCACTCTTTTTGGGAAGAATTTCTTCCTGAAGGTCAATCTAAATTGGCCCAATTTTTGGGTCATCTTTGCTGATTTGGTGCACTCCAAAGTGTTTTGAACCACAGCGAGGAGGGATGAGGATTCTCCTTGTCTGCTCTGACATGAGGCAGAAGCAGAAAAAGTGTAGCCTCAGAGAGACCCTCTTCCCAGCCATGATCCCTCATGCAACATATGCTGAGCTCCACAGAGAAAGACACAGAGAATGATGGAGTGGTTCTGTAATATTTTATTATTTTTGTTCAAAATGTGTTTTTATTTTTTTTGATTAATAATTGATTTCTGATTGAGGATAGGTCACAGAATCACAGAATCACTCTGGTTGGAAAACACCCCTGGGATCATCGAGTCCAACCATCTACCCTACCTTACAAGTTCACCCCTAAACTGCATCCCTCAACACCTCATCCAAACGATCTTTAAACACATCAAGGGATGACGACTCAACCACCTCCCTGGGAAGTCCATTCCAGTGCTTTACAACCCTTTCTGTAAAAATAATTGTCTTAATACCAAGTCTAAATCTACCCTGTTACAGCTTGAACCCATTCCCTCTTGTTCTATCACTAATTGCTTGTGAGAAGATATCAGTACAAAGCTGTCCACAATGATCCTTCAGGTAATTGTAGAGTGATAAGGTCTCCTCTCAGCCTCCTGTTCTTCAAACTAAAGAGCTCCAGCTCCTTCAATCTTTCCTCATAAGGTTTATTCTCCAGGCCCTTCACCAGCTTAGTTGCCCTCCTCTGCACCAGCTCCAGCACCTCCACATCTCTCTTGTGTTGAGGTGCCCAAAACTGGGCACAGCACTTCAGTTGTGCCTCACCAGTGCTGAATACAGGGGGATGATAACCTCTCTACTGCTGCTGGCCACACTATTTCTAATCCAGGCCAGGATGCCATTGGCACTCTTAGCCACCTGGGCACACTGCTGGCTCATATTCATCTTTCTGTCAACTAGAACCCCCAGGTCCCTCTGTGCCAGACGGCTCTCCAGTCACACCTCCCCAGGAAGGGCAGTTGTTGTGGCCCAAGAGCAGGACCTGGGACTGGCCTTATTTAAGCTCCTGCCATTAACATTGGCTCATTGCTCCCATCTATCCAAGTCTCTCTGAAGAGCCTCTCTACCCTCTGGCAGATGAGCACTTGGTGTCGTCTGCAAACTTACTGATGATACCCTCTATGGCCTTATTGAGATCATCAATAAGATGTTAAACAGAGCTGGTCCCAACACCGAACCCTGAGGCACAGCACTTGTGACAGGTCACCAGCTGGATTTAACTCCATTAACCACCACTCTTTGGGCCCGGCTGTTCAATCAGTGTTTTATCCAGCAGATTGTGTGCTTGTCCAAGCCATGAGCAGCCAGCTTATCAAGGAGAGTTCCATGGGGAATGGTGTCAAGGCTTTTCAAAAGTCCAGGTAAAGATATCCACAGCCTTTCCCTCATCCAGTAGTCGGGTCATCCTGTCATAGAAGATCAGGTCCATCAGGCAGGACCTGCCTTTAATAAACCCATGTTGACTGGCCCTGATCCCCTGGTTGTCCTATATGTGAAGTGTGATGGTACTGGGGTTGATGTGCTCCATGACCTTCCCTGGTACCGAGGTCAGACTGACTGGTCTATTGTTTCCTGGATCCTCCTTTCTGCCCTTCTTGTAGATGGGTGTCACATTTGCCACCTTCCAGTCCATCGGGACCTCCCCAGTTAGCCAGGATTTTGAGTAAATAACGGAAAGTGGCTTCATGAAACCATCTGCCATCTCCTTCAGCACCCTTGGGTGCAACCCATCTGGCCCTATAGACTTGTTTATGTCTAAGTGGGGTAGCAGGTCGCTGACCACTTCCTTTCCAACTTTGATGGCCTCATTCTGCTTCCCAGGTCATGAGGCCCGTTGTGCAGGGAACACCTAATTGCAGTGCTAAAGACTGAGGCAAAGTAGGCATTGAGCACCTCAGCCTTTTCCACATCATCCGTTACTAGGTTTCCATCTGGATCCAAAACAGGGTGGAGATTTTTCCTGGTCCTCCTTTTGTTATTAATGTAGTTACAGAAACTTTTTTTATTATCCTTAAGAGCTGTAGCTAAGTCAAACTCTAGCTGTTCTTTGGCTCTCCTGATTTTCTTTCTGAAGAGACTACATCCTTAAAGTCTTCATGAGAGCCTTGCCCTCTCTTCCAGAGGTCATAAACTGTCTTTTTGTTCTTGAGGTGCAGCCAAAGACCCCTACTTAGCCAAACTGGTCTCCTTCCCCGCCTACTCATCCCTCATCTCATGGGGACAGCCTGCTCCTGTGGCCTTAAGACTTCCCTCTTGAAATATCTCCAGTCTTCCTGGACTCCTATATCTTTTAGGGCAGCCTCTCAAGGGACTTTGTCAATCAATCTCCTGAACAGGCCAAAATTTGCTCTCCAGAAGTCTAAGGTAACTGTGTCACTAGTCCCTCTCCTTGTTTTTCCAAGGATTGAAAACTCAATCAACTAATGACCACTTGCCTTAGATGACCTCCAACCTTTACTTCTCCCACAAGATCTTCCCTGTTCACAAGAAGCAGGTCCAAGAGGACATCTTCCCTTGTTTGCTCCCTCATCAGTTGTGTCAGGAAGTTCTCTTTTACACACTCCAGGAACCTCTGGGACTGTGCTCTCTCTGCTGTGTTATATTTTCAGGAGCTATCAGAAAAATTGAAGTCTTCAATGAGCACAAGAAGCAGTGACTGTGAAACGTCTCCCAGCTGCCTATAAAAAATGACATCTGTTTCCTTATCCTAGTTGGGTGGTCTATAAAAAACTCCCACCACAGTATCTCTCTTGCTGGCTTTACACCTAATTCTTACCCACAATGAGTCAGCTCTGTCCTCACCTGCATTCATTTGTATGGAATCATACGTCTCTCTCACATAGAGGAGCTACTCTACCACCTCTTCTTCCTTGCCTATCCCTTCTGAAAAGTTGATAGCCATCAGAATCACAGAATCACAGAATCACAGAACTACCAAGGTTGGAAGAGACCTCATAGATCATCAAGTCCAACCCGTTACCACAGAGCTCAAGGCTAGACGATGGCACCAAGTGCCACATCCAATCCTGCCTTGAACAGCTCCAGCAGCATTCTGTTTGTGGGAGTCATCCCACCAGGTTTCTGTGATGGCTACCATAGCAAAGTTTTCCTGCCACACAACAGCCACCAGCTCCTCCTCTTTATTGCCCATGCTGTGTACATTGGTGTATAAACACTTCAAGGAGGGAGCCAAGTACACAGTTTTTAATATTGAGGAGTGATAGCCCTTCTGGTTATCTGTCATGCCACCCTGCATCACTGGCGCTGGGCTACTATACCCAAGGTTTTCACTGGCTAAGCCAGTTGTCTCCCCTTCCCCCTTTATGTCTAGTTTAAAACTCTGTCAATGAGCCAAAGTAAGAGGGCTTCTGGACACTAGTCCTTGCTTGCATTCAGTTTTTGCCTGATAGTAAAGGAAAGGGTGTCATAAGAAGGACGTCCTTGTGTAGGTCTGATGCCTTCCAGCATGGAATAGCAGCCTTGTGAAGGGAGACCTCAGCAGCCTTTTTATCTGCAGGCAATTTTTCAGCTGGTTTGTAAGAAAAGGAAAATTCACACCCATTGATTCATATTCTCTTGTTTGGGTTTTTAAAACAAACCCAGTTACCTGTGCGCAGGGACCCATTTGCAGAACAAGCACCCACCTCATATATTTCACGTACAACCTTGAGGGCTTCCAGTACGGTAATTCTTGTGCTGGGATGAGCCAATCTAGCACAAAACACTACACCTGCTTCGTTCTGCTAACAAATAGGTCTCTTCTCACTGAAGACTGCCTGACCTGACTTATTATACCCTCCCCATCAGCAGAAAGACTCATATCATCACTGGGCCAAAGGTGAATTGCCTGGAGACAAAGTTGGAATGAATTTTTTGCAGTCCCATTCTGCTAGGCATTCAAACTGCTTCATCCTGAGGAGCGAAGACCTTTAGCTCTGTCACATTTATATATGCTTATAAGGATGGAGCAAGTTCTGACTGCATATTGGCTCCGGGTGAATGGATCAAAACAGGTAAGACGGAGGAGAGTGGGGTTTGTCTCTTCTGCCTTTTGTTCAACAACACTATCACCAGCGGGAAAGAAGAGGCATGGAAGTTCAGTGCTGTGCTGATGCTCCCTACGCCTATTAACATATCCAGAGTTGAAGCTGTGTAGTAGATGTTAATAGTGTGATATTCAAGTGGATATTTAAATTAGCATACAGCGGTGGGTTATATGGGGAGAGGAAGGGAAATCACAGAATCACAGAACATTAGGGACTGGAAGGGACCTCAAAAGATGATCCTGTCCAATCCCCCTGAAATAAGAAATTAATGCTTGTATTTGGCTTCTACTCCAGAAAAACACGGAGATGCTTCCAGCCAATGCCAGTTTTCTGTTTGAAATGTTGCTCTGTATTTATAGTTTTCTTAATCCCTAAAGCAAAAGAGGCTAATATTCATTTAAAACCCAATAACAATTAAAACCCCCAATAACAATTAAAACCCACAACGAGCAACTGCTGCAGCTTTGTTTATTGCGCGCATAAATAATCATACTTCAATGAACATGTTAGCGTCTATGATCTCTTCCCAGATTAAGGTTGCCTCGAGACTGCTTGCTCTGGCTACTGTAAATGTGACTTGAGTTATGCTCAGGAAAATGTGTTTTACATGCCGGGTTTGGAGTAAATTATTTTCTTCTAATATACCTACACAACTGTCACAAGGAATTACACTGCAGATTTAGTGATGTTAAGTGTCAATTGTAATTTGGTGACAGCCATTTTATTGGCTATGCATATTGCTCTGCGAGGACCTGCTTCTCAGTATGGAGGCCACCGTATCATTAAAAACCAGTGATCCTTCACTGATGACATAATTTGACTGGCAGAGAGAGGAGCAGTGAGGGGCTTGCTTCCACCTGCATGGAATCTGCTGTGTGTCAGAGATGAATTTGCCTTCAAATTAGAAACAGCATAGCAGACTGGTGGCTGTGATTTTGCTTGATTTCTTTTAAGGAGTTTCACCGGAATGGTTGCTGAGCAGCTGATAGGAGTCTGCTTTAATATGTCAAACATATATATTATGCAGCCTGTAAACATTTCAAATATTTTTAGCCACAGCATACAGTGAGTTATTGTGAAACACTTTCAGCTGAATTGAGCCCATGCTTCTCTTACCCCCCTCCTCTTTCTGCAGATCCATCCATCCATCTGTCCGTTTATCCATCCATCCATCCATCCTTCCACTCATCCATTCTTTTGTCCACAATTTTGCTTCTGCCATAGGCTCAGGGTATTAAATTTATGTGTTAAGAAAAAAGAGGTGGTGGGGGGGAAATATGTGTTAACATAAAACCAGTGTTTCAACAGATAAAATAAATCATACGAGCTGAGTAAAAATTTAGAGTAAGAGCAGAACCATAATCGTACATTCTGAAAATTTTATAAACTGACAATTCAAGTTATGTGTTTTATGCTAATACACATAGTGGTAGGTTCTAACAAACTGTGATTCACACATAAAGAGTAGGGAAGTCGAAGGTATTATATATGTAATATCTATTTTTCACATGTACATCTTTATATATACGTTATGTACTTATTCTGAGAAAGAGGAAATAGATTCCGAGACTTTCTTAGCAAATTTAAATCAATATAGCTGCCTTTCCATTTTCAGTATTTAAATTAAATTTTTCGCTGCAAGGCACCCGGGAAGGAACAAAGCAAAGTACCTTAAAAGAAAGTGTTTCCCTAGTAATTTCACCTCATTTCACACCTATTTGGCAGCTTTTCTTAGCCAATTGGTTTCATTGAAAATGCTGACAATGTTCGCCCATTAGGATTGTCCTTACCGTAAGGTATGCTTTCCTCTTAGATTCACTTTATTAACTTTAAATGTAGAAAACAACTTTTTTTCCTCTTTTTTTTTGTCTTAACACTATCAGCGTTCCTCAACATATACTTCCGTCTATCTCCCTCTTTTATTCCCCACACTGCCTGTTCTACTTTCTTTTTCTTTTTCTTTTTTTTGAAAAATCTTTACTGAACAATAAACAGCATAAATTATTCAGCCAATTTCAGTCCAGTTGCATAAATCATACTCTAGCAGACATGCTACTTATGACAAATGCTTTGTCTAAGAGAAACATACCACGGAAGGTTTAATCAGAAGCTCTAAACATTTCAGACTTGCTCAATTTTATTCTTGGCAAGAAACGCTGGTTCTTTTTTTTTTCCTCTCTAGCTTCCAAAGCTTTGGGGGAATGTTCATTTTTTCCCATGAGAATACCGAGGCCATTTTTACCCGCTCCAGAAAAGGGGAGGGTGTTAATAAAAGAGCACTTTCCTCAAGAAAAATTCAAATGGGATTGGCAAAACTTCTTGCTCTTGAAAGCTCACTTCAGAGGGAGCCTTGGATGCTTTAAGTGCTCCCTATATGATGAAGTATCGGGACTTGCGCGCTGTCAGTTTTGAAAGCATATGTCCGTGTATGAAAACATAACCTTTTATGGGATAAAAGGTTTCTTAAGATTTTATTAGTACCGTTTAAAGAAAACAAAAACAACCCCACCTCCAACCTAAATTAATGCCATCATGTTTTTTTGGTGTGATGTTTAAATAAGTCCATTACATACTTGGTTAAAATCACCATTCATCTAAATCAATATCCTCTTGTTTTGCTGTAATGCTTAAGTAAGTCCATTAGATATGTGGGCAAAATTACATTTCACCTAATTTAGGATCAAGGATTTATACAGCTGTGGCAGGGGGATTGGACTAGATGATCTTTTGAGCTCTGTTCCAATCCCTTATGATTCTATGATTCTATGATGTTGAATAAGTTGAAAACTTAGGTTTGTATATTAAATGGAAATTTCCATTAGTTCTGAGGAATTGTTAGCTTTGTTGTCTATTCTCAAAATTATTTTGAAAGCATATCTTAGGATCGTAGATTTTATTGGGTTGGAAGGGAACACCAAAAGGCATCCAGTCTAACCCCCCTACGACAAGGAGGGCCATCACTCACTAGAACAGAGTGCCCAGAGCTCCATCCAGCCTGACCTGGAATGGCTTCAGGGATGGGGTCTTGACCACTGTTCTGGGCAGCCTGTTCTAAGGATCCCCCATCCTCAGATTCAGGAACTTTTTCTTCCTGTCCAGCCTCAGTCTGACCTTTTCTAGCTTCATATTCCTTGTCCTTTCACTACTTGCCAATCTTCTTCACTGTTAGGATTGAGTTTTCCATGGCACTGCTGTAGAAGCCTGGACGCTTATGGAATAAACATTCCATACCCTGGCACACTCTCCATGTTAGTAGCTGTATCTTAAAGAGATCTTACGTCGGGTTCATTGAGGGTGAGAGAGCACTGGAAGGGGCTTCCCATGGAGGCTGTGGAGTCTCCTTCTCTGGAGATGTTTAAAACTCACCTGGACAGGTTTCTGTGTGGCTGGACCTAGGTGATCCTGCTCTGGCAGGGGTTTTGGACTAGGTGATCTTTTGAGGTCCCTTCCAATCCCTGATGTTCTGTAATTCTGTGATTCATTCAAGGATTTTATTCTGCAACTCCAGTTAATATGGTTCTGTTTCATTGACTGCATTACTTTTGTTTCAGCATCTTCTGCAGTCAGCTGAGGATCTGGGAGAAGGCTCTGCTGGCTGGTTGGCTACCTCTTGCACAACCAAGAAAAACATTCTCAAATCAAATTTATATAAAACAGCAACCTGAGAAAATGCTGGGACAACAGAATGGTGGGAAGAGAGTTGCAGATAAACTACTGTGATCAGCACAGTGAAAAGCTTGTGCACAGTTGTGTGAACACAACACAATTTAGGAAGAGTCTTCAACTACAGAGCAGAACATTTAAAATATATAGGCTTGGGATGCAGCTGACCTTATCTACCAGATTAAAACAACCCCAAAAAGTTACCCTATATAGAAGCAAAATAGCTAACATGTCATTTTATTGCAGAGTTGTTTTTGTTATTTTAAACTTCTGGCTGAAATGGAGACAGCTGGACAGAGAAGGACCAGATGCGGAATGCCGATGCCGGTTTTTGTTATTTTAGGTCATACTTAGTCAGCACCAAATAAAAGGCAATGTGAGTATTGCATCCCATGTTAAAGCTCTGGTCTGCTGACTCTCATAGATGCTTCAGTGTAAGAAAAAAAGAGGCACTGCTGCACACGATGACACCAAGCTGTGTGGAGTGGTTCACCCATTGAAAGGAAGGGAGGCCATCCAGAGGAACTTTGAGCATTTGGCCTGTGCAAACTCCATGAGGTTCAACAAGTGTAGGGTCCTTCATCTGAGCATAGGCAATCCCAAGCACAAACACATGCCACGTGGTGAATGCACTGAAAACAACCCTGAGGAGAAGGAGTTGGGAGTGTTGGTAGATGAGAAGCTCAACATGAGCTGTTGGTAGATGAGAAGCTCAACATGAGCCAACAGTATGTGAAGGTAGTCCAGAATGTCAACCACATCCTGAGCTGGACCAACAGAAGTGCCACCAGCAGGGCAAGAGAGGGGATTCTTCCCCTCTACTCTGCTCTTCTGAGACCCCACCTGGAGTCCTGCATCCACTTTCGGAGTCCCCAGTACTTCTAGAAAACAATATGGATGTGTTCCTCTGTGACTTGGTCTAAGTGATCCTGCTGTGGCAGGGGGATTGGACTGGATGATCTTTTGAGATCTCTTCCAATCGCTAGAGATTCTATGATTCTAAGAAGCACATGGAACTGTTTGAGTGAGTCCAGAGGAGGTCATAAGGATGATTAGAGGATCTGGAGACTCTCTGCTCTGGGGATAGGCTGAAGGAGTTGAGGCTGT
Organism: Phoeniculus purpureus; assembly: GCA_028565055.1. Lineage (NCBI taxonomy): Eukaryota > Metazoa > Chordata > Aves > Bucerotiformes > Phoeniculidae > Phoeniculus > Phoeniculus purpureus. Next base: position 31,503,994 of record JAOXOE010000874.1, read on the forward strand.
GCAGCCTTGAGAAGAGAAGGCTTCTAGGGGGACCTTAGAGCAGCTTCCAGTCCCTGAAGGGTCACCAGGAAAGCTGGAGAGGGACTTTTTCTGAGGGACTCTGGTGCTGGCACAAGGGGGATGAGTTCAAGCTAAAAGAGGGGAAATTTGATGAGATGTAAAGAGACGGAGCTGAAGCCCTAGAACAGGTTGTCCAGGGAGACTGTGGCTGCTCCATCACCCCTGAAAGTGTTGAAAGCCAGGTTGGATGGGTTGCATAAACCTTTGACTTCAAGATGGTAAATTCATCTGACAAACATCTCCAGATTATATACATTTGGCTGTTAGCAGTCTTGTTTGCCTGTACCAGCCTACCCTATTGTGTGATGCTTGGTCTCGGAGGTATCATGCATTGAAGCTCGGTAGCATCATCACAGGCTGAACAAGTGTTTTTCTTTATTAGTTCACCTTAGTAATATTGCAAAAAGAAATCCAGAAGTATCACAAAGCTCCCATTATAAACCCACTGTCAGACACAAAAGAAAAACAGACAAGCTCCTCTGCCTAAATGACTCTTATTTCATGAAAATTAAAAACCAAACAAAAAGCAAACATGATATCTTGGGGGGGAGACCGAGGGAGTGTTCTCTGACATGTTTTGCTTCTCTGACATGTTTTGCTTCTCTGACACGTCTTGCCAAGTGCTGTGGCAGGGTTAGAGCACATGGATGTTAGAGCAGTGTGAAGAGCGTAAGGAAAGCAGAGTGACATTCCCTCTTGCTTACTTAGTGGCTCACACCAAGTCTTCCAGCCCATGGCTTCATTCTGTCACCGTGACCTGTTTTAAGCAGACTACTAGAATACTGTTAGAGCAAAGGGTTGTGTGAAAGGTTTAGATGTGGAAGCAGCTCAGTGAAGAGACAGAAGCTCAGATTGTGAGGTTCCTGCTGTGCAAAGTGTCCCTTGTATAAGCCAAAGTTTAAATTCCATGTGCACCAGTGGAATCACAGATTCACAGAATCACAGAACATTAGGGATTGCAAGAGACCTCGAAAGACCATCTAGTCCAATCCCCCTGCCAGAGCAGGATCACCTAGATTAATTCACACAGGAACACATCCAGGCGGGTCTTACACCTCTTGGTAACTTTCAATTGCATTGTAATTACTGATGGTCCCATAGCTCATGGTGATCAAAGTTCAAAAACAAGGGGTGTAAGTAAGCTGCAAATTAGGTGAAAGGGATCAATCCTGACTTTTTTAATGTATTATGTGAAAATTTTATCTCATGAATAAAGACCAGTAGATGTGATGGGTTTGAAGTGAAGAAGGGACAACATAAATTGGAGTACAATCTTAATAAAATGATATTTTCTTTACTATTTTTATATGTTTTCCCATTTGTTCTTTTCACATATTTTGGAGATTTGTGGAGAAGTTAATGACAATCCAGCAGATCTTAACATTAGAAAAGGCCAGGGCTATGAAAGATGTAGGTATCAAACCATCTCTAGGGTTCAAGCAAGGTTATACCCCAACTCCTGAAAAGGCTTTAAAAACCTTCAAAACATGTTACCACAAACCACCAGGAGATCCACATCCTGATGTGGATCAGGAGATCTATCCTGTTTTATGAAGTCATCAGTTCACTATCTGAGATTCTTTTAAGCTTCCTGTTGAATCCTGAAGCTAAACTAACAAAACTAAAGTGAGAAGACCACAAGGATGCTTTGGTTCCACCTTCCACAGACCTGTTCTAGATAAAGACTGTCTTCTGGCTGTTGACTCATGACTTCAGGTAAGAAAATAGGATTTTTTTTGTTAATTCTTATTTCCTTCCCCCAGAGGCTCACTCATGAGGGGATAAGCTTGGGACCTGGTCAGAGCCCTGTAATCTGTGAAGAATCACTTTTGAATTGGCCAAATCCTAGCTTTTCTCTAGGTAGACTTCTCCTTTATTTTCAGAGTTATAAGTGATGACAAAGTTCATTGTGCTCACTAAAAAGGTGATTTTTCATGCTAATACCAATTTTGTTCCTCCTTCACCTTCTGTTTATATGTTAGTGGGCAGGATCCTTGGCAGTTGTGTCAATTCATCAGGCAAATCACTTCTCTTTTCCTTGTAAATCCCACATTTGCCTCATTTTTCAGTGTTTTCTCAGTTACAGCACCTCTCATCCCAGTAGATCTTAAAACACTTGCCAGCTTAACACCCCCTGATGTACAAATGACTGCATTTCTCATAATTGTAGCATGGGATTTTAACTCGCTCTCATAACAACCTTGACAAGGCAACTTTGTTCTTTAGCTGATGTCTTTAATTGGGCACACACTGGATGTTAGGGTAGGATTAGTTGTGAGCATTTATTTATTTACTGCTGCTTTTTTGTTCTGAAAAAAGACAGTACTGGAACTCTTGCTACGAGAAAATTCATGTAAAGTCTTGGTATGTACCTCGAATTTGTAAAGACCTGAGAACCCCTAAATAGGGGATTACTTTTCAACAGTGTCACTTCAAGATTGGACAAGAAAACTGTAGGTTTTTATGAAAACTGGACAAATAATCCCTAATGATTCATGATTCTATGAAATAAGTACATGAACCTTCATTCAACTCCATGTGCTTGTGAAAAAGAGGGGGAAAAACCCAAACCAACAAAGATACTAAAAGAGTTAATGTAAGTTTTGTGAAAGGGAAGGACAACCTCCTCAAATGGAAGGTTGACCTGTTGTTACAGTTATGCCTGACTTTTTATTATTGAAGAGAGCTGACTCTTAAAGCTTCTATAGTTCCTGAAGTGCCATGGGGTAGCTTTATAGGACATGAAGAGTGGGTGAGGAAACTGTGGCTATTTAATCTAGAGAAGAGGATGCAGAGAGCGGACCTTATAGCTTCCTACAGCTACCTCAAAGGAGGTTGTAGTGAGGCTGTTGCTGCACCTCTTCTCCCAAATTACTAGTGATAGGCTGAGGGAAAATGGCCTCAAGTTGCATCGGGGAGGTTTAGACTGGATCTTAGGAAGAAATTCTTTCCTAAGAGAGTGGTTGGGCACTGGAACAGGCTGCCCAGGGAGGTGCCAGAATCTCCAGGAGCTGTTTAAAAAACGAGTAGCCAGAGCACTTGAGGCCATGGTCTAGGGGTTAGGGAGCTATTGGGATGACGGCTGAACTTGATGATCCTTTCCAGCCATAATGATTCTATAATCCTATGATTCTAAGTTCTACACCAGCAAGAGGAATCCAGCAAAAGGCTCCAGTCTCTGAGCTGTGATCAGTAAATGAGATGTACGTGTACCCTACTTAGATACATTTGATATTTAACTAACTGTAGATTCCTATTAATGGGCCAGTGTCATCAAAGAAGAATCAGTGAATTAAAAACACCTTGGCATCTACAATAATGTTGGGTATGAAGAATTGACTCAAGATAGGGAGGATGAAGGAGTTTTTGGCAGGACTGTTGATTGGGACAACTCATAATCATTGACTGGCCACATATAGAATCATAGAATCATTAAGGATTGGAAGGGACCTCAAAAGATCGTCTAGTCCAATCCCCCTGCCACAGCAGAATCACATAGACCAAGTCGCACAGGAACACATCCAGGCGGGTCTTACACCTCTCCAGTGACGGAGACTCCACAATCTCCTGGGCAGCCTGTTCCTGTGCTCTGCCACCCTCACTGTGAAGTTGTTCCAGGAAAGATCTGTGAGACCAGCAGGGTGATACCTTTAGAATGTTGACTGTATTAATGTAAGCATGTTCCCTTTGCAGTGCAGATAGGGTGGTTGGAGATTCCTCAACTATGAGTTCTAGACTTTTGTTGGAAAGTGGAATTCCCTAGAGTGCAGAGATTTGTGAAAGCTCTTTGTTTCAGCATGGAGTCAACAGTGTCAACTCAAACTCCTCAAAAAGGTGAGTTAATGGAGTCTGCTGTGAACAAAGAATAGTTAATCTACCCTAAACTCCTGGCTGGTGTACAGAGGGAAAACTCTTTCTAGTTACCAACAAATGACAAGGGAAAAGGATAGGGCCAGGGATGATGGACACAAACTGGCCCCAGAACTCAGGCTGCCCAGAGACTGGAGTCTCTTAATCTGAAGACATCCCAAACTTACGTGGATATGTTCATGTGGGATCTGCTGTAGGTGATCCCACTCTTGGAGGGAGATTGATCTAAACGGTCTTCAAAGACCCCTTCCAACCCCTACTGTTCTGTGAACGTGGGACAAACACCTAAGTGGAGTGACACCTCTAGCTACACAAACATCTGTCAGTGCCTTGACTCTCATTGCATGTAAACTACCAGAAACTTTTCCTTCGATTTATGTTGTAGAAATAATCCTAACTACAGTAGAAGTGCTTTGCAAGAGCATGGATGGTTTTGAAGTTCTCTGAAGGTGTAAAGTGCCTTAATGATGCTTAGAACTTGCTCTAGCTACAGTCAATAATTATTCATAGCAGCGTAAGAACACTTTCCTGTAATGTACCAAACCACCCATACACATTTTGTGAATTTGTTCATGTCAGGCTTCTCATCTGGACCAGAGCAGATGGTTCTGAGCCAGGAATATGGTCTGTAAAGATGGCAAGAGTCCATGGATGGAAAACCCCTAGAACAAAGCTGTAGCTCTTCCAGTAAACCCTTTCCTTGGCTTCTATCTCCAGAGAGAAAATGTCAGTGAGGACACACAGCTTTAGAGGGCAACCTCTGGAAACCCACACCAGTAGGTTAGAAATCCTGCTAAATATTTCTGAAACAAAACTGGTTTATCTGAAGGATTATCTTGTTGTTGAACGTATTGCAGGAGCAAAGCTGATGCTACTCTTCAGTGCATCTGAACTTTGGGTTGCAGTGCGCCTACAATTTTAGGTTGTACTTCAGTGCCAAATAACAGACTGACGAAAAGGTTGTAAACCCCAAAATGAATTTTTAAATGATTATGGACAGACACACAAAATTTCCCCCTTTTTTTTCTGCAAATACTATCTCCCATTACCACCCGGTGTATCCCACATTGCTACTTTCCCAAAAGTCAGCATTCAACGATTACAGAAAATTAGCATCTCCACTTGAAATCCCTTGGCCAAACTAAAGGCCAAGTTATACACATGTAAGAACATTTATTAAAGTAATTAAAATTGCTTGGGACTAACAGAACAAAATGCTTAAGGAGAACTTACGCTGGCATATTTTTTTTCCCTGCATTTTCCTAAACAAAAGATTTATCATCTTTTACACAATGTGAGGTTATTTCCCTAAAGGTGGTTTGGCATATGGTCCCTGTATTTTAATACCCACTCACTTTGCATTGGGTGTGATACACTCTTTTCTGATGAAACTTGGAAGTTTTCGTTTGAAAAATGATGTGTCTTATAGATAGCACGGACTAAGCAATTTTAGCTATGGCAGAGCAATAAAAAACATTCTTACCATAGATTCATTGAAGGTGCAAGGACAAATATTAACCTTGGTAGGTCTATTACAGCACTTATTTAAAAAAAAGAAAAGAAACAGAAAAAAAGAAAAAAGGAAGGAACATGTTGATATTTAAATAGTCTCCTTGTCTTCGTATAAGGAAATAAATTTACAAACCTGAGTGCATAAAGGTTGAGGAGTAGGATGTTGTCAATATGTCTTAAAATATTTAAAAATTCAAAGTGTTTTTATATTTCATATTGAATATTTTCATATTGAATACTTCATATTCAAAATACGAAACTACCTAAGAGGCAGAAAAATTCCAGAACTAGACTTGTATAATTTTAGTAAAGAAATATGAGTATATTTACCTGTACTGATACGTAAACAGATTTATATATTTACTTCAATTTACACCTAATATATACACATATATACTCACACTTATATCTAATTATTTATATATACACTTAATAGTTACTTATAGATTTGATATTATATAGATTCTATATTTGATACTATATAGATTTGATATTATAGATTTGTCCCTGGAGGTGTTCCAGGTTAGGCTGGATGGGGTGCTGAGTGGCATGATCTAGATGTTAGATGTTAGGTTTACTTGGTTTATTTGGATTTAGGTTGGACTGGATGATCTTTAAGTTCTTTTCCAAACTTATCATTACTGTGATACTGTGATACTGTGATAACAGTATTTCTAAATAAATACTGTGAAAGGTGAGAGTCAGGATGATGGAACCAGGCTCTGTTCAGTGGCATCTAACGATCAAGGGGTAATGGGTGTGAGCTGGAACAGAGGAGGTTCCACATCAGTATGAGAAGGAACCTCTTCATGGTGAGGGTGACAAAGCACTGCAAAGGACTGCCCATGGAGGTTATGGAGTCTCCTTCTCTGGAGACATTTAAATCCCACATGGACATGTTCCTGTGTGACTTAATCTAGGGAATCCTGATGTGGCAGAGTGATTGGACTGGGTGATCTTTCAAAGTCCCTTCTAATCTCTAAAGTTCTGTGATCCTTCATCTTTAGGGCTCTGTGCTGGACTCTCTCCAGCTGCTCTGTGTCCTTCTCGAACTGAGTGGCCCAGAATGGCACACAATATTCCAGATGTGGTCTCTCAGGACAGAGTAGAAGGAGAGGAGAATTTCTCCCCTGCTGATCCACCCCAGGATGCTGTTGGCTTTCTTGGCTACAAGGTCCTATTGCTGGCTCCTGGTCATCCTTTTGGACACCAGGACCCCCAGGTCCCTTTCTTTTATACAGTTTTCCAACTGGTCAGTCCCCAATCTATAGTTGTACCTGGGGTCGTTCTTGCCCAGATGCAAGACTCTGCCCTACCCTTGTTGTATTTTATTAAATTTCTCTCTTCCCAGCTCTCAAACCTGTCCAGGTCCCTCTGAATGGCAGCACAACCTGCTGGGGTGTTGGCCACTCCTCCCAGCTTGGTGTTACCAGAAAACTTGCTGAGAGTGGTCTCTAATCCCTCATCCAAGTCATTAATGAATAGATTGAATAGTACTGACCTGATCATTTACTATATAGTTTTCATTGTTTTTTGGAGGGGGAATGGCTTTAATGAATGTTTTTATACTGGGGTGGAGAATCTGTCTCTTCCAGATACAAAAGGAAGCTGCAAAGTTTCTGCAGGAAGGCCCTGTGGGATTGAGATTTCTTAAGTGATAAAAACCTATGGGGTCATGATCTCAGGCTTGTTTTCTCCAGTCTGGATCCTAGCTGATCCCACTTTTAGAACTGATGTGCAATGCCTGGAGCCTGGCATGGAGCCAGTGATATCATTAAATCCTCTGTGCTTTAGCAAAGACCAGTTCCAGGCTAGGAGCTGTATTCACATCGACACAACTTCTTCAATACTCACAAGATGGAAAAAGGGAAAGTAAATGAATTATTCAGCAGTAAGTTTTGTAATCAAAGACTGAAAGTTTTTATTAAAACAAGAACAAAGCTCTTGCCATCAATTAAAACACTTCTGTTTCCATGTAAATGCTTAACAAAAGAAATGAAGCTGTTTCCAGCCCTTCTTGCAATGCATGAGGGGTTTCATGGTGAGGATGCTGAGACTTCAGCCCTATGTGTTTCTCTGAGTAGGTGGCTACCCTTGACCAAACAGGAGCCAAGTGCTCCTAACACTCCTATGGGATCGCAGCATCTGGCTTTGATGCTGGCTCACCACTTAAAAGTCAAGTTTGGCACCAGAACATCCACCCAAACCCCAAAATTTCACAGAATCACACAACGTTAAGGATTGGAAGGGACCTCAAAAGATCATCTAGTCCAATTCGCCGGCCACAGCAGGATCTCCTACATCTAGTCACCCTACTTCTCCTTTCATCTAGGGTCAAAAAAAATCACAGAATCACTTTGGTTGGAAAAGGCCCCTGGAATCATCAAGTCCAACCACCTACCCTACCTTACTAGTTCACCCCTAAACCAGATCCCTCAACACCTCATCCAAACGATCCTTAAACACATCCAGGGATGGCGACTCAACCACCTCCCTGGGAAGCCCATTCCAGTGCCTGACCATCCTTCCTGTGATGTCAGTTCATAGGCTGGACTTGATGATCTTAGAGATCTTTTCCAGCCTCAATAATTCTGTGATGGCCAACCACCAGAGTCCTGCTCTGAAGAAGATCACAGAAGGTCACAGAGAAACCTCTTTTGAAAGAGATCAGTCAAGTGTTCTCTTACAAAAGAGATCTCTGTCTGGCATCATGTTACTGCAGCATCCTTTGGTGATGGTGCTACTGTGTAGAATCTCTGGCAAGAGCTAAGCAGACCTGCATTCGCTAGTCTGCTGAGTCCTTCCTAGAACGGAGAGTGAAGATCTGGCTCTAGAGATCTGCAGCAGATGTCAAAACCACAGTTCCCACCCGTACACATCGCTGGGTGCTTCATTTGTTTTGTGTTTTCAGAGAGTTGTGTAATTGCACCCCCAGGTCCCCAGAACACACATTATAGTTTTAACAGAGCGTTGTCCTTGGAAAGGTTTCAAAGAGTTTCTGTGTATTTGCAGTATCTCTAGTTAGCACACTCAGTGCCAGAATGATTCATTTCCTGCCCAATGGCCAGTTGTTGTTTCTTACTTCTTTTTGGTTGTTGGCTGCGCCTCTGTGTAATGGGAAAAGCACTGCTTGGGGATAATGAAAGTGAAGGAATTAAACCAGCTAGTGCATACGGCAGAGAAGGGCAGCCACCAAAACCGGCTGGCAAACGCCAGCACAGAGCAGTGTTTAGTACTAGACAGCCAAGATCAGTGCCCACGTCTTTCACAGAATCATTAGGGACTGGAAAGGACCTCAAAAGATCATCTGGTCCAATCCCCCTGCCACAGCAGGATCACAAATCAGTTAAGTTGCAATCAGCTAAGGTCATGATTTACTTCTAGAGTGTAAGTTCCTGAGCAGTGTGAAGATAAAAAACCCCTCTGTATTATTGCTTAGTAATAGCCTGAGGCAGCTGCATCTGATGAAGTTTTTTCATAGAGGTTATTAGTCCAAATCTCATCTCCCTGCAGAGCGTGCCCTAGCAGGCATGGTGGGTCTGGTGCTCTCAGCAGGGATTTCCCTGCTGGTAATGGAAACAAAGGAGATGGAAGATGGGTAGAAGATGACAAGTGTGAGCAAGTAGCTACTGAAAGGGAATCACCTGAAACTAAGAGAGGGGACTAAGTGAAGCTAGAGCTCTGCTTTGCTTAAATTCATGTATATCATAGAATCATAAGGGATTGGAAGGGACCACAAAACATCATCTAGTCCAATCGTATATGATGCTGAATGCTCCAACATGGATTTGGGCAGGCAAATACATGCTCTCATGTGTAAGAACGACATGTATAAGTCAGAACAGCCTTACACCATTGCACACACTGCTGTCTTCTTGCCTCGCTCTGGCCATTCTCTGGCAAGGGGGATGGGACTAGATGATCTTTCGAGGTCCCTTCCAGTCCCTAATGATTCTATGATCCTCCAGTGCCTTCTGCTCCCTCAGAAATGTAGTCTTTGTTCAGATTGCTCCAGGACTTGAAGAGACAGTCACAGAATCACAAAACATTAGGGATTGGAAGCGACCTCGAAAGACCATCCAGTCCAATCTGCCCGCCAGGGCAGGATCACCTAGATCCAGTCACACAGGAACATGGCTGGGTGGGTTTTAAACGTCTCCAGAGAAGGAGACTCCACAATGCCCCTGGGCAGCCCCTTCCAGGGCTCTGTCACCCTCACTGAGAAGTTGTTCCTTCTCATATTGATGTGGAGCCTCCTTTGTTCCAGCCCACACCCATTGTCCCTTGTCCTATCATTGGATGCCACTGAGCAGAGCCTGGCTCCATCCTCCTGGCACCCACCCTTCGCATATCTATAGACGTTAATTTGCTTTAATATAACACACTAAAATAAGAAGGATGGTCTGTGTCAAGTGAATCCCAATTCTCCCAAACACAAATGACCATCCTGCTAATGGTTTTCTAAGCGCTAATGTTTTACAGGAGAAATCAGAGAGCTCTGACTTCAGAGGAACTCCTCCTACTTCTGATATCAATAGAAGCTCTTCAGAACTCATCAATGTTTGGCAGTCACAGAACCACAGAATCATTCAGGTTGGAAAAGACACCTGGGATCATCGAGTCCAAGCACCAACCCTACTCTACAAGGTCACCCATAAACCAGATC
>JAOXOE010000874.1:31519673-31569609 GCA_028565055.1 Phoeniculus purpureus
GACCATGAGATGGAAGGTTGTGTCCTGTTCCTGTGTGTTCCCTTACTGCATGACTGTGAGTTGTCCTGCTGTTTGACACCTACTTGTGCCCTTCAGTGTGTGTGTTTATCAGGCAAGGACTGTGGAGTTTTTATTCGTGTGTATATTTAGGGTGGGAAGATATTTTCATTTTTCTGGGGCATCAATAGAGGAGGAAAACAAATTTATGTTAGCTGTAAGGAACTGTCTATGCCTTGCCTGTAAATGCAATTCACACGAGTGTTAGACTCAGGTGGAACATTAGCTCAGATAATTCCCTCCCTCTCTCTGTAGCACTTTCAGGTGCTGAAATGTGATATTTTTCTATTCTTAGATTTGTTAGGACCCAAGGTGAGTTCTCAAGGAAACCATAGTCCCTTACCTGGTTGTATTTCTTCATGTTTTCTTTAGAACCGTAGTCATAAGCATGAAATTGGTCTGTGTATATTAGCTGTTAAAAAGAACAAGGAAAATGTAAGAGTGAGAGACCATGGAGCAGAGCACAGGAAACATTTTCCTGCCTGCTATTGAAGTCAAGACTCAGGCTTCTGTGAATTACCCACCGTGGATTGCTCCTGCCCTTTGGTTTCAGGCTTCTTGGGATACTGAGGATGGCATGTCAGGTGGATGGTTTAACCACCTCTCCCCTTGCTAGCATTCCCTCAGGACCCTCAGCCACGATCCTTGGTGTCCTTTGTCATTAAAATTTCTCTTGACTTACCTTAGTTAGCTAAAGTTGGGATCCCCACTCGTGAAGCTGTCACATGGAAAGATGACCTGGATATCTAGACTTCGACAAGGCTATTCCTACTCTAGTGTGATATAAGACCTGTCTTTACGCATCCTGTCTTTTCTGCACACAGGAGTGGCAACGCTTCCAAAATGTTTGGACTTAAAAGCGTTTGGCTGTAGATGACCCATGCTCTGACAGCAGTTCTGAGGTAGAACATTAGATACAAGACACTAGTCTTTTTGCATCTGGGGGGTGTGTGGTTGTTTTTATTTTTCACACAAACCTGACAAGCAGTTTCATTTCTGAGTGGGTATATGTAATGCAGGGTGGGAGAGAGTCAGAGTCTGCCAGTTTAGAAAACTTTTACTTCAGGGCTTCAAATAGCCTTGGGTATTTTCCTCTACCTTGAGAATCTGTATTCGTTTTGTAGCCACCTGATTTTGTCAGAGGCTGGCAAAAGAAGCTGTAAAGCCACAGTCTGTCAATGGTTTGTTCCCATTTACTGGCTCTGGGTAGGTGTATCCTTCTGGACTGACTTCAAGGGACTTTAGTCAGGGGTGTCCTCAGGAGCACACCCATATTTAAGACCCTGAAAAGTCTTTGCAGAAATGGAGCATCTGCCTATAGGATGTATGCAGATATAACTTGTATATGTGTACTTGGACATATGCAGTGATGTCTTTCTTGTCTTGAGCTGTCTTGCCCTGGTCTGATTCAGACCGTGACAGAACAAGCTCAGATCATAACTGATAGTTACTACTCAGTGAGTAAGTAGAAACTCACTTTCAGAGAACTGGAATCCAGATTCTAGACAGTGGAAATTGTGACAAAAAGAGCTTTGGAAGAAGATGGCTTTGGGGTAGAAGGAGCAGCGTTCCTTGTCATATGCTGTGATAGTATAAGGCAGTTCACCACTTTACCTTTGTGTCTGCAGAAGCATTTGTGCAGTTAACTGGCTCTGAGAGGTGATCCAGACTGCAGTTAACCCCCTGAGACAACAGCTTTAACCTTCTTCACTTCTTTGTCTGGCTCATCCTCTGGCTGCTGAACTCACTACTATCCTTCCACTGCCTGCCACCCAGATTAAGTTCCCCTCTGCAGCTTTCAAGGCAAATGTCTTCATTAATAAAGATGAAGCCTGGAAGATGTTAGAGCCCAAGAGGCAGAGAGGCCTAATATGCCTTGTGGAAATCTCTGCACTGGATGCCAGAGGGGGTATCTGGTGAGCCAGAGGAACCAGAGCTCCCTCTGTGGCAGGCACACATGAGAAGATACGATGGGCAGTTACCCAGACTCACTATCTCTGGACTTCCCTTAGGCTGTCAGTTGCATAAAAAGCATACACCAGCACATATTTATACCTGATGCCAATGAATAATGTTCTTTACTGATGTTCCAGCAGGGGAATGTCCTACATATACATCTATTCGACTCTGGAGAGAAAGCAGAAGTGTTATAAATGCAGAGAGAAGTGCTGTGTCAGAATAAACCTCAAAAGTACTCGAGCAACATACTGCTGTTGTGCTAAAACCCAAGTTTAATGGGCTATTCTTCAGTTATCTATCTTAAGAGTAGTTGGCTAATAGTGTACACCTACACTAAGATAACAAGTCTATTCAGTGCAGGTAGTGCTAGTGTGAGGTCCTATGTTCAGCAACAGTAAGGAAAAACCTTCCAGTCCTTTCAAAGAAGATTCTTCACAGCAAATTTTCATGCATGTGTAAGTCTTCTGAATATTTGATTTTCTCTTCACTGTACTCCTAGGGCTAAAGAAGCCAGTTTAGAGAATAGATTGCTTTTATTTTCTGTTTATATATTTATGGTTCTATAAAGGAGATGGTCCAATTCCATCTCGCTAGGTTCCTTCTCAGACTTGTTATCTTGCCCTGAGAACTATGTTAGTGACTGAACACATGCCAGGAAAGATACCTAGTGGTTTAGCTCTGCAATTCAAAAGGGCTGCAATGGCTTTAACTGCACTTGTGTTGAACCTTTGGTTCTGATTGCTTTCCTATATGTGCTTTTACAAGTAGTTATGGATGGGGAAAATACAGGCCAGCTTCTGAATAGTTTGGCCACTGTAAAGGGGATTTAACATACACAGCATCCATACATTGGCTGGCATAGGGAGAACTCTCCCACCTCTCCTGTCTCCTCTGACTAACACACCAGTCTTTGTGAATCCCACTGCGGGTGTTTGCACTGCTCAGGTACAGTGCAAAAACTTGCTGAAACTCTACATGTTATGGATTAAGCTGTTGGTCCCAGTTCTAACCCTCGACAGGGTAACAAATGTGGGAAAATGAGCCTTACGGTAGTTCTCTGGTATCAAGTTCTGGTGCAAGTAGTCTGAAAAGTGGGAAGAGAAAAGGAGTTTTTTTCTTGTCTTGTCTTTATTCCAGTGTTCAGAGGATCCTCGGGTGCACATGCTCAGTAAAGAAACTGGGAACTGTGTTTAAAAGGGCCAACACCCATTGGCTCTTTTAAGAAAGCATAGGCTTGTGACTAAATTCTGGTCAGCTTAACCCCAAAAGAGGGCGTATCTGTTGACATATGCAATATAGCTCTAGACTGAATTCAGTCCTTTCCTTCTGGAACTGGAGTGTGCCCAGCTGTTGGTCCATCTGTCATTAGGTCTAGTCCTGTTTGGTGCTGTTAGCACCATGCAGTATTGCTGTCAGTCTCTTGGACAGTTGAGAACTACATTGTGGTTTGTGTATGTTTATCTACACGATAGTTGCTAGATAAAGGCACACAAACATAGCTTCCAAAATCCCTTTAGTTTTACTTTGAGTAGGTGTTCTCGTATATACGTACCGTGTTCAGATTTTTTATGCTGCCTCCAGCTATGTAACAGAGTACATGGGCACAAAACCTATCCAGACTTGCACACAACTGTGTCACGGGTCCTTTCAGAAATCCAATCTGGTGCATTGCTCCTTTGCAGCCAAGTGATAACTGAGGGAAGGGAAAAGCACAACATCTTTTGTTGTTGTTGCTGTTCTTACAGGAGTGTTTAATGCAGGAAACCATTGCTAGTAGCTCAGCCTCCTAACTCAGTATTCAAAGACTTGCTGAAACCGCTTGCCTTTAAAACACCTTATTTACCACAGTGCATCACATATCCTTCCTTCTTCATATTATTGCCATCAATCCTGGAGGAAGCTGTCCTTCCATTTCTAGTTCAGAGACCTCAGTGCTCAATCTTTTCTGAAGACCCAGAGATTGTTATGGCTGCTATTGCAGCTCTGGCTTAGCTCCTGCTGCATGAGGCTAGCAAAATACGAGTTAACAGCAAGGGTGCTGTCACGAGACAGAATTTCACAAGGCTTCTGCTTCCCTGGGACCTGCTGGTACAAGCCCTATACCTCCAGTATTTTCCCCACTGAAGTTTGGGAACACATTTTTCAAGAGTACTTGATTCATACCGGGTCAGTATCAGCACATCGCCCGGCTGAGGACATTTTCTCTTAAAATTGGTGAAGCCTGTGAAGGAATAATAGGTGTTCGGCCTCACAGAAGGAAAAAAATTACATACCCTGATCAATGGTTCAGGAATTTTTGCTAACTTAATCAAAGGGCTTGTAGCATGTAAGCATGTGGTTACTGGGCCCAGAGCATAGAACATTTTCACCCGTTTAGCCAGTTCAGGGTATGTAGAAAATGCTATGAAACCTGCAAAACAAGAAGAGACGGCCTGAGTGAGTAAATAGATCTTGCACAGCAAAATAAACAAGCAGTAGGCAGAAAAGCATCTGTGTTTGTCTGTGCTGCATGTTTTACCCAAGGGAAATGTTGAAACTAAGACCTGAAATTGATTTTATTTGGGTGGCAAAGATTATTCTGAGGTTAAAGGTATGTCTGCTTATTGCCTTTATCGGAACAGCTTTGGTAGGCAATGTGTAAATGAACGTTTTGTGATTAAAATCAATTCCCTATCGAGTTCAAAAAGCTCTTATAAAAATAAATTTTTCATATTACAGTCTCTAAAGGTCTGTTTATATTTATGCTTCCATGAAAATGTATCATAATTGAGCGAATACTAGAAACTTTACAACTGATTCTTTGCACCAAAGGCAGCTGCAGAAGGTTTAGATGGTCAGCTTGTTTTGCCAGGAGACTCTTCAAGTACTCACATGAGAGGAGAAGAAGGAAAAGGTCTGGAGCTGTGCCAGTACATGATATTCTGACATACCCTTCTCTTTTCTTCTGAGTCACTTAATGGGCCAGCAGTTGCTTGTTTCTAATCAATGTCAATTCATGGATTTACACATAAACCATAAACACCAGGAGCTTTCAGGTGAAGTTAAAAGAAAGTTGCATTCAGAGACCATGAAGTGAGTTAATACTAAAGACTGGCCCTAAGTGAAAGTAAGTTATTAATGTAAGTTTTTTTCTTAATTTAAATCTCTCTCAGATTTTTTTTAAACAGAATTGTGGCCAGTTGTAGCCACACATGAACTAAGCCTTAAATGACAGGAGTGCTGCTAAGTCACATGACCTAGTAATGCTGAGCTTCTTTTTCCTTGGGTTTTTTTATATCTTATACGTGATGTTTTATCTTTTTTTCCACAAGAAAATTAATTGTATGTCTTAATACAAAATATGAACTTAATGAAAACCCTGTTGCTGAGAATATAAGAAAAATACTTAGTGCTGGTACCTGAGGTACCCAGTGAATAACGACTTTTATGTCTCTAATTTTAAAAGTTGGATAATATTTGATCTTGCTATTAGGTTTCTCTGCTTATTAAGGAAAATCAAAGCTGTTTGTACAAAACTATTACATGTTTTCCAAATCTCATATTGGAAGTCACTTTTAAGTTTTCTAGGTCTCCACAAACAAGACAAACAACTGACTCAATAGGGCGACTAACCTCCTGACCAGATAGAAACACAAATGGATGTTACCTGCTGTTGAGCCCTCAGAGTGACCAACATAGTATACATCCTTCTGTCCAGTTTTATTCATGATGAAGTACAGCTCTGCTGGAATATCGTATTTTCCCATTTCATTAAAGCTAGAGGAGAGAAACACAAGAAGCAACAGATCGTTTGGCTCCCACCGTGTGAGTTACTGAATGTCTACTTTGTTCACTGCGCCAAGATAGACCCTCTGAAGATGAGGTGACACACTTTGTCTGCATTTTTGCTTGAGCTGGGGAAGGGAGCAGAGGGACACAGCAGTACAGCTGGGCTGTCTGATGCCTTGAGCTCTCTACAAAAGAGGCCCTGGTGTCATCTGTTGGCTGCAGCCCTTGGGGATCAGAATTTTATAAGTGATTTTGTGAGTGTGCCCTACAATACACATTTCTCTCTTGGCTGAATTCAGCTGTGAGTGATCAGAGATTACTGTTTCAGCTGAGTTGTTGCTCCTCTTCTCATAGTACTGCATCCATTTTCCTCAGCATCTTATTTCATTTCCCAGTTTCTGGAATCTCTTCAGAAAGTTCTCCCACCTCTGGGTAGTAGTAAATGTACTGCTTCGTCTGTTTCTTTGCTATTCTTGGTTGCTGCAGACCCTGTTCTGATGCTTGTTTAGGTTAAAAACATGAGGTTGAAGCTACTTAGTCCCCTCAGAGTTTCTGTCTTGAGTAATTCTTCATCTACAGAGTACCTGAACTGCCAGAACTCTTTCTGGCTGGGATTAAGGGTCTTGTGTTTTAAAGACCAAGTGTTTCCTCGGCTGTTTCCCATCCAGACATCATAACCAGCATCTGCGAGGATGAAGCCTAGGCTGTTGTTGGGCAGGTTAGAAATCCAGTGGGTAGCATCTCCTAGGAAAGCATGCTGTAGGAAGACTACAGGCTTTTGCCCTGGAAAAGATGAAAGTATTCTTATATTGGAGCAGTACTTAAAGTGTGTTTAAGGTTGGAGTACAGAGTTCACTTTGTTAAAGATTTTAAACCTATCCTTCTTCAAGAAGCTCTCTGTAGAACTATGCATAGATACGGTCTAAGAAACCTAAAAGATTTACTCCATGCAAGGAAACATGTCATTATATTTTGATGCCATTTCATGACAGATCTGGCAAATAAAGAACTCCATGAGGAGGTCTGTCCTGCCATCTGTTGCACTGGAAAGCCAAGTAAAGTTCCCTCTATTGAGACCACGTATTCACAGCTGAAAACTGCTGAAAGCTTAACAATATATGGGAGACAAAGAGTAATTCACCTGAAGAAGCACTTCTACCTTTAGGTCTACTCAGTAGCCAGCTGAGCAGGGCTGAAATGCCCCTGATGTAACTTTGGTTCACCTTAACCTGAAAGTGTGGCTGGTCCCCAAGGAAGGAGATCCAAATAGGAGGAGACATCCAAAATAAGTTGTTGTTTTATTCTAGCAAAGAGTACTAAGCAAAGTGGCAGTATCTGGAGTACATCTAATTCCCAGCAGGAATTTTTACTCCATTCAGCAACTGTGATGAAACAGATAAAATGCATTTGCTTTTCATTTGTGACCAGATTACTTATCATCTTTCCTAAGATTATGTCTGTCCTTCAGAAGGTGAAGAATTTGTATTCATATGCCAAATATGACAGGATCTGTTGTCAGGCTTATATTTTAAACTCATATTACTTGGGTTGTTGATACAAAACCTCCCTAAATCAAGCCTACAAAAGCCTCCTGCAGCCCACATGAGGGAGAAAAATTGCATGTGACAAATTTACTAGAAAAGTGTGAAATAAGGTCAGACAATGAATGTGTGAACTTCAGGTGGATCCACAATTCAGACCACATTGCTGACTAGGTGCCCTTGCTAAGATGGGATCATGCCATTGCACGTGCAAAGGAGAAAGATGGGGGACCCATGGAAAAGTCAGCTCCCAGACCTCCCTTTTGTCCTCTAACCATGTCACACCTGTATTTCTGCTGTTCCTCCCAGCAGGAATTCTGTAAACACCAAGAATATATCCATCCTCTGTGGGAACTTCATATTCCTCACTGGGGTATCCATGATATCTGATAATTTCACTCTGTGGGAAGCCAAAGGAGAGTTTGTGAACAGGCAAGGTGTTCTTTTTTGGAGGGTAAGCAAGCTGAGCAGTGTGGATGTGGGCTGTTGTGTGATGGCAGAGCAAGGTGTCTGGCCACAGGGACCATGGCTGAGAATAAGTACTCCAGGTCTTGTCTGTGACAAGGTGCATCAAAGTCTTCTTCAGACTTGCTTAGGTGGTAGAGGTCTGGTATTTGGCCTCACGTTATGGGATAAAGCAGAACTGTCCTGAGGGACCCACCTTCTGGGAGAGAGTGTGTGGTGTGTTGCAAGGTTGATATAGACAATACATTTCTAGATAATAAATATGGATATAAACCATGCCAAAATCTATGGATTTTTGTCCCCAATGAAGTATTTCTTGCTAAAGTGTGATTAGGCAAGCCATGCAGGCAAAGCAAACAAGGGTGTAGCATTTGTCACTAAGGAACTTATAAGACCAACTACACCTAATTTTGCATGTACTGTGAGGAAATCTTTGTTGATTCAGTCCAAGTCTTGGATAACTTTGTGTTATGAAAATGTGCTGTTTGAAGAAAGGGTTCAGCTTCCTTTGCCACCATATTAAGCAAACAGGTTGGTACAGAACAGGAGGACTTTTCTTCTCTCGAAACTAGAAACTAAAGACCAGGAACTTTGTCCCCACTGCAAAATAATAATTCTCTCTAACAGCTCGGACTTTCTGGATAGAAGCATCACAGTTTATTTTAGGCTGGTACTCCTTATCACAGTGCTGGAGGGATCTTTGTCCTCTTGCCAGGTTCACATTCTTCCCTTCTTTGTGCAGTAGCCAGAAATACCAACATGTGTTGAGAAAGTGACTGCAAACAGGTATCACGAGGCATGGCCCACCCTCATATTTATCACATATCTCTTGGGGTTTACCCTAAATTCAGGCAGTGGATGTCTGTTGTTCAGTTTGGTCTGAACCAGAGCATAAAGTCTGTGCTCTGGCCACAGTCCAACGCTAAGTGTGGTTGCTGGGATCAAAATCCATTAGCATGGATCTCTAGTGCCCCTCAGGAGGTTTTGGGAAGTTGCCTGGCTTTGGAACCAGAAGTAGCAGCCGGCATTCTCCATTGCGCTGCTACGTGTCTGGCCTCATGCAGTGGGTGAGAGTCACACGTCTTCCTAGCACCTCATTGCATTGCTGACTCTAACATTGGAAGAGGCAAGTTAGGAAATGTGGAAGGGCCTCTCTTAGCTTCCTTGTAGGGACTGCTAGTGATGAGGTGGTGACAGCAGTACTGGGAGAGAAAACTTAGAAGGAATGGGAGAGCAGTGACCCAACTTACAACGTTCATAAAGCATTCAGGGTTGCGAGTCTTCCTGAGCTCATTTGTGTCTGAATTCAGAGTGGAGGGTGTTGTGAATCCTGCTGCAAAGGCAACTCCTTGGGAGCAGAGCAGCACGAGGAGGCACCACATCTTGGGGCTGTGTAAAAGAGCACATGCAGGGGTGCTTGTGTTAGGAATAGAGTAGCATGGAATTCCACATGAAGACTAAGTGAGAAGTCTCCTGAAAGTTGTCTTAGGTCAGTTCCTCATGAAGGCGCCAGAATAAGTAGCTGTGTGAGGAGGGAGAGTCAACAGCTCATGCTGTGTAACAGGGAGGGCTGCAGAACAGGTGAGGAAAATTCTTGCGTGTACCATGTCAGAAGATGCCTAAGTACCTTGCAGATGACAAAGGAGCTGTGGTTGGTAGACAAGGCCAGCTCTTGGCATGAGTCTAGCAGAGGCTTGACAAAGAAGCATGAGTACCTGAGATGACAGTCACCCAGCTTGTCTGTCTTTATTTGCCTGTACTTCACTGCCAGCAAGAGAGGTGAGAGGAGAAGAAAGCGTAATTTGTTTTGTATTTCCTCAAGACTGAGGTGAGAGGGGTCTGAGATGGGTTATTTTCCCACCTGCTGTCTCTTCCTTTGTGATCAAATGCCATTCTTGGTGCTGATCAGTGGTGTGCTGCTGGGGTGAGGGATCAGTCAAGTGAGGCACATGAACAGTGGTGCAGGGTCCCGGCGTGGTTCAGGGATTCTGGAATGAGATGTAATGGGTTCAGGGGAACATGCTTACGCCAGATCAGTGCCAGCTTGTGCTTTCACCATAGGGTAATGTGCCCCAGATAAATTGGTTCCTCTGAAAATATGAAGTGAACAGGGTGATCGTGTGTGGCTCCTCGGAAGTCCCATGATTCAGCTCAGTCAACCTTGCCTGAACCTTTACTGAAATTGAGTCATCTGTTTACTATGCCTTGGGCTTCTTCACCAGCCCCTTATGGCCCACTTCTTCCAAGAACCTGCCCTACTATCCCCAGATAATTGGTTTTTTCCTATTGCTAAGGGACCTGTCTCTTTATCTCTTAGAAACAACTGTCTGTACTGCAAATCTCGCCTTGGTCATGCAGAGAAGAGACCTTGCACTTTCCTGGTGGTACCAGATTAGCTTTTCTGAATAGAAAATGTAGCACCTGGTTGTGCTGACTCCACCTGTAGTAAATATGCTTCAAGGCTTTACTCTTCGATTTCTAGAACCCAGTCAATGAGTACAGGAAGGAACTTTGCTCTCGGTTTCCTTCTCAAAACTTATTTTCAACATACAAATTTCAATTCAAACATTGTCTATAAAAGGAAAGAACAGGTTCTGCGTCCCAGAAAGTTGCTGATGTAAGACTACGAGTTAAAACTCTTTGGAGAGCAAGATTGGTGCTGACATGTTTAGTGCTCATTGCCTACAAAAGATCTTCGAGTAGATAGGACAGAATTCTTTCTTCTAATCTGAAGAACTGTACAAAAAGTATTTATCCATGAAGACTGTGCTTATAGACTCTGGAAAAGCCCTTATACATCTAATTGTTGTCGTATGCTGTGCCTGCATGTGTGCAGAGAGACTGAGGGTTGTGAAAAGTAGCAGCCATTCAGCAGGTGACCGTGTTCAGCAGTAGAATCCCTGGGACAAAAGGAAAACGTAATGCAGTGTAAGGCTTCAACTCATCAAGGTTTCTCATAAGATTGCCTCACTAGTAATGACAGGGAACATAATAGCTCTTGTGGGCTTGGTCTCCTCAGAAGAGGGCATACCTCTATGACCATAGTGTGTTTATGTTAGCTCACCGTTCTGCTCATCCTGTAATTAACTTTTAATGTCATTGGGAAATACCTGACAAGTTCAGCACTGAGACACAAGCCTCTAAGCTAAGGTAAGGTTCACAGGAGCCCCTGAGGTCTGTTTGCTAGAGGAGAGCTATTCAGCACAGTTAGTGCCTTGCTGGAGGGAGGGCAGGCTGAAGGTAACCGTTGTACGTTCAGAGCAGCCAGCTAAGCAAGGGTGAAGTAGGTAAATGATCAGTGTCCATGTAGCTTCCAGGCAGCCACAGCATGCATGGCTGAGCATCAGGGTTTGTGACAGAATTTTGTAGACCAGTCTGCTCTATAGTTTGTGTTAGGTAGTTAAGCAGACTCAGGGCACAAGTCTTTCTGAAACGAGGCAATGCTAGGTCTGCTAAACATGGACAATCCCATTTCGATGAAGAACAGATCTTGCCATACAGATGTGTTTCTGGGATCCGCAACTTCTACTGTGATGCAACACGCTGTCCTGTGAAGATTGTTTGAACTTGGAAATGTAGCTACAGATCAAGAGAAAATAAGAGAGTATTTTCTAAAAGTAATGGGGAAGATGAGCAGCAATTGTGGGAGTGAGGGCAGAGTAACAGAGAGATTTCTGTACTCTCTAGATGTCCTTATAGGAGGAGTTTTGATGACATCTGATTGGTTTAACCTTTAAGCCTCAGAAGTCAGCTAAGGGTTGGAACAAAGCAGCTTTTGGAAACACTCAAAATTTTAAACTTGGTATTAAAATCCATTTGATTCCCTTTGTATATCAAATACTTCTTAGTTTTTGTTGTCAAAACAGGAAACCTCAAAGCTACATACTCATCAGTACAGCATCGGGGTTGTTGTTTTGCTTTCTGCTGGTTTACTCTGTTCTAACGGGCGTAAAATATGCCTCTTCCTCCCTGCATGGGTAAACTCATTCAGGAGGAAAGATTTTCACAGCTTGTTTTCATACCACTACTGAGACTAGTTGAGACAGTGCAGAGGCTAAATTATTGCTCTTGTTAGGGCAAACTTTTCCCAATGCACTCAGTTATCACCTGGCTTAGCTGGCGTGGCTCAGACTTCCAGGTATTCACCCTTCAGTCAGATACAGCAGCTAAGTAATATTAGTCTTCTCAGGCCACTGTTCTCTCAAGCTCCAGGAATAAAGACAGAAGACACAAACAGCTGTTTTTGTCTAACAATAAGGAAATACTAGGCATGGTAAACTGTCATAAAAGATCATACGTAGAAGGAAAAAAGGTCAGAGAGAGAAATGTCCTTGAAAGTTCTTTAGATACTTTTAAGAGTTAGTGAAAGGAAGATACAAGACCTTCAGAAGTCATCCATCTAGCTTCATGCTTTAAGCAGTCTAGCATTTATTTCATATAAGCTGTAAGGTACATGCACACCAATCAGAGAGGCAACTGTGACTAATTACACATAAAAATCTGCCACCTTACTCACTGACAAAACAAACAATTGCATTACCCTGTAAAAGAAGGAGGTTCAGGTTATACACACCAGTGCAATACTGGTACTTTCATTCCCTTGCTCTCAGACTGAAGAAACAAGTAGAGGAAAATGAAAGTCACACTTTTTTGTCGTCTATCTTGATTTAACAAGCACATCTGTGCATAGCAACAGCTTTACAGGTCAGAGAGGCAAAAACGGTGCCTATTCCTACAGGTAACTGCACAAATCCAAGACAGATCATCTTTACGAAGACAAGCAACAAAGACCATGAAAACATGCACAAACAACTTACCTCTTCTTTGACTGTCCTGCTTGTAGTCTTCTGCTGCAGCTCCTGGTTTGTCTCCACTAGCAGACTGATTCACAGGCAGAAACCTGTGCAGATAAAAGGAAGTCAAAACACAATGAGCAGTTTGGGTAGTAGCCATGAGTGTTATGAGTTGGCAGCTTGTATTGTAAAGCATATTTAAGTGCTGATTTGGCAGTGCTTCAGAAGTGGGGAAATCTTTATGATGAAAAAGATCTTCCTGTTTAATTCACAAACCCAAAATGCATCATGGAGCAAGAGAGTTTAAGAAATACCTACAAGTTAGTGGTTCGAGTATTTAGCTGGAACTTGGGCGTTTCAGTTCCCTGAGGCTGTGGCAGACCTTGACCTTTACTATTGCTCAATCGAGGAGCTGCTCCAAATGTAATCTTTTAGGATGAAAAGGATAAGGTGTCCAGCTTCTCTCAATCTCCTTTCAAGAACATAGTAACTGCTGCTGCTTTTTTGCTGCTGCTTTTTTGCTGTTGCTTTTTTGCTGTTGCTTTTTTGCTGTTGCTTTTTTGCTGTTGCTTTTTTGCTGTTGCTTTTTTGCTTTTCATGATGTAAACTGTAAGTTAAACATTACAGAATGTCCTAAATCTGCATTTCAATGAAGAGCACCACTCATAAATCCTGTCTTATATTCTACATTAGTTGCTCAGTATTGACGTGGCTTCTGTTGGGACCCTCTGGTGCCCAAAAGAAGGCTTGAACACATCATATAACCTTTCTCACAGCGAGAGAACAAAGAAGGGTTCTTGTTTCTCCCAAGAAATTTCCATAAAGACAGAAAACATAGTATCTTTGTAGATCTTTGTCTGATTGCTGAATTAGTTGTAGTCAGCCTGAGGGCTCAATCCTCACTGCAATTGTCTTGATGATCATGACCAGAAAGATACGTTCTGTGTCCTTAGGCAGCTTGACTACAAAGTAGAACCCTTGTACATGAGGACCAGTCTTTTCAACCAACTAAGTCGTGTTTTCAGAAAAAAATTGTGTATCATCATGAACTGATGGGCATTTAGAACACCATCAGATGAAAGGGATGTGTTCTTGGAAACACTGCTACAAATAAAATTATGCTTTTGGTGATGGAGGAAGGAAATGAGTGAAATAAGAACAGGATGTCAGTGAAGCCACAGTAACAGTTCTGCTTTATGTCCAAAGTAAAGAACATTGGTTGGGACAGTAAGAAATGATAATTTTTCAGTGAAAAGCGTTATAAAATCATAGAATCATTAAGATTGGAAGAGTATCAGGAGGATGGAACCAGGCTCTTCTCAATGTCATCTAGTGATAGGACGAGGGGCAATGGGTGTAAGCTGGAACACAGGAGGTTCCATATAAATATGAGAAGGAACTTCTTCCCGATAAGGGTGACAGAGCACTGGAAGGGACTGCCCAGGAGTATTGTGGAGTCTCCTTCTCTGGAGACATTTAAAACCTGCCTGCATATGTTCCTGTGCGACTTGGTCTAGGTAACCCTGCTCTGGCAGGGGGATTGGATTAGATGATCTTTCAACGTCCCTTCCAATAATGTTCTTTGATTCTGTGATTCTGTGATTCTGTGAAGGTTGTCTCCTTCATGAACTGGGCCAGTTGAACACTCTAGACCTAAGCTCTGTGTAAGTAATTTGTTAGAAAGGAAAGATCTTGGCAAATATCCCAAAAGTATGAAGCACATTTGTCAGTCTTTTTTCCTTTTCATTTTTATTAGACTCATGTAAACCACAAGGGAAAAAACCCTTCTAATCACTGGGGCTACAAGTGGTTTGGTGGAGGAGTCAGGGTGAAGGAGTGTTCTCAAGCCAAGTGTTAACAACACAACGTTAAATGATTGCAGAGGGGATAAGTGGGTAAAGGAGAAACCGCTGAAGTCAGTGGGAGATTTGCACTTCCCGAAAGCCAGGATTTCATCCCAAGTCTGCTGCTGACAGCAGTGCTCATGAACATCTAAGAAAACATTACAGCATTTTGTCATTGTTTAGGTGGGAACTGGATGTGTCTGTGCCTCAGGAGTAATTCGCTATATCACCTAAACAACTTAATCATCTCAGCTTTTCATGTGTGCTGGCAAGACGCAGGTCCAGACGTCTGAGCAGGAAAAACACTCTAAATGCATTCGAACACCTACTGGAGGACACAAAAATATCTGTGTGGTGGGGTGGTTTCCAATTTATTTATTTATTTTCCCGGGGAATCCTTCATTTCAGCTGCACTGTTTTTGAACCATAACCCTGGTAATTTTCATCCTGCTTCGTAATGAAGTTCGCTGTTAGAAATCTTCATATTCTAGAGTAGGAAACAATAAGGAACTGAAAAATGAAAGCAGTTAACAGTTTATAGGCACAGCACTGTGAAATTATCATATTTCTGCAGTAGAGTTACTGATTTGATTGCCCTTATCTGCTTTCCTTAAATATAAGTTACATGTATGTAGGGAAAAAAAAGCCCAAAGCGATGTGTGTTTCATTCAGGTATCTGCCACCCTCTTTCTTATGAGGGATCTGAACAGGTCCAGGAGGGCACATGCATATATACGAACATTGAGTTCAACTTTTGAGACCAAGCAGAAACAAAAGAAAGAGGAAGTCCATGGCTAGGTAATAAGGCTACACTATAAACTTCTGCTCACCTACATAACCCTTATTTAGGATTGTGATGCAAATGGCATCATAACGGGAACCTTCGCTGCCTACTCGTCATTTATACGCATTCCCATACAGACCCATTGCAAAAGTCATCGATGCGGTTTCATAGAGTGATCCAGAGGACTGCAATTTTTTCTCCCCTTTCTTTTTATTTTTGAGCAGTCCAAACATCCCCATTAAACAAACCCAAACAGGATTCAGAAAGTGCAGGATTCCAACACTTTCCCCCTCAAGATCAGAGGACCGCTGTGCGTTCTCGCTCAATTTAAACAAAGTAAACGGCGGTTAGCATACCCTCCCCTAATGGGCACCCCCACTGGGGACATTGTTCGAGCACCACCACGGACACGTCCCCAGTGCAGCTGGATATGTAAACAAGGACATAATCCGCCTGAAAGAGCCCTTGCAGTTTGGCAGAGCTCGCTGTGTTGTTAACATATTGTGCCAAAGCCATAACAAAGCCATCATTTTAAAGTTTATTTGCAGCCCCTTATTAATCAAGACATTTTCCAGAAATTGCTTCTAAAAGGAAGGATCTTACAAAAAGTCAGCATTTGGGTTTCCAGTTGAATTTCTTTTTTGTTTTTTAACTTATCTGTAGCTTGTTACTCGGACTAAATCAGTGTTTAGTCCAACTTCAATCGAGACAGAAAACACATTGCTGTTATACAACGTCAGGGAGCCTTCTGGGTTTTCATTTTGAACTCTCTCCACGTCTTGCAAGGCCAATCAGCCCTTGGGTTGTAGCCCTTCACTAGTCTGCAGATAGGCAACATGCTCTTGGCTGGCTAGCAACAGATTCAAAACATTAGCAGTTGTATATTCAATACAATCACCCCGAACGTGCACAAGCCCCGCCGTAGGTGCCCCAGTGAAAACAAAACATGTAATTTTTGTTTCATTAGTTGACATTCCAGATTTTTAAAGTTTTCCTAGATTTTTAGGGGCAGTCATAGAAACAGCAGCATAACATTACGGGGAAAGAAGAAATTTTGAAAATAAGACTTCCCTGAGCCATCAGTCTGACTCAATCGATAGTTTGGGGTAAAACTGTACACAGAGGTAGGCACTGGGTCCACAACAAATCTTGTTATGTAGAAGACCAATCGATAACAAATTATAAATCTTCTTTTTGGAAAAAAATTGATCTTGGAAATTAAAGAGAAAGCTGTTTTGGATGCATTTCATAGGAAAATGAGCCAGAACAGAACAGGGGAAATGATGACTGGTTAAGTCTACCACTGAAAGTCTTTTCTGCAAATTGGTATTAACAGCATTTTCACTGACAAGGAACATTTAAAAAATAGGCTGTATTAGAAGAATTTTGGGGTGGGTTTTCTGTACGTGTTGTCTTGTTTAGTAATTATTTTTAATTTAGTTTAATTGGATTTTAACTTTCTCATGTTCTTTTAAAATTTAGTATTTTATTTCAGTTTCGGGGTTTAAGTATTTTTTAATATTAATTTATTTTTTATCTTTTATTTTCTTAGTTTAGGTTTTACTTTTTGTATTTTATTTTAAGTTTGGTTTGTGTTAGTTTAGTTGTTATTTTATTATTTCTTTATTATTTTATTTTAGTTTTATTCACGGAATAACAGAACATTAGGGATTGGAAGGGACTGCGAAAGATCGTCTAGTCCAATCCACCTGCCACAGCAGGATCCCCTAGATCCAGTTGCACAGGAACATGTCCAGGCAGGTTTGTATGGTTTTATTTTTATTACTTTATTTTAATTTTAATTTTATTACTTTTATTTTATAGTTTTTTTATTTTATAGTTTTTTTTCTTATTGTTGTTTATTTTCAAACTTGCATCATATGTTCAGTATATTTTGGTGTTTCAGAAAGGATTATGGATACCCCACGTGTTTGTGTTTGTGCTCTCTTTTTGTATAATTCCACCTAAAAACCATCCATAACCCCATTTTCAGAGGTGAAGTTTTGGCCATTTGCACTGTTGCTGCACTGGATGTTGCGATAATGTTTCATTGGATATCCTGGACAAATGGAGCAGAATTGCAGAATCACAGAATGACTGAGCCTGGAAAAGCCCTCTGAGCTCATCCAACCCAGCCCATCATCTAACATCACCACATCAGCCAGATTAGGGCACCAGGGACCACAGCCAGGCTGTTGTTCAACACCTCCAGGGATGGGGACTCCACCACCACCCTGGTAGTCCATTCCAGGCTCTGATCATCGTTTCCATGAGGAAGGACTTCCTAACATCTGACCTAATCTTCCCCTGGTAGCCTCACGCTCTGCCCTCTCATCATGGTGCTGGTTGTCTGGGAGAAGAGCCGGACCCCCACCTGATTACAACCTCCCTTCAGGGAGTTGGAGAGAGACAGAGGGTCCCCCTGAGTCTCTTCTTCTTCAGGCTGATAGATGTATATGCACAATAAAAAAAATCAGTATGATTCTTATCGCACATGGGTCATTCATTCTTCCCATCCCATGCTGAACCCTTCACACCCGAGCACGTTCAGCAGGTCCCACACCTCCATTTTGCAGCACATGTGCAGGCCAGCTGCAACAGCTCAATTAATCACTTTGATACCTGTTGAGCTCAACAGGTCTGTTTTTAAGCTGTTTTCCAACCCTTGCACAAGTGAAACCCCATATCTGTCCTCTCAGCCTAACCAGAACTATTACCTGATTAAAAAAAACCGATAGAATTGAGTGCATGTTGGTCTGGCTGGTGTCTTTGATGGAGCAGTTGAGGTCCTGCTGCATGTTCAGCATTCCACTACTTTTTATACACCTCCATGTTAAGGAAAAGATTCCCGCTCTAGGTGTCATCACTGGAAAAGCCTCTTAGACTTCAAAAGCTGCACTTGTTGACTGCTCTGGTATTTTCAGAGAGAAGCTCCAAAGCCACTGCATCCTATGTTTCCAGACCTGTTGAGGAAGGGGTTTAAAACATCCCACCTGCAGTCAGGTGGAGTAAAGGCAGAGCAAAGCTGTTGGGTACTTGGATGTGGTACTTCACTGTGTGCTGAGTTGTCCATTGTTGTTGGGATTGCGGAACTTGTAGCTAAGGATGCTGATCTTTGTTCTGGTTCAAATACAAAGAATCAGAGAATCACAGAATCATTCAGGTTGGAAAAGATCATTGGGATCATCAAGTCCAAACACCAACCTTACTCTACGAGTTCACCCCTAAACCAGATCCCCTAACACTGCATCTAAGTGACTTTTAAACACATCCAGGGATGGGGACTCAACCACCATCCTGGGCAGCCCAGTCCAGTGCCTGACCACTCACACTGGGAAGAATGTCTTCCTCATGTCCAGTCTAAACCTACCCTGGTTAAAACTTGAAGCCCTTCCCTCTGCTTCTGTTGCTAATGTCCTGTGAGAGGAGACCAGCACCAACATCTCTACAGTGTCCTTTCAGATAATTGTGGACAGTGATGAGGTCTCCCCTTAGCCTTCTGTTCCTCAAACTAAATAGCCTCAACTCTCTCAATGTCTCCGCATCAAACTGATTCTCCCAGGCCCTTCCCCAGCCTTGTTGCCCTCTTCTGCACTCTCCAGCCCCTTGATGTCTCCTTTGTACTGAGGTGCCCAAAACTGGACCCAGTACTCAAAGTGTGGCCTCACCTTGAGCGCTGAGTTCAGTTACAAGGATTCTCTTATTTTTTGTAGGATGCTTTCTTTATTTTTTAAAATCTATGGATAAAAAATGTTATTACTATCCCCAAAACCTAGATGTCCTTGTGTCACACCCATTTTCATCCTGCGATGACGGTGAGAGATTTATTACAGCATACGTGCTATGACAGGTGTCCTTTATGTGATATTCAGCTTAAGGATATTCCTCGGGCTTTGTTCAATTTAAGAACATCACTGCCATTTCAGACACTACTGGTTATGAGCTCCCAGTTCATTCATAATAATTTATTGTAATATTTATTGTATTTAGAATTATTAATCGTAGGATCACAGAACAGTTTTTGTTGGAAGAGATCTTAAAGATCATCTAGTTTAAACTCCCCTGCCTTGAGCAGCAGCATCTCTTACTAAGCCAGGTTACTCAGAGCTTTGTTCCATCTGCCTATGAACATTTCCAAGGATGAGACATGCACATTATTATTATTATCTTTATTATTAATTTAATACTATCATTTTGAACAAAAAAGTCCATTATTTTTAGTATGAGAAGGAACTTCTTCACAATGAGGGTGACAGAGCACTGGAAGGGTCTGCCCAGGGGGGTTGTAGAGTGACCTACTCTGGAGATGTTTAAAACCTGCCTGGATATGATCCTGTGCAACTGGATCTAGGTGATCCTGTTGTGTCAGGGGTATTGGACTGAATGATCTTTCGAGGTCCCTTCCAATCCCTAACGCTCTGTGATTCTGTGAACTGGTTTTGCCTTTTTATCTGATGTGGTCATCATTCCTCATTCCTCATCTACCAGACTCACCTTCATATCATCGCTTTGACATGAACTAATAAAGTTGAGTGAATCTTCTGGTAGACAGAAATGTTGGGTAGATGTGTTTAAAAGTTATGTAGATCTGCAGCTTAAGGTCAGGGCTTAGCAGTGGACTTGGAGCTGTTGGGTTAATGGTTGAACTCAATGATCTTGAAGATCTTTTCTAACCGAAATGATTCTGTGATTCTATGATTTAGTGGTATAAAATACCTTGTTTACATAAAAGAGCTCCTAAGAGCATACTGTCATTATAATTTATTTATTCATCAGTGTTGAAAAATGCTCGGGTTTTGGTCAAAGAATTGAAAACACCAGCTCAGGTGACAGTGACATCTCATTTTGGATCAACTGCTTGAGGGAATTTGTGCCATGGGTGAAGCATAACACAGAAGAAATGCTCTTTCCTTATGCCTGCTGCAGCTGCCTATGAGCACAGACCAGGATCTCTGCATCAGCAAACATGATGTCATAAACTTATATAGGGAACAAAAGCAAAAAATAAGAAAAAGAATGAGGGAGAACAGAATCACAGAACATTAGGGATTGGAAGGGACCTTGAAAGATCATCTAGTCCTATCCCCCTGCCACAGCAGGATCACCTAGATCAAGTCACACAGGAACATGGCCACGTGGGTTTTAAACAACTCCAGAGAAGGAGACTCCACAATCCCCCTGGGCAGCCCCTTCCAGCGCTCTGTCACCCTCACTAGGAAGAAGGTCCTTCTCATATTGATGTGGAACCTCCTTTGTTCCAGCTCACACCCACTGCCCCTTGTGCTATCATTGGGTGTCCCTGAGCAGAGTCTGGCTCCGTCCTCCTGAACACATGCCCTTTACGTTTATAGACATGAATGCGGTCACCCCTCAGTCCCTATGTTTAAGCAGTCTGTGATTTAATGCCTTCCAGCTGGAAAAAACTGAATTTAGTGAAAAAGCAGAGTTACTTAAATTCAAAATATGCCTTTTTTTTTACTCTCAGAAAGTAACTGATGATCCCTGATTTTACACCTTTTATTATTAGGTGATACAGAAGCCAAAGGAAAATAGACATCTCCCAATTTCTAGTTTGGCCTCTTCACCACTGCCAGTCCTTGATGTATCTGATCAGGTCAGTCACTGGAACGGGCTACCCAAAGTGGTGGTTGAGTCCCCGTCCCTGAATGTGTTTAAAAGTCGCTTAGATATAGTGTTGAGGGATCTGTTTTAGGGGTGACCTTGCAGAGTAGGGTTGATGGCTGGACTTGATGATTCCAAGGGTCTTTTCCGACCTGAATAATTCTATGATTCTATGATGAGGAATGGGGTCTGCCTGGTTTGGATCTCTGGAGCAGACTGCTTGCAGATGCTACATATGAAGTGACTTATTAAGTGAATATATGTATGTTCTCTTTTTTAGCAGGAACAAGGATTTAAACCTTGTTTTTCTGTTTCCAGCAAAAGCAGTGGAAGGGTCACATGTAAGTACTAGAAATATACCAAACCCTCGATATAGCAGATACCATTTATTGAGATTTATATCCGTTGTGCAGAAGTGAAATGGTTAAATAATTTTGCCTTCTGTTGAAACAGTATATAACTTCTTCGTTATTATGCACAGCTTTCATGCATACTATTTGGAGATATAGTGATTTATCCAGCTGGTTTCTTATATAATCTTGAGGTATAAATTTATATAGTGGGGGTTTTAGTGTATTTATGATGCATAGTAAATTGTATTTAAAAAGTAACTTGTGCAATATATTACACAATCTTGCTTTAGCCTGTTCACTCAATACATACACAGAAGCTTAAGAACTGATCCAGATTTTCTGCTCTGAACTTCAGGAATAGTGGAAGTATGAGACATTGCAAGCGTCCCTAATTTCCTCTACTCAGGACTTAAGTTGTGAAACATTTTAGTTCTATATGAAAAATAAAAGACTTTTTGGGGCCACACTAGCTGAAATTAGTGCTGAGGTCTGAGAACATCTACAGAATTATAAGTGGTAGGGAAGAACTCAGAAGAGCATTATAGGAAAGACATTGAGTTACTGAAACATGTCCAGAGAGCTACCCAGCTCCTGAGGGGTTTGGAGAACCAGTTGCATGAGGACAGGCTGACGGAGCTGGGAAGATTTAGTTTGAAGAAGAGGAAGCTGAGGGGGGCCCTCATTACCCTCTAAAACTACCTGAAAAGGGGTTGTAGAGAGGTGGATGTTGGCCTCTTCTCCTTGGTAACTAATGACCAAACCAGGGGAAATGGTTCGAAGTTGAGGCAGTAGAGGTTTGCATTGGACACTGGAAACCCTCCTGGACATGCTCCTGTGTGAGTTGATCTAGGAGGGATGTGAAGTCTCCTTCTCTGGAGATATTTAAAACCTGCCTGGATGTGTTTCTGTGCAAGTTGATCTAGGTGATCCTGCTATGGCAGGGGGATTGGACTGGATGATTTTTTGAGGTCCCTTCCAATCCATAATGTTCTGTGATTCTGTGATAAAAAAGAGCAATAAAAAAGGTAGATTGTTTTAGTCTATGTTTTAGCTCTCCTCCAGCGTCCATCCCGTGCCATCTTGTGCTACCCCAACCCATCAAAATCTGATTAACTTAACAATTAGTTCACACTCAGTTCAAAGATCACATGGCAAAAAAAAAAAAGGCAGCAAATAAAACCAAATCCCTCACTCAGCATACAAAGGGTTTTGGAATCACACATACTCTTCATTCCTTCTCTGCATAGACTATACAGCTGTTTTATTTTAAGGCTTGCTTGGTAATATTTGAATATACAGGGTCATTGTTCCAGTTTGGGCAGGCATGGTACTAATTTGGATAACTATATCTTGATCAAAAGGACCAACAAATGGAAAATGCCCCCAGCTCCGTAAAATGATAGTGATTCCTAGGGTTCAGGAAGCTGACGGTCACAAATCGCCCCGATACCTTTCTTTAAACCACTTTTAAAGAAGCTTAGGAGGTTGAGGATAAACAATTTAGCCTCTCAATTAATAACCATGCAAAATAATGAAGGTCTGAAAGGAATGAGATAAGCAAACTATGCTGACAAATGAATTCACTGTGAGCCTTTCATTCCTCCTGAATAAACCTTGTTGACCAATTCTCCTTAAAAAACAAATAAACAAATGCACTGGGAGAACTTCCACCATACCAACCTCCTGCTGGGTTATGGCTCATCTCTGTCAGCCATTGTAGCTGGCCACAAAAACTGTTCTGTTGAACAGGAACATGTTTGTCAGTATTTGAAACAAACAAATACTTGCTTTTATTCAGTGGACAATTCTTGGGAAATTTCTAGAACTTTCATTTTCAAGCATTTTTCATGTTCAGTGAGGTCAGTTTTTGCTCTCCCAGGTTTTATAGTGACAACTTACAGAAGTCTTTTGTTACTTTATAAGAGTTAAACCGATACTGCAGTTTTAAATTGCCAACCTCACCTCAAAAAACTGTTACATAAATTTTACTGGGATGAGAGGTCACAGATTGATATAAATGAAAGAATCAAAATCATAGAATCATAGAATGTGTTTGGCTGGACGAGACCTCAGAAATGGTTTACTTCCAACCCCCTGCCATGGGCAGCGACATCTCTCACCAGACCAGGGTGTCCAAAGCCCCGTCCACCCTGGCCTTCAACACTTCTTGAAATGATGGAACAGCCACATCTTCCCTGGGCAACCTGTTACAGGGCATCAGCACCCTCACAGGGAGGGATTTCTGCCTCATCTCCTCTCTTTTATCTCTCCTTGTCCTAGTACCAGAGTCTCTAGGAAAAAGTACCAGAGTCTCTTCTCTCCTGGAAGCTGCTCTAAGATCCCACCTAAGCCTTCTCTTCTCCAGGCTGCATAGCCCCAATTCCCTCAGCCTGTCCCCAGAGCAGAAGGGCTCCAGACCTTTAATCCTCCTTATGGCCTCCTCTGGACTCACTCCAATAGTTCAGTGTCCTTGTATTGGGGGCTTTAGAACTAGATACAGGACTTTGGGTGAGTTCTCACCTCTACTGAGGGCAGAATAGAGGAAGAGAATCATCTCAGAGTGGCACAGATACAAGAAGGAAAATGAAATAGTTTTCTTTTGTCCTTTTTTTTAAACAATTTTTTCTTTTTTATACTCTTTTCTTCCTTCTCTTCTCTTCTCTTCTCTTCTCTTCTCTTCTCTTCTCTTCTCTTCTCTTCTCTTCTCTTCTCTTCTCTTCTCTCTTCTCTTTTTCTTTTTTCTTTCTTTTTTCTTTTTTTCTTTTTTTCTTTTTTCTCCCTTCCCTTCCATTCCCTTTCCTGTCATCCTATCAAGTAATTATTTGCATCCTATCCATTAATATTTAATACAAAAATATTTTCCAAACTGTATACCCCAACTTCATACTTTCTTCCATTCCTGTGCTCATTTCCATTACTTTTTCAGCTGGCATAATCCACTTTTCCTCTTTCCTCTAACTTTAGACTATTGCAAGGTCAACAAATTCCTGCAAACATTCCAGACAAGCTGGTGTGGGTCTGGCCTGTCAGCTCTCACCAAATACGGGAGCCCTCCTGCATGCAAATCCCAGTTAAGAGACAGCAAACCCCATGCGCTTTTAAAGAATTAAAGGCTTCATTCTTTGTAGAGACTCACACAGTTCATTTTGGTTCTTCTAGATCATCAAAGCTCTATTAAGTGATAAAAGTGCCTTTGAGAAACGAAGGTGCTTTTAGACTAAATTTTTTATCCTTGTAAGCACCTCATTAAAATCACTCATCATCTTTCCTTGATACAAACGTATAGAAGTTGTCGTAAAATATTTAAAGATATGTTAACAACCCATAAATAAGTCAGCAGGAAAGTAAGAAATAATTTTTTGATGTAATGAATAGGTCGATAAAAAAGTAAACAAAGTCATGAATAGGTAGATTAAAAAAGTAAAAGAAGTAATTAATAGGTAGGTAAAAAAAGAAACAGAAAAAAATCCGAAGAAGCTCTTAATTCATAAAATGAGTTTTATATGAAAATCCCATTTCTAAAGTAGTCATTCAGTTCTGTCTGCTCCCTCTCTGTAGGGTAAGTAATGTTATAGTTTAAAGTAAACCAATGAAGTTGGAAACTTTTAGGGACACAGCCCATTGCTGGCTGTTTGCACATGAGGTCCCTGATGCTGCAATGCTCTTCTGCAAATACAGGGTGACAATGAATACAATTGGCTGCACTACTGGTATGTGCTATGTGCACACTAGATGTGAGACAGCAGAAAGAAGACAACAGACAACCAAGCAGAGGGGGATGAGGGAAGTCCATATTTTGCACTTTTTTAGGTTAGATGTTTCCATGCTGAAGGTATGTGGGTGCAAATAGACTTGACAGTTTAAGTAACCTTTCCTGTGACTTTTTAGCCCCAAACAATAGCCTATAGCCTTAACCTTTGATATCTGATAAATAAATAAGTTGGGAGTTCTTTTCCTTCAAAAACAGGCATGAATTTAAATTTATCCCACAAGCCCATCATTCACGTTTCCCAATCAAAGGGTGTTAGTGCTGCTATCTTGCTGCTGCTTAAGAATTTGTCAGTTTTATAAGTGGTTCCCCGTAGGACAGTTCTTCTCCTGTGCTGCTTCTGTACTTCGAAAAATGAAATCACTTATTTATATTTTTCTGTGGAAACAGGAGGACATATTACTCGCTCTCATTAATGCTACCCCAGATATTAGAGGTTATGCTGCGCCAGACTTTTAACGCTCAGTAGTAAACGACCAGACTTTTAATAATAAATATTGAGCAGAAAGCAAAATCATCATTCACTTTTCTTAAGAGTTATAATATTGACTTCACAGAAGTCAAATTAAATAGAGCCACGAATACGCACCCTGGAATAGATTTTCAATACTTGAACAGCATCATCATACAGAGAAATATTTTATGACACCCAGGATATTTCCTAGTAAATTGAAGAATGAAGAAAATAGTGGGGGGAAAAAGAAGGAAGAAATGATGTATGGAGAGTTAAATAAATTGTGGAGGTTTTATTTCAGCTAAGTAATCCACAGTAGTGTGGTCAGGTTCATTCTTCAACCCTTTTTTATCTGAAGACGTGTACCTGAATTAAAACAAAATGATGAAGTAATTTCCACTAAAATATCAATAACTTAAAAGACCCAGCTAAAACGTCACATAACATCACAGAATCATGGAATAACTTTGGCTGGAAAAGCTCTTTAAGATCAGGTGTAACCTTGGAAAATTAGAGCCTGGAGAATGAATCTGATGAGGAGAGATTGAGAGAGTTGGGGCTGTTTAGTCTGAGGAAGAGAAGGCTTAGGGGAGACCTCATTACTCTCTATAGCTATCTGAAAGGACACTGCAGAGATGTTGGTGCTTGTCTCTTCTCACAGGTCATTAGCAACAGAACCAGAGGGATGGGCTTCAGGCTCCAACAGGGTAGGTTTAGATTGGACATCAGGAAAAAAGTCTCCCTGTCTTCCTGTCGAGAGTGGTCAGGCACTGGAATCAGCTTCCTAGGGTGGAAGTTGAGTCCCCTGAATATGTTTATAAGTCGCTTAGCTGTAGTGTTGGGGGAATCTGGTTTAGGGGTGACCACGTAGAGTAGGGTTGATGGCTGGACTTGAAGATCCCAAGGGTCTTTTCCAACCTGAATGATCTTACGATTCTCTGATTCATGCTGCTATGGGTATTAGCAGAGTTAGCCAAGGTAGGAAATACTATGGATCCTCTTCTCTGAGATATATACTTTTGTTTCTGCTATTTCTATGTCCCACTCAGAATATCTGTTTCTTGTTCTTCCAGATGTGTGGGTTCTACCTGGCTATGTAGGAATCAATGGAATGAAAACATTTGAAGTCCAGGTCTAGTCCTTGCTGCTGCATTTCACAGTTGCTTAAGCACCACTTCATTGAACCTGTTAATTATGGTAAATAAGGCTATTTTTAAAAACACTATCTCTTTTTCTGTCTGAACACAGAATCACAGAACATTAGGGACTGGAAGGCACCTTGAAAGATCATCTAGTCCAATCTCCCCACCACAGGAGGATACCCTAGCATACCATTTCTTGGTTTAACTGCATCATCCAAGCCCATCACTCATGCATTAGCATTATTAGCATTTCAGGCACTGGAACAGCCTGCTCGGGGAGGTGGTTGAGTCACCATCCCTGGAAGTGTTTAAGAGAAAGGTAAATGTTGCATTTGGAGACAGGGTTTAGTGGTGATGATAGGGCTAGGAATGAACTCTATGATCTTGAAGGTCTCTTCCAGCCAAAACTATTCTATAATTCTATGATTATTTTCATGTGAGAGGTGACATTGAGAGAAGGGTCTCCACATGCTTTCACATGCATTATAGATGAAGAATGTGTCAAACCTTCTCATGCTTCATTGTCTCTGACCTGTATTAGAGAGGTATCACAACATGCAGGGTCTTGCAGAGCAACTGCAAGGACTTTCCCATCCTCCTTGACAGACTTCCATATCATCATTAAAAAAACAAATAAAAAGGTGAAAAAACCCCACTTCTTCCTGGCAAAGAAAGGCTAAAAAGGTGATGATTCAAGGCTGGTGTGTCCACATCTCATCTTCCTTTGAGACATACCCAGCAGTGAGCCTTGAATAGCAATATCCCAACTGGGAATCCACACATATTCACAGACTCACAGAACATTAGGGATTGGAAGGGACCTAGAAAGATCATCCAGCCCGATCCCCCTGCTGCAGCAGGATCACCTAGATCAACTCACACAGGAACATATCCAAGTGGGTTTTAAATGTCTCAAGAGAAGGAGGCTCTTGTAAATGATCAGCTGATTGGTACTTCTGCCTGTATTGAAAAACATTTAACATTAAAGAATTTTCAGCCTCTGCATCATATCAGCAGCACCTTGCCCAATGGATTTAAAAGAAATCTTCAAAAGGGTTTTCCATTTAAATTATTTCTTCATTTAATGCCCGTTAAAAGGTAACCCAGATTTATTCCAGTTGCACTTAATGCCCTCTTCCTTGTGATAAATTCCATCTGTATAAACACACCTGCGTGACAGGGACAGCATGCAGAGGTCTACAGATGTTAAATAAAGTGTAAAAGGAAATGTTTCAGGTGGGTTTTATCTTGATGAACTTCACAGCAATGTCGCTCTCTGAAGATCGATGCTCTGTGCCAGCTGAGCGCTTCATGGATGAACATCGTTTCTGTAAGGGAGGCCTTTTCCAGCTTGTGTTACATGTACACATCCCCACATTATTTATTTGACCTTTCGAACAGTGTTGACACCGTCCTGTGTCAAGATACTTTTTTTTTCAAGGATGAGACTCTTTCCTGAAGAATCGCCATGTATCTGACCCTGCTTTGTATCTCAGAGAAGAGGAAAGTCTCAAACTCACAACTCTTTATGGTAAATCCGAAATGGAACTGCTGTAAAATATGTGATAATGTTTGGTAAAGGCTTTTGTTCACCATCAAATAATTTAATCCTGTTTAGACCAAGGTATGTGGCTTTAAAATAGGCCAAACATGCAAATATATGAGATGTAGATGCTATACAGGGGTCTATGAAGACATTCAAAACCCACCTGGACATGTTCCTGTGCGACTTGATCTAGGGGATCCTGCTGTGGTGGGGGGATTGGACTGGATGATCTTTCGAGATCCCCTAACCCTAACCTTAACCCTAACCCTAATGTTCTGTGATTCTGTGAAGACCAGCAGATGAATCTCACATTCAGGGTATGAAAGTCATCAGAGGCTTAGTTTAGTATGAGAGGTTTTACGGTGTTCAAGTTTAATTTGAACGTTTTATCGAAGCACTTCACAATTTAACTCTATACTGAGCTTGTGTTGTCACCTTTTTTCCCAGAAACATATCTGCATAACCCATGTTCAAGATTTTAACCAAAACCTTGCAAGCCAGAAGAGTTTTTTCTTTCTAAGAAGTGTGTGCTGCATCTTTCTATTAATGAATAGGGTTAGAAACACAACTAGCTTCAAAATCTTACAGGTATGGAAACACTGCTGTTGTCCTGTGGCCATTGTAAGTCCCTCCCTTGTCAGAGTTGAGAGAGTTGAGCTCCTGCCAGAGCTGGACTGCCAAGGGCACAGGGTTGCATCCAGGTGGGGTTTGATTATCTCCAGAGCAGGAAACTCCACAGTTTCTCTGGGCAGCTTGTGCCTGTGCCAGGGTGTCAGCTGCACAGTAGAGAAGCTTTCCCTGTCTAAATGAAACTCCTTTTATTCTTGCTTGTTCCGGTGCTCCTTGTCCTGTCACTGGTCACAACTGTAAACAGTCTGGCTCCATCCTTCCTACAGCCATCCTTCAGCTATCTGTAAGCATGGATCCTCAGTCCATGCTGACATCCCCTCAGTCTTGTCTTTTCTTCTCAAGGATTAACAGTCCCAGCTGTCTCAACCTGTTCTCATGAGAGGAATGCCTCAGTCCCCAGTCATCTTTGTTACCCTTTTTTGGACTCTGTCTAGTAGTTCCCTGTCTCTCTCTTGAACTGGGGAGGCCAGAGCTTGACGCAGTACTCCAGAGGCAGTCGAGGGGCAGGGTGACCCCTTTAGACCTACTGGCCTCAAACATCTTAATGCAACCCAGAATACCATTTGCTTTCTTGGCAACCAGGGCACAATGTGGCTTTATGATCAGCTTAATGTCCACCAGGACTCAAAGATTTTTCTCCTAAAGAATACTTTCTAACAGGTCTACCCCTAAGTGTATTGATGCAAGTTGTTCCATAGTTCTTCCATCCCTAATTTGTACTATAAATCATGGTAACCTATCTTGAAAAGAAAGCACTGCTGTTACTGCTGAAGCAAAAAATTGTTCTTAAGAAGCTCTGCTTAAGCAGAAGCTCTGAACTTAAGCAGATGCCCATAGAATACAGCAAAATTTTGGAAAGAAAGAAAAACAAAGCTAAGAATAAGTTAAGAAGTCAAGAGAAAACATTTCCTGCTTTCTGGAGTATTTCTTGGAGACAGATCTCTATTCTGGTGTGATGTAGAGTTGAGAGAAGACAATGTCATGATGAATTTTAGTATAAAATCCTTTTTGTATGAATAATCCTAGAATCATGGAACCAGCGAGGTTAGAAAGGTTAGCTTTTTCTTTTAGCCTTCCAGTACGTGAGGGGGCTTTACATGAAGGCAGGAGAAGGTCTTTTCAAGAGGGTTTGCACAGGTAAGACAAGACGCAATGGGTTCAAGCTGAGAAAGGATAGGTTTACGATGGATATTAGAAAGAAGCTCTTCAGTGTGACAGTGGTTGATGGCTGAAATGAGCTGCCCGGGGAGGTGGTGGGGGCCTCCTCCCTGGAGTGGTTTAATGTCAGGCTTGATGAGGCTCTGAGCAATCTGACCTAGGTAGACTTATCCCTGTGTAGAGAGGTTGGACTGGATGACCTTTTCTAGCCTAGGACCCTTCCAGCCTAGGACATTCTATGATTCTATATCTTTGAAGATCATCAACTCCAGCCTTCAACCCAACACCTCCATGACCACTAGACCATGTCATGTGTTATATTTATAATTTATGAACTATCAAGTACATAAAATTAACACAGAACTGGATATATTATGAAAAATCTAGTTCCAGTTAAGTCGTATAAAGATTTGGATTTCTAAAAATTTTTATTAACTTATTGATTTTACTCATCAAGTGAATGTGAAAAATTCTGAGCTAAAAATCCCATTCACTTGCATTCAACCTTTTCCTGAATACTTTTGTATTTGTAGGTCCAAAATTCTCCAATGAATATTGAAAAAAACCCCTGTATGTTAAAAATCTCGTATCATATATTAAATTTAAAGTGTTTTACTCAAGTACCACAATTAACTACAACAAAATTTTCTGTTATGTTCCAGAAAACAAAAATAAAATGCAATAAATTCTGAGCAAGAACAGGCTAAGATATCTCAGACCAGACTGGAAAGGGAGGTTCGTTACTTATCTCTGGTTTCCATTGTTCTTCATCGATGTTCAATGGGCATTGAAGTCTATGAATGAACAGAGATCGTAAATGGATATTAACCACTGACAACCTTACTGTTTATCATGACTCTGAATTCTCGTAACTATGTGGAGAATCATCAAACCAGAAAGGCAGATTTCCTTCCCCACATTTTCTTCTGGGGAAAGTACAGGAAAAAGATGTGTTGGAAAATTTCCTGAAGACCACATGAGACCAAGTTTTGAATGCTTTTCTGATGAGGAGAATTACTCTTCGCCTTCAGTATAAACATTTGTTTTTCATAGTTCATAGCTGTTGAACATTAAGATTTATTCACTGGCCTCTGTAGGAGCTGAGAGAATCCAGGCCCTTTCAAACTCAACACCTGAAGAGTACAATCATACCCTCTAGAGGAATGGAAAGCAACATGCATACCTGCAGTATTGTGTATTTTATGTCTGGCATCAGATTTGTTAATCACAGAAAATTAGGGATTGGAAGGGACCTTGAAAGATCATCCTGTTCAATCTCCCTGCCACAGCAGGATCACCTAGATTCAGTCTCACGGGAACATGTTCAGATGGGTTTTAAGTGTCTCCAGAGAAGGAGACTACATAATCCACCCTGGGCAGCTCCTTCCAGTGCTCTGTCATCCTCAGCATGAAGAATTCCTTCTTACACAATTACTTTTTACAATAAAGATAATCACAGAATCACAGAATCACTCTGGTTGGAAAATATTCCAGGGATCATCAAGTCCAACCATCTACACTACCTTATAAGTTCAGCCCTAAACCACATCCCTCAACACCTCATCCAAATAATCTTTAAACACTTCCAGGGATGGCAACTCAACCACCTCCCTGGGAAGCCCATTCCAGTGCTTGACCACTCTTTCTGTGAAAAAAATTCTTCCTAATATCTAGTCTAAACCTACTCTGCTGTAGCTTGAACCTATTTCCTCTTGTTCTGTCACTGTTTGTGAGAAGAGACCAGTCTCCTCTCAACCTCCTATTCTTCAAACTAAAGAGCTCTAGCTCTTGCAGTCTTTCTTCATGTTTATTCTCCAAGTCCTTCACCAGCTTAGCTGCCCTCCACTGCACCTTCTCCAGCACCTCCACATCTCTCTTGCCAAAACTGGACACAGCACTCAAGATGTGGCCTCACCAGTGCCAAATTCAGGGGCACAATAACCTCCCTACTCCTGCTGGCCACACTATTTCTAATACAAGCCACGATGTCATTGGCCTTCTTGGCCACCTGGACACACTGCTGGCTCATATTTGTCTTCCTGTCAATTAGAACCCCCAGGGCCCTCTTTGCCAGGTGACTCTCCAGCCACATCTCCCCAGGAAGGGCAGTTGTGGCCCAAGTGCAGGACCTGGCACTTGGCCTTATTGAAGCTCCTGCCATTAACATTGGCCCATTGCTCCCATCTATCCAAGTCTCTCTGAAGAGCCTCTCTACCCTCTGGCAGATGAACACTCACATCTAACTTGGTGTCATCTGCAAACTTACTAATGACACACTCTAAGTCCTTATTGAGATCGTCAATAAAGATGTTAAACAGAGATGGTCCCAAAACCAAGCCCTAAGGCACACCACTGG
Organism: Phoeniculus purpureus; assembly: GCA_028565055.1. Lineage (NCBI taxonomy): Eukaryota > Metazoa > Chordata > Aves > Bucerotiformes > Phoeniculidae > Phoeniculus > Phoeniculus purpureus. The sequence goes on from JAOXOE010000874.1 coordinate 31,551,915, forward strand.
TGACAGTCTGCCACCTGGATTTAGCTCCATTAACCACCACTCTTTCGGCCCGGCCATTCAACCAGTGTTTTACCCAGCAGATTGTGTGCTGGTCCAAGCCGTGAGTAGCCAGTTATCAAGGACAATCCTGTGGGGAATGGTGTCAAAGGCTTTTCAAAAGTCCAGGTAAATAATATCCACAGCCTTTCCCTCATCCAATAGTCGGGTCATCCTGTCATAGAAGGAGATCAGGTCCATCAGGCAGGACCTGCCCTTAATAAACCCATTTTGACTGGCCCTGATCCCCTGGTTGTTCTGTATGTGAAGTGCAGTGGCACTTGAGATGATGTATTCCATGACCTTCCCTGGTACCGAGGTCAGACAGAGAGGTCTACAGTTTCCTGGATCCTCCTTTCTGCCCTTCTTGTAGATGGGTGTTACATTTGTCACCTTCCAGTCCACTGGGACCTCGCCATCTAGCTAGGATTTTGAGTAAATAATGGAAAGTGTCTTGGCGAGCACTTCTGCCAACTCTTTCTGCACCCATCTGGCTCCATAGACTTGTTTATGTCTAAGAAGTATAGCAGGTCACTGACCACTTCCTTTCCAGCTGTGATGGCCTCATTCTGTTTCCCCTCTCTTGTCTCCCAGCCCATGAAGCCTGTTGTGCAGGGAACACCTAGTTGCAGTGCTGAAGACTGAGTAAAAGTAGGCACTGAGCACCTCAGCCTTCTCTACATCACCTGTTACTAGGTTCCCTCTGGATCCAAAATAGGATGGAGAATTTCCCTGGTCCTCCTTTTGTTATTAATGCAGTTATAGAAACTTTTATTATCCTTAACAGCTGTAGCTAAGTTGAGCTCCAGGTGTTCTTCGGCCCTCCTGATTTTCCTTCTGCAGAATTTGACTACATCCTTAAAGTCTTCATGAGAGGCCTGCCCCCTCTTCCAGAGGTCACAGTCCCTCTTTTTGTTCTTGAGGTGCAGCCAAAAATAATAACTAATAGCAATCCAAATACACTGTATTATGCAAAATACTTCCTTTTCTTTCTTCCTCCCACCTTTCCTTCTTCATTTGATAAAAGCTTTTGAGCTGGAACTACCAGATGTTGATTTTCTAAACTACCCCAGACTCTTTTATTCTCCCAGCGCTCGATTCATTCCTTTTTGATGGGCTTAGCTCTCTTGTTAGCACTCAAAGCTCCTATATGATTAGCTTGGACTTCTCAGATTGGTATCCCACTCTCCTGTGGAAAAAAATCATCTACATTTTCAGAATTGTAATCTCTTTTACCTCCAAACTCCATTACCTTTCCCACTGATATTTTTCTTTACCTCAAGAGTGATTTCTCTTGAGGTGTGTGAAACTGCACAATCGCAGCCCGCATAAGCCAGAGTTTTCCTAGATAAATGCTATCTGGTTTTTCAATCTTCTCCATCTTTCCATATCAGCTGTTCTTCCTGCCATGTGATTCTCGTGCTTTACATGTTCTGCAGAGTACTTAAATACATCGTACACAGCTGGGTCTGAATCCTTCTCATCCTGCAAGGGTAGGAGATAAGATTTCCCCACAGACGCATGCTCCTGCACAGATGCTAACAGGTCATTGAGGTTATAAGTCCTTGCTAGTTTTCTACATTACCATTAACTTGTGCTTGACACAGGTAGGGTCCATGGCAGCAGCAGCATTATTTGACTAAGGATTACCTCCTGAAGGATGATTTTAAAGTTACAACACTATAAAACACCTGTGAAAATTTGTCTTGAGTTCAAGCTCGGCACTCTGGAGATGCAGCACTTCTGCACCACTTTTGTCTCTCCCTCCACAGGCTTATTATCCCCTCAGACACGACCTAGCACAGTCTTTGAATTCACATCTATTTTGTAGTGTATGTAAAGAAAATATATGTGATGTTCCTGGTATCAAGTTGGCTTTGGAATAGTGTTACTGGCTATATGCTTGTAAATATTGACCAACATGCTTCACATGAAATGGGATAAAACCTGATTATACGAACCCACTTTCCAGCAGATGAAGCCAGAATGTTAAACAAGACAGCCCAAGGATCTAGTGAGGCAGACCATTAACATTAATCAACTGTGTATAGGGTTGGATACATCCCAGGTGGAAAATGCTCTGTGGAAGCTATGACAGTAGGTGTCCACCTCTGTTTCTTTACAGTAGAGCAAAGAGAGATTGGAAGGAGCTCTATGGAAGACCAATGCAGAGATTCAGGACTGATGGGTTTATTGTTCATAAGGAAACTCAACACGTTTCTCTACCTTTATGCCATTTCTCGAACTCCTTTCAACTAAATTGCTTAACATTGAAGTCAATTAGGAGACCAGGCACCGGAATGGGCTGCCCTGGGTGGTGGTTGAGTCATCATCCTTGGATGAGTTTAAAAGTTGCTTAGATGTACTGTTGGGGGATCTGGTTTAGGGATGAACTTGTAGAGTCGAGTTGATGGTTGGACTTGATAATCCGAAGGATCTTTTCCAACCTGAATGATTGTATGATTCATCTATTCCGTCTCTGAATATGGGTGCCATTGTACCATGATAACCATGTCTTAAGTTGTTCTTAAGTTTTCTTGACAGTTAAAAATGATGGAGACATCAGTAATATCTGCAGAAATGCAAACCTGTGCTTGCTGTGTGATGTAGCAGTCCACGGAAACAGTGGGGTTGGTTTTAAATCCTACATCCTGAATGACAAATAATGACTTAGTTTGTGTAGTTTCTTCAACCTCAATGGGGTTAGATATGTAAGAAAACCAGAATTCAACTCTCTTTTGGCTTGGGCTCAAATTAATAAATAATTTTTACAACAAAATCTCAACACAGTAGCAAAATTCTGTTTTTTGACATTTGGGCAAGATTTTGTTGCTCAAGTCCACATAACTTCAGCGAGAGTTGCTAGTCGACAGTAATAAAGCATTGAAGAAGTCTTCCTACACAAGTTGAGGTATAATTTAATTTAGTCCCATTTTACTTCCTCTCATTCACAACAGCTTGACTCTTCAGTCTGTCCTGTCTGTTGCTACCCCCATGGCATAATGTTTGTATAGGAGAAAGTCTATTTTATGCTCAATGGTAGATAAACTCAAAGTTTTCTATCTCAGTGAAAGAGGCTTTAAAGGTTTTCTGCTTCATTCCATCTGCGGTGGAACAAAATTGTCACTGGCTGCCCCCTTGGAGCCTTACATGTGGATTTTGTCATCTTTTTTCAGTATCTGTTAGAACTTCAGGATTATGATGGGCTAAACAGGTCTGAGTCAATGGGCTGCCCGGGGAGGTTGGGAATCTTCTTCTCTGGAGATGTTTAAAACCCACCCGGGCATGTTCACGTGTGAGTGGATTTAGGTGATCTTGCTGTGGCAAGGGGATTGGACTGGATGATATTTTGAGGTCCCTTCCACTCCCTAATGTTTTTTGATTCTTTGAGTCAATGGCATTTTGGATCTTCCATGAAATTAATCTCCCTTGGTTTACACTGAAGACTTCTCTAGACCTTTGTCACCTCTCCCATCCCAATGGTCAATGCGTTGACTTCAGTCTGGAGGCCTTATGTATCAGTTTTTAAAAAACAAACATTTTACTGGAGTTGACCTTCTTCTTCCAACCCAGGAGGACCGAGGCGATCATAGGGAAATGCAAGAGAAGAAAATTTCTGTATAGTCCTTTCAGCCTTATGGGTAGCTTAAGTAAAGTTAAACTTTGAAATACAGAATTTCAGTTGTGCCAGTGCTTCTGTATCCATTTTAGTTTAAAATGAAGGTCGCAGTTGTTTCATGACAAGCATTTGAATAAAGAGAAACCAGAAGCTAAATATGGCTTCATATGTTATCACATGATTTTGTTCCATGTGATAGAGATTTGCAGTTCTCTGGTCAAACACATATAGGAGCTAAATTTGTGCCCTAAGTTTCAATTCAGTGCAAAGAGCAAGTAAATTCTGGAAATCAGGATTTGTGATGGCTAACACAAGCCATCCTTAACTACCCACACTTCTGTAATGTCCTATACTGGCTATGCAACTATAGACATACACTTACAGAAGTAATCTGTCCTTTTAGCTAATAACATCAAAATGAGACCTTTTTCTTCACTTTGCCTGGACCTCTAACCTTTAAAGGTGAGTTAGACAGCTGCAGAAAACCTGATCTCATTTTCTGCCCCTGGCAAGATTTTTTCAAGTTCATCTTCTTTTTTTCCCCCTTCTCTCAAAATCTGATGAAAAATGAAATGTCATGAAAACAGGCTCTGAGGCTAAAAAACCTCTGTCTGTCTCTGTGACAGATGTCAGTTTGAAAGGTTTCAGGTCACCTGTCAGAAGTATGTCAGTATGATCCATACAAACATCTACTCAACCTCTAACACTAACATTGAGTTCTGCTTTTTAAAATACCCCTTGAAAAAGAATCAAATGATTTCAAGTCACTGCCTTTTCCCCTTTCTTTTAACTCTGATTAATAAGCCAAACTCTTAGGCAAAAAAAAAAAAAGGGCAAAAAAAAAAGCAAAAAAGAAAAAAAAGAAAGGGTGGCGGGGGGAGGTAAAAAAAAAAAAAGAAGGAAAAAAAGCGCCTTTAAAAAAGGACAGCTTGACCTTTTTGTGCCCCTGGCAGTGAACCAATCAGCATTCTCGTAATCCAAACACAGATGCCTGGAGCTAAACAAATCCTATACTTGTGAACAAGAATTCAGTTTGCTGTCAAAATACAATGACGAGCAGCAAAGTGCTGCTCTTAAGCAAAATATCCTGAATTAAATTAAAACGTTTTTGATTAATAAAAGGACCAACGTGAGTAATGTCGTACATCACTAATAGCATCATTTGGAAACAATTACATCGAGATATTTACGCATATATATTACACATGTACGTTTAGAGCGCGGCACCTCAACTCTGCATGAGGCGTAATTCCATAATATTTTATGCCACCAGAAGCACCGCTCATCTAACACCGCGGTTCGGCGCTTTGTAATGATTAATTAACGGGATTGAGCGGTTATTTTGTTCCTGGCTTAGTGTCATAATGTTTGCATTATTTCTCACAACCGAACTTCTGCCCTTCCGAAGGCTGAGCCCCTGCTTCGTTAAAAACAAAAATTAATTGTGGTATTAAGGAGAAGATCCCAGCTGCATGACAGTTTTCATCAGCGTGTGGCTCTAATAGTCTACCAGATAGATGTGCTCAGAGTTCCCTGCCAATTTCGGTTTTCAAACGTCCCACATAGATCACAGAATCACAGAGTCGCAGAACGTTAGGGGTTGGAAGGGACCTTGAAAGATCATCTCGTCCAATCCCACATCCACAGCAGGATCACCTAGATCCAGTCACACAGGAACATGGTCAGGGGGGTTTTAAACATCTCCAGAGAAGGAGACTCCACAACCCCCCTAGGCAGCCCCTTCCAGGGCTCTGTCACCCTCACTGTGATAGGTTCTGGATTGCAACGGGCATATTTCTGGGTGTTTTTTAGAGTCAATTTCAAGGTCCCCTACAACAGCTGGAAAAGAAAGATCTGGACATCACACTGATAGACCTCAGATGCACCAAATCTCAGTGCAATCACAAAGTAGCTCGATGCTAATTTTTGTTGGAGGGCTAAAATTGTTAATTCATGAATGAAACTGATGAGAAAAACATAGGTAGCTTCTTATGCTTGTCTCTGTGGAGTAGTTTTCTGAGGATTATTCCACATCTTCTCCTTTTAAATATTTTTCTCATACTTGATTCGTGTGCTGCCGCTTGCTCAGTGTCCATAATCTCCCCTTTTCCTCTTATACCAAATGTGGGAACAAACTGCATCATATTTCAGTTCTCTCTCTCTTTTTCTTTTCTTCTTAATAATTAATGATGGCACGGTGCCGCTCTCCAGGAGTTAATTTCATTAACATTTAAACTGATTCATATGACAGGAAAACAGTCAGCTTGGTATCAAAGGGTTACGGCTCTTGCAAAACAAGTATCAACTTCGTTTTGGGCAGCCCTACAGAGACTTGGGAACAGTCGGAGGCAGAATCATCCTCAGAAAACTATCAGTATTGTTTAGATGAAGATAACCACAAACATCCTGAACTACTTAACTGAGTCTAATCTCTTAGTGACTCATGTTTTTACTTTAATGTCTATTTATTATTTTTTAGAGAAATCTCCCAGTTGAACATTACTTTTTAATACAATCATAGAGTGGAAACAGAGGGGTTTACATGTCCTCTTAAGTTACAAGATGGCCATCAGAATTGTTTTAAAACTCTGATGGGAAAGAGTAGTTTTACTACAGAGACCTCCAGCTGCACAATTTCTCTGCCCACAGTGGATGTGATGCTATCTGGACCACGGCCGGACACTTTCCTCCCTAGTCACAACTCCAAGCCCACCTTGAAAATGAGGCTAAACCGGTCCCTGGTGTTCTGTGATTCTGTGTGATAGACTCAGGGGATCAACCCAGACTAAGCAGCGTGTCTATGGAAACTGATGTAGGAGGTGTGTGGTTTTATATTCCCTATACTTTGATCTGACTGCTGCAAACCCTTTCTTAGCATTGGTCTAGGTCATCCTGCTCTGGTAGGGGGATTGGACTAGATGTTCTTTCAAGGTCTCTTCCAATCCCTAACGGTTCAATGATTCTATGATTCTAAACCACTCCAACTTGGAACCTTCTCTGTGTCTGTGGAATTGTTTAATACTAACCAGTAATTACAGAGGTTTCCTTTCCAGTGTTCTTGTAACTTCAAGGTTTGCAAATCAATCTGCAAGATACGATTTTTTTTCCTGTGCCAAAAGGCTTATTAATCCGATGGGTTAAATGCTGAGAACATTTAAACAGATGATAAACCATCAAATGCAACTTTCCTGCCTCCAGATATTTCCAGCACTTCAGGTTGTGTCTTTCTGCACCTCTGAATAAAACTGAGAACTAAAAGACGCACGTTACATTTCTTATCGCACAGCAAGCCCTTTTGGAACCTAATAAATTAATTACATCTCAGAAGAAAGTTGCCCTCTCTCTTCCCTCCCTGCCAACTGCATCTGGCCAGCTGGCCCGACGCACTGAGAGGGCATTATTGCAGATAACAATCAGAAATGTTGAAGCAGCTCTTGGTGTCACGCTGGAATCGCGTATTAATGTTGCCACAAACAGTCTTTCCCTTGTAAGAACAGCACTTTGATGTTCCAACCCCCAGCAAGAATATTAGGAAACCTAAAAAAAATAAAAGGAGAGAGAGAGAGAGAGAGAAAGGAGGGTGAAAACGATTGTGAAGGCAGATTTCCCAGCTGAAATTAATAATTCTGAGCAGCACTAAAATTAATTACTCTGTAGTTGTAAGCAGGCAGCGGATTTATGGTAAATGACAGAGTGTTTGCAAATTTTCCTGACTACTCGATTAGAAAATGCACCAAGTACAGGCGTCAGCCGACCATGCATTATTTAAGTGGTTGGTGTCTGGCGACAATCTGGAAGCTGCAATTGTTGTGGTTGCCCGTAGGAAAATTCGCACTTTCTGGGAGAAATTCTTTCACCTTTGTGTGCCCACAGCACGGATCTCTCCTCATGGCAGCTGTAGGATACACTGGAACTTTGTGACCTGGAAAATGTGGGACAACTGACACAAGGTGACCCCCTGAATGCTGGGGTAGGCCCAATTAATTTAAAATTTTGCTTGGCCTTGTCTCTTCCAATTTTCTAAATCCTCTGGAAAAATGATTAATGCGTACGCTGCCAATGCGAAAATATTTTTGACCCTATTAAAGTCGACCAAGGGTAAACCAAGTGTAGGCTGGCATTGTATCAAACCAGCTTTATTAAATTTGATTGGAGGTTTGTACGAGGAAGGGACAGACAAGGACATTATTTTGCACAGCAACTCCCTTTTAAATGAAAATACCGGGAGGAATACAAAGTGCCGGTGTGTACTGGTACGGAGCTGCCTTTAACCTGGCAAAAATCCTACCCGCGCCCCCCCCCCCAAAAAAAAAGTCATTACTGAGCTTAGAATTTCCTCCCCCGTGAAAGCGTGTTGTCGGTGAAGTTGATTCATTACACGAGGATAGTTGTTTCCCTTGAACTGGAGAGTGGTTCAAACCTCACCCTTAGTTCTTGCCTTTTTGGATTTTTATTCCCCAATTTATTCTTGTCCTGCTGGCTGCAGCAGCTGGAGACGCATCCAGGGGAAGGCTTTAGCAGTGGGTCTAGGGCAGCTGTGGGCTCCTCAGTCACAGAAAGTGTTGCTTTCAGCGCTTTTCCTGATATTCTACAGCAGTCCACTCCTTTTACCCATGAAGTGCTCTAAAGTTCTGAACAAACTGAAAATCATCAGGTTTCTCACCATTTATCCTGGTGCACTCATTAACCTTAATCACCAGACCCCTTTCTCAGCTCTGAGGAACCTCCTTTTGTGTGGTGTAAGAGTCATAATTACAAAATGTTCTGTGCTGACAGCACTAAATAATCCTTCAGCTACTCAATTCAGAGAAAAAGCAGACACTGCTCGGCCTTGTCAGACTTAGAGGTGTTGTTGCAGTGAAAATGCAACCAGAGAATCACAGAATCACAGAACATTAGGGATTGGAAGTGACCTCAAAAGAACATCCAGTCCAATCTCCCTGCCACGGCAGGGTGCCCTAGATCCAGTCGCACAGGAACATGTGCAGGTGGGTTTTAAATGTCTCCCAGAGTACTGTTTTAGACGACATGAACATAGGGAGGCATATGAATGACTACGTGTGATGTGTACTCACTGGAGACCAATAGCCTGTCAGTGGATCAGCATTAAATGCTTTTGGTGAAATGAATGAAATTCAGTTTGGATTAAGCTTGATGAACTAAAATGAAGAGATACCCAAACACCACTATCAAACTTCCCCCTAATGAAAATACAGCATCTTCAAAAAAGATTCTGTCATATCTAGATGCAGTGTAAGCACTTGTGGATATACTCAGACACGTGTGATGTGTTTAATCAGAGGGATGTGCACAAATTAGTTTCATCTACGCTAGTTTTAACTGAGCTATCTAGAATCATAGAATTATTCAGATTGGAAAAGGTCTCTGGGATCATCATGTCCAACCATCAACCCTACTCTACAAGGTCACCCTGAAACCAGATCCCCCAACACTACAACTAAGCATCTTTTAAACTCATCTAGGGATGGGGACACAACCACCACCCTGGGCAGCCCGTTCTGGTGCCTGACCACTCTCTCTGTGAATCATTTTTTCCTGATGTTGATTGCATCTTGTTCCTAACTGGAAAAGCAGTGCCCTTTCTGATCTAGAGTCAGAACAAAGTGTTTTATCTCTTCAAACCAGTGGTACATCAGTAAACTCTATCTAAAAATTAGGTATGATACGAGAATTTTGCATCCAAATATTGTATTCACTTTTTCCCCCCCAAAACTCTGGAGTCATCTACAAGCCTAGTCCATTTATATCCAAGCAACCACTAATAAAATTAATATAATGTCTTCTTACTGGCATAAATTTGGATTGAATTAACTGAAGGACAATGTAATTTTGATGCGAATGAACTTAGTTGGGGGCATGTGAAATAGAAGCTTTATAGTAGCTCAGGCCAGACTCTGGAAATAAAAACTACAGGTATTTAGGAGTGCACCACTATTGTACTCAGATTATTTGAGTTTATGAGTCAGTGGGCTTGGTAAGTTAGTCTTTCTAGCATGTAGTGGACTGCCTACAGGATTTCTGAGAACAGCAGTGGATCAAAACCAAAAATACGTTATTTTCATGATTCTGAGCTACTTTTAACACCAAAACTTCAAAGGTGAGTTCACCAAGGGGTGAGAGGACTCATGAAGTGTGCAAGTCTAATTTGCTGAAGATGTGCAGACGGTTTCTAAAATGACTAAATAAATTGCCATTCATTTTTTTTTTCACTCCCTATTCTATCTCTGTTCTTTATGTATTTATAAGGCATCTATCATTTTGTACTTTGCTATGAAGCCTTTTGAGTCAAATTCTCATTAAAATTCTCCCTTAGTAACTAAAAAGAGAGACACCTGTAAGCTGGCTCAAATATTTTACTCATTCGTAATAAGAACCTCTGATTATAGGGCAACATCTGCTGTGTTCATCAAAGCTTCGAACAACAAGTGTATCACAAGTGGCTCATGGTCCTGCTTCTAGGACACCCTAGAAGGTGGTCTTTGCCACCACCTTGCTGTTCTACTTCTCTTTTCGCCCTCATCTGTAGAAGTCAGACACTCTGGTGACAGTTATCTGTACGGACAAGAACTGTGCTCTCCTGCCAGGCTGTTTCAGTGTTGTTGCTGCTGTGGAGCTACGTGCTCAATGGTTACCTGTCAGCTCGTGGAGACTGGAGGGGGTAAATAAACTAGGAGGAAAGTGGAGGTCCCTAATATGCTGTAAAGGGATTACAAACCGTGCTTGTGTATTGGGCAGGACACCTCTTTTGAATTCAGAGCTATGAACATCAGAGAAAAACACTTTGTGTTTGATCAAATACCGTAAGAACTGGGAACATAATGAGCTAACAGTGTTCTGGCATAAATGGGAAATGAAAGATCAGATCTGAGATGAGCTGAAGTGCTGAATTTGTCCTCCAAACAGGCTCAATCCCAGTCCTACTGATACCGCATCCCTGTTCTTAAGGAGAAGGTATGAGGTGTGCTCTGCCATAGTTGCCTTGGTGCCCAACTCATAGTAGGACTGCTCAGGATTTATGTGGAGTTGAGGGTCACAGAATAAGTTCATGTGGCACTTGTGCCACAACAAACCCCTGCACTGCTACAGGCTTGGGAAGGTGTGGCTGGAGAGCAGTCCTGGGCTCTCCAGAGAGGGACCTGGGGGGTTCTAATTGACAGGAAGATGAATATGAGCCAGCAGTGTGACCAGGTGGCCGTGAAGGCCAATGGCATCCTGGCTTGTATTAGAAACAGTGTGGCCAGCAGGAGTAGGGAGGTTATTGTGCCCCTGAATTTGGCACTGGTGAGGCCACATCTTGAGTATTGTGTGTCCAGTACTGGGTCCAGTTTTGGGCACCTGAATGCAAGAGAGATGTGGAGGTGCTGGAGCAGGTGCAGAGGAGGGCAGCGAAGCTGGGGAAGGGCCTGGAGAATAAATCTGAGGAGAGATGGAGAGAGTTGGGGCTGTGTAGTTTGATGAAGAGGAGGTTGAGAAGAGACCTCATCACTCTCTACAACTACCTGAAGGGACCTTTTGGAGAGGTTGGTGCTGGTCTCTTCTCACAAGCGTTTAGTGATAGAACAAGAGGAAATGGGTTCAGGCTACAGCAGAAGAGGATTAGTCTCAACATTAGGAGAAATGTTTTCATAGAAAGGGTAGTCAGGCACTGGAGTGGGCTTCTGAGGGAGGTGGTTGAATCACCATTCCGGGATGTGTTGAAGGATTGTTTGGATGGCGTGTTGAGGGATCTGATTTAGGGGTGAACTTGTAAGGTAGGGTAGATGGTTGGACTTGATGATCCCAGGGGTCTTTTCCAACCAGAGTGATTCTGTGATTCTTTGAAGTTCTTTCTACCATTACATGGGTTTTCCATTAAATACTCTGCTCCAAGGCTTCCTAATTCAGTAACATTTTGCTGCTTTTTAGCCATCTTCATTATCAATTAATTTGCTATTTACTGTAACAGACCCCAGCACAATGAATCACATTATGGATATTTCATGCCTTCTCCTAATGCTGTCTGATAATGGTGGGGTTTCCTTGCTGGCAGGGCACAGCACCCTCAGTCTTCATGATGCAGCTGATACTGGACCTCATGAACAGCATCTTGATACTGTAGAAATGGATCAGAGATGGTTTTAAAATTTACAGTCACATTTTGGGATTTTCAAGATGAGAGGTAAGCCTTTGCCGTTTTCTTGGATGGTCAAGTCTTTGTGTTGAGACTTGGAGGACTTGGCCTTTAGCAGTGTTTATTACAACAGGAAAAGAGGTGATGATTTTAAATTAAAGAGAGGGTGAAATCACAGAATCACAGAATGTATTGGGTTGGAAGGGACCTCTAAAAGTCAGCTAGTCTAACCCCCTTACAACAGGCAGGAACATCTCTAACCAGGACAGGTTGCCCAGAGCCCCATCCAGCCCAATCTTAAATTACTCCAGGGATGGGGCCTCCACCACCTCCCTGGGCAGCCTTTTCCAGGGATCCCCCACGCTCAGATTAAACTACTTTTTCCTCATGCCCAGCCTCAAACTCCTGTTTTCTAGCTTCAAACCGTGACCACTTGTCCTATTGTTCCCTGATCTTGTGAGTAGTCTTCCCCAGCCTTCTGACAGCCCCTTTCAGGAGTCGGAAGGTCACTATAATGTTCCTCCGGAGTCTTCTCCTCTTCAGGGAGAACAGCCCCAACTCTCTCAGCCTATCCTTGTAAGAAAGGAGCTCCAGTCCTCTAATAATTTTCATGGCCTCCTTTGGACTCATTCCAACTGGACCTGGTCCTTCTTGTGCTGGGGGCTCCAGAGCTGGATGCAATACTCCAGAAGAGTTCTCGCTTTAAATCTACTGCCATATTATATTGTAGAAATGTTTTCTTCCATGTAATTCATGAAATGAACACCTTCCCAGATTAAAAACAAAGAATCTGGGTTACTCTAATATGGTAAGGTGTACATAAGCTTGTATCACAGCTGGGTCACTACAGGTACGAAGATATATTCAGAGAAGACTGCATGGTCTTTAGGATCCTGAAAAGAATTAACAGGGAAATTCTGCACAGGAAAAAAATTAGAAGATGTCTTTTTGTGAATGTAATGAAGCTTTGCTTCCATGGTGAGGTAATCCAATCTTCCGTTGAAGAGTTCAACTAATTCCTTCCAACCGCATAATTACTTATCCTGCATTGTTGTCCCAGTGGATTTCTAGTACTCATTGTGCCACAATTTGTCCCTTTCAGATCCTCAAGCATAAACACTAATCAGTATACAAAGTCTTGGAACAAACATCCTTTGAAAAGAGTGAATTTAATATTGTCAGCGACGTATGATTCAGTGGAACTTCTTACAGAGCACTGAGTACGGTGTTTATTTCCCTACGTCAATGTATAAACAAGATGATTAATCACAAAATCCGGTGTTCACCTCCTATTCAAACACAACTATACCTGGATTTGGTGCTGAAACTCAGAAAAGACATGTGCAACAGAGGTACATCCAGCTGGGATCTTGGTGATGGGTGGGATGGGGCTGGGAAATGTACTGGGAGATTTGTTGGAGGAGTTTGGGGTGACCTGTGTGAGACACAAAGGACCCCTTCATCTCTCCTAGATAGATTTTTTAATCGGAAAGACTACAAAATATGTTTCTAGATGAACCCTGGCACTAAAGTTTAGGCTGAAAAGAAACTTGATTACCCTTTTTTGGTTTAGAAACGTACCTTATAGCACTGGATGACCCGGAATTTGCATTATTTTCATACTGTTTCATACTGCTTGAGATGGTAATTTTTTGTCTGTCTCTAATGAAACTGTTTTCTGTCAATAAGGAAGTTAGTTTTCTCTTTTCAAAACTCATTGATGAGAAGGTGTTGAGTTCAGTCATGAGGAAAGTTGGTGCATTTTCTTATCCTTTCCCATTTCAATGGCCCAAACTGGTTTGTACTCTCTAATTAATTCTGGACCTTTTGATACCTATAGGATATTCACTTTCTTTTCTATATCTTTAAGAGCCGTCTTCCCAAATGACCCCATCTTCCATTGCTTTGAAATTAAATAAACATCATAAAGAATCAAAGTAACTCCCCTGATTCCCTCATTAAGTGTGTCCTCTGGCTTCCTGAAATCACTTTCCACACAGGAACCAGAGGGAGCAAGAGAGAACTGCTACAGCAAGCTCTCTCCTCCACCCCCAAGGAAGAGTATGGAGAAGGAAACCCGTGTCTTGCACCTCCATACAAGCCATTCTGCGCACCTTCACCTCACAGCTCTGCAGGAAGGATCAGCACACAAAAACCATTTCAGAGTCAGAAGCAGCCCAGGAGTGAAGATTTTTCTCTCATGGTGCATCCTCTACTTCTTGTTGCTGCTACTCCAGGCATTGGAATCCAGCCAGAAAAACATCATCTTGAAGTGATTTGCAAAGCCTCATGGAGTGCTACTTAAAGAAAAACTCTTGGCTCCAATCCTCATCTTGCACAAGGCCTCTGAGCAAGGTATTTGCAGGAGGCTGACCAGAGACAGGCTCATTTGCAAGGCTAAGGAGGGGAAAATAACAGATCTGCAGGCTCTTGTTTGGTGAACCTGACTTGGCGTGATTAGAATTTGAGTTCTTCCTTGACAAGGCTGGATGTGGAGTTAAAACATCAGTGAGAGATTATATAGAAACTCAGAGAGGCAAAAATAGGTTTGAGTGTCCAACCTTGATCATTAGCCCCTGAAGTCTACATCCTTCTGATCTTGACTGCAAGCCTGGATTGCCCTTCTTTAGGGAAATTCCTGCTGGGAACAGCAGAAACCGATTTGGGAAACAGCAGAGAGAAATGGGGAGACCTGATCACCCCATCTTCTCGCCATCTTCTCATCTCTGTAAATGCAGGGATTTGAGTGGTTCTGCACCTTTATAGGTTTAATCTCAATTTATCCTGAAGCCATGTACTTCAGATTTGAGAAAACACATTCTTCTAAAACATTTATATATATATATGGGTTTGTTTTTGCTGGCAGAGGTATTTTTCTCTTCTCACAGGTTGTTAGCAACAGAACAAGAGGGAAGGGCTTCAAACTGCACCAGGGGAGGGTTCGGCTGGACATTAGAAAAACATTGTCACAGGAGTGCTCAGACACTGGAACAGGCTGCCCAGGGATGGGGTTGAGTCACCATTCCTGGAGGTGTTTAAAGGTCAATTAGATGTGGTGTTGAGGTATCTGGTTTAGGGGTAAACTTTGTAGAGTAGGGTTAATGGCTGTAATCAGTCCCAAGGGTCTTTTCCAATCTGAATGATTCTATGATTTAGGCTGGAAAGGTCCATGTATGGTTTAGTAGGCAGAGTGGAGTTGACGGTTGGACTTCATGATCTTAGATGTCTCTTCCAGCCTTGATGATTCTATGCTCATGCATATGCAGCGGGGACTGTTGGGACTGTGGTCTCTGCACCACTGTAGTGCTCTGTGCATGGATTCCAACAGCTTCCTTTGCTTCCTTTCAGCAACTGTCTAGGCAGTGACGTAATTTATATCACTGTATTTTCCCCTCAAAGACTTCAGAACAGTTTTCAAAGCCCTTTTATCATTGCTGCTCTGTCACTCCTCCTCACCCCTTAATGTACTCCTTCTAAAACACTGAGGATGGAGATTTTACAAAGAGCACTGGCAGTTCGACATTTTGGTTTGTTTCTTTTCATCCCTGCAGTTCTTCAAACGCTGTATGTGCTAAGTAGAAACGTCATCTTCTTGCAGGCTGCAAGCAGAGAAGAAGCTGTAGTGCCATACACCTTGGCCTGCCTTCAGCTGAGCGGGTTAAATAAGAAATACTCAGCGTTTACATCTGACTGCTGCAAACCCAGAACCGATCTTTCAGGTCCTCAATTTTCTGAAATAAATATCAAGAGTTGGTCTCTCCTTATACGACTTCTAACCTTTAGCTACTGGACAGCTTGTGATACAATCTCTGTCTATCAACACAACCCTCAGCTTTCCAGGGAACAGGAGCCTGAGCAGGTTTGATAACTACCCACAGTTTCAGATGTTTATCTGGAAGGAAGCTCACTGGGATGCCACACTCAGACTTAAAAGCTTCCCTCAAAAATCAAACGCCAGAAACTCAGAAAGTCCAGGAGAAAAATAAGGAAACTCGGGTGGAAGTATCTTTTACATCTTTAATTGCATCCCCTCAAAGCTCTGTTCCTATAATAGAGGGCATGCGATAATAGAGGGCATGAAGAAGCAAAAAGCACAAGTGAAAAGTTGTGCTGAAGAGGGATATAAGTTGCTTTTAGACCTGGGGGGTTTTTTAAGTGTTTATTACAGAGTTGTAAAGAAACAATCCGTAAAGGAAAGCAATTTGGCCAGGAAAACAATGACTTAAAGGCTGCTTTTCCCTTTCCAGGGCATTGGTTGGTTGTTTCTTTTCACGACAAAGATGCTCAGCAAGTCTCAGGGTCTATTATTTATGCATTATCCATTATCCTTACGTATCCATTTTTCTACTCAGGAAACGTCAATAATCCTCAGACCAGAATGGAGATGTTCTTAGCAGGGATTACACATTTCAATAAGTAATAAACTTGGATATCTCATCCTACTGGTGTCAGAGCCCTTGCAAACAACCTGAGGTGAGTTTTCATAGGCAGCGGTGCCAAAAATCACGCTTAGGGAACCCTCCCTCCTTATTACTCTATATTTGACCACTAATTGTAATTAAAATGTCCTTTCCTTTTATTTTCGTTTCCCAACTAGATGGGAAAAATCAAAATGTTAAGTAGCTTCGTTTTCTCCACAGGGCTCTTCCAGAGGCTCTACACTGCTGGACAGCCTCCAGATTTTTAGCTGGGTTTTTTTTTTCTCCTTGTGTTTAGTACTTCTAGTTCTTAAGGCACGAGAAAGGAGTAACATCAACTCCCTTCAGCACGCCCTGCTTGCTTTCTCTGCTCTTCAGTTAGCAAAATTTACTGCAAGTAGGTTAATGTTTCCCATCACAGCAGGCTCTAAACCCAGTGCTCAATTTTTACTTTCTTTGTTTGCTATTTAAGCTGTCAATGCTCATTCGTTCACAGCCCTATTGCATCCCTCTGCTCACCTACCACAGGACACCTTAGAATTGAATTCTCCACATCCTAGGTGCCAATTTTTAGAATTAAAAGGGGTCACTTTAAAGACCATCAGCCTTTTAAAAATATATTTTTTTTCCTGCAGTGACAATTGTGATTTATCTTATGGCTAAAAAAGGCACTACTGTTGACAATTTGCATGGGGAGTCATCCAAGAAGAACAGGAGGCAGTGGGACTTGTATCAGAAGGCAGGTGTATTTTTGGGTAGCTCTTGTTTAGCATCTCCCCCTCACCGTTACGCTTGGCTAAACTTTCCAGGCTCTGACAGTTTTGGACCCAGCCTCTAGTTCAAGACACTGTAGTGATGGGGACAATGTGTGTGATGGGTGTGGATCTGCATACTCTGTCCTTTTTCTCTTCCATGTCAGTGATACTTAGTGTCCCATTTCTGGAGGCATTTTAAACCCTCCTAAACATGTTCCTGTGCGACTGAATCTAGGTGATCCTGCCCTGGCAGGGAGATTGGACTAGATGATCTTTCGAGGTCCCTTCCAATCCCTAATGTTCTGTGATTCTGTGATTTCCTTTCCTCTGCATAACAGTGACTGAATTCAAGCAGATTCTATGGTGCCAAGGTATGGGATGCCTGTAAATTGGTGCCTGAACCCACATGTGTCCTGGGCATGTCTCTGCAGTGTTTAAGATTCTTTAGGAAGTCTGTGAGGAAACTGATAACCAGATTTTGGGAGGATAGGACTGTGTTTCAAACTTCTGCTTAAGAGGTAGGTTCATTTGTCAAGAAACGGAAGGAAATAACCAGTGCAGGGTGTCAGGAGATTGTAACGGGTTGAAACTAAGAAAACTGCTTTGCTCTCAGGTTTTAAGGGGAAAGGAAACCAAAGCAGTCAGGTCTCAGTGAGATATCGGATAAATTTGCCAGACAATGGATTGCTTAGGAAACTAAAAGAGGAAAAGTTTATTAACTCTTAAACTATGTACA
>JAOXOE010000874.1:31569709-31580401 GCA_028565055.1 Phoeniculus purpureus
CGCTGGACTCCCTCCAGCATCTCTGTGTCTGTCTTGAACTGAAGGGCCCAGAAGCGGACACAATACTCCAGGTGTGGTCTCACTGAGGCATAGTAGAGGGAAAGAAGAACCTCTTTTGAGCTGCTAATCACCCCACTTCTGATCCACCCCAGGGTGTTGTCAGCCCTCTTGGCCACAAAAGCACATTGCTGACTCATGGTCATCCTGCTCTCCACCAAGTCCTCCAGGTCCCTTTTTCCTACACTACTCTCCAACAGGTCAGTCCCCAACCCTCACTGGTACATTGTTGTACAGGCATTTCAGGGAGCGAGCTGAGGTCTCTGATTTCACCATAGGACAGTAAGAGTCTGCTTGTCTTTCATTAAGACCAGAGCTCTGTCCTATTGGTGTGTACCCATCAACTATCCCATCCCACTTCGAATCTAGTTTAAAGCCCTCTGAATGAGTCCTGCTGATTCCTGCCTCAGAACTGTTTTCCCCATCTGAGATAAATCTGTCCCATGTGCACTTGCCAGATGTGCTGCCTTATAGAACCAGTCATTATTAAAGAAACCAAAGCCCTGCCTGTAATACCAGTCTTGTAGCCAGGCATTAATGTGCTGAGTCCTTCTCTTCCAGCCCATGTCCTCATCCCAAAATAGAAGTAATGAAGAAACTACAATTTGTGCCCCAGACTCTTTTACCAAACTTCCCAAGGCCTTGTAGCCTTTCTTCATTCCCCTCAGGCTATGGAATACTACTTCCTCTCCACCTTTCTGGAACATCAGCAGTGGGTAATAGTCAGCTGGTCTCACCAGGTTAGGTAGTATCCTAGGAATATCCCTGATTTTGGGCTCCAGGTAGACTGCAGACTTCCCTGTCGTGAGGGTCAGCTCTGCATACTGGGCCCTCAGTCCCTTTCAGGAGCAAGTCTGCAATAACTAGGACACTTATCTTCTTCTTTGTGGAGGAGGTTGTCATATAACTTGAAGACCACCCGGATTTATGTTACCTTGCTAGGACTTCTGATATGGGTTCCCTATCCTCTATATCCTGATTAGACTGGCTGTCTTCCAGTAGGGGCTTATATCTATTTTTCAGCAGGCAAGGCTGTTGCTTGTCCTTCTACCATGGCCCTGCACTTGGCTCCACTCACCCCTCACTACTTGGGGTTCTGTCCTTCATGTGAGAGGCACAGGGGCCTCCTGATTCCGGCTCTTATTTGGCTGTAGTCCAGACTGCAGAGCCTGGACTGAAGAGCCTAAGCCTAGTGCCAACAGTCTACCTCTATTTCAGCCTCTCTAATTCTCCTGAGCCTTTCTAGTTCTGCTTACAGCTTTTCAACCTTGTCTTGCAGTTGTGCCACTTGGTTAAGCAGATAATCTACCTGCTCATGTTGCACACAGCCAGGAAAACGCAAGAGAGTGTTACATTCCTGACAGCCTGTCACTTGCACAGACTCATCGTATTGGGGGACCTCTGTTTGAGTTCCCACACCCATATACAGTGGTGACCGTAGCTTGGTCTTCCTCTATTGCCACGTTGTCACCATGTTATTTTTCCTCTTTTTTTCCCCCCAGCGGCTAGAAAAGTCTGTGCTGTCGGAGCTCAGCATGGTCTGGGCGCCGCTTCCGGTTTCACTGCCTTTTAAGGCTCCCAGTTTTGCCCACATGGTATTGATTTCCAACTTTTCCTGTGAGAGATTATGACCCTCAGTGGCTCTCCCTTGGCTCCTTTGGGATTTCCCATTCAGGGTATCCCCAGATCACCCAGAAACCTTGCTAAATAGCATTCGGGGACCTTCACTGTTGGAGCTCAGTGTGGTCTGGGTGTGACTTCCGGTTTCACCGCATTCAGTCTACAGCAAGTAGAAGTTAAAATCAAAGTAAGAAAGCTGTAGAAAAAGGAATTAAATTCAAAGGAAATAAACTATAGAAGATAGAAACTAAATTCAAAGAAAACAAGCTACAGAAGACAGAAACTAAATTCAAAACAATGGTAATGACAAAGTTAAATAGATATTTACCTACACATTCCTTTCCTTTCAATTTAATAACAATGCACCCACATTAAAAAAAAACTGCCCTGGCTGGAGCATTGAGTAAGTCATATGAAATGCTGGTCTGGTTCCCTGATGGTTTACAATCCTCACTTTTCAATGCAGACCTGCTATTCAGACTTCAGCACTTGTCTGAAGAGCTTTGTGTTGTCTTTGGGTGTTTAATACTTATAACAAGGCACTTTCATTAAGTGCAGTCCAATTTTAAAAATTCTGTCCATTTATCTGAGCTGTCTGCAAAGGTCTGAAGGAGACACCAGCTGACTGCTCAGACTGACTCACCTAGATAACATTTTATTCATTTTCTTCTGCTTCTTTTCAGCTTTGCACTTTGTAAACAAGATCTCTTCAGCAAAGCCTCAAAAAAGGAGGTACTTAGCAAAGCCTATATCACAAAAGAATCTCAAAGATTTATTTTAGCCCCTGTGGAACACAGACTACCTTAAAATATTGTCCCTCTCCAATTTGCTGTGGAAGTGTTCTGTAGTATGGATTTTTTTCCCCTTTTCCAGAACTTGGGTCCCATTTCAGAATTTTCCCCTAGACTTTGATTTTAAAAATCCTTTAATTTATGCCAGGAGTCTGAACCATATAAATCCCAAAACACTCTTATTTCTGGATCCTCCCACTCAAGGAATCAAAGTTTTCCTCCCTTTTAGTATTTCCCCAAGGAAAGATCATACGAAGGATGTTTGTTGTCATCGCTTCAGAAGGATGTGAGTAGGAAGAAGATTACTCTCAGTACCTTCGGACAATATGTCTGTTATTAAAGTATGGATATTTTCCAAAGTGTGAGCATTGTACAAGCTGAAGTATGTGTTTGTTCTAAAGACGCTCTTACTTTATCTTTGCTGTCCATTTGAATAACTCATTGTCTGTCTGACCACACACAGTACTGTGGGCTGAGCATTAAAAGGATGAATATGCCTTGGAAGAGCGCATCACACAATCATAGAATCATAGAATCATTCAGGTTGGAAAAGACCCTTGGGACCCTTGGCTATGATGTGTATGAGTAGTGAGGAATACTTGTTTGGAACCAATGACTGCCCTAATGCAAAGAATCAAAGACCTACATCAAATCTGGCAGAGTATCCCTGTGATGAATACTCTATGGAAACAGGGCTTCATTTAATGTATGTAAGGCTATAGGGGGAAAAACCCCATAACAAAATAACAAAGGATCACAGAATCATTTAGGTTGGAAAAGACCAACTTATTTCTGAGTTTTTTATACTTCGTATTTCTGATTTTATCCAGAATGTAAGAAAACTAGGCTAAAGTTAAGAAAAATGAATGTTCCCATTTTTAGTTTTTCTAAAGAAATTTTTGTTCATTTTAAGAAATTTTTAAAAAATATTTTAGGGTATTTTCTAGTTTTTAAAAAGTTTGAAAATTTGTTTAAGTTTTTTGAAGTATTTAGGTTTTTTAAAAGTATTTTAGTTTTTTAAATTTTTAAGAAGTTTTCTTAAAGTTCATTTGAAGTTTTAGAAAAATTTAAAATCTCAATTTTTTTAAAAACCTTTTTCAAAATTAAAAAACTTTTTTAGTTTTTAAAAACCTTTTCAGTTTTTTAAACTTCTTTCAAAGTTTAAAAGTGCAACACATGATAAAAATTTTTGAACCTTGAGAAAAAAAAATAGTTGAGGTTCATTCCTGTCAGTATGAGGGAAAAAACCCCTAAACTACTATTTTCTCTACCTAGTCACAGAATCCTTTTCCTTTCCTTACACTAAATCCTCCATGCTGGCATCTCTCACACCCAGCTGGAAGGTTTAAGGATGGCTTAGGCTAAATAAGGCTGTGAGAGAGCTTTGTCCACCCATGCTAACTTCACTGGTTCCTGTGGTTCAAAACAGAACTTTTAATGTTGGAGATACCACTTCAAAAAAGGTCCTTATTTTCATAAAATTGATTTTTTTCCCCTGAGAAGCTATTTAATAGATTTTAGTGAAATTTAAACTGTCAATAAAAGATACTCCAAAATTCTAACTGCAGAAAGACAGCTCTTGCACAAAGATAATTCAGAAAATTCCTGCAAGCAGGATGAATCCTTTTCCTACCCCCTGATTAGTGCCAGATAAAAAAATCTCTTTCTCTATATTGTTTGAAAGTCAGTTCCCATTTTCTGAAAATGCTGCCTACAAAACTACGTCTTTTGTATGAATTTACTTTTTCCTTCTAATGAACATTTCTTGACAGGTTTAGGAAATCCTTAACTTCTGTTTCTCGAGCTTTCTAGCAGAGGTCATCACTTTCTACCCTGTTTATGGATGCAGCTAATGCAGATGTTATATTTTATTCACACTACTGTAGCAAGAAACCCCAAACCAGAAGAATAACAATGCACAGTCTTAATCACTCACACATCTTGGAGTAAACTCTCCTGTTTCCCATACATCAGGTTTGCTGTCCTTCCCACATCCCACATCCATACTGCTGTATTCTTCCGTGTGGATATGAGTTCCCACTGCACAGCTATTACCAGAATGGATAACTCTTCTGTACCACAGTTTTAAATATATTTTTTTTCTCCTGGGCTTTGTCCTTTAAGAGATCAGATAATGAAAACCATGTCAGCTTGGAGAAAGCCCTTTGTTATGACACTGAGCGATAACATACTGCTTTCAGAAGCTGCTGGACACAGGCTGCTGAGATACAACTGTCTCTGTGGAGGATGAGGCAGACCTTCCCAGAAGAAATAAAGACAAAAAAAGTAAATATTTCTCCCTTTTCCAACATTTTGTCACCAGATCTCTTTCCCTTTTTTGTTTTTATCCTTCCTTTTACTACCACTAACAACTAGAAGTCCTTCTGTTTTCCTTTTACAACGCTCATTAGCTTTATCTCCAGCTGAATTTTCTCAACCTCCCTGTCTCCATCCTTCCGTAATTGGGCAAAGTTTCTATACATCTGGATCACCCAGCTGCTCTAATAACTTCCTTTCAGTATTCAGTTTTCCTCAGGACCTCTTTGGTCATCTGCACTGGCCTTCTGCCATGCTTGTTCTACTTCCTGCATGTTAGAACAGGCTGTGCTTGTGCTTTGAGAAGGTTGTCCTTGAAGTTTAACCAGGTCTTCTGTGTACCAGTGGATGCTGCCAAGTAGACTCCTGAGTAAGGCAAAGGTTCTGCTCTCTTGAAGTCCAGACTTGTAATTTTCTTTATTCTATTTGCTTTTCTTAGGATGCCAAAGTCCATAATCACAAGATTGTTATGGCCAAGGCTGTCATTGTTCTTCACATTGTCCATCAGTTCTTCCTTGTTTGTGTGTTATGCAGTGCACCTGCCTTGTTTGGCTCATTGGTCTCTTGTATCAAACAGTTATCAACAAACTCCAGGAAGCTCTTGTGTTGCTCATGCCCTGATACATCAAGAAAATACCAAGATAATTAAAATCCTACTTGATTGCAGGCCTTGTCAGAGTTTCCTCCATCTTTGCAAAGAAGGTGTCACTTTCACCTTCTTGGTCTGTATCCATCCACCACTGTTTCTCAGTTTGTTGTGAGATGACCCTTGAACCCTTTGATGTCACATGACCCATGTGATATGTGACAGTCGGCTATGCCTCTTCATGACCTATAAATGACCTTGGAGACTGTAGAAGGTTCTTTTTTACTTCTGGCTTTGTGCAGAGCAGCGGTTCTCTTGCTCACTGCTGTCTCTGTCTCTCTGTCTCTGTCTCTCTGTCTCTGTCTCTCTCTCTCTCTCTCTCTCTCTCCAGTACTTCACTAGTGGCTTATAGGTTTTTTTTTCTTTACTTGCCTTTTAACTCTTTCTTGTTCTCTGTTAATAGAACTTCTTATTTTTCTTTTCTATAAATTTGTCCTCTGGGAAATCCAAATCAGGACACAGTTGCGTGAGCTGTCCCACCATGTTTCTGCCATATGAATAAAACAGCTCTGCAGTTGTACACAGGCTCGTTACACCTCCATTGCCCCTCACACACTTACACAGGGTCCATCTCTCAATCTTACTGACTTCATAAAGGAAGCACAAAAGCTTCCAAAATCATAATGCCTCCTGAACACTTCTTCACTTATGATTATAGGCTCATCAAGGTTGGAGAAGCCCTTCAAGATCATCAAGTCCTATCATCCACTTTACAACCCTGAACCATTAACCCATCTTCTACACCATGATTGCCTGCTCTTTTAACCCCTCCAGTGCAGTGATCCTGCTGTGGCAGGGGGATTGGACTAGATGATCTTTCGGGGTCCCTTCCAATCCCTAATGATTCTATGATTCTATGATGCTATGATTCTATGACTCCATCTTCATCTTCTGCTCTGTGTTTCAGAGGGAGAGCATTGACTCCTGGGCTGGACAGACATCTTGCCCTGGAAGTGTTGTGAATAGAGAGAGAGTGTGGTACCCCAAGGATCAGCAGAAGGAAAGTTTCAACCCCTTCCAGTGCTCTGTCACCCTCACTGTGAAGAAGTTCCTTCTCATATTGGTGTAGAACCTCCTGTGTTCCAGCTCACACCCAGTGCCCCTTGTCCTGTCATTAGATGGCACTGAGCAGAGCCTGGCTCCATCTTCCTGACACCTGCCCTTCACATGTTTATAAACATTAATGAGGTTACCCTTCAGTCTCCTTTTTTCCAAGCTCAGGAGATGCTCCCTCAGGCTTTCCTCATCAGGTTGATGCTCTACTCCTTTCATCAGCTTTGTGGCTGCTGGACTCTCTGCAGCAGATCTATGTCCTTCTTGAACTGAAGGGCCCACAACTGGACATAATGTTCTGGATATGTTCTCACCACGGCAGAGTAGATGGGGAGGAGAATGTCTCTCCATCTGCTAACCACCCTGCTCCTTCTTATACACCGCAAGATGCCATTGGCCTTCTTGGCCACCAGGGCACATTGCTGACTCATGGTCATCCAGGGAAATAGTGAACCAATCCCAGCAGAGGTGTAATTTTATAGTTCGCCTTTCTGGGAAAAAAAAAATGGGCTTGACTGTAGTTGGCACTGTAGCTAGTGGAAACACTTGCTCAAAACCAGTATAAAATGGAATCACATACAAAACACGGCTTTGTCTAAGACAACACAGAGTAAGAAGCAGTGGAGAATTATATTCCTTGCTCAGAAAATCCATCATAAAACAATTATTTTTGTATTGTGACCCTAGTCTTTGTTCATAAAAAGGAGTTAAGTAGAAGAATCTTTTTGTATGCCACTCTTCTTTGTGTGTGGGGTGTGATGAACAAAGCTCCTTATACTAATAATTCACACTTAAGCTATCATAAAATTATAGAAAAACACTCCTGGAAAGGGCTTTAGGGAGGCTACAACCTGTGTCAGAGTCAGTAAAAGGAAAAATCACATGCTTGAGCCACCACGCAAATTAAGTCAGGAAGTACTGATGATGATTCCCGTTCCTCTACTGATGTAGAGAGATCTGCAGACAACCAAGAGATCCAGTCACAGATCTCCTCAACAGTAGAATTTATCCTCAAAGGTTTAGTATTTATAATCCTATTACTTTCTAATCCTATTATTGTAATGTTTGGATGAATTGAATGTATTTCCTCCTTAATCTCTGTGTGATCTCACATATTTCCCGTCAATGATGACTTCTGGCTGACCCTACAAATACTTTGTCCTTCACTACTCAAAAATAAATCTCCAGAATAGTCAGGAACTCTGTGTTTTGTGCAGTTGCACCTTGCTGTTAGATAATGTCTCCAGACAAGGCTAATACAGAATATCATAGAGATGTTTGATCCTCACCTGATTTCCATTCAGATAGGTCTTTTTAGCTTTTTACTCTCACAGTAAGTGGCCACTATGATGCAATGTTTATTTTAAAATCGCATTTGTGACCATGCACGGAATAGAGGAAAATCTACAGAGTCGGTATCTACATGCGGAACACAGGAAAAAAATTTCCCATGAACATTGAATTGCATGGATTTAATGCTATTTAGGGGTTTAACGGTGACATCATAAATCACAAGAAGGTATGAATTAATTTATATCCTACCATAAGCCTAAGATAACATTATAGCCTCAATTTTTAAAGTTGATTATTTTTGCATTTCCTTCGCAATTACATTTCCATTTACTTTTCCACCCTCTAACTTGCTTATTTGTTTTGCCCTTTTGCCCTTTTTCCATCATCTCCTGTTTCTAGCTTTCTTCCCACCAGTATAAGGGAAAAAAAACCCCAAACTGGTATTTTTCTCTACCTGTTCACAGAATCCTTTTTGTTTCCTTAGAGTGAACCCTTCATGCCGGCACCATCCTCACACCCAGTTTAAGGATGGCTTAGGACAAATAAGACTGAGAGACAGCTCAGTCCACCTGTGCTAACTACACTGATTCTTGCTTTTGTTTCCATTGTTCTTCAGGATGTACCTCTCGAATGAGCCTCACATACAATCAGGTGTATCTCTGCCAGCAAAACCCACCACACGTCAGAGACAAGCTAAGAAGCTTAAGGCATGAAAAAGAGAAGAATCAGACCTCATGACCTGCATACCCTTGGTATGCTTTCAAAAGAAAGTCAAAATAATCAAATATTCAGGTGACAATTCAAACATAAATGATGCAATTTGCTTTTACTTGACAGCAGTGTATTTAATTCTACTACCGACATGCTATTACAGAAGTATATTCCCCTGTGATAGCTATGTAAACTCTGCTTGTGACCTCCTGCAGGGAGTTTAGGTTTTCTTTCCTCTGTAAAGTAGGGGGATTGGACCGGATGATCTTTCAAGGTCCCTTCCAATCCCTAATGTTATGTGATTCTGTAAAGTAGAAATGGATAGAAGACAAACTTCCTTCTACCTTTGTTCATCTACCCAGAAGAATGACACAGAGAGTAGCATCTGCTTTGTACTAGTAAGAGAGACTTGGCAGACACTTGGCTGGCCAAAACTTTTTTGTTTAAAAATAGCCCTTATTTGCTAACAGAATTCTTCAAAATTAAACATTTTACATCAATTATTTATAAAGTGTTCTCTTCTTGGGGAAAGGCTATGCAAGCAAATAATGAACACTGCCAACAAAATACTGTGTCAGAAAAACTGGGATGACCAGGACAAGGGTCTGTGCACAAGAGTTAAAATAGATGGCAACACATGTGGAATAAATAAATCACTTTTATACTGGGGGATATACACCCCCCACCAATTTTACGAGAAAGTCTTTCTCCTAGGAAATACTCAATGCAGTACTGGACTTGGTTCTGGGCAACTGTTTCTGTATCCATGTTTGAGCAATATTGGGAGAGATGATCTGCAGAGGTCTCTTCCAACCTCTGTGATTCTGTGATTTATACATAAGACCTGTGTCAGAATCATAGAATCACAGAATCATTTTTGTTGGAAAAGACCTTCAAGATCATCAAGTCCAACCATTAACGCAACTGTCCCAATCCACTGCTAAACCCTGTCCCTGAGCTCCAGATCTCCACAACTGTGAAACACAACCAGAGATGGTGATTCAAGCCCCTCCTGGACAGCCTGTGCCAATGGATGAGGACCTTTTCCAGGAAGAAGTTTCATCTCAGGGACAATCTCAGCTTCCCCTGGGGCAGCTTGAAGCCATTTCTTCTTGTCCTGTCCCTTGTTCCTTGTGAGAAGAAGTCAACCTCCACCTCTCTGTACCTTCCTGTCATGCAGTTGTAGATAGCAATAAGGTCTTCCCTCAGCCTGTTTTTCTCCAGTCTAACCAGCCCTGGCTCCTTCAGCTGCTCCTTACAAGGTTTGTTCTCCAGGACCTTCACCAGCATTGTTGCTCTTCTCTGGACACAGTCCTGCCCCTCATTATCCTTCTTGTGTTGAAGTGCCCAAAACTGAACCCAGTACTCGAGGTGTGGTCTCACCAGTGCCCAGTACAGGGAGTATATGGGTTGTCTGTCTCCCAGAAGAAATGCCCATGATTTGTAGATGCTTTCTTGGCTCAGAACTTCATACAGCAGAACATTCTTCTTTCTTGTTGTCATGTGCTTGTGTAAGTTACAATGAATATCCATTCCTACAGTATTTTGTTTCTTCCCTCAGCTCACTCTGTGTCCAGACAATATAACCCAAGAGTTTACAAGTCCTCAGTAATAAAACTAAAGTAGTACAAATGAAGATCAGGACTTTCAAAGCTTTAAGTTACTATTAATATTTCAGATTAATCCCATTTTTATGTTGACCACAATTAAAGATAAGGGAAAAGAAAACAAAACAGTTAGGTCTCAGTGAGATCTCAGATAAATTTGCCAGACAACGGATAGCTTAGTGGAACAGGAAAAGGGTTTATTAACTCTTTAACTATGTACAGAAAAGAAGAAAAGGTTAAGCAAGTTAGTGTACACAAACTAGAAACTGTGTCACAAATGCCATCACGTATTCTGAGATAAGATCAATGGGAGACCACTATCCTATTGGTCCTTGGGTCTTTTACCACATCACAGATCTGGGGGAAAAAGAGCACGTCAGTCAAGTAGAGGCGAGTACCACCACTCTCTCTAGCACTCATGCATCACCCCTGTCTGTGGTACAGCGGCACCCAGGCTGTTTCCAGACTCCTGGTGAATTCTTAAATTCTTTTAGCCTAGCTTCTCCAGCTCAACACTCTCAGGACGGCCTGATTCCTCAGCGCCTGAACTGCATCCCTCGGTGCAGGAGACATGCTTTCAAACAAAGAACCCAGACTC
>JAOXOE010000874.1:31580501-31609216 GCA_028565055.1 Phoeniculus purpureus
CAGTGTCCTTTCAGATAGTTGTAGAGAGCGATGAGGTCTCCCCTCAGCCTCCTCTTCCTCAAACTGAACAGCCCCAATCTCTCCGTCTCTGCTCAGAAGATTTATTCTCCAGGCCCTTCCCCAGTTTTCTTACCCTCCTCTGCACTCGCTCCAGCCCCTTGATTTTTCCCTTGTCCTGAGGTGCCCCAAACTGGACACAGTACTCAAGGTGCAGCCTCATCAGTGCTGAGTAGAGGGGGACAATCACCTCCCTCCTCCTACTGGAGACACAGTTTCTAATCCAGGCCAGGATGCCATTTGCCTTCTTGGCTACTTGGGCACACTGCTGTCAGTTAGAACCCCCAGGTCCTTTTCTGCCAGACAAATTTAAAATCTATTCTTCCAGTGACTCTTTTCAAAATTTTGAGGCAAAATTTTGAAAAATGTAAAAAGATAATCTTTTATCCTGCAAAAAAACCTTGCTGTTTGTTGTGTCTGTGAATCACAGAGTTGCAAAAATTAGGCATTAGAAGGGACCTCTAAAGATCAACCAGTCCAATCTTCCAAGGTCTCCATTTTTAGGAGAAGATGTTGTTTTGGGGCTTTTTTTTAAGAAGAGAAATATTCTAGGCAAGTAGTCCTTCAACTTTGGAACGGTGTCAGAGCACGAAGGGAAAATGAAGCACAGGAGGCTACAAGAGGTTCCAATCACTTCACCCCAGAATAAAGAAACAGACAATTGCAGAAGAACAAAAATAAAAATTACTCCAACAAGAAAGTGTTGAAAAATAAAAGGCACCGTGCTGCTTAGAGTTCTTGCCAGGAAACCTTCTATCAGGAGACTACTAAAGAGGTATCGTTGTTGGGAGTTTGCCAGTGGGACCCGATGATATGCTAAAACAGGTGTCTTAACATTAGGACAAAAGATAAAAGCTCAGACACTTCAATAGTTTTCATCACTGGAAGCTGAAGGAGCAAGGCTCTGCTCCTAAGAGAGGGAGTTATCCTTCTTTCCCTTGGCAGAAGGATGCAGGAAGAACAGAAGGATACAGCACAGATATTTTAATCAATGTGAAACCAGATCAGAGCAACATTAAGCCCTGAACCACTGTCATTGGAAGGGTTGTCACTGGGGTGCTAAGGTTTTAAAGCCTGTGCTCATTTAGCTTAACCCTCCAGCACCAATAAAATACCATCCAGCGATATATTAAATTTAAAATGTTGTAGGTATTTTTGTGATTATACTAATGAGCTCCCAGGTTTGCAGCACAGAGGATGATTTCGGGTCGATGGCTCAAAAGCTCTGGCTGTGCCTGGATTGCCAGGTGGTTGCCTTCTGCGGCTTGGTCTGGTTTTCCAGCCCAAAATCATCACTCCACAGCTCCCTTCTGATCTGTGCATCCAAGTTTCCTACAGAACACCAAACGTGTGTGTATTTGGGGGCTGCGCGGAGCAAGGTGCCATCCTGAATCCTGTCATCGTGTGAGCTGACATGTGGCCGTGTGCTACCAGACATGGGAGGAACTCACGTCTCCCATCTTGTGGACTTATGTGCTGCAGGTCTCAGAGTCATGATATTTTCCTACTTCGCCAGAGTGCTAGGATACATTCACAAGCACTTGTAAGGCTCACATATGCTGCAGTAATAGGTCTTAAAAATAGGCAAAAGGCAGATTTATAAGCTGCTTATCAAAGAAAGTGTCAAATATTTCTTGACTCCTTTAAATTGTTCCACTCTTCCTTGCAGTGGGATAATTTTTAGCAGCACAGATTGGAAAAAGTCTTAACCCAGTAGTGTTTTAGCTGTTTTGCTGGTTATATTACCTCTGAATAAGGGACAGGTTGGTGCTGGTCTCTTCTCATAAGCAATTAGTGATAGAACAAGAGGGAATGGGTTCAAGCTACAACAGGGTGGGTTTGGACTTGTCATTAGGAAAATTGTTTTCACACAGAAAACAATTCATATACAAAGGGTGGTCAGGCACTGGAATGGGCTTCCCAGGAAGGTGGTTGACATCCTTGGATGTGTTTAAAGATCATTTGGATGAGGTGTTGGGGGATCTGGTTTAGGAGTGAACTTGTAAGGTAGGGTAGATGGCTGGGCTCGATGATCCCAGGGGTCTTTTCCAACCAGAGTGATTCTGTGTGATTCTGTGAATAATTAGTTATTCAATTCTGTCCACAGAGTTGAAGCAAACCACGAAGAGAGACAAATAGACTGGGACAAAATCAAGGTAGGTCTTTCCTCAGAGGTCCCTTTATGCTTCTTCCACTCCCATATTTAGAAGCAACATCTGTCTATTTGCTCACAAATAGTGTGTTACAGCTCTTCTAGTAGGTAAGGTTACAGATTTTGATTAATTCACCAGCCTCTGTGCTTTACTTCTTCTAACAGGGTAGGTGACTGTCTACTGTAATCATCATTACAAGGTTAGAATAATGGTGGCATAAATCTTTGGTCCCTACCCAAATGCAGCATGTTTTGGTATCAAGACTCCTTAATTAAAAGGATATTCAGTGACAAGCAAACTAATAGCACTTCACATTAAGCTGAATTATAATACCCAAACACTTTATTGTATTTCTGCCAGTTCCAGTAACTCTATAATTGCATCCGCATTCTGACACACTTCTGCTGATACCACAAATGTGTTGTGGCATCTAAGTCTGAAACACACCCCCTGTTTTGCTAAGCTAGAAACAAAAGGATGGTGTGTGGAGAAAGTAATGGCTGCAAATGCTGAGTAAGCATTGACAGGTAAAGCATCACTCTGCGGTAAAACACATGAATTGCAACTTGACATGAGAAACACTGGTACACAAGATCTCAACATACTCAGAGATCGATGGTTCTTAACCAGCTTCCAACCTCTATTTCACAATTTGCAACCTGGCCCCCATCCTACAGCCATATTCCTTGACTACCAGCTTGCCCTTTCTTTTCCTCCTGGACCATGCACACTAACTACCATCTGTCCTCTGGCTACCATCATAGTTGACACCCAAAACATAGCTGCTGATGCATTTCATAGAATCACTTAGTTTGGAAAACACCTTTAAGATCATTGAGTCCAACCACAAACTCAATTATCTCAATCCACCACTAAACCCTGTCCCTGAGCTCCAGATCTACACAACTGTGAAACATGTCCAGGGATGGTGATTCAACTCCCTCCCTGGGCAGCCTGTTCCAAAGCCTAAGGATCCTTTCCAGGAACAATTTTTAACTCAGCTTTAGGCCATTTCTTCTTGTACTGTCACTCATTCCTTGTGAGAAGAGACCAACCCCCACCTCTCTACACCTTCTAGTCAGGCAGTTGTGGACAGCAAAAGGGTCTCCTCCTCAGCCTCCTTTTCTCCAGACAAACCAGCCTCAGCAATCTGTGTGGCTTGTTCTCCAGACTCTTCACCAATGCTATTACTTTCAATAGGAATTGTTCTCCAGTCACTTCACTAAATTTGTTGCCCTTCTCTGGACACACTCCAGCAGTTCAAGGTCTTTCTTTTATTTTCAGTGTCTTGGTGGTTTCCATGCCAGTCTGGATTTCTCACCTTACACCAAACTACTTTGCAGCTCTACCAGTTGCTGGGGACCATTTATCTCAGAAATCACAAAACATTAGGGATTGGAAGAGACCTTGAAAATCATCCACCCCAATCCCCTGGCAGGATCCCCTAGATCCAGTCACACAGGAGATGTCTACAAATGATGCCTGGACACCAGGACAGAGGTAGGGTATCCTCATCCCTCCTCCCAGTACTTTCTGCTGGCTGCTTTTCCAGGTTTTTTTCCCCTTACTTTTGACCCTTTGCCTGAAATAGTTTCGTTTCTTTTAAAACAGCCATTATTGGATAGTTAATGGTGGCATTAAGAGCTCGAGAGGAAAATGGGAGAGAAAGGTTGTGTGCGTTGAGGTGTTGGATAGAAGAAGAAACACTGACGGAGCAAAGCCACGGAAAATTACTGGTAAGTGGTGTCTGGGTTTGACCTGCAGATCAGGTATATAGAGCACTTTTTCGTTAGAGAGAGGAGTGATAGCTACTTACCAAAACTCTGTCAGTCGTAAGTCTCTTTTGTTGGGTATAAAAGCCAGGCTGCAGAGAAAGGCCACTTATCTTTTACTCACGACAGCCCCCAAAAAAAGAAATGGCAGCTAGCAAGAACACCTCTTCAGTTTTTACTGCAGGCTGGATCAGCCTCATAAATGCCTCAACTCATATATAAAAATGTTAATGTTTTCCAATTGCTGTTCTGAATTTATATTTATTGCAATACAACATATCCATTAGCACATCTATCACCGGCAAATTTGTTACTGCTTCGAATATACAGTACATAACGTCGCAGCAATTTCATTTTACAAGCTAATAATGCAGTGTAATGTAGCTTACGATATCATGTAGATGTATTTGATTAGGGAGGTTCAACATTCAGTCAGGTTGAATAGTGGATTGTAGGAGAATCAGGTTTTTAACTTATTTACTGTACAAATGAACAGCTTTGGTGCGCGTTGAATGTGTTAATTTAACAGGTGTGTCGTTTCATTTCCTCTAATACTCACTGAAAAGGAACAAATGGTATTTTGACTCTAGCTGAAGCAGGGTAGACCTAGAATGAAGGGGTTTTTTTGACTCCTGTGATGTTTATTTTCTAAAAGACAGATATAATTGTATTTAATTGTTTTCTAAATTTATTTAACTGCTGAATTTCATTGACTGCAGTAATTTCCCAAGACTGAGACATGTGACTAAAAATGTTTTCCTGAAATGTTATAAAAATAAAGTGTCAAGTTTTAAAAATACTGCAATGGGCCTATTTTATTTTCAAATACACTGAATCTTGAAAAATGTAGAATCATATAATCATGAACTGTATTGTGTTGGAAGGGACCTCCAAAGGGCATCTAGTCCAAACCCCCTACAACAAGCAGGGACATCTCTAACTACAACAGGTTGCCCAGATTCCCATCCAGCCCGACCTGCAGTGGGTCCAGGGATGGGAACAGGCAGCCTGTTCTAAGCATCCTCCACCCTCAGATTCAATAACTTTTTCCTCCTGTCCAGCCTCACTCTGCCCTTTTCCAGCTTCAAACCATGACCCTTCTTCCTATTGTTCTCTGTCCTTGTGAACAGTCTTCCTCAGCCTTCTGGCAGGCCTCATTCAAGATTTGGAAGGTCTGTGTAAGGTCTCCCCAGAGTCTTCTCTTCTTACTGAACAACCCCAACATTCTCAGCCTGTCTCTAGAGCAGAGGGGCTCCCATCCTCTGAGCATTTTCATGGAGTCCTTTGGACTCACTCTAACAGCTCCACATCCTTCTGGTGTTGGAAGCTCCAGAACCAAATGCAGGACCTCAGTTGAGTCCTTGCTAGGGCTGAGGCAATTTTTTGGAGAAAAAAAATGGGGGAAAATGAAGAGTTGCTCTTCTATTATGTCAAAGTTCACTGTGCCTCTTGCAAGGCATAAGAGTGTTTTCATGCAGCTCTTCTTTCTACAGAGCTCCAGGACACTTCCAATGGATGGAAATTCATTTGGGTATATAGAGTGGGATTAACATGTTTTAATATTTATGATGGAATCATAGAATCACTCAGGTTGAAAAAGACCCTTGGGATCATCGAGACCAACCATCAACTCTACTCTGCAAGTTCACCCCTAAAACAGATACCTCAACATCACATCTAAGTGACTTTTAAACTCGTCCACGGATGGGGACTCAACTCCCTGGGCAGCCCATTCCAGTGCCTGACCACTCTCTCCATAAAGAATTTCTTCCTGATGGCCAGTCTAATCCTCTCCTGTTGAGGCTTGAAGCCTTTCCCTCTGCTTCTGTCGCTAATGACCTGTGAGAAGAGACCAGCACCAACATCTCTACAATGTCCTTTCCAACAGTTGCGGAGAGTGATGAGGTCTCCCCTCAGCCACCTCTTCCTCAAACTGAGGAGCCCCAACTCTCTTAATCTCTCCTCAGAAGGTTTATTCTCCAGGCCCTTCCGCAGCTTCACTGCCCTCCTCTGCACTTGCTCCAGTACCTTGATGTCTCCCTTGTCCTGAGGTGACCCAAACCGGACACAGTACTCAAGGTGCAGCCTCATCAGTGCTGAGTAGAGGGGGACAATCACCTCCCTGCTCCGATGCCATTGGCCTTCTTAGCCACATGGACACCCTGTTGGCTCATGTTCAGTTGCCTGTAAATTAGAACCCCCAGGTCCCCCAGGTCTCAGGTGCCAGACTGAATGTTCCTATTGCAGCAACCATTGCACCAGAGGAGAGGAGAAAAGAAAGCAAGGCTGTGTTTTAAGAGAGGTACCTCAATGAGGGAAATTTCTTGTAAATTTGGGGTTTGAATGCATAGTTTGGAAGGCCACAGGTGCATCGAAATGAATCTGTGAATCCTCTCTGGAACTTTTCCATACCGTCTGGATCCTGCAGCATCAAGGTCACACCAATCATTGATTCCTGTAGTCAACCATTCTTTGTCACCTGGGTAAGATGTAGCAGTCAATGCAGACCTTCCATGAATCACAGAATCACAGAACGTTAGGGATTGGAAGGGACCTCGGAAGATCATCCAGTCCAATCCCCCCGCCACAGCAGGATCCACTAGATCCAGTCGCACAGGAACATGGTCAGGTGGGTTTTAGACTCCACAAACCCCCTTGGGTAGCCTGTTCCAGTGCTCTGTCACCCTCACCGTGAAGAAGTCAGACTCAGCAGCCAATGCAGACCATTGCAAGAATCGCAAACAGGTTTGTGGTGGGTAAGAGGGCAGTGCCTGCTTTTCTTTCTGACTCACCCCAATAGAATTGCTCTGTTTATGGAATCAAATGGGAAAACAGATTCTACAAGGCTCTAAAAGCAGAACTGCATAGAGAAAGAGATTTTTTTAGATCGTGACTGCAGACACTGTCTTTGGAAAGCATATTTATGTTGGACTTTACTGCTTAGGCAACCATAGTCAATTAAGAAGTCTGAAGTTATTCGCCTAAATTAATCACTCCATGCTCAGTGTTATCCTCGTACATCCACGTTAAAAAAAAAAACATACAGGAGCGTTTTAGCTCCTTAATCCGCTCTTGCTCCTTGCAGTGCATTCCAGCTGAGAAATGGGACACAACAGGAAATAGTTTACAATTTTTTAATGTGAAAGGGGACTATAACTGTCACTTCTGTTTAGCTTATAGTTTCCCGAGTTTTGCCAGCCTTTTAGCCCATTCATATAGGGTAGCTTTTAATTTAGTTGTCGTCATTCATAAACTACCCACATGAGTATTGCGGCAGGGAAAAATTACGCGAATGACTTTTGGAAACACCAACTTCCTAAAGACTGTTATGAGAAGTAACTTTATATTATATCTGCAGTCGTCTTTGGCATAAGGGATCAGTGGAGAGTGGAGGGAAAGGGTTTAACACGCACAGCAGAGTTAGTGGGAAAGGGAAACTAACTTATAGGGTGTTAATGAAGAGAAGTATTTTCCTTCTTGATAAATTGAAGTGACATGCGAGGGTGGCCCTTAAAAATCCTCCTTCTGTTCCCCTAGGGCAAAATTTCTTAATGGGCTGGGGCCAATTGCACTAAAGGCAATGGAGATTCTTAATTGGCTTCAATAGGCTTAGGATCAAGGCCACAGAAGTCATATAGATGAAAATATTTCCAGCTATCTAGCTGGATGGCAATGAGTGGCTGTGGCGAGGATGTTTGTGCAAATAATTTGTGTTTTATTCATCATGGAGGGAAGGAAAAAAAAAAAATCAAGCTGGTTGTTTATTTCTCTGTCCAAGAGACATCTACAGTTTTCTAATGTCATGCACAGGACACTAATGCAATATATTATGCATGTATCTGTGTTCTGTTGTGTCATTGGCTTTCACCTCACCGCATTTGTCTATTGAGTCTGGAAGGTGGTTGAGGGGTGATGAGAAGGCAAATACCCTAAATCTGTCAGAATTACTTAGACATGTTGATATGCTTTGAAAAAACAAAATGAGTACTCATTGCCGTGTGTTGCTTTTCCAAGGTAAATGTCTGAACTGGCACGTGCTGGATTCTCTAAATGTGCACAATTGCATCGATCAGCCTCTGTTTTATTGTTTTTCCATGTATGGTGTCAATGATATGTTGTTAGCTTTGGTTTATTACAGGGAGACACTAACTGTCTCAGGAAAAAACAACCTACTGTATCTACCCTGAACTACTTTTTCCACTTCTGAGGTTTGTTTGCGTATTTGTTCCATATTCCATCTATCCTCTGCATGCTTTTTTAATGCACCTTCATCTTAAGATAAAACAAGAAGTAATAGACTACACAGTTATCTCTAACTGGAGAGTGTGATATGGTCAGCACCCACATGGTACCATGTGCAGTGTCTCAAAGTAAGACAAGATTTTCAGTGACAAACCCCAGTCTTCTCTGGACCTTTTCCTTACAATTTACTGAATTACATCATTGTGAGCGTCACAAAATCACAGAGTTATTGAGTCTGGGAAAGCCCCCTGAGTTCATCCAGCCCAGCCCAGGACCTAACATCACCTCAGCAGCCAGGCCAGGGCACTAAGGGCCACAACGAGGCTGGCCTTCAACACCTCCAGGGATGGGGATTTCACCCCACTCCCTGAGCAGTCCATTTCAGGGCCTGATCACTCTTTCACTAACCTGCAACTAATTCTCCCCGGGCAGCTTCAGGCTCTGCCCTCTCATTCTGTCATTAGTTGCCTGGGAGAAGAGCCTGACCCCCATCTGACTACAACCTCCCTTCAGGGAGTTGGAGAGAGAGAGAGAAGGTCCCTCCTGAGACTTCTCTTCTCCAGGCTAAATAATCTTCATAAACAACATGACAGACCTTCTGCCTTACCGTTAGACCTCATCACACAGAACTTCTCCACTTGCGTGAAAACAAAAAGCTTTTTATATGGTCATTTTTAGAAATATTTCCATCTAAGGCATATGCTCATTGATTCATGGAAACCCTACAACTGTGCACGAAATTCTTTTACCTGTTGAGGTTTGTGAATCGAATAAAAATGATGTCACTACTGAAATAAAAACCTATTGAACACTACATTATAATTTCAGAAAATAAATAAATATTAAAATCAGCATTGTTCTGGATAATAAGTGACATGAAGATGTCACCAGATTTTTGGAGTTCAAGCTGCTTGTTTGCAGCAGCTCTTTCCAGTCCTGGGCAGTCATTGCTCATGCACTGTAGACACTGGTTCCCCTGCATGCAAAGTCCAGCAAATTTATTTGTCTTTGCCAGAAAAACATAAACAAAAATGAACCTTCCAAAGGCTCTGTCTCTCCTGGTCTGAAATAAAAGAAAGATAAAAAAATTAATTTAATTAGGGCTTAGAAATAAATATGAAAAAGATCCTCCAAGAACAAGTCCAGACCATAAGGCACAGATAAACAAACAATACAATAGAGTCAACATTTATTTTTCCCCTCTGTGTGTATCTTTTGTTTTCTTTTTATGCAAAACTGAATGAACTTTGGATGTACTCTAGCCTGTGTTTTTGTTATGTTTTTCTAAAGACTCCATCCCATCCTCTGCTTCCTGTGAAATGAGCAGGATCCTACAGATAGCCCTAATCCACACCAGTTCTGTATTTCTCTTCTGGAGATGCACTGGGAGGTAGGAACAAGCTAACAAAGGTCAAACCAAATGTAGATAAATACTTAACAGAGCAGGTATTGAATCCAGCTGAAGGAATCCTCTCTCCTATCCCAGTCTGAGCCAGTCTTGTGCCCAGGTGGCCAAGAAGGCCAAAGGCATCCTGGCCTGTATCAGGAATAGCACGGTCAGCAGGAGAAGGGAAGTTATCATGTCCTTGTGCTTGGCTCTTGTGAGGCCTCACTTTGAGTACTGGGTTCACTTGTGAGCCACTCATGATAGGAAAGACATTGAGATGTTGGAACTTGTCCAGAGGAGAGCTACCAAGCTTGTAAGGGGTTTAGAGAACCAGTTGTGTGAGGAGAGGCTGAGGGAGCTGGGCAGGTTTAGTTTGGAAAAGAGGAGGTTGATGGGGGGACCTCATTGCCCTCTACAACTACCTGAAAGGAGGTTGTAGAGAGGCAAGTGTTGGCCTCTTCCCTTTAGTAACTGACAGAACTAGGGGCAATGGTCTGAAGTTGAGGCAGGCAAGGATTGCATTGGACCTTAGGAATAAATTCTTGACAACAAGAGTGGTTGGGTACTGGAATGGCCTTCCCAGGGAGGTGGTTGAGTCCCCATCCCTGGAAGTGTTTAATAAACATGTAGCCATGGTGCTTCACGCCCTCGTGTAGTGGCATCATGGAGGGGGTTAGCTTGTGTTTGTCGATCAATCTGGTATTTAGGTTTTATTTGTTGTGGGTCTGTTTGAACTCTGTGATCTAAGAAGTCCTTCCCTACCAGGATCGTTCTGTGACTCTGTGATCTCTCTTGCACCTAAACACACATCTACACACTTGATTCATTTGTGAAACACTGTCTTCTAAACACCGAGTTTTACATAGCAGAAAGGCAATTAAACAGAACAGCTTGAAGCTGCCAATCACTCCAACCACCGACAAAAGCGTCTATATCAAAGCAAATAATGTAAATGTAGAAATAAAACAAGTAAATACAATCTATCAAAGCAAATAATGTAAACATGCAGGTAGAAGAAAAATATGCTTGGTTATCATCTGTCATAGGAAAATATACATTTTTTTTAGCTCTCCTTCCTCAAGATTTGTCCTCTTTTATTGCATTAAGTTAATTTGTCTTCATATCCGACACGGGAGGTAAAGATCCATAACACAAGCTGGCTTTTCTACATGTTTTTCTGTTTGGGATGCGTCTACTGCTATTGCAGTTTGGTTATTTTATTTTATTTTATTATTTTCAGGGTTTCTGGTGAACAAATAAATTGACAGTCACAGCTTATCATGGCTTAAAGATGCATGTGCATGCTGGAGTTTGCTGAAACATGATTGGCTGCTACATAAATCAATCTGATAGAGATCGGTCCCATGAAAAAAAGATAAATCATTAGCCTGTGCTTTTTGGAATGTAATTCATTTTAGATAGTGATTATTGATGATTTCATTCCACCGGTACATGTACATGTCCGGACCATGTTTTTGTATTAAAATGTTAAAAATAGAGGAGTGGGTTCATTCCAAGAGAGAACACGAAGAAATAATCATTAAAAACTAGTTACAGCAACACTCCAGATGTAAAATTTCATGCAGAAAACTCTTCTTTTAAAGTAAAATTCATGGCCTTCACAGCAATTTTAAGACACTCTTCTACCTTCCATGCCGCGTTTTCTTGTGTATTGCTATGAGGTTTTCCTGAGTAAAGGTTCTGTGCATTGTGATGACACTGGATTTTCATAGAATCGCAGAATCTCAGAATCACAGAACATTAGAGATTGGGAGAGACCAACCCAATCCCTCTGCCACAGCAGGATCCCCTAGGTCCAGTTGCACAGGAACATGGCCAGGAGGGTTTTAAATATCTCCAGAGAAAGAGACTCCACAACCCCCCTGGGCAGCCCCTTCTAGTGCTCTGTCACCCTCACTAGGGGGGTATTCCTTCATGAAAGTTGGAAGAGACCTTCAACTTCATCCAGTCCAACCATCAACACAACCCCACCCTGCCCAATAAACCTTCTTCCCCAGGGCCATATGTATTCATTTTTTAAACCCCTTCAGGGACAGTGACTCCACCCCTCTCTGGGTAGCCTGTTCCACCAGGATAAGCACAGAGCCTCTATCAAAGTCACCAATATCAAGGTCTTTTCAAAGAACATGCTGGTCTTTTCTGCACATTTGTGAAATGTGCCAAGATGAGAAGATGGATGAAGCAGTCCAGCAAGTGCACTATGAGCCTGCGTGTCCCTCCCATAGAAATGGCTTTATCACAGAATCATAGAATCATCAAGGTTGGAAGACACCTGCCAGATCATCCAGTCCAACCATCAACTCAACCCCACCCTGCCCACTAAACCTTTATCCCCAGGGTTTCATCTACTCATTTTTTGAACCCCCTTTAGGGATGGTTACTCCACTTCTCCCTGGGCAACCTGTTCCAACCTCTGATCACTCTGTGAGGGAAGTCATGTGTGGTTCTGACTTGGTCTAGGTGATCCTGCTGTGGCAGGGCAATTCAACTAGTTGATCTTTGAGGTCCCTTCCAATCCCTAATGATTCTATGATTCTATGTCTAATCTAAACCTCTCCTTTTGTTCTGTTTTGCTGGTGCGTGGTACATCAGGCTAAAGCCATTCACCCTAATATCTTCAAACTCTTGGTTAACTCAAATCAGCTCCAGCTTGGTAACCTGTGTTACCAAGGAGGATTTCTTTGCCCGTGTGATAATTTAATTTCATTTTAGTTGCCAGCTAAACACTCAGCTATTTTTTTTTATGCCATAAATCAAGACGATGGTAACAAAACGGACTTTGAAAGCATCTTGTATAGACAACTAATGGTTTCTCGCAGTACCGCGGTAAAGGAGGTGAGTACCCTGACGCTGGTTTGTAGACGTGGGATATGAGCCAGAGAACAGTAGTGATTTATCAAGAACTCACAAGAAGTCACTTGTAGAAGGGTATTTCTGAAACATAACCCTCATCCCCTCCTTCCTTTCAGCATGTTGTTAATACTCAATCACATACGAGCTCTCTGCAAGCTGAAACTCAGTCCCTCAGCAAGGAAAACGATCCATTTCTAAGGTTCTGTGTGACTTCTACCCAGTATCAGCTTCCTCTTCCTCTCATCCACCTCTTTTCCAGACTGAACAAAGTGCACATTCCTTCCAGAAAGCAATCCGCTTAAAATAAGCCAGATTTGACATTATCTGACCCAAAATATCCCCTCCAGAACACCCTAAAAAACACCCAGACCTTAAATAAGAAAAACACTTTAGCATGGCTAATTAAAAAATTCAGCCAAACAGAATCTCACCAAACTTTCCAGAAGAATTTACCTTCAGGCTGAGAGCAAGCATGGAAAAAAATTCAGGGCTGTTCTTACAGTGTTTACTCTCACTGTTCTCACCTCCCTGCAGAAAGCGTGGAGGGGCAAATGAAAGATAGATGAGCCCTGAGCTCTCACAAGTGGAGGAGATCTGGGTCTCCTGAGAAACATTCACAGTGGAGGAACTGAGTAGTAACTGAGTTTGCTAAAACTCTCAATGATTTCTAAAACTATTTCCTCCAGAGGCCATAGATTTTGAAGTTTTCACCTTGTCTTTACCCAGAAGATACTTGATGAGCTTCTCTGCCTGTCTCTGACTGTCTGTCTCTCTGTCCATCCATCCATCAGGCTGCTCTGAGAAGGAACCGTTTTGCTTCCTGGTGACTGGGCAGGTTTCTCTGCTGCATCCCCATAAATGTTGTGCAGGAGTGGGCTCATAAAGCAGCTGCATTTTTCACTCTCAGAAACCCTCCAGTTCTGCTGCAGATGTTTTCCTGCCTTTCTTTGCCTGCCTGCTTTCTGCTTATACTGCAGAGCTCCGTTCCCATTGGTTTTACTGGTGAATGGAGAGCTGGAGGAAAGAGGAAGAGCAAGGAAAAAGGAAAGGAAAAAGGCGAGGAAATTGGCAGCAGGGAAGTCTGTAATTTTCTACGATTCCCAACAGGCAACGAGGAGCAGCGTCATATTTTTTCATGGCCTTGGGGACACTCGCGTTTGAGCAATCACCTTCTTCTCCAAAAATCTTGCGAGACAGTCAGGTTGTTTAAATTGGCTTGTTTTAAACGGGTATAAGTTTAACATCAGTTACAAAGAGTCTGCGTATTAGCCCAAGGACACCTCGCTTTTGTATCATTGGCTTCTGTCATTTTCCAACTTTTGAAAGATTAGAGGATTGTTTGCTATTTTGACAGAAAGCTGACACAACACGCACTTATTCCCAATGAAAAAGAAGTAACTATGAAAAAAATAAGGTTATTCTGGGAACTAATTGATCACACTGTGCGTCTGATTTCATTACATCTGGCACTGCTGAAAAGGAGTGAGATGACTGCAAGTACGTTGCCTGCGTGTTTAGAGCGAAACAACAATATTCTTGGAAAAGATAAAAAACACAACCCACATTTATTTTGGAGTCTTTTGTAGAGATGGGAGAAATCAAGTTTAATCTTCCTGAGTTCTGCAGTCAGAATTAAACTTTCTGCTGGGCAATAGGTTTGTGGAAGTGTTTGAATACCGCAAACTTTTTCTTCTTCTTTCTCTCTCTTTTTTTTTTCCTCCAAGTGATGTTTTATAGAATTGCTTTTAAAAACCCCAGAGGGTAAATAGTATTCTCAGAATAAACAGAAAAATGCTGACCTTGTCAGATTTAGCTGCTGAAAGCCAAGCTGTTTTAAGACTTGGAGGATCAAGGGTCATGGTTATAAACAACACAGATAAAAAGAAAGAAAGGAAGGGAAAAAGAAAGAAAGCTGGAAGTAAAAAAGGACTATGCGGTGAATATAAGTAATAAATACGTTGACCTTGACAAGAAGGGAACGAGATATTTATGCAAAAAGCCAGCGAGTGGGGGGAGTGATAGCAAAGAGAGGAAGAAGAGAAAGTGCACAAACTGTACTTGGGGAAAAAAATGTTTCTTAGACCTTGTTTAAAGCCGGAAATGAGCCACTTTAGCTTCATATGTTTTTGGTTTTGAAAGGGGAGAAAGGTCAAAGCTTCTTTGTTTTAAATAAACTGGTCACTACTTCTGAAGTGTAACATGATAGGGTTCAAGAGTCTTAATGAAACTGGTATTTCCCTGACACCCCGGGCTGCGACACCTCAGCAATTGCATGGTCATGTATTGTAAA
This sequence comes from Phoeniculus purpureus, assembly GCA_028565055.1. Lineage (NCBI taxonomy): Eukaryota > Metazoa > Chordata > Aves > Bucerotiformes > Phoeniculidae > Phoeniculus > Phoeniculus purpureus. The sequence continues at coordinate 31,595,277 of JAOXOE010000874.1, forward strand.
GCCCAGGGAGTTTTATAAACAAAGGCACGGCAGAGCGTGACTTTGCTCATGACCTTCATACCCTGGTGCTCCTGTGGCAGCCATATGGGCAGTGTGATGGCTAAATTTGCCACCACTTATACACTTCCACAAATTGCGGCTGCACACATGCACCATCATGCTCAGAAACACGAACCGGAGCGATTACCCTGAGCCCCGCACGACACCTCTGTCCAAAGTGATTCTGACCGGGTAAAGTTTAGCAGAAAGCAAAGCTACACCAGGAATTAAAAAGGCCACAGTAAATAAAGTTGCCAGAAACACTGTGTGAAAAAAAGCAACCCAAAATAAAACCCATCCAAGCCAACCCAAAAATAGCAAAGCAGGGTTGAACTAGCCCTTTGATGGAAGTGGGTTTGCTGAGACTCAGAAACACCACTTCTGGGTCAACTCGTAGTTAGTTGTCCAACAATGCTGGTAGTTTGTGTAACTACAATGGAATCAAGTAGTTGATTTTCAGGGCAACAGCTTCAGCCCTGTGTTCCTGATGTTAGAAATATTCAGGTTATCAGAAAAGGGAGCAGAAGTGTCCAGCAGTGGATTAGAAGTCAAGAAACTCACACCATGAGCAGGGAAAGAGAGGACAGACTCCACAGAAGATAAATAGAAGAATCTTCTCTTCTCTTTCCCTATTGTCCGAATTATGCTCCTTACTACTGAAACTACATGAGAAGGAACTTCTTCCCGGTGAGTGTGACAGAGCACTAGAAGGGACTGCCCAAGGGGGGTTGTGGAGTCTCCTTCTCTGGAGAAGTTTAAAACCCTGCTGGCCAAGTTTCTATGTGACTGGATCTAGGGCATCCTCTTGTGGCAGGGGGATTGGACTGGATGATCTTCCAAGGTCCCTTCCAATCCCTAATGTTCTGTGGTTCTGTGATTCTGTGAAACTCTGTGCTTCCTGTTCTCCACAAATTTAAGATTCCTATCCTTGTCTTGACTCTCCTACTGTTAGTTCCCAAGTTTGTTTCCTATGATGCTTCTGGCAACATACCTCTTCCAAACTGAGAATTCATCCTCATTATGTTGTCTGCTTCATGCTGACACTTGTGCTTAAAGAAAGACATCAAGACTGTATCTTCTGTATATCACCCCAATGTTTTTTTGACTGCTTTCCAAGCTCTACCTCTTGTATAATACCCCAAAGTCTACACAGGATAATATCAATCTAAAACTTCTCACCTATATTGCTCCTGTAATTATTTTAGTATTAGACTAAATGTTCTTTCAGAGAGTCATTTCTTCTTCTGGTGTTCATAATGTATCTGCTGTAAAAGGCCATCTGTTCCCAGAACACTAGGAACAACAATGGAAGAGCACACTCATACAATAATGTGGGGATATGTATCACTGGCAGCAAAATTGAAAGGCAATTATGGTAATGAAAATTGTGAACTTTCAAAATGACCAGCTTCATTATTCTTGGGCATCAATCCCCAAACTGGGACAATTACTCAGTTTACAATAAAACTAAATAAAAGGTGACTGATTCATTGGGCATTAGCTATTTCAGTGTGAGCTTCATGCTCGCTGTTAGGAGTAGCTCTTGAAATGGCGAATTATGCAGAAGCACCCCAAGAGTCTGGATTGCCTACTTTGACCTTGCTTCAACATTCAGCTCTCTATTGTGCCCATTCCTTTCTTTCCAGCGCTGAATCAATTTGCCATTCATTCAGAGCTGGCTGATAATCAGAGGTAACCAACTCCTTTCCTGTTTACTTTCTTGACTTGGCCTCTACCTTTGTATCACCTCATGTCTGCCCTATGGTTATCTCTACTTGTGCCTGAAAGAAGTCATCTGGCTTGGGGTTTCCCCTGGATCTCTGAGGACGCCCTCATCATCCAAATCTCATAAAAGTGAAATTAGATCAATTAAAGGAGAAGAATGATAGTTCTTACACCAAACTCTACACAAACCATGTCTTTAGAAGCAGGAGAAAAAAACCCTATAGCATCATAGAATGGATTAGATTGGAAGGGACAGCTAGGGATCATCCAGTTCCAAGCCCCTGCTATGGGCAGCAAGACCTCTCACCAGACCAGGTTGCCCAGACCTCCATCCAGCCTGACCTTGAACACTATCAGGGAAAGTTCACTGGTGTGTTCCAGGTTTGTAACAGACTGAAGAGGTTCTCCATCAGAAACCATGCAACAGTGAAGGCTATGCTGTATTGGTGGTACAAAGAAGGCTCTTGGTCTGTGTTCTGCTCAGTCAAACAGGCTGAAGTTCTGTTTGTCGGTCCTGAAACACTTTATGATGTTCTCCAAATAAATTGATGTTGACAACGCATCACTGAGTCATATTACCCTGTTTATCCACCTGTTGGGAAAATTTTTGGACCTATGACAAGCTCTTCCAGACACTGAAAGTGGATGAGAATTAATCTGCAGTCCTTACCTATATTTTTTTTCCTTTCTGCAGAGAAATGTGATCTAAAATGGTCCCCCGCTTTCCCTCTTCATTCTAAAAACAATGCACTTCTCACAGCTCCAGAAAAACCTTCAACTATGTCATTGATCTCTGTGAATTTCTAAACCTTTTGAAAGTTTCTTTCTTATTGAAAAGTCATCAGATTAGGACTTAAATTGAAGAAGGATGTTCCTGTGAGTTAAGGCATTGGACTGGGACTCAGAGACTCACATTTCAAGCCCTGGATCTGCTGTAGACTTATTTTCTGATTTTGGTTGTGATCCAGCAATGCACTTAAATTGGTGTTTAATTTAAAACCCTGGAGTAGTCCCATGAAAGTTAAGCACAGACTTAAGTCTTTGTTGAATGGGAGATTTAGTCTGCCTGAGCTCATTTCTCTAGCTGCAAAATGGGGGATAATACTCACATTCTGCCACAGTTTATTTTTACAGAAAACCTTCTGGTGCAAAAACTGTATCTTCCTCTGATCTGTGCAACACCGAGACCGACTGATGTCAGATGGAGCCTGTAAAAATTACTCTGAGGTAAAACCACGATAGTCAATGAATTAGCCTCTTCCCACCCTCTGGAAGCAATATACCACCATGAAAATACCATTTGCACGGGAGCTTCACAGGGACGAGGGAAATGTGGGTATTTACTAACTTCTTCTGTCTTGCATCCTTGTGGGTTACGTGCCCCTCGCTGCCTGGCTGCTCTCCCAGCACCTCTAGCTGGTAGCAAGATCCTCCTCCAGCAGCCGGCAGTAACTGCTGGCAGTAATAAACCTACAGTAGAGCCCTGGCCTGCAGCCTGGGGAGGTCATGGGGTGAATTTGCCATATTTTCTCCTATTTGTTAATTATTTACAATTTCTGCCAATAAGTCTCTTCTCCCCTTTGTGCTGTGTGTTGCACTGGGGCTCCCAGTACCTTGTTTATTATTCGCCAAGCCAAACAAAAGAAGGAGAAGTTCCTGTGTTTCTCCAAACACTGTTAGAAATGTTTGCAGAGTGACAGAAAAGTGCTCTCAAGTAAAAAGGGTGATTAATTTCCACAGCAGCGCTGCAAGCAATGCAAACCACCAGTACTTTACGCTAATTTAAGGGTTAATTGAATTTTTGAAGACACTTCTACAGGTGTGAGACAGTGTGATGTGTTACATGGAGTGGGGGGGAATTACATGCATCTTAATTTTTTTCCTTAAAATCCTTTTGCAGAGCCACAGAAAGCTACCCACTTCATGCCTGTGTGTGAATCAACCCACCTGAAATTTCTCAGACAGGCCATAGATCTCTAAGACTCTCAACCTCCTTGTCCTCATTCATCAGAGAGGCCATGGGTCTAACTTCTGCATCTGGATGACAAGCAGGAGATTTGCCAATTGTCTTGGAAACGTAAAATAAACACTTTTTCTACATATGTTAATGCCATTGTTTATTGACTACTTACTCAGCTTGGATGTAATTTGGGTCATTAGGGAAACATAAGCAGCTCAGTGCCTGTCAATACCTGACCTTTAAAATATTCAGTACATTCAGTGTTACATGATGTTTAACAAGCTGGCCTTTTCATGTGAATGCAGCTGTTGTTGCCATGCAAGGAGGAATGAAGGTGCTGCTCTTCCTTAGGAAACTTTTAAAATTCATTCTAAATTTTTAATTTTTTTTTTTTTTTTACTTCATCCGTAGTGTTGGAAAAAAATAAATCTGAAAATTTTTTGGATCTGAGAGTTAAAAAATAGAAATCAAATGAAAAAAAATTTCATATGGGAAAAAACATAAAGTGAAAAGGATTTTCACATGGAAAATAAATAAAATGAGAAAAAGTTTCACATGGAAAAAATGAAATAAAATTTACGTGGAAAATAAATACAATGAAAAAGAATTTTACATGGAAAAAATGAAATGAAGAAAAGTTTTACAAGAAAAAAAATAAAATTATAAAGAGTTTCACGTGGAAAAAAAATAAAATGAAAACGAGTTTCACATGGAAAAGGGGGGGGGGGGATTAATTATTAAAAAAAAAAAGTCAAATACACCTACTCCAAAGCAGCAGCAAAGGTCCAGGATGTTAAACTCAGCTCGACTGAGAGTAGCTTCGCGCATTATGACATTTGACAAATGTAAATCAAGCCACCTCCAGGATGTCACAAGAGAGATTTTTCAGCAGTGGTTCTGATGACTGAGGGGCTGCAGAAGAATCTCTCATCAGCAGACCATAAAGACTGGAGCACAAGCTATCACTAACGTGCAGATGTTATCAGGATGTGACTTCAGCACAGCTATGCATCCCGATGGAGAGACAAAACTGCAGATGTTTAACGCATTATCGTGGAAAACCAACTGCAAAGTATTCTGTTTTAATTATTTAAATTTTACACACACACGCATACACAGAGAAAATTCTGTGTCTTCTGCCTCTTTACTGCCGGAGCTCCAAGTTAACGTTTCCTGTAAATAAAAGCAAACAGCTTTTTCACCCAGCTAATTAAAACTGTTAATATTTCTGAGCAGGCTTCATAAAGAAACGTTTCCATTTCAAATTACTCTTTGAGACAAACAAACAAAGACAAAACCAACCCCACTCACCCCAGACATCCTGTGAGTCAAAGAAAAATAGCAAAACAGAGTTATTCTGATTTTCTTTTGTGTTTTAATGTTCAGCCAATGGAGGAAAGTTTCTACATCAAAAGACAAAGTGACAAAATGAGCTTAAAGTTCAGTCCAGCAATTTTAAATCAGCAATTTGCTGCAAAACACCGGTGAGAAACCGGTTGTACAAACTTCTCAGAATCACAGAACATTAGGGATTGGAAGGGACCCCGAAAGGTCTTCGAGTCCAATCAGCCCTCTTCAGTGATTTTTATCTACTGAACATGACTCCTCTCTCTTCCCACAGTTCTCACCAGCCTGGGGAAGCAAGGAAAATCCTCATGGAAGGGTTGTGACACCACAAGTTCTCTTCAGTAAATTTGAATTCCCGTTTTGTTAACATTTCTACAGGCTGTGACTGCCAGATTACAACGAAAAAGCTGGAAGCAGAAGGCTGTATTGAGGTTCCTGGATGTGAGTTGCACTTTCTTTAGGACATTAAATAAATAAGATAAAATATGAAAACGAGAAAAAGTGATGAAACCCAATGAAACTAAATAAATGGACATAAATAAAATTAATTTGCAATGAAATAAATGCAATAAAGTACCTTCTGTGCTGCTAGCCCGCCCTGTCACCAAAGGGTTTGATTACCTTCAATATTCAATCAATTGTTTTGCTCTGATGGTAGTGTGAGGGTTGTGGCTGAAATAGGTCAGTTTACTAGTGCCCTCTTCTGCTTTACACTGGTCTCTGCTGCCCTCCTCTAACCTCTGCTCTCCCTCCAGCAGTTTCTGTTCTTTCACTGACTGATCCAGCAGGACCTTGGCCCCCTCAGGTCCCTCATGTCAAACAAGCAGGCATCTACTACATTACACGGCCTGAAGGTGACTGCACAGGGAGAGGGAGAGAAAGAAAGTCCTTGGAAAAAGCAGGATGGCATCCCTGAGCAAAAAATACATCAATCACACCAAGTCCAGCTATCTCAATTAACCCTTAGTTAAGCTGGGACCTCCTGGAGAAACTGAAAAGAGTTTGAGGGAATAAGAGACGCTATCTGCCACAAGGATTACCACTCTACACCCGGATCAAAGACAATTCCACATTTTACCCTGGTGATTAGCTGTAATTAAATAAAGTAAGTCTGTTTAAACTTCATTAGCAGCAAGACGTTTGCTACAGCAGAGTGGGCACAAATCATCCATTCTTAATTAAAAGATAATCCACAGGATGACCATAATCTTCTTCTAAAAATACACCGTTCTGACTGCCGCCCACCCCTCCCCTCCTCCCCGAAAGATTTCTTCATCAAATAAGGATAAATAACAGTTTCTCTGTGTTTAAGCCATGAAGGAGTGGATGCTCCTTCCCGTTTGCTTGAGTGAGTGGTGAATGTGCCTGATAACATCACTTTGGCATGCTATTATCTAAAATGGTAGAATACCTCACTTCAGCAAAGTCTGACATAAATCTTTGAAAACAAAGACATTGCATATGTATGAGCTGAAATAGATATGACAGTGTTGGCACATTAATATTCCTGTCACTGGGGGGTTTCAAACTTTTAAGGAGATGATATCAATGAATTCAGGCTGTAGCCGGTGGGAGAGGGCAATGTACTGTAGGACAATTATTAATTACATAAGCTAGATGTATTAAAAAAAAAAACCCGCAACCCCACAAACCCATATAATAATATCCCAGCGCAGAATTTCAATAGCAATTAATGGGGACAGAAATCAAGACCCCCTTTGAGCCCTCCTCGTTTCTGTGAGGATCAGTCCTAATCAATAGCAAAAGGGCATCTCCCTTTCTACTGCTGCAGTCGTGGTGGTGCATGGTCAACATATGTTTTCAATTATCCCGTAACAGCCCTCATCAACAGTAAGTGCACTGCCTAAATGAACAGTTCTCTGCCTAGTTGCATGTGGTCTTAAAAATGATCATAGTATAGGGGATGTTTGGGATCGGGATTTTGTTTTGGGGGTGTTTTCTTATGGCTTGTATGTGAAAAACATCCATTTCACCCCAAGGTGAGAGGTGACGGAGCGTGTAGATATTGAGGGGAAAAAAAAATGCAACGTGCTAGATTCTTCTCAGCAGAAACAAAGCTGCAAGATTCTTATTCCACTCCGAGGAACAAGAAAAAAACCTGCAAAACCTTGTTATTTATGGTGCTTTTTACTAGGGTATGTGGTGCTTCCTCGGTTCTGCCCCTCGTGACGTGAGTACGTGGACAAGCTGCAGGAATTAAAGGGCTGCAGACATGAAGATTTGACTGCAAGATCTGTGTGGCAGAGGCTGTTCTCTCAACAAGGTACCCCGAGCACCTTTGGATCCACTAAAGTAAACGAGGAGCTTGAAAGCCGCGTAATCAGCAGAAGGAAGTTCACGCCGGGATCAAACCCAGGATCAAAACCCTCTCCTGAATCTGAGAGCAACTCTCTAAATGGCTCTCTTCATTTTTTATTTCAATTTAACATCTAAAGACTGTCAGGTAGTGACCACACAGCCTGCACTGGTCCAGTGACGTGCTGACCTTAAGGTTTAGGATGGAAGGGATGTTTGGTTAAAGCTTCTCCATGTACAGATGCAGTAAAAAAAGGCTTCTCCTTTTTTACTCTCCGGCTGCTCCTCACTCTTTTCTTTCTTTCCTTCTTCCTTTTTCCTCCCCTTCCCCCTGTGCTTTTTGACACTTACGGCCGGCTGGTCTGAGCCCTGACACCTGACATTCAATAACCTCTTAGCAGTTCATGGACAAAGGCCTCAGAAAATTTCTTTCACAAACAGGCATGAAACTAGCTGCAGATAAAGGCATCTCAAACACATTTGACGACAAGTCAGCTCTTTTAGGCTATTACAAGGGAGCAGTGCTCACCTCCAAATATTTTTAGACTTTACTAATAAAATCCTCGCAGAGGTGCTTAGGTCAGTGCTTTCAAAACAACTAGAAATACATCTGTGCTTTTGGTTTTGATTTAACTCTTTTATTACACTAATGCTATCTGTCATTTCCTGCGTGTGTCAGCATCGCTTCTGAACGGGAAAAGCGTCACGGATACACCATGCAAAAAAGAGAGAATCTTGTACCCTGCTATGATAAGCAACAATGCTTTGGAAAGAATAGGAGAAATTACACGTTGATAGATCATCTGGCAACTGCGAGATATTATATTTGCCATGGCCTTACGTCGAGTGGAAGGCGATGGTAGGAGCTGTGTTACTCATATAGTGCCCATCCGTCCCTCTGGTTACCTTCCTTTGCAGATCCATAATCTGATTGTGAAATAAGTTTAGAATCATGGAATTACAGACTGGTTTAGGTCGTAAGGGAGCTCAGAGCTCACCCAGTGCCAATCCTCTGCCATGGGGCTATGACATCTCTCACCAGACCAGGTTGCCTAGAGCCTCATCCAACCTGCCCTTGGACACTTCCAGATATGGAGCAGCCACAACCTCCCCAGGCAACATGTTCCAGTGACTTCTGGACCAAGAGATGCTACCTCCTTTCACCTGAAGTAGTATTTTAAATCCTTAAGTAACACTAAGATGTGTGCAAAGTCATCAAAGTCCACAAAACTAATGCTTGGGCTTTAGCATCACATACCTTATGACTCATAGAATCACCAGGGATTGGAAGGGACCTCAAAAGATCATCCAGTCCAATCCCCCTGCCGCAGCAGGATCATCTAGACCAAGCCACACAGGAACACATCCAAATCTGTACACATGAATTCATGTGTGGAGAGGTGATTCAGTACGAATTTGTGACCATTAAAATGTCTTGGGAGCAAGATATTTTTCCTAATTACTTCAGTGTTGCTTTCTAGAGGAATCATAGAATCATCGTTGGAAAATGCCTTCAATATCACCAAGTCCTACCATCCAACCTACAACCTCCCAACCACTAACCCACCTCCTGAAACACCCTGGCTGCCCCTTTGTGGAACCTCTCTAGGGATAGTGCCTCCACCCTCTCCCTAGGTAGCCTGTTCCAAGGCCTCCCCACTCTTTCTGGGAAGAAGTTTTTTCTAAGATGCAGTCTGAACTTCCCCTGGCACAATATGACCCCTTTTCCTATTGCTTGTCCCTAGGGAGAAGAGGCCAACACCTCCCTCACTGCAACCTCCCTTCAGATAGTTGCAGAGTGCAATGAGGTTTCCCCCTGAACATTCTGTGTTCAGCCTCCTTTTCTCCAGGCTGAACAGACCCAGGTCCCCAACCTCTCCTCCTCAGTCTTGTTATCCAGACCCCAGGAAATACATCAGTAAACTCCGGTGAGAAACTTTAAGAGCTGTTAATAAAACCCAAGATATTTTAAAGCAGACTGGCTGAAATCCACTGCAGTTCACTGTCAAAAAAAGACAGAAGAAAAAGCTTTCCCAAACCCCGCTTTTCTTTTTGACCCAAAATCAACCCATTGCTTATCAAAGAATTGATTCAACATTAACCAGGCAAAAACATCCCTGGTATGGAACCACTGATACTCAGCGAGCAGAAAAATATGAAGTCAACTCGTCCTTTAAAATGTAGTCTTTCATGTCAGTTCAGTGCAAGAAATAATGAATTACAGCTTCTTCTCCTTCTTCCCATTTTTAGGATAGTTTACATGACTCTAGAATGGCTGAGATACTTCACTGCCCACTGTAGAACGTCCTCATGGGACAAAAAAAAGACATTTACTCTTCTGGTTTGAAAGTGGAGATCCAGTCGCCATCCAGGGCCAGACTTGTTTGGAGACTTTATTGATGACCTGGTTGTGGAGATTGAGAGCACACCAAATTGTGTGGCAGTGTTGATCTGCTCAAGGGCAAGAAGGCTCTACAGAGGGACATGGTCTAGTTGAATCGATGGGTTGAGGCTCTACAGAGGGACTTGGACTAGTTGAATCAATGGGCTGAGACCAATCCTATGAGGTACAAGAAGGCCAAGTGTCAGATCCTGTGTTTTGGTCACAGTAACCGCAGGCAATAGAGGATGAGGATGAGGGGATCAAAAGCTGCCCAGCAGAAATGGACCGGGTTGTGCTGGTATACTTCATATGAGCCAGCAATGTGCCCAGGTAGCCAAGATGACCAACAGAACTTTGACCTGGATCAGGAACATCCAGGTCAGCAGGAGAAGGGAATTTACCTTGTTCTTGTACTCGGCCCTTGTGAGGCCTCAGCTTGAGTACTGGGTTCATTTCTGGGACAGTCATTATAGGAAAGACATTGAGATGTTGGAACGTGTCCAGAGGAGAGCTACCAAGCCTGTGAGGGGTTTAAAGAACCAGTTGTATGAGGAGAGGCTGAGGGAGCTGGGCAGGTTTAGTTTGGAAAAGAGGAGGCTGATGGGAGACCTCATTGTCCTTCACAACTACCTGAAAGGAGGTTGAAGAGAGGTGGATGTTGGCCTCTTCTCCTTAGGAACTAATGATAGAACCAGGGGAAATGGTCAGAAGCTGAGGCAGGAGAGGCTTGCACTGGATCTTAGGAAGAAATTCTTTACTGCAACAGTGGTTGGGCACTGGAATGGCTTTCCCATGGAGGTGGTTGAGTCCTCATTGCTGTAGGTGTTTAAGAAATGTGTAGACACGGTGCTTCGAGCCCTAGTCTAGCGGCAGGCATGGGGTGGATTAGTTTGTGTTTGTCGATCACTCAGGCATTTAGGTTTTTTGTTTTTTGTGGGTCTGGTTGGACTTGGTGGTCTAGGAGGTCCTTTCCAACCATGACCATTCTGTGATTCTATGACCAAGAAAAATGTAGATTCCATTAAAAGGAATGGCATCAATATGTTATATTCATACAATGCAAAAGTTGCTTAGACCATATCTAATCATATAAAAAGAGAAATTAAATCCACAGATACAGCTTCTAGTACAGTTCTGTGAGTCCTCTGATACAAACAAACTGATCAGGTTGGCTTGTAAGGGGCAATGCAGACAAGGATGTGTCCGTTTTCCTTATTGGTGTTGCTTCTGGAAGGTTTGTATCTATAGAAATGATGACCACACGCTCTGTTTAAACAGCTGGTGTGGGTGACACAGACTTACAGAGCCCATATTTGCTTTAGATTTCTTTCTGACAAGTAAATAATCCCTTTTAATTTTGATTTATGAGACCGGATTCTTCTCTTTTAGGTATGAGAAGTCACAAATTGCAGAAACTACAGTGGCTGGACCTGCCTTCCACTTCTATATCTCTGTGTCTGCAAATATCCCTTTTTTTCCTTCTACTCCTCAACTACATTTCATTACTTAAAAGTAATATAAAATTATCGGAGCAGCAACTGCTGCTCTCTGTTTTCATTTTCATAAGCTCGTGTGCCTAAATTGTTTATTTTAATTGATCATTAAGGCCTGGATCTTACTGCGTAAATAAATCTGCTCGGCCTCCGTGAAATACCATTGAAGTCAACTGGGTTTCACATATGTGAAGAACCTCATCTGTGCCAATCACACTGTAAAACCAAGTGACATACTGGAACAATTTTCTCGATCTAATAATCTTACATAAAGTAAAACAATATGAACATGAATATATTTTTATACATTTTGTGGATCAGGACTCTGCCTTGTAAACAGATGTATAATCCTAAATGCTTGGAAAATGCACAGGGGAGGCAAAAAGAAAGTTGTAAATCCAGATGTATTTCACAGAATCACAGAACATTAGGGATTGGAAGGGACCTTGAAAGATCACCCAGTCCAATCCCTCACCACAGCAGGATCACCTACATCCAGTCACACAGGAACATTTCCAGGTGGGTTTTAAGCATCTCCAGAGAAGGAGACTCCACAACTCCCCTGGGCAGCTCCTTCCAGTCCTCTGTCACCCTCACCCGGAAGAAGTTCCTTCTCATCTTGATGTGAAACCTTCTCTGTTCCAGCTGACACCCATTGCCTCTTGTCCTATCATTGGGTGAAACTGAGCAGAGCCTGGCTCCATCCTCCTGACACCCACCCTTCACATGTTTATAGACATTAATGAGGTCATGTCTCAGGCTCCTTTTCTCCAAGCTCAAGAGATCCAGCTCCCCCAGCCTTTCCTCATCAGGGAGAAAATGAATTCCACATAACAGTAAACAATTAAAAACAAACATTCAAATATTGTGTTTTACTGGAAAATTGTCTTTTTATTTTGTTGAATTATTTTAGAAATGTCAATTTTCATTAGTACTAGGAAGAAAATCTAAATGTATTCACCTGAATAGAGTAACATATGTCTGTACTTCAACAGAAATTCTTATATTTTAAAGAAAAAAAGTTCTGTCTGGCTTAAAATAGTCTTGAAAGATGACTTGCCCGGATCAACCATTTCTGACAACCTTAAATTCTGATTTGCAATGCAATTTTTTCTTTTTTTTTTAAAAAAAGAGGTTGTTATACTGCAATGTCTTCTTGCTCCTAGGAGACAGTTCAGAGCGCCTCAGCTGCCGCCAAAGTTGCAGTGATTCTTTGTAGTAAAAAGTAATACTGCTTATATGAAAATGTACTATATAGTGTAGAGTCATAGGAAACCATTGCAGCAAAGGAGTTTTGTGTTTCAGCATTTGGGTGGTGTTTATCGGCTTAATACCTGCTGACAAATTGCTTTCAGTGCAACAATGATGATTAGCAAGTTCAGTTATGGTTCCTATACAGCATCAATAGCAAGGGAGATTGAGGCAGGACTTGCTCATTGTTGCTCTGATCCTGCTTATTTAGGATACTGGTCATTCTATTCCAGTAATCAAGAAAATCGTAGAATCACAGAATGCCGGGGTTAGAATGGACCTTTAGAGATCACCTTGTCAAACACCTCTGGCAGAGCAGGATTACCTAGGACAGGTCATACAGGGCTGCATCCAGGAGGGTTTTAAAAGTCTCCGGAGCAGAAGACTCCACAACCACTCCGGGCAGCCTGTTCCAGGGCTCTGTCACTCTCAATATAAAGACGTTTCTCCTCCTGTTCAGGTGGAAATTCCTACACTGTAGCTTATCCCCATTATTCCTTGTCCACTGTGCCTCACGGAGCCCTTTTCTTGATATCCACCCTTCAGATATTTACAGACATTAATAAGGTACCCTTGAGCCTTCTCTTCTACAGACTAAACAGCCCCAGTTTTCCCGGTCTTCCTTCATAGGAGACATGTTAAAGTCCGCTAATCACCCTCATAGCCCTGTGCTGGACTCTTTCCAGTAGATTCCTGTCTTTCTTGAATGGCTGAGGAAAGTGAAAATCAGAAATGGGAGTTTACACAACTGTCGCAGCATTTTTCATGACCCTCTGGTGGTCATGAGGGTCTAAGAACACAAAGAGGATGGAATCGTGTGATGGTAACAGTCACACAAAGCTGTAGCCATTCTGCAGGAAATGTATAGGAAATTGATAGGTCTGGTGAGAAATATTTCCCTACCTACAACTTTGTGCTTCATACAGATAAGCCAACGAACTAAATTTCAAATCTGTATTGGGGACCAAGAAATTCAACACTTTCTGAACATCAGAGAGTGTTTTCCAGAGCAGAGTTACCAAGATCGTGAGGAGTTTATAGAACCAGTCATCTGAGGAGAGGCTGAGGGAGCTAGGCAGGTTTAGTCTGGAAAGAGGACGCTGAAGGAGGACCTCATTGCCTTCTACATCTATCTGAAAGGCGGTTGTAGAGAGGTACATGTTGGCCTCTTCTCCTTAGGAACTAATGACAAACCCAGGGGAAATGGTCTGAAGTTGAGGCAGGAGAGGTTTGCAGTGGATATAAGGAAGGAATTCTTGACAGCAAGAATTTGCTCTCTCTGGGGACTCCAGCATTGGGCACTGGAACAGCCTTCACAGGAAGGTGGTTAACCCTAATCCTAACCCATCCAGTATCACAGTATCACAGTATTACCAGGGTTGGAAGGGACCTAATAGATCATCAAGTCCAACCCTTACCACAGAGC
>JAOXOE010000874.1:31609316-31632056 GCA_028565055.1 Phoeniculus purpureus
ACTTGGTCTGGGTGATCCTGCTGTGGCAGGGGGATTGGACTAGATGGTCTTTTGAGGTCCCTTCCAATCCCTAATGACTCTATGATATCTCTCTTGAGTCCCTACATGCTGGAATAAAATTAAGAGGAGTATATCCTCAGTTAAAAAATAAACCATAATCGTAAGAGGCTCAAAAATTATCTGAGATCATGAGCAAAGAAGAAAAAAGTAAAATACTGGGCATTTTTTTGGTGGTGTTGCAACCCATTAATTTTCAAAATGAATTGAAGGGATTGGAAAGAAAGGAAGGGGAAGGAGAAGGAAAATGTGAAGGGGGAAGGAAAGAAGAGACGTCTTCCTCTTCAAGGAAGTGAGCAAATAGGACAGAGCAACAGAAACTTGGTAATAAGGGACATCACATTATTGGCCATAAGACTAGTGGCATAGGAATGAGGACCTGTAAAACCCAATTCTATAAAATCTAACATAATAATGACTTTGTGCTCCAGTGAGGAAAAATAAGCTGAGAAACAGAACATTTAAAGAATGCAGAACTGGCAAGAAAAATTAAAACCAGAGTATGTAACCTTCATTAAATAATACAGTAAATATGATACACTACAGCTGCTAAGGCGTTCCACCTGGCCTTGAGCACTTCCAGGAAAAGGGCAACTAAAACAGAATCCCAGAATCTCTTTGGTTGGAAGACACTTTTAAGATCATCAGGTCCAACTTCTGACTCAGCACCCAAGGCCACTCTTAGCCCCTGTCTCTCTGCTCTGTCTTCCTCCAAACATGGGGACTCCAGCACCGCCCTGAGAAGCCTGTTCAAATGTCTGATAACCCTTTGCATGAAGAAATTCTTCCCAACATCCAGCCTGGGCACTGCAGCAGCCATTTCCTCTGGTTCTATCACTTGCCACCGGGGAGAAGAGGCAAAGCTCCTCATCACTGTCAGGCAGTTCTCCAGAGCCAGAAGGTCTCCCTTGAGTCTCTTCTCCAAGCTGAACAACCCCAATTCCCTCAGCCAGTTCTCACAGCACTTTACTTCCCTGGGCAACCTGTTCCAGTAAGCAAGAGAAACACGAGGATGAAGACTTCAAGATAAAGATGACAACCAAGAGTTTTGAAATGGAAACTTTGTCATTTAGAATCACACAACAAATACAGAAAATATGGGGGTGGCTACAAAGACCTCTGCCTATGTGACACTATGAAAGTCTGAGGTGGTTCTGAGTCAGTTTTCTTCAGGTCGTTAAGGACTTAAGGCTTCTCCATAGCACTGCACATGGCTTTCCTGGAAAGGCAATTTAGATCTTTGACTCATATCTCAAGAAATGTAAGAATAGGACAGGAACATGGCAAAGGCTCATAAAGTATTTTGAAGAGCACAAAGACAACTCATCTCTGCTGATGTTCATCTTATCACACAGTTTGTGTAATTAGCCATCACCTGAAGTCTGGAGGGGAGAATCTTTTGGACAGATACGGAGGATCTTTACTTCCAGAAAGGGTGAAAAAAGGGAATCCTTTAAATAGAGTAACAGAAGATTGTGGAAGCTGTAAAGGAAGTCTGCTTGTGGATGAAAGTGTGGTGAGAAGGCAGTAAGGAGGCAGATGAATCACGGATGTGAAGTGTTGAACATCCTCGTGTAGGACGCTCTAAGATGGTGACTCAGGCCCCGGCAGAGCCTTGAAATGAGAAGAAGGTTGTCAGCTCCCCAGGGCTTGTTTAATTTCGGGATTTGTTGTAAAATATCACACTGGAGTTTGGTTTCCCACAGAGGGCCTGAAAATCTCAGTGTTGGTTGAGAACTGTAATTTTAACACTTCTACCATCTATAATTCAACTGAAAGTGTAAGATCCATGAAGAGAGACAGAGAGCAGAAGAGTGATAAGTCAGACATAAAATGTCCTAGTTTTCCCCAAATTCCTCAAATTCATCTTTCTTTTATAACAATATCAATTTCCACTCTCTGTTCCCCCTTCTTTCGTATTAGCTCCTCCCTTTCTCAACTGCTTCTTTCCCATTATATTGAACCTCTGAATCACAGAATCACAGACCATTAAAGATTGGAAGGGACCTCGAAAGATCATTGTCTAATTCCCCTGCCACAGTAGGATCCTCTAGATCAAGTTGCACAGGAACATGTTCACGCAGGTTTTACATGTATCCAGGGAAAGAGACTCCACAACGCCCCTGAGCAGCCCATTCCAGGCTCGGTCACCCTCACCTTAAAGAAGTTCTTTCTCATATTTATGTGGAATCTCCTATGTTCCAGCTCACATTCATTGCTTCTTGTCCTATCATTCAATGTCACTGAGCAGAGCCTGATCCATCCTCCTGACACCCACCCTTTCCATATTTGTCAACATTAATGGAGTCACGCCTCAGTCTCCTTTTCTCCAAGCTCAAGAGACCCAGCTCCCTCAGCCTTTCCTCATCAGGGAGATGTTCCACTTGAATGGTTTGGGTTGGGAGACATCTTAAAGTTCACCTAGTTCCAGCACCCTGCCGTGAGGTGGGAACGTATCCCACCAGACCAGGTTGCTCAGAGCGACATCCAATGTTGCTTTGAATGGTTCCAGGAAGGGAGCATCCACAACTGCCTCGGGCAACCTGTGCCTCTGTCTCACTACTCTCATAGGGAAGAATTTTCTCCTTACATTTAATCTCTGCTTTACCTTCTTTTCTTTTAAAGCTCATTGTCCTTTTTAGAGTTTTTTTGTCCTATGAAAACTCTTCCCACCCTTCCTTCTGTAACTTCCTGCTAACTTTTCCTAGCTAGCCCTACCTTAACAAAAAGACTTCTTCCCACTTTGTTTCCTTTATCTTCCCTACCTCTCCTCTACCACCCTCTCTTCCTTCATTTCTCCTTTATTTTCTTTACTTTGTCACTACATTCTCCATGCCAGAAATTCAGCAAAAGATCAAAAGGGAAAAACCCGGCAACACAAATTAGAGATTTGATGGCAGCCAAGTGTAACTAAATAAAAATGCTTTTGCATTAGCCACAGCTACTAACAGTGTTTAATAGCTGGTGATCTCTAGTTTTTACTAGGTGAACAAGGGACCTGTAAACACAAGTAGGTGCAGCACGCAGCTCAGTAAAAATTGCATTTCCTCATACAAGCTTGTCCGAAGCAACACATCTTCTATGGGTATTTTTCCTTCTTTAGTATGTTAAAGCATGAAACATGTTTGTTGTAAAATATGTCTTTAGATACTGGTAAATACAAGAAGTTATGGGGTTTTTTCTTAGGTCACAGGACCTAACCCATCGCACCACCTAAATTTGTATTTTTGCTCAGTGATCCTGCTGTGGCGGGGAGATTGGACTAGATGATCTTTCAAGGTCCCTTCAATTTCCCAGTGTTCTGTGATTTGGTGATCCTTCCCCAACAGCTGTAAACTCATTTAACTTTCTGTCCCCTAAAGGTGGAGGTGAGAATGATGTCTGCTTATTATAGAATTAGTATTAACCCACATAACTTGTCTTAAAAGATGCAGTCACCCCAATGTTGCTGCTGTCAGGAGAACTGTAGTACTGTGCGTGTTAGCACTTCCATATGCATTAAATGCAGAGTTTATAAATGTATGAGATGCATAACACTGTGTCTGTATGGAAATATTATTCCAACATACCTTAATTGTATTCAATAAACACATTTTATACCCTTTTAATTGACTAGTATTTAGAGTTTGGCAATTAAATGATTGCAACCAGCCATCCATTGAGGTTAATTATCTGTGGACTGTGCTGGTCACTTCAAGTATTTTTTTTTACTCTGTTCAGGACGTGGCGTTTTTCCAGTTTCTTAATGGGCTACGTTTAGAAATGGAACTACAGCAAACCTGTTATCTGTACCGTGTGTATTACAGAAGAATAACTCATATGACAGCAATCTTGTTAGAGGCTGTTATGAACAACGTTCACCATGGGCCGTATCTTAAGCTGTCAGTGTAGTTACTCTGATTTACACCAGCTGAGGATTAGGACACATGCATGATTGCAAGGAATGGTAACTCCTTTAGATGCATCAAATCTTTCAAGATAAAGAATGTCAGTATAAAACATAGCTGAGTTAAAAAACAATGTTTCTGAGAAAAGCAGAGTAAGGGAAGAATAACTACGTGGACGATAGTGTTAGCTCCTCTGTATTTATCTCCATGTAGGACTCAGTTCTGTCCTGAATGGAAAAGAACCAGCTGTGAGGTCCTGAAGGCATTACATTGGTGCAAATATAAGGTCTGAAACTGAAGAAAAAAATATAAATGGCATTAATCACACTCATCAAGCAGCATTCTCTATGCTAAAAAAATGCAAAAGAAAATTAACATGATGAAATTGATTCCTAAGATCATACAATCATAGAATAATTCAGGTTGGAAAAGACCCTTGGGATCATTGAGCATTGTGATCTCCATAACAGCTTCCAAGCAGCTGCTGTTTCTTCTGCATGGGGTGACTCTCAGTGTTCATACAGTTATATGTGGGATTGCTTTTTAATGAAAACTAGCAATTAAAAAAACTTCACAAATTCTTTCTCTTTTTTTTTAAGCTTAGATATCACTATAACTGCTTCCTGAAGTCAGACTCAAGGACTCCTAGAAAAAAACAGTTGTTTTGGCTGTACTATGGTCACAAATTTGTGCCTTGAGGAATAATGTCCTGATTCATCAATGATATTGTCATAGAATCATAGAACATTCAGGTTGGAAAAGACCCTTGGGATCATCTAGTCCAACCATCAAGTCTACTCTACAAGACTTATCTCTAAACCAAATCCCCCAACACCACATCTAAGATACTTTTAAACTCATCCAGGGATGGGGACTCAACCATCACCTTGGGCAGCCCATTCCAATGCCTGACCACTCTCTCTGGGAAGAATTTCTTCCTGATGTCCAGTCATTCTTCTACACACATGTAGAGACCTTCCAGTACCTAAATGGGGCTACAAGAAGTCTGGAGAGGAACTCTTTATGATTGCCTGTAGGGCAAGGGGCAGTGGATTCAAATTAGACAGGAGTAGATATAAATTTGCTGTTAGGAAGAAGGTCTTCAGCAGGAGAGTGGTCAACCACTGCAACAGGTGAGTAGGGAGGTAGCTGAGACCCCATACCTGGAGATATTCAAGGGGAGGCTAGACAAACTGATTTAGCTGAGGATGTCCCTGCTCACTGCAGGGGGATTGTACTAGATGACTTTGAAGACCCTTTCCAACTCAAAAGATTCTATGATTCTATGTTTAAGTATTTTTCTCTGTTAGGCCAACATGATTAATGGGGTCACCCCTCAGCCTCCTTTTCTCCAAGCTCAAGAGACCCATCTCCCTCAGCCTTTCCTCATCAGGGAGATGCTTTTTTCCCATCACCATTTTTGTGCCTCTCTGTTGAACTCTCTCAAGCAGTTCCATGTCCTTCTGGAACTTAGGGGTTCAGAACTGCACACAATACTGCATGTGTAGTCTCAGAAATGGAAACAAGGTCCTGTATTAGATTGCCAGATGCTTTGACCTCTCTTTTTATCTGTACATATGACAGATTTTGAATCTTACCTTCTCAACATTTGGTTTACCAACAATAGTAACACATCTTCCTCATTAGCACAGAGAAATCTAGACTTCACTGTTTCTTCTACTGAGCTCTGGTCATTGAACTCATTGTCAGAGCAAGCCAGATAAACACAGTCTAGTGTGTTCAACGGAAAAAAAACTTAATGTAGGTTCAGAAAACCTATCCTGAAAGAACAAAGAAAGGCCAAGTGTGTAATGTTTCAAGGCTGGTGCCTGACTACAGCAGGAATAGGTTTTTGGTACCAAGGAATTACATCTACTGTAACTGGAATGGGTAGAAATAGATACTTCTAGAGTTGTGTTTTGTGTTTAGCAGAAAATCATGATGAGCACAGTCTCAGTCAAGCCAGATTTCGGAATAGAAAACAGTTTTCCATGATTTTGCATGTTTTCCAAAAATGGCGTAGATCTGGAGCTTCAGGACGTGTTGAGTTCTGGGCCCCTCATTATAGGAAAGACATTGAGATGCTGGAACATGTCCAGAACAGAGCTACCAAGCTTGTGAGGGGTTTAGACAGCAAGTTGTATGAGGAGAGGCTGAGGGAGCTGGGAAGTTTTAGTTTGGAGAAGAGGAGTCTGAGTGGGGACCTCATTGACCTCTACAACTACCTGAAAGGTAGAGAGGTGACTGTTGGCCTCTTCTCCTGAGGAATTAATAGTCCTTAGGAACCAATGGTCCTTAGGAACCAGGGGAAATGATCTGAAGTTGAGGCAGAGGAGGTTTACACTGGATATGAAGAAGGAACTCTTTATAGAAAGAGTGGCAAGGCACAGGAACAGCCTTCCGAGGGAGGTGGGTGAGTCCCCACTCCTGGTGGTATTTAAGGAACATGTAGCCATGGTACTTCACACCCTGTGATAGTGGCAGCATGGAGGGGGTTAGTTTGTGTTTGTCAATCAATCAGGTAGTTAGGTTTTTGTTGCTGTGGGTCTTGTTGGACTCAGTGGTCTAGGAGATCCTTTCCAACCATGATCATTCTGTGATTCCATGTTTCTGTGACATGGTTTAATGGTGACTGTGGGACAGTTGGGTTAGTTGTTGGACTGGATGATCTTCGTGTCCTTTCCCATCCTAAACAATCCTAAGATTTACTAAAATCTTCATTGAAAAATAACCTATTAGTCTTCTGCCTTGAAAAATAACCTATTACAATTATATTTAGTTTTCTGCCTCTGACAAAACAGATTAAAAAATGCAAAGACAAGGAAATTGAAAGGAAAATATTTGTAAAGTTTCTTTGTCCAGTGGTAAATTTGTTTACAGTGCTGGCTTATACCTATTTGTAAGTATGGTGATTAAATGCTTTTTAATAATTGCTAATGGATGGCACCAGATTGTATTGAATAATACTTTTTTTGCTTCCTCTTACAAATGACATTAGTTTATTCTTCCAAATTATTGTTTCGTCTTGCATTGAGAGGATTTAAGAGAAAAACCAAAAGGAATTTATCTCTGTAGGTATTTTTGGCATCCCTGAAGGAGAAATCCTTTGATAAATATAGAAAAGAGCAAAGGAGACAGGATAATCTTCGCTGGACTGATCTAGTTAAAAGGAAACTCAAGAATGCAAACAAATATCTTTCCAACAAAGGAGAAAGAAGATAATTCACGGACCTTACCACAGTAATGAATAGAGCTCTAGTGACATTTAAAAACTTTATGAAGCACTAGAAGCAATTGCAAGCCACAAATCCGGATCATCTTGTTCCT
Source organism: Phoeniculus purpureus (assembly GCA_028565055.1). Classification (NCBI taxonomy): domain Eukaryota; kingdom Metazoa; phylum Chordata; class Aves; order Bucerotiformes; family Phoeniculidae; genus Phoeniculus; species Phoeniculus purpureus. The sequence continues at coordinate 31,616,588 of JAOXOE010000874.1, forward strand.
AATGTTTCAGACACCAGCTACATGAAAATAAACACATATAGTCATTACATCTCTGACCTAACACAGCAAAGACATCAGTTCCTTTCTTTCGGGTTATGTTGCTCTTCTGCCAAGAGGCTGGAGAATTTAGCTCGTTGTTATTCGTACAGATAAGAAAGGGCATCACAAAGCTAAGTGGTTCTTTCATGTGAAATGAACTGATTTAGAAGTATAAAACATTATAAAATATGAATATTATAAAATATAATAAAATATAATGAAAATATAAATATTTTTGGTCTTGAAGTGGTACAAAACCAGAGACTTTCTTGAGGAAGGGTCTCCAACCTTTTTGAGCTCTTTTCTTGCTTACAAAGTCTCTGTAGCAATTTTTTAAAGAACATGTCTCTGTACATTTTAGCAGCGAGATCCAAGGTGAAAACTGCTCGAAGACTCTGTAACCTTACACACCACATCCATCTGTCTGCCTCCCTTGTGCACAACTGTTTCAACAAATGCAAGCCAAGCTGCAAATGTGTCTGTGACTCAGATTAAAAAAGGGATGTTTGAGCTCTGTGGTGCCTCTTGTAAGTGTTTAGGACTCACTGCAGCATGAATTTGTTATCACAAGGGTTTATCTGTAGTCCTCACTGAGTATCTATGACCTATCGGTTTTTCTATCACAATAAAACTGTGGGTGCACACAAACCTCCCTGAAAAAAAATCCATAGACCCATCCCAGAATAAAAAATAAAAACAAACGAGGTCTGGCCATGTTCCTGTGTGACTGGATCTGGGGGATCCTGCTGTGGCAGGGGAATTGGACTGAGTTATCTTTGGAGGTCCCTTCCAATCCCTAATGTTCTGTGATGCTGTGAATATGCCAGGAGTTCTCATCATACATATGAGTGACCACTTTTCATTGCTCATTTCTCTTGCCTTTTCACCTGCCTGTATCTGCTGTGGTACTGTTTTTGCCAGGTCTCTAATTGCCTGTCACTAATTGCAGCCTACCTGGAAACATTGCCCAGATAAATGAGACCAGATTAAGTCTGCCCGGCTCAAGCGAGGTACATTAATTTGGCACAATAAGCTGGGTCTTGTTGCCATAAGTCTAGATACAAGGTGGTTCATTTAATCCTGGGAAGAGGCAGGAAGAGGTAATAATAATGAATGGGCTGATGAGCTACTCGATTATTCAGAACCCCTAGTTTTTTTTCAAATTTTTAGCTAATTTTGCTCAGTAAAAGAGCAGGAGAGCTGATGCACACACATGGTGGAAATTACTGTTCTGTGCTTGATGTTGTGGAAATCTCTAACTGGAACCCCTCTGCTTGGGTGACAGTCTGAGTGACTTGGAGTTGTTCAGGCTGAAGAGAAAACTCTGTGGGGGACTTTATAGTGACCTTTCAATCCCTGAACTGGGCCTGTCAGAAGGCTAGGGAAGACTCTTCACAAAGGCAGGGACCTATACGATGAGGGGTCATGGTTTGAAGCTGGAAAAATTCAGACTGAGACTGGACAGGAGGAAGATGTTAATGAATCTGAGGGTGGGGGATCCCTGGAACAGGTTGCTACAAGGGGTGGCGGAGACCCCATCCCTGGAAGCATTCCAGGTCAGGCCAGATGGGTCTCTGGGAAATCTGCTCTGGTTAGAGGTGTCTCTGCTTGTTGTACAGGTGTTGGACTGGATGACCTTTGGAGGTGCCTTCCAACTGAAAACATTCCCTGACTCTGTGAAGCCAACACATAAATCACTCTATATCACTTGCTTTCATCTAATAATGCGTGAGATGAACCCTGTTTATTTACAGCTAAGATGACTGAACAAAAATCAAGCAATATTTGCTTTCAACAAAGTTGTTGCTTTTGTCCTCAAGAGCAGTTATTCTGGCCTTTATGCTTTATGCTGGCATCAACATGTCCCTGTATAAGACACTAGTTCTCTTTACGTTTTTGGCCGAGAGTTGAAATAGGCTCAGTGGAAAAATACTCATTCCTTTACGCCTGTGGAAAGAGCTAGTAGATAAAAACCTTATTATATTAGTGTTAACAAAAAACATTTACCAATATGCTGTCAAAATCCCCAGTCCTTTTCAGCATGACAGTCTCCAATGTGTATTTTATTGCTTATTGCAAGTCCTTGGGACCAGAGTGCTTAATGGAAGCCACAACACATATTTGTATATTAAGACTTTAATAGTGGTGAGGACCAGATTCAAGACAGGAGTAGGAAAACAACACCGAACCAAAGTTGATTCCCATGTGAAAAGAACGTGCAGATTCAAGAAAACTGGAAGAAGACAGTGCTGGGAACAACCATTGGAAGTGTGAACCTTTGGTGGTTCACAGAAGCTGTTAGGAAGGAGTAATTCTGCATCTGACAGAGCTCTACAAGCAAAGGCAGGTCAGGATCTTAATGACTGTGTGGCAGAAGGGAGAGTGGACGTGGTTGTTCTGCTTCCCAGCATCATTAGATTTGCAACGGTTGGCTCAGCCCGGTTAACTGTTTCAATAATTCTGTACTAGTTAAAGTTTCCCAACCAGGTTCCCATGGTTTCCCATCCCATCCCACCCCCTCCACTGAATGCATTCGCATGCACTGGGAAGGAAGTGTGAGCTGGAATGTGTCCCGCTACCAGCCCTGGGGCTGTGTTTTTTCAGGTATATAAGGCTATCCGGTCCAGTACACTAACATGGGAAACTTCTAGAGAGAGTTTCCGCTTTCTGAGCCAAAGAAACCAAGCCAAATTCATCCTATTTTTTTAAAAAAATACTATTTGTTTTTTACTTAATAGAAGGATTCATTCCAAAATCCTTACATTACGGATTTATGTGGATAGGAGTTGCGAAGGGACAGCAAAAAAGGACCTTCCTAGATGCAGTTGTTCTCCCCCAATAATTTCAGAACTCACAGAAATTACACTGCAAATACATCTAACCTACTCTATTACAAGTAATTCACTCCAGGTCCCTTGCTCCTGGAGGAACAAGTCGTCACGAGATGGCAATACTACAAACAGAGAGAAGCATGCTAAGCCTGTGCCACACAAAATTAAGTGCTCAGAAGATTCTGGTGTTTGTCCTGCTCTTAATTACAAGCCTTGGAGAAAAGGGTCATATATCCAAGGGCAGCTCTGTTGGTTTATTAATTCTAATGTAGTATCAGATCATAAAAATAATTTGAGTGATTTGGTAATGTGATTTGGTGATGTTCTGATTAATGCATCCCCATGAACAGAAGAGACAGATTAACCATTCCATGAATTGTAACACGCTAATTCCTCACTGTGAAAGCCCTAACAACTGAGTCACATGCAGTTTCAATTATTTTACATGTTTGGCAGCCATTCTCCCCTATGGAACAATAAGCATTAGCACAATAATCTGAAAGAAGCTTACAAAAACATGGTTGCCATAAGTTCCTTCTATTAAGAAATATTTGACGTTGCAACGCCGCTTTGGTTTTAACTGCACTAACTTCTGCAATTAAAAGATCTCGATCTGAGTGCCTTAAGAAAGCTTTCGGATTTGTCATGCTCCACTAATATGTCAGATCTTTGATAGCCCAATAAATTAGTGTTATTTCAAGAGAAATTCATGAAACATTGTGGGCAGCAGGGGTTAACACGCTCTGCTGAGACTGAACCCTTCTGAATTAAGCAGCATTTTCAGATGGAGACACTCAGTAGAAGAATGATGCTGCAACTGCTGCTGCTTCTAGAATTCCTTCTGCTTTGCATGGGGCTCTTAGAGATTCCCAAACACTTTTTGAGGGCTGTAAACATCACACTCACGTTTTGCACGTGTGGAGAAACTAGAGCTGAAAATCAAATTGACCAAAGAAAGAGAAAGAATATGTATTAGAGTTGGGATAAAAACTTCTTGTCTCTTCTGTCAATCCTAGAAACCCCAGAATTATTAAGAAAGTGGAAGGGTCGTGTACCTCGTTTATATTTTAGTTCATAGTTTAACCTAGTTTGTATTATAGCTTGGCCTGCTGTTCCATTCATTGTGCTAAGCAAGTTATGCTGTCCTGTGTCAACTTATGAGCAACAAATGAACACTGAATCTGGGGGATTTGCTCAACCCCATTAAATGTCCTGGATGAAAAAGCTGTATAAGATCAATAGATCCACTGTTCAGGTTTTACAGTAGAAGATGCTGCATGTCCTCTTGCTCCCCAAGGCAGAAAGAGGATAGCTGTCCTTGCTCAGCTTCCCTGTGAAGAAACTTTCTCCTCCAGTGGGACCGTAGCTTCTTGGAAAGGGTAGCCATTTATCACAGCCCTAAATGAAAGCATTCCTTGGACACAAATGTCTTTTTCTTCCTTTGTCTAATTACTGAGGGGAAAAGTGAGAAGGAAATGTCAAAACAGAGAAACAGTGGTGCATAGAGAGCAGTCACTTTGGAGCTCAACCAGCTTTTGTGAAGGCCTGGGCGATTTGTCAAATGGCTGTGGCATAAGTCAAGCCCTGAGGTTGAAAGGTCTTGACCTAAGGAGTGCTGAAATCAGGCAGTATAAGCAAGAGGGCTGCTAGAAGTTTCGGCTGTAGTGGAGATGAACAATGATGGGTGCTGGACACAACAAAACCTCATCTACATAATTCAGGTAAGGAATTTTATTGAATCTGACAAGTATGTGACAGGCTGAGAAAGAGAAAAAGAGCATGCTCTTGCTGGGAACCTTTAAAGCTCTTCAGTTAAGGTATGTGGAAATAAATGACAGCTAATCTCTTCACTAAAAAAACTGTAAACAATGCCATTTTACACAGGGCTCACCCGTGACCTTTTCATAGATCAGGCTATCCACTTTCAGGCCAGGCCACAGGACTTAGCGCAAACAATGCGGTGAATTCAGATTGCGCAAGAAGACCTCTGCTTCTCCCAGCTGCCCCGCATAAGGTTGCTGCTTGCTTCGGCAGGTATGCAGCAGCAGAGAGGCTGCCACTGAGATCTGGCGCATAAACCCCTCGTGGCAAACGGAAGGTCTGTGTAGAGACTTCTCAGTGGAAAGTTGTTTTGGGGTTTAGGTTTGTGGGGGGTTTTTTTTTACAACTTTAGCCATGGGTCATTCTGCAACTACAGACATCAAGCTAAGAGGTCATAAGGTGACAAGACAACTTCTCTGAGCTAAGACCTGTTGATACTATGAGTGACCAAGGCTTTTAACACCCTTCATTACTCTTGACATGTTCAGTTTCCCAGAATTATTTCCTTTCCAGTTTATTTTAGCCACTTGCCTCCACTTTAAGTCTCCTCTAGGTAAAAAAGAGGTTTTAAGAACAGTATGTAATTGCCGCTTTTCAACATAAAGACAAGATGCTGACTACCGCCTTTACACAGAATCATAGAACGTTAGGGATTGAAAGGGACCTAGAAAGATCATGAAGTCTAACCTCCCCACCACAGCAGGATCACTTTAGAGGGTTAAGTCTTTGCATACAGCTTTAGTTCATAAGCACTAAGACAACTATAACAGTAATATACATACAACTGTATGAAAAAAAGTAACTCTAGCATCTACGTGATGATTAACTTTATCAAATTTAGCAGTGACTTGGTGGTTCTGGGTTAATAATTGGACTTGATCATCTAAAAGGTCTCCTACAGCCAAAAAGATTCTGCGAAATAAAAGAAGGAATGACCTTGCATGCAAGCCAGAGTTTTCATTTTGTGAGTATCTCTCTTCTTGGGAGTTCTTTCTTGACACTGAATTCCCCAGAAAAACTTGATTTGATATCTTTATAAAGAGGGTTTCTCGCCAGATGCAGACCTCTAAGCCTGACAAGAAAACAATTTGTTGTACAGGCTACAGAACGATTGGAAAGAAAGCTCAAAATCTGCAGGAACACGATGTGACTTGCAGGAGCAGAAATTCAACTCTAAAACTCTTCAAATAAATACAAAAACAAAGATTAGACTGACTTTGTTGAGCATGAATCACAAAATCCCCGAGCGCTTCCCCAGATTACTGCTACAGGGTTCTCTGCAGTGTGCAGAACACATGTATGATTTTTACCAATCTGTGGATCATTCCACCTAATGGAAAGCAGTTAAAAGTCCTGGCTGGATCAACTGTGGATCTTGGTGTTATAAGCATTCCAATGCATAATTCACTAGGCTTAATGAATATTCCAATTCATGACAGCCAACTGGCTCCATAGGTCACACCTCCCAGTCTCATATAAATAAAGAATGAGATACTGGAAAGTGTACCAGCTGAACCCTAGTGAGTGCCAAAAACATGCATATTAATGAGGCACAATAAAAGATATACTTGACTCTCAGGAAGTGCCTGTATTGTTTTCCAGCTTTAGAGGGGGAGAGAGGGAAAGTTTTCGGAGCACCTTTCAATATCCCGCACCGAACGCAATGCAGAGTTTCCCTCCGGGGGTGACGAGGGAATCAGGTTGTGGCGGCGACGGCATTTCACATCCAGCCTCATCAGGTCTATGACATCCTCTGTCATTCCCACCACAATAGCGAAATCCATGCTGGAAATATCCCCACCCTCTGTTCCAATGTTCCTCTGCAAGTCCCCGTTTGGTAACTAAGGAAAGGAAGTGCTTCAGCAGTGCTGTTCTTTTATGTGCTCTGTTTAGACCTTGGAACAGGATGAATGGTAGCTTAGATGAATGCATTTGTGCCATTTTTCTTGGCCCCAGACGATGTTTCCTCACTACCATGACATCTGAACAGAAGGAGAAAACATCTCCCTTTTGTGGAGAGCTAATTTAATTTGTACCTTCCACCTAGGGGTAAATATGTTTGTCTGTCTTTCTAAGCTCTCTTTGCCCACTTTCTTTTCTCACGGGAAACCCTGCTGAGTCAAAAGCAGGATATTGCTTAGTGCTCTAACTTTATTTTAAAGTAATTTAATTTTAAGCATACTCACACCCACCCTAAAGTGAAGCAACCGTAGGAGCTCCACTGGGACAGCCTTAATGACTTTTGCATGTCTCTTGTGTCAGAGACATCAAGGGCTTGTTGTTAGGGAGGTATTTGTCTTTTAAAATAAATGCTTTAAAACAGGACCTCTCTCTCTCTCTCAATCTCTCTTTTTTTGTTTTTGCAGTATGCTCAGTGCAAGACTGTGTTTCTTTATTTTCAAAAATCCTGCAGCTTTTCACGTTGACCTACAACCTTTAAAAGCCAGCATTACGAATCATTGACCTTTGCTCTTCGCTGATCTGGCGTTATATGTGATTTGACCTTGTTTTGTCTGAAAACTTTGTAAAAGGGTTTAAAATAAACAACAAATGCGTTTCTTTATGAAAAATGGCGGTGAAATATGACTCGGGTGACTTGGAATTTACATCCTCGTAGCCCGATTTGCACATGGCTTCTGTAAATCGGCAAATACAGCGAGATAAGGGCATTACTTAATCTAGTGCTCAGAAGTTTCTATAATTAAAAGGCTAAATAAGGAAAGGGTGGGAAAAGAAAACTGACATGCTAATAGAAGGGCCAATTAAAGTCCATTTTCCTTATGGTAACACCACAACTTCTTCTGCCCAGGGGAGTTGTGGAGTCTTCTTCACTGGAGATGTTTAAGACCCTCTTGGCCATGTTCCTGTGTGACTAGGTCTGGGTGATCCTGCTGTGGCAGGGGGATTGGACTGGATGATCTTTTGAGGTCCCTTCCAATCCCTAATGATTCTATGATTTAAACCTTGTTATCACATACTAATGTGGTAATGGCACATGTGAGAACCCATATATTAAGCAACTCACAGTTTACTTCCCTTTAAAAAGTAAATTCAGTATTACTACCCGGTAAATATTTTGTCATCCTGTCAGATCAGCAAAAGAAAGCACAGAACACTTAACGTGATGTAGTGTATTCTGACACATGCAGTTGTAACTACTGCAGGTGCTGATTTTACCTGCAGTTACCAGTAATCCATTAGGTCCCTTCCAACCCCCAATGTTCTGTGATTCTGTGTGATTCTGTGATTTGCGTGGTACCATGTCAATGAGTTTTTTAAACCACAATTTGCACTCTGTGTTCTGATTAGAAAAATCTGCATTTCTGCCCTGTTCGGAAAAGAAAAGGCTTCTTTCATGTAAAGTCAAAAAAAAATATGCATTTCTAATATCTGCAGTAATAAATATCACAGAAACTGTGGTTTTACCTGCAGTTACCAGTTACTCCTTATTTGCATAATATTTTACCGGTGCTTTTTTTCCCCACAATGATTTGCACTCTGTGTTTCGGTCAGAAACGTGCATTTATCATCAGGCTTACAGAAAAACAAGTCACAGCACTCCGAAAGATTAATCATGACAATATTGCTGTTTCGCTCGGAAAACTTCCCTCCATTCTGTTTCTATTGCCTCGGTGGTTTGTTTCTATAAACAAGCTGCATTTGTTAGGAAAAGGAAGCAGCTCTCTTATTCAAACTTACGGTTTTGGAGTCTGAAATATGCAATACCGTGACAAACAAATAACAGCCAACGCGTTCTCCGGAGCAACAGGAGAAGTGCAACTGCTTTGCCTGCCCTGGTCTACTCAGCATGTAAAAAACATGAGATATAAAATAAGCAAAACTCCTTTCCTTACTGCGTGGAGGGTGTTCAGACAGAATCCAGCTCTTCCTTATGTGTTGTATGACTTTACATCACAGAATCACAGCACATTAGGTATTGGGAGGGACCTTGAAAGATCATCTAGTCCAATCTCCCTGCCACAGCTGGATCCCCTAGATCCAGTCACACAGGAACATATCCAGGCAGGCTTGAAACCTGTCCAGAAAAAGAGACTCCGTAACCCCCTAGGCAGCTCCTTTCAGGGCTCCATCACCCTCAATGTGAAAAAGTTTCTTCTCATATTTTTATGTGGAACCTCCCATTGCCCCTTGTCCTATAATTAGAGGACACTCAGCAGGGCCTGGATCCATCCCCCAGACACCCACCCTTTCCCTATTTATCAACATTCATGGGGTCTGTCCTCAGTATCCTTTCTCCAAGCTCAAGAGATCAGCTTTGAGGATAAAGAAGGTAATTCCCGATGTGGGATGATCCATGTAATCTACCTGAAAGGAAAGTGTAGAGAGGTGAGGGTAGGTCTCTTCTCTTAAACCACTAGTGATAGAACAAGAGGAAATGGCCTCAAGTTATGCAGAGGGTGTTTAGTTTGGACATTAGGAAAAATACCTTCCCTGACAGAGTGGTCAGGGGTTGGAAGGGGCTGCCTAGGGAAGGAGGGAGTTGCTGTGCCTGGAGGGGTTCAAAAAGTGAGTAGATATGGCCCTGGGGAACAGGCTTTAGTGGACAGGGTGGGGTTGGGTTGACAGACCTGATGATCTTGGAGGTGTCTTCGTACCTTAATGATTCTGTGATTCTATGATCTCTGCATGCCTGACTGGAGATGAGTCAAGAAGCAAAGTCAAAGGGTGATTGTTGAATCGATCCCCTTGACAGGTGGCCAGATCTTGCCCTTGTGCTTCACTTTAATCTGTCTCTCAGACAGAATTTGAACCTCTGAACCTTTGCCTGGCCGCCACAGACCTCAGACTCATTTTAACAAACACATGGAAGCCATGGTCACCTATGATGGGGCCAGGTGGCCTCTGTACCATTTCATAAAAGACAGAACGAAGCTGCAAAGAGAGTGGAGAAGAGTAGGGGAAAAAAAAAGGGACTCTGAAGTACTTCTCTGCATTTCACCTACGGGCCTCTTAAGTTTACAGTGCTTCAAAGAGATTGCTTCAAGGACTGGAGCTTTCACTTTAAACTCCAAAAGGCTGGTCTCAAGACCTGGCCCCTGACAAGGGTGGAAAACCTCGTTAGCAATATCCCTTAAACATTTGCTTTGTTGCACAGTAAATTTGCCGTCCTTAAGGGTTATGAAGTGGTCACAAAATGCCTGGCGTTAAGAAGATAGTTATCTTTCAGGCCATAAAAAGGTATTTCCAGCCTTATTGCTGAACTGTGTAAATCAAGGCCATCCACCCCTCCATTAGAAGCTAAGCTCTTAAAGCCTATAAGGACAAAGGACTCGGTTGTTTATGCAGTAACAACATCTGCTTACACTCAGCCTCATTGTCAAAGAGCTGTTGGTTAAAAGCACAGGATCTCCTTTCTCCCCATTTCATGCCGTATTATGTTTCACGCGGGAATATCTAGTCTCCGAGGCTTGACCACTGCTTTTATCTGCTGGACTTTAAAGACTTAGCTGCTTGGAGTGAGAAGCCCATCATCGCCTCCCTCGCAGTCCGGAGGGCACGTTGTGCTGGACACTTGCAAAATTTCTTTTGGTCTCCAGACACCTTTGTGCAAAGTATTAGCTTTCCTGTGCTGCTCTGAAGCTAAGGCTCCTGTGTAAACAGCTCTCTGGTTCAGTTTAAGATAAAATATGGTGTCTGGAGCTGAATTCCTCAAATGTTACGTGGGCATGAAGAAACATTAATTACACTCAAGACTCAAAACCCTGACGCGCTCCCAAATCGTACGTGACTGTATGACTGGGATTACTAGCCAATAGTAATTCCTGAGCTTTGCTTGCTGACACAACATAGCTTTTCTTAGATGTGTTTCACTGATGCAGTCAGGAGAGAGAGAACTTCATAGAACCACAGAATCATCTAGGTTGGAAAAGACCTTCAAGACCTCATTAATGTTTATATATGTTTGAAGGGTGGGTGTCAGGAGGACAGAACCAGGCTCTTCTCAGTCTCACCTAGTGATTGGACAAGAGGTAATGGATGTGAGGTGAAACAGAAGAGGAGGTTCTACATCAGTGTGAGAAGGAACTTCTTCACAGTGAGGGTGACAGAGCACTGGATGGGGCTGCTCAGAGGGATTGTGGAGTCTTCTTCTCTGGAGACATATAAAACCCACCTGCCATGTTCCTGTGTGACTGCATCTAGGTGATCCTGCTGTGGCAGGGGGATTGGACTGGATGATCTTTTGAATCCCTAATGTTCTGTGATTCTGTGATCATCTGGCCCAATCATTAACCCAATGATCATGTTGCAGTTAATGAGGTTTTTTGAACAGAAAGCTCCAGAAGAAACTAACCTGCAAATTAGTGAGCTTTTATTGTTGGTCTTGTCTGTCTGTCCCTCAGCATGCACTCCAAGAGAGAAAACAATTAAGGTAGACATTTCAATACTCACATGGTACATATTCCTGTCCCTACTTGGTCTAGGTGATCCTGCTGTGGCAGGGGGATTGGACTAGATGATCTTTCGTGGTTCCTTCCAATCCCTAATGTTCTGTGATTCTGTGATACTCTGCAGGGTAAAGCAGATTCAGAAACAAAATCATAAAATTGTAGAATGGCTCAGGTTAGAAAGGACCTCAGAGATCTTCTAATCCAACCTCCCTCTCATGAGCAGGGAAGCCTTTTGACTAGACCAGGTGGCTCAAGGCCTTATCTAGCCTGGCTTTTAACATCTCCACGGAGAGGTTCATCCACAACCTCTCCGGGTAGCCTATTCCAGACTCTCACCACCCTCATACTGAAGAACTTCTTCCAAAGTTCTAATCTAAACCTCTTCTCCTTTAGTTTAAAGCTGTTTTCCCTAGCCCTATCATGGGATACTCTTGTAAAAGGTCCCTCTCCATCCTTCCTGTAGTCTCCCTTCAAATATTGGAAGGCTACTGTAAGGTTTCACTGAATCTTTCTCTTTTGTGGGATGAACAATCCCAGCTTCCTCAGCTTCAGCTTTCATAGAGTAGTTTAGGTTGGAAGGGAGCTTAAAGTTCTTCTTGTTCCAACCTCCCTACGTTGACCTGTACAGCTTGAAAATGTTTGTCCAGAATGAACCAAAGACGTATTTAAAACTTACATAAGAAAGCCGTGACACAGTCCACGGCGACAAATGTTTTTCCTTGAGATGGTATTTTCACAGTATTGTACCAACTAATCCGACCGCAGCACTCCTGCACGTGTTTTAATAACACGATTGTCAAGACTGCAGCCTGATACGTGCCTCGTGCGTGAAAATTTGAACAGATTTTGCAGAGGAAAAAGGTGTTAAAAATTGGAATCTGACTTATTTTAGCTTTGCTGTGTTGAACATGCAGATTCATGGCCTAAATTTCAGTAGAAAAATGAGAAGTGCCTGAAACATACCCACTGAAATGCCGAGGGCTGGAGCCCCTCTGCTATAGGGACAGGCTGAGTGAGCTGGTGCTGTCCAGCCTAACAAGAAGACTCCAGGGGGACATTCCAATCCCTGAAAGATACTGTCAGAAGGCTGGAGAAGGCTGTTTAAAGGGCAGGGAACAGTAGGATGACGGGTCATGGTTTGAAACTGGAAAAGGGCAGACTGAAGCAGGATGGGAGGAAAAAGTTGTTGAATGTGAGGGTGGTGGATCCCTGGAACAGGCTGCCCAGAGAGGTGGTGGAGGTCACATCCCTGGAGCCATTGCAGGTCATGCTGGATGGGGCTCTGGGCAACCTATTCTAGGTAGAGTTGTCCCTGCTTGTTGTAGGAGTGTTTGACTAGATACTCTTTGCAGATCCCTTCCAACTCCATACATTCTTTGTATGACCCTGCTTATTTCATGGGGTTTAGACGGGATGACTTTGGAGGTCCCTTCCAACACAACACGTTCCATGATTCTATGGTTTCTGCAAAAACTCTTGAAGCACTGATATAGCATTTTTGTTGTCACAGTTGTCAAGGAACAGAGACAACTCTTTCTATCCTTATAGGGAATAAATGCTAGATAAATGGACAAACACAAACTGGTGCAATGTTAGGACATTCAGGAGGTAATTATTACCTTGTTTTTACTTCTGCCTTATTTTACATGCAGGATATTTGTATTTGCTCAACATAACAGTCAGACTTGAGTGTTTCAAGAGGGAGGGAGGTCAGTAAATAGCAGAGTTGACAAAGGGACTGCTCTGCCTTCACACAGGACACATATAACTCCGTACTTGCCCCGCAGAAAGGAAATTGCGAGGCTTTGCATCATTAATCTACTTGTGTATGTTGGGATAAATGTGTCTGTTGTTCCATCAGTGGTGAGGAACAGAGTATGGGGGTGCAAGATCAAAGAAAGAAGCAAAGGATCGGGTATGAACTATGGCAGAACTTCTGCAGGATGTGAAAAATCATTTGCATGTGCTAATCCCTTCACCTGGACAGAGAGCAGATCTGCCTTTATCAGAAACATTCCTCCTTAACAGCCTCTCTGTCCTGAATTAGAAGCAATGTTTGTTCTCTTGGACTCAAATCCAATGCGTTCTCACCTAGTAGTTTATTGCTGCCGAGGATGTTTTCATACAGTCAGCCTTTATTTGTGGCTTTGATGGAAAGCAGCTGTTCCAGCGGCTCTTCCCTTTTTCTTTTATCTTCTTTTTACTTTGTTTCTTTTTTGTTTTCTTCTTATTTTCTACCTCTGTGATCATTTTTCTCACATATTTTATTTTACAGGGAAAAGAAACTAAAGATGGAGGAGAAGACATCATCAAAACTGTCTCCTTAAGCTATGTAACACCTCCAGCCAAGTATTCCTGTTCTTTCCTGCTGCAGCCATACCACTAAAGACATTGGAAAGATGACAGCACTGAAAAGGACAGAGTAGCTCATCCAGTCCAATGCCCTGCAGTGAGCAGGGGCATCCCCAGCCAGAGCAGGTTGCTCAGCGCCCCAAGGTCCAACCTGACATGGGACATTTCCAGGGATGGGTCTTCTACCGCCTCTCTGGGTAACCTGGGCCAGGGTGTCACCACCCTCAGTGTAAAATATTTCTTCCTTCCATCTACTCTGAATCTCCCTTTTTCAGTTTAAAACCATCAACCCTTCTGCCACATCAGCTGCTGTTAAAAAGACTGTCTCCATCTTTCTTATTGGTAGCCTGTTACTTCTGAGAGGCTGCAGTAAGATCTCCCCAGAGATCAAAAGTTCTTGTGGTGGCTGTAAATAGTCACAGAATCACAGAATCACAAAATAGGGATTGGAAAGACCTCGAAAGATCATCTAGTCCAACCCTCCTGCCACAGCAGGATCACCTCAAGGAAGTTTAAATTCTTCTTTCCTGCCACTTGCACGAGCAGTCTCTGGAAATAATTCTTCTAAAAATCAAGAGAAGGTACTGGCTCAGAGTTACAGATAGTTGAAAGCTATCTCTACAAATTAAAAGCCTCCAGGAATTAATTGCATGCCTTGATCTTCTCCTTTGTGCCACCTAGAGCACACCAGCTGCCGCTTTATTCAGCTGGTCCGAGGATATACAGGTAAGGATAGGGAGTGTTTAATCCAGGTGGTTTGGTCTGTGGAGCAGTGCATTACCCTTCCTTTTACTGCTTGTAATATCTAGTTCCTTAAGTTTGCTTTCTCAGGAGAAGAGGTTGGGATTTGAATAATGGATTTGGGTCTGGGTCCCCCATAACCACCAGACAGCTGGGTTTGTTGGGAGGTTTTCTATTCCAAATTATTATAAAGGAACTTAGTTAAACCTCGGAACAGGTTTTCTGGGGAGGTGTGTGGGGGGGTCCATTCCTGGAGGTGTTCACAAGGCGATTAGATGGGGCACTTTGGAACATGGTCTAGTGGTCACGGAGGCTCTGGTTTGATGGTTGGATTTCATGATCTTAGAGGTACTTTCTGATCTTAATTATTTTGTGATTCTCCTGACGTCTTCAGAGTTAGTCATCTTCATCACCACTTGAGCAGAATCTCTAGGTCAGGGGAGTGAAATGTGGAGGCTAACAAGTAAGAATTCAGGAAGATTACAATATCTTCTTTAAATGGCACCACTTGTCTTTGCCAGTAGTTTATGTTGATATGAAAGAAAATCCACGAATAATTCTTATGACACAAAATACTTGATAAATAGCAGTAATGAAGTAATTAATTGTACTCGGGGCAACTTCTCCATAGTGGGAGGAATGTATCTCCAGCTCTTTAAGATATGATATACTGGAATTAGCTGAAATAATCCAAAATCCACAATTTACCAACTTTTTTACTCTCTGAACAACAACTGAAAATTATTTGCTATTTGTGAAGTTTTTTTTTTTTAATGTATTCTGTATATAAAGATATTGTTGAAAGATATTTTAAGAACATAGTACAAAAATGAATGTAAACCACCACTAGTGTAAAAAGGACCTGCTGAATAATAGGTGTTGATATTTGTCCTTGTGTTGAGTCAAATATACTGTTTTCACTTAGAAAAGGTAAATAATCGCTACCCACAAAGATCAATGAAATCATCCAAATCCTTCTGTTTGCTGAGATTTTGCCTTCTTTAGTTCATCATTCCTTCTCTCAGAGACAGGTTACAAGGAGGCAGTAGCTGCTGTACCTCTGGATTTTTAACTGCCTGGAGTGAGCATCTTTGTCCCATGATCTTGCCTCCTCTCCTTCTTGTGATATCCATTTTCATCTCCTTTTTAATATCTTTTTTCATTTCCTTTTTTGTTTCATTTTTCCTTTCATTTCCCTCTTTCTTTTCCTTTTCCCTTTCCTCCTCTCCTCTCCTCTCCTCTCCTCTCCTCTCCTCTCCTCTCCTCTCCTCTCCT
>JAOXOE010000874.1:31632156-31661686 GCA_028565055.1 Phoeniculus purpureus
AGGATGGAGCCAGGCTCTGCTCAGTGACATCTAATGATAGGACAAGGGGCAATGGGTGTGAGCTGGAACAGAGGAGGGTCCATATGAATGTGAGAAGGAAGTGTGACAGATGAGGGTGACAGAGCCCTGGAAGGGGCTGCCTAGAGAGGAGTTATAGAGTCTCCTTCTCTGGACTCTGGAATCAATTGCCCAGAGAGGCTATGGTTATCACCTCTTCAGAGGTGTTCGAGGCCAGGTTGGATGAGGCCTAGAGCAACCAAGTCTGGCTGAGAGATGTTGCTGCCCCTGGCAGGGAGTTGCAGGAGATGAGCTCTAAGGTCCCTTCCAACTTGGGTCAGTCTGTGACTCTGTGATAGTATGTTCTCAACTCAAGATAGTAT
Organism: Phoeniculus purpureus; assembly: GCA_028565055.1. Taxonomy (NCBI): domain Eukaryota; kingdom Metazoa; phylum Chordata; class Aves; order Bucerotiformes; family Phoeniculidae; genus Phoeniculus; species Phoeniculus purpureus. The sequence goes on from JAOXOE010000874.1 coordinate 31,632,537, forward strand.
GTTCTCAAGATTTAGTTGAAAATTAATTGAGCTGCAGTTGGGGAATGATATAAATAGCATGAATAAAAGTGGTCGTTTATAATGGCTGCTTTGGTTAAAATAAGGAGGTTCTAGGTGACCCTGCTGTGGTGGGGGGACTGGAATAGATGGTCTTTTGAGTGCCTCTGTGATTGTTTGCTAAATGAAATTGCCCAGAAAAGTTTTTGCATCTTGAGGCATAAGAAATCCTTTATAAACTACTCAACGTATGATTGTTGCTCTGAACCCAAGAACCCAACTGTTTCCACGGTCTTCAGTCCTGTGCATTTCAGAGATCAGACAAAATGTGTGAGGACAGAGAGAACATGAGTCATCACAAAGTGTTGGTACATCAGGGACTGACCTATGGGGAAGGAGCCCTCACACAACACCTCCCTTCTCTTGGGACTGCGACTGCTTCTGATACAACAGTTTGCATCAGCTTCAAGACATCTCTGGTAATTATTAACTTAAATTCTTTGCCATTTTCTTCCCTCCAGAAAAAAAAACAAACGGTCAAATGTCCTCCCAGTGAGGGTGATGGAGCACTGGAAGGGGCTGCCCAGGGGGGTTTGTGGGGTCTCCTTCTCTGGAGACGTTTAAAACCCTCCTGGATGTGTTTCTGTGTGACTGGATCTAGGCGATTCTGCTGTGGCAGGGGGATTGGACTGGATGATCTTTCGAGGTCCCTTCTAATCCCTAATGTTCTGTGACTCTGTGATTCTGTGAAGTGCTGATTATGGTGCAATGTCCTCCATTGAGGGTACCGGTGTGACATAAACAGAAACCTGCTGTTATGTTACTGCTGACAGGAAGCTCAAACTTGTGGGCTTGTAGGATGTTTTTGTTGCAGATAGAAATTCAGTTTAAATAGTTTGCAGAGTCATCATGTGTTAGTTCATGTTTAACATTGAGCCTACTCGAAATGATATATTTTTAGGGCACATTTACTACTGTCATCCCTTTGTGTCTCTCAACTGCTGCACCTTAGAACAACATTTTAGGGGAAGGAAGATTGCTGAGTGCTGTGCGTGAAGAGCAGAGCAGCTCTTTGTAAACATCTGCCATTGCTGCTTATGTGGATGAATACATAATGCTTCCAAGTACACAAATCACATTTTAGATTTAGATCTCATTTACATAATACATAATGCAGAAAATGTCCCAGAGGGCAAGTAAACACTTTGAGCATAAAATGGAAAGGAATTTCATGAACAGCGGTTCCTTGTTGATTTCCTGTTGATTTTCCTGTTTTAAAACCAAAGAGATGGTTATTGCAGAAGACGCAAATCTATCTGTCTCAGTCTATCTGCACGTAGAGGTGAGTTGGCATGAAGCCAGTGTCTGGCCCCACCATGCAGGAACATCCCTCACACAGGTGAGTTGCAGGAATGCAGTTCCCAGAGCCTCATTATCCTCATTAAAAGTCATGTATCTAGAAATTCAACAGAATCACTTCCAGTTCCTGTATTAAGCAGCAGGACTTCAACTCCTGCCCTGTTAAACGGAGAACTGTATTTGATTTTTCATTTTTCTTGGTTTTTTATGATTATGACTGTAATCACGTTACATTACAAACATAATTCCTAGCACTCCAGAGCTACCCCATGGCTGCAATGCCTTGACAGTCTTTTTGTCAGCTGGAGAGTGATGGAAACCAGAAGAAAGAACACACTAAGATTAAATTCTCAAGCAAGTAGTGACAAACTCCTTGTCCTTGAAGCTTATATAAATAACTTTCCTGTGTTTTTGTAACCTGTTCCCCCCTCTCCCCAGCCACCCCAGCAGCGAGGCTTGTCACTCTGATGGTTCACATCCATCTCCTTTTATTGATGTCCACTTTGGTATCTGCACAGGTCATCAATTTTGCTGCCTCTCCGGCAGCCACTGGGAATGGCAGGGCAGCTTTGCAGGACTCGACGTGCGGGGGGGAGGCTCCCCTAGCCGCCGGACTCGCGGTTCCAGTCAGATGCCGGTACCGGGGTCTCATAAATCTTGTAGGTGACCCAGGTGAACTCTGAGGCTCAGAGCTCACTGAAAACTGATCAGACCTCTGTTTAGTTTAACAGGCCCTTTTCAGTGACAAGTGAAGGGTTCAACAAATGCACAAAACAGATATATATTAGTTGAAAAACTAATGGCTTTTAAAAGAATGTTTGACAATTGTTTAGGGCTGTCTGTAGATCCATTATACTGATAAACGACCAACTTGGGCTACACCAAACTGGAGACGGCCAGCACGAAAGCAACCTTGGGTTTTATTCCTCATATTTTTTTGCCGTCCGTGCTTCCTCATCTCTTTGGTGGCTTCATAAGACCCACATGTGCTGCGGTGGTCAGGAAGACTTAAAGAAGGCAGCAAAGGGTACCTGTGCAGCTTATATTTAACCTTGCAATCAAACTGGAATTAAGCAGGACTGCAGATGCCCCTGGTGACCTGCTATTGACCGCCTGAACTTCTAAGTTAGGGTCAGTTGGGGCCCAGAATAGGAGGTCAAAAGCTGGTCAGTGCTCTTCAGCTCCAGCATGTTGAATAGCGAGACTTTATTGCTGTGATTTATGCAATTTGCACAGACAGGTTAAGGAGACCTTAAAACATGCCATAGCGCTCACTTACACTGGGTACACCATCCACTTGGAAAATAAATTCCAATTGTCCATATGAAATCTCTTGTGGATACGCCTTGACGTGTTTTACCCTCTGCATGCCCAACGTTCATTCCCACACTCGATCCCTGAACGTGACAAGGTTAGTGTGTCCAGATTTATTTAGACAACACGAAGAACTTTACAAAGCTGGTTAATTGCAGAGGTAAGAAAACAATCAGTAATTAATTATTTGGGGGGAAGGAGGAGCAGATAAACTTGCAGAAAAGTTAAAATCCTGAACCAGTTTAGAAAAAAGAAGTTAAAATCTTCAGTTAGCTGCTGTGCTAATGGTAATGACTAATGAACATAGTAATTACTGATTTTTAACCAATACTCAGTTATCAAAGTTGATGGTTCTTTCCCAGTGTTTAAATAATGTTCTTCTAGATACCAGAATTGGAAAGATCAGTTGTAAAGAATGTTAAAAAAGTTAGAATCTCAGAATGACAGAATTATCGAGGCTGGAAATGATCTCTAAGATCATCAAGTCCAGACTATGACCTAACATCACCATATTGGCCAGACCAGTGCACTAAGGGCCACATCCAATCTGTCCTTAAACATCTCCAGGGATGGGGACTCCACCACTGCCCTGGGCAGTCCATTCCAGTCTCTGATTACTCTTTCCATGAGGAAGGGCTTCCTAATATCCAACCTAACCCTCCCCTGGCAGCTTCAGACCCTGCCCTCACCCTGGTGCTGATTGCCTGGGGACTCCACCACCCCCCTGGACAGTCCAGCTTTGTAATTTAAAAAATTTTTATGGATTAGATTACTCTTTGCTTCCCCCTCACCCAAAACATATTCAATACCTGTGCTACCTGCTGTTCAAGCTGTATGTCTTTCTCAAGCAGAACCGACTATTAATGGTACAGATGTTCTGACAGACTCATATCTGACCACCAGACTCATTTTCATTTGTGATCAAAGCAAGAAATTGAACCCTGATCATCGAAGGTGAAAGGGTAGGACATTTTACAAACCTCTTATCCCTACCTCTTCTTGGCTACAGCAGCTCATAATTCTTCGGTGTGTGTTACCCTGAATTAATACATCTAATTTAACAAGATATTAGTCCATAATAAGGTATAATTGCATCTGACATCATGAAGGAGAGGAAACTGTAAGATTTGCTGAGCTCCACTGAAGAAATGGCTTCAGTGAAAGTGTAGCTCCTCATTTTCATAAGTATTTTAAGGATGCAGTTTGCATAAGCATATTCTATGCTCTAAATTATATTTACATGAAGCTCAAGAACGGCTGAGCATGAACTGTTTGAATCTGTCAGGTAAGTGCACCGTTATTAATAAATATATTTATAACCAGCTACAGAGCAGAGCAGCCCTGGTGGTTAAATAATAATTTGTTTTTAAAAGAACTTATACGTATTATTTAAAGTGATAGACTAGTCTGTCATAAGCAAGTTTTTAAGGCTGCCAAAGTGTGTATTTATCTGAAAGCCTGGAACAGATCCAAAAGGCACTTCTCGAGTCAATAAAACACGTCACAACCTCCTATAGAAGCATCTTTCTCTTTTTAATGAGATATAGGAGAAGATGTGTGATCTCCTCACTTATCTCTTTTACCTCGTAGGTTAAGGTACACAGTGCTGACCATTGATTTACACATTAAAGGGTCTGCAAACAAGTAACAGGAGTAGGATGTGATCTCTCCCTAATCTTCAGAGCTGGCACTGACAGCTGTGGTCTTGTTTTAGCCTGCTGTGTGTGCTTACTTAAAAGTAAGGCAGGCTCTTCCCAAAACACAAGAAGCGTTATTTTTAACATAACTTTCCACAGATCATCCTAAAGCTGCCTCAGAAGTTGGCCACGTGGGTGACTAGTGATCATTTGTTACTTTTAAGGGCATCATGATGTGTCAACTGGTGGTTTCACGCTTTGCTCACCACACTTTAACGGTGACTGATCATTGACTGGGCTCCTGAATGGTTGCAAAGATGCTGTAAAATAGACACTTTGGTCAAGTACTGGAACAGAGTCTCCAGGGAAGTGGTGGAGTCGCTGTCCCTGAAGGAGTTGAAAACCTGATCGGATGTGGCACTAGAGGACATGATTTAGTGGGCAGAGTGGAGTTAGGCTGATGGTTGGACTGGATGCTCTTGTCGGTCTCTTCCAACCTTAATGATGCTATGATTCTATGATACTGGGAATAAGGAGGTAGTGATACACCTAACATCTGATGCCTTCAGTCATATCACAATAATTATATGTTATGTCACACAGTTACATCACTTCAAGTGTATTCTGTAAAATACAGGCTATTGCAATTCCCATTACTACTGTCTTTGTGAAAAGGGCTCTTCCTAGTAGACTGTCTTGTCTACCCAAATTCCCACTATTTTTTCATGCTATTCTCATCCTTCTAAGGTAGTCAGCTACAAGAAGACTCTGATCCAGAGCCATTGGAACAGAGGACGTTCCTCATAAATATGAGAAAGAACTTCTTTACAGTGAGGATGACAGAGCACTGGAAGGGGCTGCCCAGGGGGGTTTGTGGAGTTTCCTTCTCTGGAGACGTTTAAAACTCACCTGGCCATGTTCCTGTGTGACTGGATCTAGGGGATCCTGCTGTGGCAGGGGGATTGGACTGGATGATCTTTCGAGGTCCATTCTAATCCCTAATATTCTGTGATTCTGTGATTGGTTTATCATTGTGGCTACCCCACATTCATAAAGAATTTCTGGCAGAAACCCAGGAGACGAGAATCTCATTTCCAAGTAGGTCTGAATCTTTTCAAGAATTTCTGGGAAGTAAGAGGTTGAAACTAACCCCTACAAGAGCAAAAGGTTTTTGGAGCTTCAATTCAGGGAATGCTTCGGTTCAGTTTGGGGGAAGGTAATTTGAATCCTATCCAAATTTCATCTAAAACTTGAGCTAGATTTCTCACGAGGACATGCTCTTTCAATGGATATTAGGAAGTAATTCTTTACAGAGTGGCTGGGCACTGGAACAGCCTTCCCAAGGAGGTGGTTGAGTCCCCATCCCTTAAGGCATGTAAGAAATGTGTAGCCATGGTGCTTCATGCCCTGCTTTAGTGGCAAGCATGGAGGCAGTTGGTTCGTGTTTGTCAGTCAGTCAGGCCTTTAGGTTTGTTGTTGGGTCTGGTTAGATTCGGTGGTCTAGGAGGTCCTTTCCAAACATGACCATTCTGTAATTCTGTGATTCGGTAATGTATTTCTGAAGGTTGACCCCAGATAGAATTGCAAATACTACAATAATGTTGGGTAACTCTTCATGCATTGATAGTTATGCAAAGCAGAGCAATGTCAAAACCAAACCCAAAATCTTCTCCAAACACTCTGCAACATTTTGCTTATGACGGGTACTATGCAAACACTTCTTTCAACATTTTTTTATTTTCTAAGTATAAAACCATTCAACTCTAAGATTTTTATATTGGAAAAGACGTCAAATTCAAAGAACAATTCTTTTAAGAATTCTTTTATTTAATTTTTTCTTTAATTCTTTTAAGAAGAATTCCATATCTAGAATTAATGTGATGCTGATGAGGAAAGAAGAATTTCTGGTCACTGAAAGTGAATGAAAAGTTGAATGAATGTGTTATGATATTTATACATTTGTATGCAAAATAAAATCCAAATGGTTGTCAATAACTGACCTGACAGGTTTTGTTCCAGGTGTTGGGTTAGTTTCAGTCCGAGAACATGTCAAGACTAAGCTTGCGTAAGTGTGAATACGTGTAAAGTGCAGGGTTATTGATGACATGGCATCAGTGCTGTGTCAGAGGAACACATTGCATCTTTCATCTTAGGTGTGAGGAAAGGGCAAGATCAAAAGGATTTTGGTGCTTAGCGTTCACTCAACTGCAGTGCAATGACTTTAAGTACTTGGTGCCTGACCCTGGAGCCCCAAATTCTTCCTTTTTAGGATTTTTATGGCATCATAGAAGCTGAATACTCTACAAAGAAGCCCCAAGTCTGACTTACTGGCATGTTTTTCACCTTTGATAAAATATGATAAGGGCAGATTTCGAGGTCCCTTCCAATCCCTAACATTCTGTGATTATGTGATTTTCCTTATGATTTCTCCCACCATCTTTGAAAAGCAAATTCTCAGCCTCTAGATTCCCAAGCGGTTTGGACACTCTGTACACATCAAGAGGAAAAGCTTAGCATTTTCAGTCAATTTTATGATCACATTACTCAGTCTGGCATTCAAATAGAGTCAGCTTTCCTGTCCTTTATGCAGAAACTTGGGAACTGACTTATTCTTCATTATCTTACACAATGAAGATTATTTATTAGATTTGATTCCCTATATTAGTATCTTAAATGTTTCATTAGGATGCCACTACTAGAGAGTTACTCAGACTGATGAACACAGAGGAATCCTAAAACTCTGGCAATGTAAAGCATGCTCTTGAGTGGCTCCTGTAGGAGGATGCTCTGAATAACTAGATTGGTAGCTAGGCTTTACATTTTAATGTGAAAGCAGGTGCCTTCTTAGTCTTATCTTCTGGGAATACACTGTGGAACGGACAAACATTGACTTTTGGCTTTGCAGCTTGCAAAGGAAGTCACACTGCGGACTTCATATAGGGCAGCTACACCTTCCCATAAATAAAGAAGTCTATAACTTCAGACTCTGGCATTTATCTTATTTTCACGATGCTAATTGCAACTTGTGTTGTAAAGAGCCTCATGAGAAGTCAGGTTAGAAACAAAAACGCTATCTGCTTTTAAGCGAAGCATGAAACCCCGTCTCAGGTCAAAACCGAGGTCATGAAGGGGATAATATGGGTTTAACATGCATTGCAGCTGCTGTATGCTGTATTTAGCCTGTGAATAAAAAAGGAGCTTTTGTTTCCACCACTGTTACCCACCCCCCGCATCTTTCTAAGTCATTTCTTCACTTAGCATTAACATGTATATACGTGGCAGACAGATATTTACATTAAAATGTCTGATTTCACAAATAAAGCAGTCAAAATGAAAGTTCACCTGGCTGAATCTCTCTTGAAAATAAAGGATTTATAAAAGCACAGAGGAAAAACCATTTTCATATGGTGGATAGCATTAAGTTTGGTACTGTAGCGGAGAATCAACCATAGACCGAGTTCTGACTCACTTAGGACACAGAATGTAAAGAAACAAGCCTGGTTTGTGAGGAGCTCAGTTGAGAAGAAATCAGATGAACAACCCCTCCTCAGTGCTGCATCCCTCTCCCACTCCAGTGTCCAACCAGAGAAGAAGCCATTTGAAGCTTTTTTGCAATGAACACCAGGGAAAAAGTTGGAAAAGGCACATTCCAGAGATGAACGGAGACGACTGCATGGATTTAATTCACTAAACAGAACCATGGAAAAAAAAAATCTAATTCCATTATTCAGAGGCTGCTGAGTGTATTTTACCTTAGGGAAATGTACTTCTACTCATTTTCAGTAACTCTATAGTCCATTTCAGCCTCTATGCTTGAAAATTAACAGCACGTTAACAGGACTATTGCCTGTACTTGTGGAACTGTCTGTTTAGGATTAGGCCATTAAATATTGATGGAGATAATTGTTCCTGCACTTGAACAGCAGAAAGATAGAACTGAAAGTAGTTTAAGTGACAATTGCATTTATGCTTGGTAAACAGAGCTGGGTTTGAAAGCGCTGAACATCCAGTATTGTCTTCTGCACACCTCACGTTCCAAAGCATCCCTGGTCACAAAGATCGGTTTGATAAAATGTTATAGGAAAGGTTAAATCAAACCATCTCAGCAGTAATTTATCACATCTAAATAAACAAATGCAATAGCTACACAAAATACAATGCATCTAGGTGATCCTGCTGTGGCAGGGTGGGGGATTGGACTAGATGATCTTTCGAGGTGCCTTCCAATCCCTAATGCTCAGTGACTCTGTAAATTACAATTTCTTTTTTTCTGAAGGTTCATCAATCAAAATTACAATTTTAAATGTGGGTTTTTCCTCATATAGATTTCAAATTGTGTTCAAAGGCAGCTGTGTACTGAATGGGAGCTGTGTTTTCACTTCTTGTGTGTTTTTCCTTAATTTTCCTTCCTAACCTTGCTCCTGAATCGTAAAGTTTGAGAATTACTCCGTGTGGTATATGTGACCCAAGAGGAAATACTTTGTCTACACCCAGTTTTCTACCTCATTAGGTAAAACAATTTATCATGCAACTGGTCAATCAGATAGGGAGGACCTAATGCTGTGATCATGGAGTGTCTTATATCGTTTCACTCAGTTACTCTAAATAAACTCAATATGACCTCTTTGCAAACGTGATATGGCCAAGGTGCATCAAGGTGAAAGGGCTAAGAGCTGGGCTCAAGAAGACCATTTAAGTGAATCACAGAACGTTAGGGATTGGAAGGGACCTTGAAAGACCGTCCATTCCAGTACCCCCACCACAAGAGTAGAGCACATCCTGAGTGAAGGCTGTCCTCGTGGGGCAATGTTGAATGTGCATTAAAGAACTGATGGGAATGGACCCATTTTCTGCAGGTGACTGTATGCCATGACTTGTGTAGGTAAGTGATCCATAATCTTCCCCCACCCCAGTTCGATTCAATAATGTGAATTACCTCTGTCTTGATAAATGACTGTTAAAAATTGTGTGGGAACTGCGCTTACTTGGACACAACGAAAGTGTCTGGAAGTTATATCAAATTAAAAAACGTGCCGCGGCTGTTAACGAAGGGTCTCCTGCACTGGCTCTGAATATGATGCCCATATATCAAAGACCTCTGACATTGCCTGCCACTCGATCTGGACACAGGAAATATGGGATTCCAGGCAGATGAGAGCTGAAACTGAAGCTCCAAAAACCTTCCTTGTGCAAGTGATTAGGCGCAGCTGTTTCGCTTCACATTTCGGAGCACTTGAACTCTGCAATCTGCCACATTTTTACAGGACTGCATGTGCAGAGGGTAAAAAAAGGTATCATGCCCTGGCTAGACAGCAGATGTGAGGAATAAAGAAATGTCTCAATTAAAAGAAAAACTAAATTGAAAAAAAAATTGGGAAAAAGCACAGATTGGCAGGCAAGAGGAAGAAATTAAAGAGAGGTTGTAAGGAGAAGCAGAGGAAATAAATCTGTTTTATCAATATGAAAGGGTTTAATTCTACAAATATTTTCCACAAGAACAACACTTTCACTCTGTAAAAACATATTTGCTCTGCTAAATCTGCTCAAAGGTACAAAGTTTTTTAGGTGCAAAGACTAGGGAGTCTAGAAACTCAAATTCCACCTCTATGTTTGCCCATTTAGTGCAATAAAACACCTTTCCCGACATTATTTTAATATAAAGTCTCCTTGAGCTCAGATCAACAATACATAAATATTCGGCTACATGGGAGAAATGATATGAAAAAGCCAAGCCTAACATTTTCACAAACTCTTGGGGCTCTTAATTCTCCTAGCTCCAGGTCTGTACTCTAACACGACCACAAAATGATGAGAATTTGCTCACAAAACTCTCTTCTAAAAATTTATGAAACCTCTTTATTCTTCAGTTTTAGTATAACAGGTATTTAAAGCCTGATTCTACTGCACAGAAGCCTGTGGGACACTTTCCCATCAAGTCAAATAAGACAAGGGCCGGTGCTTTCAGTGCCTGCTTCTTTCAAAGATTCAGGATAACTGATGATAATGAAGATTAAATCTTATGAGGAGAGATTGAGAGTGTTGGGGCTGTTTAGTTTGAGGAAAAGGAGGCTAAGGGGAGACCTCATCACTCTACAACTGTCTGAAAGGACATTGTAGAGATGTCGGTGCTGGTCTCTTCTCACAGGGAATTAGCAACAGAAGCAAAGGGAACGTCTCCAAGCTTCAACAGGGCAGGGTTAGACTAGACATTAGGAAGAAATTGTTCCCGGAGAGAGTGGTCAGGCACTGGAGTGGGCTGCCCAGGGTGATGGTTGAGTCCCCATACCTGGATGAGTTTAAAAGTAACTTACATATAGTGTTGAGTGATCTGGTTTAGGGGTGACCTTGTATAGTAGGGTTGATGATTCCAGGGGCCTTTCCCAACCTGAATGATTCTATGATTCTATGACTTTTACAAAACATGTTAAACAAGGAGGTAACTGATACTTTAATGAAGGAACATATCAACTGAACGCAAAGAGTCTGAGATACAGTGAGGAAAATACATGTATTTGCAAACCTATATATAAGAGGAAGCTGTACCAAAGATCTAGGGAAGTCTCTACTCTCCACCAGCAGAGACATTTAATCATCAAGAACAATTTGCATTCTTTCTGCTGACATTTTATGGATTAAAGACATTTGAGGAAAGCTATTTTGATGATCACTGTGCAATACAAAGAAATTTTTGTGGGAAAATCAGACTGTCCTAAATGTTCAGAATTCAGAAGCCCCTGACTCCTAGACTAATGAGCTAGCAGAGAAATCTTCAGTGAGGGGTGAATCCTTTCTGTCACAAGACCTGCAGGGTGGCTGGAACGAGATTTTGTTTTAGTGAGTTCTCGTTTGCAGAGAACCTTCCCTGGGAGTTAACCCTTAAAGCTTTATGTTCATTGCTGCAAGGGTGTGGGCTGTTTTTTCACTGCTTAGGGTGCAGATGCTGCCTGTCCCTTTGCATAGGGATGCTGGTTTTACCTGAAGTAGGAACTGTGGGTAGAAGAGAACAGATACTGTGATTTAAATGTTGTGATTACTGAGGCCTTCTTCCTCTGCCACCTTTTATTTAGTGAATATTCTTAAGGATGTCCTATACCAGAAAGTAAAGCTGACCTCTCTTACACTTCCTAAAAACTCAAAAGCAGATGTTTTCTTTGCTCCAGGTACCTCAAAGTTTCAAAACTTGTTAAAACCCACTGATGGTAGCAAAAGAAAAACTAAAAGCATGAAGCTGTGAGTGAAGGAAGGTTTTATCTAACTTGTCATTGTTTTAGGGGCTCATCTACCTAGGAACCCATCCTAAGAAACTTTATCATACTTGATATGGGGTGTCCTTGCCCATGGGAGGAGGGTTGGAACTGGATGATCCTGTGGTCCCTTCCAGCCCTGACTGATTCTATGGTTCTATAGTAACTTACGGTGGAGAAGGTACTTTCATCTTAAAGCCTGTGTTGCAGGTGCTTAGAACTTCTAGAAAACCATATGGATGTGTTCCTGTGTGACTTGGTCTGGGTGATCCTGCTGTGGCAGGGGATTGGACTAGATGATCTTTCGAGGTGCCTTCCAATCCCTAATGATTCCATGATTCTATGAGTGGTTTTGTATTTCTCTATTTCACCCTCACAGTAATGCAGGAGACAAAATTAATATCAAAAAAGTCCTACAGCACGAACATTTTGTTTCCCTACAAACCTCTGTTCCATGAAAAGACACATTTGAAATCATGCCAGCAAACCTAGCAACTGTGTCCAGACACACCTCTACATCCAGTAACTATGAGAACTTTGCATCCTGTATCTCTGCCTTGAAACACTTCCAGTAATTCAGAGTTCTGGTCATCGTAAGCTTCGATGACAGGTGGTTGGTTTGATTCAGTGTGCATAATTTTATTATGCCACACAGTGGCCAGAATGAGTCATCTGTCTCTACCCAACTTTCTTTTATTTTTTTAAGCCTTACTGGGAAGAAAAAGGAAATGCCTTTGTTCTTCTCTAACCTTTAAATTAAATGGTCAGAGATCTTTGGCAAACAGTAATTCACAGAGCAGGCACAGTAATTCTAACAGTAATCTATGGCCATATACATCATCCTGCAATGGTACATTAGTCATTACTCTTAAAGACAGCACAAGAATGATGAAGTTTTTCCAATTGTGTCTATTGCAACTCAGCTACATGTTTTTCGTCTGTAGCCGTTACCTCAAAAGGTAATAACTGTACTTTAATCTAGGACCTTTTTCTGTCCCGTTCCCAAGTATGATGGGTAAAGAACCATAAGCCAAGGAGAGGTGACATTTGAAATCAGCATACATGTGAAGGCACAACTGCTGGCCTGCGCACGGAAAAGTTGTCTGCAGAGTGAAAAAATGACATAGCTTCTAAAGGAGGTCACTGAAGATAAAACTTCCTATGAAACGGAAAGAGGACATGAGGGAGGGATGTGTTCTTAGTCCAGCTGCAATCCTGAAATTTACTGCATCACTAGACTGAATATATATATATAGACTGAATATAGGTTGAATATAATTCAGTAAGAAAGGTCAGAGAAAGAGGTGAAAGTTTAACTGCTTGCTAGGAAGAAATGTTAAAAAAACCCACAACCGGTCAGTAAATAGACTGATCAAACACCCAACAAACCCAGAGACACCAAGACCACTGCTTAAACTCTCTATCCACACAACGTTTAAACACATGCAGAGACGGTGATTCAACAGCTTCCCTGGGCACCCTGTTCTAACAATGAGTTTTCAATAAAGACTTTTTTCCTAGTATCTAACCTGAACTTTCCTTGGCACAGCTCGAGGTCATTTTTATAAAAGCCTATAAAATAGCACAGCTCTGCTATGACAGTGTTTGATCTTCTACCTCACTTTCATTATCCTTTTCTTTTTAAGATAATGAAATTACTGTAACGTTTACTAAAAGTCATAATTTATTTTGCTGCTTTAATTGTAATGTGGACAAGATAACTGCTCATATAGAGTAAAATTAGAAATACAGGTTAGAGCAGGGTACATCATTCAATTATATGCAATGCTCATTAAAGAGACAGGAACCACTGATCATGAAATACACTTGTTCAGGTGTACAGCTACCTAGTGGGATAGGAGTTAAAGTTTATTACCTGCACTACCACCCAAACCTAAAGGCGAGCAAGAGACTTTGGTACAGGCTATTCTTAAGCAATGTGAATGATAGTATTTTGTATGGATCAAGAAGTCCTTTCTGCAACAGAATACGTTTCATCCATTTTACTTTCAGTGCTGTCAATGACAATCACAATAAACTAGTAAGAAAGACCATTATGAAAATGTGCACTTTCTGAACATAAACACATTTTTCAGTATATAAAATTACTTACAGAGAAAGATAGTACAGCTATGACATAGATTGCAGAAGCAAAGACAAGCAAAGATTATTAGAAAGGGAAAGTGGACTTCAGATGGAGAAAGCCAGTATGTTTGTCTTAATTTTGGTTTAGCCTTTTTTTCATCAGATAACTCTTGAATCATTCATGAGATAATTCTTTATCTATTTGTGCATCTTAAAGTAAAGACGGCCATTTGCTCTTGCACCTTGGTTAAATCAGCACAGCCAGCGTATTTTGCACTTGACTGCAAAATCAGTGAAAACAGAAGATAGGAAATACATTCTTTTTGTGCAGTCAGCATAATCTTGCACCAGTTCCCCCCAAAATCTCTCCCCTACAGGGGACTTCCTTGTTCTTTTGTGAGCTAAATTAGAACAACAGCCTGAATTGGTGAGAATAGGACTGTGTTGGCTTTAACAGTCATTCTTCAGGATGGACACTCTAGGAGACAAAAAGGTCTAACAAGTATTTGCAGTTTCTAAGACCTTGTGAAAATGCTTACTCTTTTTTTCTCAAAATCTTGAACAGACAGCTGCCCTCATTAATGTTAAGCATGGCCAAGCACCACAGGGTAAAGTCATTCCCTGAGCTAGGAAGGGACCAAAATTTTGTAGAGCGATACATTTATGGTGCTCAAGAAAGAAGTCCTGTTTATTAATAAAGTGGTCTACTTCTGCACAAGCTGCAGCTTCTGAACAGACTTAAGATGCAGTTCCATATAAAGCCCACTACAGTAGGTGGGTCTGAAGAGTATTCACCTAACCTGGCTCACTTGCCATGCGATTTCCACAGTACATTAACCACCTCTTTGCTGGATCTGTTACTAATTTCCTTTCTAAATTATGTCACTTGCTATTTTGCATCCTCCTTCTACCAGCCTTTCTCATTCCTCAACAATATTCAAGCACTGCTGAGGCCACTGGAGAGTGCTTCCCCATCAAGAATTAAAAAAAATAATGATCTCTCCCTAGAGTACAGGTTCTTACAGCCTAGAAGTACATCTGTGAGCTTCCCTCACTCTCTCTTCAACCTAAAGCCATCTTCCTTCTGTTGGGACAGTCTGTGCTCCATACGGCACACTAGATTAGGTCTAATTGTTCTGAGGATACAGAGAGAGAATGCTAAATGGCCTGAAAATGCCTGCAGTCTGGAGATATTAAAGGTACTTGTATCAAAAGCAGTAACTATAGAAAATTCTTGGGACTTTGGATATTGTCACAAACACTGAGTTTGTGTAAAGCCTTGATCCTTTAAAAAGTAAAAAGAGCAACTGAGTTACATCTGGTATTGTCTTAATAAAAGAATTCATCACTTATTTTTGAAACTGGGAGAAATTCCTTTACATAGGAAAGAACAGATTTCACAGCTTTGAGAACTGGGGAAAGCAAACATTTTAGAAATAATTCGGGTAGATTGAACTATGAAAAACATTCACAACATCAACTCTTAAGCAAAACACTCAACCTGGTATCACCTCAGTGGAAAAGTTCCAGAGCCATACAGCTGCTGGAGCTGGACAGAATACATTGAACGTTTTTCTTTTACTAATATGGAAATGCTTTTGTGAAACACACAGGTCGGTTTTAGAAAGGTCCAACTTAAGAAAAACATTTTAGTGTTTTCTTTCTTTTTGACAAAACAAACAGAAGCACGATACATGAAATTAAAACCAGCCAGCCCAGAAATGTTTCCATCATTTCAAGAGCTCGTGTTCTTTGAACCAACAACAGTAAACTAAGAGAAAGTGTAAGGAACAAAAAAAAAAAAAGGAAAATTTTTTTTTTCCTTTGACCAACACAACCAGTAAAACAACTTGCAAAAAACATGTAATGATCTCAGTTTCATAACATTCCTCCTCAGAAAGTCGTCATAATAAACCAGGCAATTTCAGGACATTTTCTATGTCCAAGTCATGTCAATTTCTATTCTCTTTGAACTTAGCATTTGAATAGTCATTCAGAAAAATCACTCCTAGTAGTGCAAAGCAAATATAATATTACACTCAAATCAAGATAACAGAGTAAAAGGTCTCAAATTGTACCACTGTGTATTACTATGGTTGGCAATGGAATAAAGGTGAAAACCAAGACCTTGCTTTGAGACCTTAGTGGCACAAGAAGTCACTCCAAACTTCTTTCTTTTTTCATTACTAGCAAAGGTATAATATGCAGTTGGTAGCAAAAGAACTCTAACTCTTAAATAATTCCTCTACTCTTTTCATTTTTGCATAGGACATTCAACATTTTCTCTCTTAGCAGTTCTTCTCCTCATTTCTTACAATGGAATGTAGGAAATTCTTCTTCCAGTCACCTCTGCCTGATTAAACTAAACTATACAGATATCCTAAAATTCTGTGTAGTGGACCTGCTCCACTGAATCCCATGGATAAAACTCAAATTTTGCCAAATCCATCACACTTGCAAAAGCAACAAACATATTTGTTGTCACACACACAAAAGCTTTTTGATGTTGTGTCCCCGAAAACAAAAACAGCACAAAAGTGAAAAGAGCCCAAGAGCACAAAGCAGAAACGTGGAAAAGCAGCTCTGAATTTGGGAACAAATCAACAGTGTCCACAAACTTCCTCTGTTTCGCTCTTCTGCTTCATAATTTATACTTCTGCACTAAAACCCCAGATGGAATTGTAATAAATCTTGTCCCACCATTACATTCTTGATCATCCTCCTTTACTTTCATTATTTTTAATCTCCTCTAAATCATTGGCTGACAATTCTGTAAGTATTGTATTTTTTGAGTTTTAGATAAAGAAATTATTTAAACAGAATTATAAAAAGTGTATTAACAATTCCATCATCTCCTGAACAATTACTTTTGCAGCGAAGCTGAAACTAATCTCAAGTTGGTCCACTACTGCTTTACCATAGGGAAGAGGTCCTCACGAAAGAAGCAGTCAACTCCTACAACATCCTTTCAAGCATCTAATGCCCCTTTGCAGTACAGTCTTCACACTTCCCCGAAAATATGGGCAGATGACTGAGGAGCTGAGTATTTACTGACTAAAGTGCTCCAAGCAATACAAATTGAGGGTCTAAATTCAATTCCATCCTGCTGTGGCTAGCAGGCACGTTAGCTCGCCTTGCCATAGAACATAGAGCCTTTCACATTCTCTCTGAGCAAAAGCTTTTCTCAAGCACGTGAAGCCAAAGATATCTTTTTCCCAGCTCAGCATACCAGCAAACTTTGGTAAATTTACGGGTAGCTCATGTAGCATACGAGCTATCTGACAGCTCACTGACAGAGATGTACTAAATACACGTAATGCCTTAAATTCACTGCCAGAAGGGTGAGAAATGGCCCTGTGAAGAACTGAATTCAATCACCTTCATCAATAGCACCTTGAGACTGGTTTGTTTCAGCAAATAGTATAGTTTAAAACCCAGTGTGCACAGAGGACAGCCAGCTCTAATCCCATGCACTTCTGCAGGGAAATTGAGAGACACGTGTGTCGGAGTCCAATGGGAAACCCACAGACATTTGATTCAATTTGATCCCAAGGGAGAAATTAAGACAAAAGCGAGGTCAGATGCTGTCCACCAGTTGCTTTTATTGATAAGAGGAGAGGAGAAGAGGCTGGGGGGCAGAAAGAGCAATAGGAGAGTGAGAGAAGAAGGAGGTTAGGAAGATAGCATGGAAGAAGTAAGAGAATGAGCAAGGAAAGCCACCGCCATGGGCCTTCGCAGCATCCCACAAGGTCTGTCTTCAGGTGGACGTCAGTGGTGAGTGTCGTGCCATTGGCCTGGAATGGGGGTCTTTTGTGTGGGGTGCACCATCCTTACGCATGAGGGGCATTCAGGTAGACCTTGATTCCAAGAAGTGTTTTGTGTGTGCATGAGGAGGAGGTGTCCAGTACGCATATTTATGAGGGGGCCCAGGTAATGAAGATGCTGTTTCATAGTTTCAAGAAAGGGTGAAAACGGCTGTGTCATAGTTTCAGTCTCTTGGGCGTTGGGAGCTGTAGTGTTCGATAAGCATAATGTAGTGTCTGGTAAGTGTTATCCAGCTGGTTGCTGCTCTCCAGGGTTCAGCAAATTGCAGTGCCATGCTCACAAAGCAGCTTTGAGATGGAGTCCCCCTTAATTTAACTCAGTACATCACACACATAGCATCTGCCTTCCAAGATCAGAGCAAAGGGCTTTACAAATCCCGTAGAAAACATGCACGAGTTACCTCTGTTCAGAGACAAATGAAGACAGGTGTATGTTTATCATTTGTTACTTTTAACAGTGGTCATTCACTGACTAAATTCTTAGAATCATAAAATGTTTTGTGTTGGAAGGGACCTTAAAGATCATCTAGTTCCAAGCCCGTGCCTGGTACAGGGACACTTCTCACTAGTCCAGGCTGCTCAAAGCAAGCCGCATCCAGCCTGTGCTTGAATACATCCAGTGATGGAGCATCCACAACTTCCTTGACAACATGTTCCAGTGTCAAAAAGAGCATTTTGGGTTTGTATTTTGCACAGCAGATACATGGCATAATATCGTCACACATCACATCATCTCAACAACCACTTTGGACTAGTATGTTAACCATGACTTTGCCCAGCAGCTGAAGTGAAGGTACGAGCCATACCACTGATGCCTTAATGATGTAGTCTCTCAGCACTATTGATCTACAACTAAAGAGGGGTCTGGAACTGGAACGTCTCCTCAAGGTAAAGGTATTCTGAATGCGTGAATTTTCTGCAGCTTGAAGAGAAAAAGAGAGATTTCTATAGCAAATGTCAGATGCCCAGAATAACCCCATGTGTTCTGTATCTCTGAGCTTTGTTTCACACCTTAAGCAACAAAAAAAGTGAAAAAATATTGGTCCTGTTTATTTTAGCAATGGTCCCTCAAGGTTCATGCAAAATTTTTCACAGATGACCCATCATGCAGCCATTGAATACTTTGCAAAATTAGTAACTTTGCCTGTTAGAAGTAAATATCTCTTACTTTTTATTACACCCTATTAATAGTAACCCAGGATTAAGATGATAAGCTGCCATAACCAGCCCAGCTCAGCACAGATTTTAGAGAAGAACTCTCAAGATCTGAAAGGAACATAATTTGTTCTGTTATTCCAGCAATGGTTAGCAGTGCCTCTAAGTAGTGTAGGCTTCTTTCCTTACAGCCTGTAGCAGTGTCTAGGAGGAAAATTTTGATCAGTAGACAATGTCACTGTTCATACTGAGGGTGAAGACTGGTGATTGTGTTGGAATGACAGGAACTTTTACCTGCACTTCATTAGAGGCATTCTGCTTCTTACAAAGCATGGTTTTTTGTGGGCCAAAGTGCACCCAGGGATCTTTCCTGGTTGCTTGTAAATTTGAGATACCAGTGCAGGACATAGGGTTATATTTGTATCTAACACAGAACAGTTTATTACTTTATTAGTTTACTTCTCATTATGTTGGGAAAGACCACTATGAGCATCAAGTCCAGTCATCAACAAACACCACTACACACACAAAATCATAGCCTGAAGTGTCATGTTTACAGGTTTTTTGATACCTTCAGGGATGGTAACTCTACCATCTCCCTAGGCAACCTGTTACAATGCTTGGCTACTCTCTCAGTTAAGAAATATTTCCTAATATTCACTCTAAACCTCCTGTGGTGCATCGTAAAGCCATTTCCTCTCATCACTAGTTCCTTAGGAGAAAAGACTAATAATCACCTGACCACAACCTCCTTTCAAGTAACTATAGAGAGCCAAACAGTCTTCCCTCAGTCGTCTTTTCTCCAGAATCAGTTTCTTCAGCCACTTGTCATAGGACTTGTCCTCCAGACCCTTGACCAGCAGTGTTGCCCTTCTTTGGACAGGCTCCATCAACTACAGGTGCTTCTTGTACTGACGGGCTCAACAGTGGACAGAGTACTGAAGGTGCAGCCTCACCAGGGCCAAGTACAGATGAAAGCTCTGGTCCAGGCAATCCAAACTCTGTTTTATCTTTAGCTATAGGACATCCTAGATTTTCACATAGTTTAGTCTTATCAGAGAACATTTTAAACCATTAAAATTGCAGATACGCTCCAGAACAGGGTATGTAAATGTTGGTTAAAATTAGCTTTATGTCTCTTTTGTCTCTTATTAATCAAAACTAGAGCAGAAAATCTGTATTACTTGGTCTAAAGAATTACTGATTTGGTAAAGAAGGATGCCTGTTAAATGTCATAGAGTACAAGAGACCCAGGCAGATGAGGAAATGTTTAGAATGACAACAACATCCAACATTTCCTAGAAGCATAGTGCTGGCACCAGAGACTGATTAGGTCCTATTTATAATGTATTCCATCAGGTCTTACAGGGAAGTGCGTTCCCAAGATATTAGAGCAGAGAAATAGTACTATGGTAACCTGCCATGGAAGATAGGCCAAAACACACTGAGTTACTCCACCACTTCAGAAAATGATCTGAGTCAAAGGCTGAGACTCACCAGCATTTCTATCAGGAGGGATGCATGACTATTTTGCTAGGATGAGAGAAATCTTCAGCTGTAAATATTGTTGTTATTTTCCAGTTAGCTACATTTAGAACACTGACTCTTCCTCCAAGTCACCAATAGATCCAAAAGGCCACAGGCCATGTCCAGTACTCTGTACTTAGACCTACAGATCATGTCAAATCATAATGGAGATAAAGTTTTCAAGGCCAAGCATTGCGCAATCCTCCTCTTTTCCTCAAAGAATTGTCTGAGTGACCTTGAAATCTAGGTGTTTGCTGCCACAGCTTGTCACTGCCAGGCTAATTATTCTTCAGCTCTAAGAAGAAAAGACCAAAGATGAAAAAATAATTTGGCTTTCATGCTGTAATTCTTATGCTGAAGCTGCCAAAAGCAATGCTGACTTCTGAAATCTGGACTTAAGTGCTCACTAGGGAGCAGACTGGGAGCCTTCTCTTCAGCCATGCAATCCCTTAGCAAACAGAATATTCTTCTTGGCAACAGTGACCCACCAGGTTCAGAAAACACCTGTGATCCGAAGGATGCTATCGTAGACTGCAGCCCAAGGTGGGGAGCTGACCTTGACTCAAGTACAATTAGAAATTCACCTAGAGGATACAGGAGCCTCTATCGCAGTTCCATCCTGTTGTTTGTGCTCCCTGTGCACACTGACAACCACTTATTTCTGATACCAAGCCAGTGAAAAGTTGTTTGTTGAGTACAATCAGCGTCACGCAGGCTGATTGTATTCAAAGGCGCCACGCCACAAAGCTGTTGCTGAAGGGGTACCCCCATTCCAACACAGAGGGAAGTGGCACCTAAGATTTTAGCAAGAACAGAACATTCTTAGTGCAAGAGCAGAAACCCCCAAAGTGCTGAAAAGAAAATAATGACTAAAGCTCAGCATTGAGCGGAATGGCAGTGAGAATATTCTCACAGTTAATGAGTTTACTTTTCAAAGGCAACACAAGGGCGAACTGCTTTGTGCAAAGAGAGAATTCTCTTCCAAGGTGTGTGCTTCCTGCAGAAAGTCCAGTTAATTGTTCAAAGGAAATATCTATGAATTCCCACAATTTAGCTGTTCTGTTCTGACACATTCAGACCCACTGAGCTGCTTCTTAACACCAAGTCTTTGATAATTAGCTTAGACATATCAAATAAACTTGCTGGAAAATTCAGTAGTAAGAAGGCGTGACATCCTAATGGGGGTTTTATTAGGCTTTTATTAGGCTGTAATATATTATCAGTCATTGTGACATCTTCTGCTCTGAGGGGTTTTGGACTTGCTCATTTTATACATTTTCAGGGAAATATATCTATTTACAGCAGAGATCTAATCCAATACATGACTCTGCTTACCTCAGTTCCTACAGCAGCAGGTCTCTCAGAGCTAATGACAAGTGTCATACACATCATAGAAGAAAATGTCTTCTAGGTCTGACAACAGGGAGAATGCAATCCTAACTGCCCTGGTCCTTGTATCACAGCTGACATAGCAGAAGAGAGTGAGATGCATCCTTCCCAGCCAAGCCAGAACTGTGAAATACAGAGTAACAGAAGGCTCTACAGTAACAATACAATGCAAATTTCCGTGCTTTTCATACTCTTCAGGATGTGAATTACCACGTGATTAATCTTGTACTCTTAACAGGTTCCTATGCTGAAGAACCTAAAGTCCCCCGACCAGGTCAGGGTCTAAGGTTAAAAAGTATGAGGGTTTGCATTTACAAAGGTAAATCTGGCATTGCAAGGGTGATATTCAAATTTAAGACACAGCTAAAGGTATATCAAAACACACAATCATAAATGCTTTGAAAACCTTCCCTAAAAAGTAAACAAACACTTCAACGTGCCTTACACATAAAGACCCATATGGCTGCGGAGGACTGGATAGAATCTGCAACGCTTGTCTAACCAGATCTAGATGTATTTATCTTCTTTATTACATTCAGAGAGGGAAAGCAACTCACGTCACCTGTAAAGACGGTATCATTACAAATCTTTAAGAGTATTCAAGCAGGTTTAACACTGACTCCAACACCATTTTGCCATTCAAATAAGACTGCTTCCATTGAAAATTTAAAGGTGGACTTTTCTGGGCTTTTGACAGAGATTCCAGTGACAAAACTGTGCCCTGGTGATATTATACCAGTTTTGGATAAATTGCAAACCTTTGAATGGATTTACAATAATGATGGTATCTCTGATGCCTCTTTCACACTAACTTAAAAAAAACTCTACTGTCTGGATGCCGTATCTATTCACAGGCTTGTACTCATGAACTGTAAGGATTGACTTTGTTATATTCACTCTTTATGATAACCTTAATTGCTCTTGTGAGCAAACCTATAGCACTTTGCATTACAGTCTTTGCAATGCCTACCATCTCATTTGCAACTCCTTGTTTTTCACTCCTGCTACTTGCTTTGACTTCAGAGTCTTCCCTTCTTTTATTTGGAAATTTTGCCCTCAAGGACGAGTATCATTTGCTGTCCAGAACTGGCTCATCCAGAATTAGCAGTTATTTGAAAATCTAATAGTAGAGGTACTTTCAGAGAAAAGGTTATTTTCCTAGTGTCACGAAGAACTGGGGCAGTTAGGTACAACTCCTCATCTTGGTGGGTTTTGGGCTTTTTTTCCAGTACCTTGCCAAATATGAGTTAGAGTATGAGTTATTATTCATATGTCCTTGTGCATATATGTCTCTTTACACGAGGTTTTTATGTGGGATGAGTTTAAAGTCTTGTTGTTTCTTTTCTTTTCCCTCAAAACAAGTAAGTTTAGGGGTTTTTTGCCTGCAATTCATGAGGGATTTCTTTTCAAATCCTCCCTGTATTGGTTTTATTTTAGCCTATTATCACTTTGACAAGTTAATATCTTGGCACAGACTTGAAGGCCAGGACCTATGATTCCATGATCTACAACCCCAGTTTAATGCAGCATATATAGGTGAACAGTAATTACTAATATTTTCTGTCTCCACATGTAACAGTATAGATCCAGTCATTAAAAATACTACCACATTGCAATACATTAAGTTCATTATATTTGCTTTACTGATACAAATGCCATTTTTTCAGCTTTAACACAGCAAATAACAGATTTCTTATATGTTCTTCAAAAAAATGGGGATGAAACCTCATTTTTACAATGAACTAGATAGAAAAATAGTTGTTGGCAGTTAGGCTAAGGAGGTCCTGAAAGTGGAAACAGTCTACTATGCTGATACGGCACTGTTGACTTCAAGGCTAGCAGCCAGCGGATGCATCTCTAGAGTGTGACTTTCTACTTAGACCAAAAGTTCTGCAGAACAAGGGCCATTCTTTTGGTATGATTGTATACAGCAGCCTGGGCACAGCAGGTATATGCTACAAATGCCACAGCAAACACAAAATTGCATATTTTAAATTATTTTCATCCACTGAGCTCGCCTTGGCCCACGCAAAAGAAGTAGCTTCTAATGTTAAGTGAGTACTGGCAAGTTGTACAGATTCAAAGGGGAAAGCTGAAGCTGTAATGAAGTATTTTGTAATACATAATATATATTATGTCTGTATTATATATTGACATATATCATAGAAAATATATATATATTACATCTACATTATGTATAGATACAGCTTTGCTCAGAACTCTGGCAAACACCAGACTTCAATGGCTAGCCACCCAAGTGCTCTATTTTTGTAAATAGTGATGCTTTCATCTCTCATATGGGTTGTGTGCCTTGGGAACAGTCTAATTTACACAAAACTTCTAATTTATAGTGATTATAACTAAATATTTATTAGATAACTTTGTGCTCTAAATTGAAAATGGCAGTAACAGTGCATTTTTGGCAGTGTGGGGCTAATATCTGTAATTAAGAAGAGCTTAACAAGCATTTATAAAGTACTCTGACAATTTCGCTGAAAGAAGCATCTTCAAATCAGAGTCATTCTGCAGCGAAGCAGCTGATCTTGGATAACAGAGGTTCCTTTTCTGTTTGTTTGGTGGATTTTTTTGTGGTTTCTTTCTTTGCTCTCTCTTTCTGTAAGTTTCCCTCTTGCAGGGGGACACAAGGAATGAGGTGTGACAGAGGCGGAGCTCGTTGTTCTAGTGACTCATGGTTGCCCCACCTCTCCTGCCTATAATGGTGGCCCTCAGGGAATGCAAGCAACCCAGAACATTTAACATTTCTTAACATCCTTGTCAGTAACAGGGACAGTGAAACTGAACACACCCTCAGTCAGTTTGCTGACAACACCAAACTGTGTGGTGAAGTCAACATACTGGAGGGAAAGGATAAATGATGCCATCTTGAGAGACCTTCACAGCCTCGAGAAGTGGGCTCGTGCACAGCATGAAGTTCAACAAGGGCAAGTGCAAGATTCTGCATCTGGGTAGAGGCAATCTCATGCATGAATATAGACTGGGAGGAGAAGGCATTGAGGACAGCCATGAGTAGAAGGGTTTGTGGGTGTTGATAAACCAGAAGCTTCACAGAACTCATCAGTAGTGCACTTGCAGCCCAGAGAACCAACCGTGTCCTGGGCTGCTTCAAAAGAAGCATTGACAGTCTGTTGAGGGAGGTGATTCTCTCCCTCTACTCTGCACTTATGAGACTCTGCCTGGAGTACAGCGTCCATTTCTGGAGTCCCCAACATAAGAAGGACATAGAGCTCCTGGAATGGGTCCAGAGGAGAGCAACACAAGTGATCAGAGGACTGAAGCATCTCCCCTATGAGGACAGACTGAGCAAATTGGGGTTGTTCAGCCTGGAGGAGTCTCCCAGCTGACCTTCTAGCAGCTTTCCAATACATGAACGGGGCCTACAAGAAAGCTGGGGGAGGGCTTTTTACACAGATGTGTAGTGAGAGGACAGGGGGAAATGGTTACAGACTTGTAGAGGGCAGATTTAGGTTAGATATCAGGAACAAATTCTTTCTGTGAGGTTGGTAATATACTGTAACAGGTTGCCCAAGGAAGTTGTGTCTGCCTCCTCATCCCTGGAAGTGTTCAAGGTCAGGATGAATGGGGCCCTGAGTAACCTGATCTACTGAAGATGTCCCTGCCAGTGCAGGGTGATTGGAACTAGATGATCTCTAAGGTCCCTTCCAAATCTAGCCGTTCTATGATTTGATTCCGGCAAAAGTATTGGCTTGATTATTTGTTCCTATCTGTTTATGTGCTTACTGATTTATTTTATATGTTATGGGATCCCATTCCTTCTCTTCAACTTATATGAAGTATTGAGAAACTTCACACAACCTGTGACAATCACCAGCAGTTTGATCCTGTTGTGAAGCTGGAAGTGCCCTTGATAAACATCAAGTCCATGGGTAAAGGAATTTAGTCTAGGAGTGATGATAAAAACACCTTCCTAGCTTCATAGTTTTTCTGAAAGAGATGTTCAATTCCTCAGTTCCTTCCTGCTATGGCCAACAACAGTGGCTATCTGTGAATACCTGCCAGTGGCCATTTCTAAAACAGAAAGATCATTTGAGAGAGTGTAAAGTGCTTGTGAAACAAAGGGAGGCTGAGAAGCAAAGAAGTGAAGGATCAGATCTATGAAAGTATTTGAATGATAAATATCTTTATAAATCTCACAGTAGATGAATTTTTCAAGGTAACACCTGGATTTTGTAGTAGAGGAAGGACTGAATTTTGATCTCCCAAACCTGGGTTATCATCCAGCCACTGAATTCTAATGATTTTTAAATGATTCTTAGAACATATTCAAACTGTTGACCCAAGAGCGGAAACTACAGAACTATGTAGGAAAAGCAAATAATCTGTAGACACTGCTGTACCAAAAAAAGAACCAAAACCTTTTCTTCTGTACCTATAAAATTACATAGTAAAATATATGTACTGTAATCTGATAGAGAGAATTTTCTATTGTCCAATGTATTTGCTGCTGCAGATGTTATAAGAAAGCTTTCTCACAAGAATATTTCTTCCTATGTTGCTTCAACAACATATCTGTGGAAATAAGGGAATCTGTACACACATTCTGATTCTGAAGAGCCCAATAAAGGCAGAAGCTTTCTTGAAACAGGAAAAATAAAAAGCTGAAAGAAGTATGTGAGAGAACAAACAAAACTCAAGGATATTCTTATTTGAACATTTCAAGTTGTAAGTAAATTATCCTGACCTTAGCACAGCCAGATTATACTATTATAGAACACTTGACTGTAATCAAAGACCAGCAGGATTAGCAGTTGTTTGTAATAATTCTATTTTACACTGCAATAGTTATGATAGGTCTAGGATGATTTTTTATTCCAAGCATAAAATGAGACCCTATTACGTTCTGATACATACTGCAAACACAAAAGAATACATTATGGATCTTGAAAAGTGCTAATAAACATGTTCTTTATACTATCTTGTTAAAAAACAAAACAAACCCTGATTTCATATAATCCAGTATAACTCTTGTCAAAACTGATTGCAGTTTAGAGTAAGTAAAAATTCATAGAATCCCAGGTTGTAAGGGACGTTAGGGTCTAGCCTTCCTCTGCAAAGAGAAAGGACAACAGCCCAGCAGCTTGTCCAGATGAATCTCAGAACAGTCCAAATCTGGGGACTCTTTGGCTGATTGTTCTCAGGAAATATTGCCCTCTTGTGGCAAATCAGAATCTCCCTGGGATTACATTGTACTCATCACCCCTCATTTTTTCCATGAAACTCCTTCTAAAAAAAGTCCCTGTGCTCTTTGGAGCCACCTTTCAAATAATGGAACATCATAATAAATTGTGCTATAAGCCTTCTTTGCTCAAGGCTGAACAAATTCAGTGCTCTCAATTTTTCCTCACCTGGCAACTCCTCAGTCCTCTGACCACCTCTGTGGCCCTTTTCTGGAAGTGTGTCAACCTACCAACATATTTTTATAGTAGTGGCAAAAACCAAACATGGTGTTTCAGGTGTGGCCTGAGACATGTCACAGACCCCTGTACTTTTTCAGTATAGCAGAATAGCAACATCTGGAGAAAATACTTCCTCTTCAGTAGTGTACATATTGTAAATACAGAAAAAGCATGTTGTTCCTAGTGTTACTCATGTGTAACACATGCCTAAAGGCTACAATCATTTGATGATGGAAAAAGCTGCAAAGTCTTCATAAAGATTTTCCTGCAGACACATGTGCATTAATTCCGTGATTCTGTGATTCTGTGAAGGGATATTTGCTGCTCTGCTATGACATTTCATACATAATTTCTCACCCCAAAGAATGCACAATGTTTACAGAAAATTAGTAATCAATTTGCAGTCCATCTGTGTACTATGTTGCAGGAAAATACAGAGAAAGGGTGCATTACCAAAATCCACTCCAACAGACATCACAGAATCTCAGAATCCCAGAACATTAGGGATTGGAAGGGCCCTCAAAAGATCATCTAGTCCAATCCCCCTGCCACAGCAGGACCGCCTAGACCAAGTTGCACAGGAACATATCCAAGCAGGTTTTATATGTCTCTAGAGAAGGAGACTCCACAATCCTCCTCATTCCAGTGCTCTGTCACCCCCACTGTCAAGAAGTTCCTTCTCCTTTATGTGGAACTTCCTATGTTCCAGCTTACACCCATTGCCTCTTGTCCTATCACAACCAAAGAAGATCCTGGCTCCATCCTCCTCACAGCCACTCTTCATGCATTTATAACCATTCATGAAGTCACCCCTCAGTCTCCTTTTCTCCAAGCTCAAGAGACTCGGCTCTCTCAGCCTTTCCTCATAAAGGAGGTGTTTTACTCCCTTGATCATCTTTGTGGCTCAGTGCTGGACTCTCACCAGCAGCTCTGTGTCCTTCTTGAAATGAGGGACCCAGAACAGGACACAATATTCCAGATGCAGTTTGACCAGGGAAGAGTAGATGGAGAAAAACTGTATTTTCACAGTTTTCATGTTGCTGCTGCAGTTAAAATAGTGATTGGAAACACACAGTTATAATTTATCATGCAAAATCCATAAAAGGACACTTAAATTGGTCTAAAGGTTATAATAGTGGACCAAAGCTGTAAAGAATCTGGTACATGAAAGTTTTGACCACACCACAGGACATTTGGGAGAGAGAGCTGGATAGAGAACGAGGAAAATATTCCACTAAAACACATTGTTCTGTTCAGTTACCAATAAACACAATTTCCATACACAACAAATACATTGTAGTTCACTGTGTCACCAACATTTTTCAGTGTCCAGACAAGGGATAAAGGTTAAAATTGTTACATTTTGAGTTGCAATTTTGTTGCCAAATGTAAAATATTTAAGCATTAAGGCAGTCATTATTCTCCTGCTGTTCTGGTCTGATTAATTCCCATAGTATTAAGCAGTAATTCATTTTATCCCTCCACATCACAAGTCCAACTGAAGAAGATAAGTGGCTGATAAAATATCTCAGAGAACAGTTATAAATTATTCACTTTAGAAGAATAATAAAGCAGCTATGCAGAGGTAAGTAAATCCTCCATATATTGCACATAACTTACTTAGAACCCTTCAGCAAATTACAGTCAATAATCTTCACTGTCAAACTGCTGTTGACTAAACTTTTGCTCTGAAACTTACTTCAGAAATGCAAAGTTTAATTAGTTTTTAATGATGAAGCTTCTTTTTACTAAACCTGGTCATCTGCCTGAATTATTTTATCAATTTTTTATAGCTAGCAAATAATTGTCATTTCATGAGCTTTCCTTCTCCTTCTTCGTCCTTTGAGTTTCCCCCTTTTAAAACACACTCTTCAGCACAAAGGGTCAGCACATGTCAGTAGAACAGAGACCTGCTATAAGGACCCATGTTCTGTCATTTCTTCTTGGGACAACTATTCCAAGTTCAAGGGCCCAAGTGTGAGGGAGGAAGCTGGTACTAAATTGGGTCTGGGGAGCATTTAAATACATACACATGTGAAAAGCAATGTACAGTGCTTTATTTTGATGTAAATAACTGATGGCATGGAATAGTGTGAATTTGAATGCTTTATAGCTCTTAGTTCTGAGCTGTGATGCACACACTGTCTTAATAAATAAAAAAAAAAAATAAAGGAAAGTTGTAAC
>JAOXOE010000874.1:31666553-31684423 GCA_028565055.1 Phoeniculus purpureus
TGGGCTTTAAACATCTCCAGAGAAGTAGACTCCATAACCCCCATGGACAGCCTGTTCCAGTGCTCCATCACTCTCACATGAAGAAGTTCCTTCTCATATATATGTGGAACATCCTATGTTCCAGCTTACACCCATTGTCCCTAGTCCTATCACTAGATGACTTCAAGATATGCTGCAAAGGCTTGCTTGCTTTAAGTAGGCCATGTATGGGCACGTTGCATTTGTACTTTCAGTACAGCCGCATTCACAAGATCACCTTGGATACCCCAATATTGGCTTCCACAGTCTAGTTGATGGTGAAAATGTTTGGTGCCATTCAAAGTTGTTTCAGGCTCATGAGCAGTGTCTGGTCTTGTTTGGGGGAAGGTGGGCAAAAGAAGATGCTTCGCTCCTCAGTTCTCGGAACTCTTGGTTCAAAGCAAGATATATTTCTGCAGGTAGAATCACAGAATCACTGAACATTAAGGATTGGAAGGGATCTTGAAAGATCATCTATTTCAATCCCCCTACCGCAGCAGGATCACATAGATCCAGTCACACAGGAACATGGCCAGGTGGGTTTTAAATGTGTCCAGAGAAGGAGACTCCACAACCCCCATGGGCAGTCCTTTACAGCGCTGTGTCACCCTCACCATGTAGAAGTTCCTTCTCATACTGATGTGGAACCTCCTCTGTTCCAGCTGACATCCATTGACCCTTGTCCTGTCACTGGATGCCCCTGAGCAGAGCCTGGCTCCGTCCTCCTAACACCCACCCTTCAGATATTTATGAACATTCATGGGATCACCCCTCAGTCTCCTTTTCTCCAAGCTCAAGACACCCAGCTCCCTCAGCCTTTATTCATCAGGGAGATAGCCTATTCTCTTCATCGTCTTTGTGGCTCTGTGCTGGACAACTTATGTGTGGGATTTTTAGCTCAAAACAAGTGCCTTTGAGGTAAGGAGGGACTTTCCAATGGGCTCAGTGATGTTGGGACATTACAGATTTCAGTCTCTGACAGAGCTAATGATGAATGACCCCTACAAACCCCTATTTATAAAATGGATATCATCAATATCGGTTACAAAAACATTACTGGTGGGAGGAGGGAAAAAAGAAATTTGAAAGAAAACAGTGTGCATTGTAGCAAAAACCCTGCTGCCATGGGTTGGAACACCTTCAGTTAAATGTACGTATAACATACATCACATACAAAAGCTATTAATCCAATTTAACAACACTCGATGCATTTATACTAAGAAACTGCTAAAAAGCACTAAATGGGAATTTACTGAAATGAATAAAAAGCACAATTACCAACTAGACTTGGGATGTTCCAGTTAGTAAATGAGAGTGTGAAATTGCTTTGTGTTAAAAGAATATTAACGACTATGCTAGCACTTGACTAATATTTTATGGCACTGGCTGTTATTAAATTGGACCCTTTGCATTTCTTCCTGTAAAATTCACAAAGTTCCACTTGAAATAATGTAATTTTTTCCCCTTTACATTATTTTTAAGAGTTTGCTGAGTTTTGGAATTTCCTAAAGACTTTTGTGTAAGCTGAAGCTACTCCTGTTACCACTTCTTGCAGAGAGGTTGTTTGTGAAGTAGCACTGCGGGTGAGTCCTCATTGGGAAGGTGATGAGTAACACTCTGTTTTGGCAATCCATCCAATCATTGGCTCAGCTAAAGAAAATCATGACAGGGTGCAACACATTCAATACCATAATTTTGTATTTTGATGTGACAGTGATGAGAATCACAGAATTAGTAATGTTGGAAGAGACCTCCAAGATCATCAAGTCCAACCATCAACCCAACCCTACCCTGCCCATTAAACCCTGTTCCCTAGGGCCACATATACACATTTTTTAACACCTCCAGGGATGGTGATTCCAGCCTGAAGTGAGAAGAAGAAGTGTGGATTAAATCCTATTTTTAGGAACTGTCAAGCATAGTTTTTCCACCCTAATTCTGGCCTCTCCCCAAGGCTGATGCCTTTGGTCAAGACTTTCCTGACTAGTTCTGACAAGGGACTAGTTCGCATCTCCATGCTAATAATACTGCTCCTTGATTCCAGTCTGCCACTCATTCTTCTAGTTTCTTGAAAATTTAAAATTCTCCTGGAAAAAACAAGTATTGTGGAAACAGCCTTTATAATCCGTCTGTAATATTTGCCATAAATGACAATGTACTGGCACTTTTATTGGAAAAATAATTAAAGATTATAATTATCTTATGGCAAAGGCAGGAAAACAGATTATTTTTTGTAATAGATTTTTAAATATTTCACTAATTCCTTATTTTTTTAACCTTCCCATAAGCAGGGATGTCTCTTGGCTAGACCAAGTGGCTCAAAGACTCATCCAACCTGTCCTTGAACATCTTCAGGGAGAGGGCAGCCACAACCTCTCTGGGTAACCTATTCCACAGTTTCACCCCCCTTATAGTGAAGAATTTCTTCCTAAATTCTAACCTAAAGGTCTTCTCATTCAGTTTAAAGCTGTTTCATCTTGTCCTGTCACTGGACACTCTTGTAAAAAGTCCTTCTCCTGCCTGCCTGTAGTTTCCCTTCAAATATTGGAAGGTTGCTATAAGATGATCCCAAAAACTTCTCTAGGTTGAATAATCGCAGCTCTCGCAGACTGTCCTCATAGCAGAGAGGCTCCAGTCCCTGGATCATCCTTGTGACCTTCCTCTGGACTCATTCCAACAAATCTATGACCCACTTACGGTGACACCAGAACTGGACATGGTACTCAAGATGAGATCTCAAAAGGGCTTGAGTAGAGGGGAAGAAGTATCATCTCTCTTGATCTGCTGACCGCATTCCTCTTGATGCATCTCAGTATACAGTTGGCCTTCTGGACTGCCTGAGCACATTGTCAGCTCATGTTGAGCTTTTGTCAAAGTCCTTTTCAGGGCTACTCTCAAACCACTCTGTAGCCAGTCTGTATCTGTGTCTTGGATTGTCCCAGCCCAGGAACAGGATCTTGCACTTGTTGAACCTCAAAGGAATGCAAAATTCCAACTGGAAAAGGGCAGATTGAAGGTGGATAAAAGGAAAAAGTTATTGAATCTGAGGGTGGGAGATCTCTGGAACAGGTTGCCCAGAGAGGTGGTGGAGGCCCCATCCCTGGAGTCATTCAAGGTCAGGCTTGATGGGGCTCTGGGCAATCTGTTCTGGTGAGTGATAGCCCTTCTTGTTATCGGAGGTTGGACTAGATGCCCTTTGCAGATCCCTTCCAGCCCTATGATTCTACGATTCTTTTGTAAAACACTGATTAAGATACAAATTCTCTTCTCAATTAACTCTGCTCCAAACTATAAAATTGCACCACATCCTCCCCTACAAAAAAGATCCACTTCAAGGAGAGCGGCAAATTGGACAGAAATCCCAACTGAGGGTAACATTAACCAGACAGCAGTCTCCAAACAGACAACAAAATTCCACCCTAATGTACTGGGTTGTTATTGCTAACAGAAGCATAGCTCTTTTGAAACAGCAGTAACATCGGTGTCAACTGGGGAAACACGGCAGGAGGTTCGTGCAGCACTCCTCCAGCATGCTGGGGAAATGATCCCTGGTGAATGCCCAAATGCCGCTTGAAACATCACAAGTGCTGGTACTCGGATCATCAGGAGCACCAGTTGCAAACATATTACGAGGATGTATACTCTCAGAGCTGCTGTTAGATGAAGCATGTCATCTGTATAGCCCAGAGGAGGAGAATTAAATTGTGCAGACCTAGTTAGGAGCTGAATGGATGCACTAATGCTTGGAGCTGAAGCAGGTAGAATGCAACAGCAGACAGTGGGAAAGGGAACAAAGTTTAACCTTCCCTGGGCCATTTCTACACCCCAGAATTAACCCAGTGTCATAGAATTATAAAAACACTGAATCATAGTTTTGGAAGGGACCTCCAATGGACATCTGGTCCAACTCCCATGCAACAAGCAGGGAAGGGCTAAGTTTGCTCCAGCATGGGAGCACTGAACCCCAAAAATAGAGGGTGGCCAGCTGAGCTGATTGAATTTAACATTATGAATGATGATAAATAAACCCAGTGATAAACACACTACAGGGGAAGCTGGAGCTCCAGCTTTCCACTATAAAGTATTCTTGCAGCACTAAAACCTCCATGGCTTGAGCCAGCAGAGACTCCTGTGTGGGAGAAGTGCTCTTTTATTCATCCTATGAAATCCCATTCAGGTTCTGCTGCCATATGAATAGCTGATAATTGCCATTTCCTTTCACTCATTCGTGTTCCCCAGGAAATCGCAGCTGGCTGCCAACCCCAACGAAGGCGAGTGGGGTGGAGAGCGGTGCGGCGGCAGCTGCAGGCAACACAGCTGCCTGGGAGGAAGGTCTGGGAGCTGCCAGGTCACCTGTGCAGGCTTCAGGACCTCACAGGGATGAGGCTGAAGAAGGTCCAAGACAAGGTCCTTCAATGCTATTGACCAGCTCAGTGGCCAGTCGCATTTTGCTTTTCTTTTTAGCTTCCATATGCCAACCAAAGCAAAAAGCTTCACGTGTAGCAAAGCCCAAGAGCACTTGATGACACATAAAAAGTGGAAGATATTTTATTTGTGAATGGGGATAATTTATTTCTTATATTTTGGGTTTTTACCCAAATGTAATGGTATAATAATCCAAGTTTTACTTTTTCTCTTTAAGAAAATGCAACTGTGTGATTTAGAATAAAATTTAAGGTGTTTTACTTAAAGCCAGGCATTTAGAACTTAAGAAGCAGGTTGCTTACCACCTCCCATAAAACTCTGTGATGAGCCCCTCAGAAGAAGTAAATTTTTAAAAAAAAATTTTAAAACTTTTTAATTTGACCACACTTCTCAAAAATATTCCCCTCCATCAGCAAGCAGATATGCTGGACACCCTACAAGTCCAAATTAAGTTGCGTGGGCAGCAAGACGCGGCATTTCACGCCTCACAGCTTTCACACGCTCAGCTGAACAAGGAGTCATTTGAAAGGCTAAGATAGGGGTGATTTGTAATTAATATGTGTGTTTCCACACATGCACACCCGGGCACATATAGATGTAAATGTTTGGGTGAGCTTGGGCTACCAGCGACGTCTGCCAGGCAAGAAAGGGATTAATCACTTCACTGGGGTGGTTCATACGGCAGATGGAGAGCCATGATATAACATTATTATTACAGCATGAGCTTTGGTGATAGAAAAGGTGTGGAGAAGGCACATGACACAGAGATCTACTGGCACGGTTTTTGCTCACACAAAATCCCCACTAACGCTTTCAAAACCAGTGGGAGGTATTGACCCATCACTTCTTTCCACTAGCATGGCTTCAAGGAACTATTCTGGGAGTGGAACATTATAGCACACTTTCCACTCCACAAAATACCTGTTGATTTTAAAATAGTGCCTATTTACAGGTAGATAGTCTACATATTTTCTATGGCAAACCTATGGCAAACCTGCAGGGTAAAATGAGGCAGAAACCCTGAACACCTATTAAGAAGGGTGGCAGCAATCCTGGATCATACACTCACAGAACATCAAGAATTGGAAGGGACCTCGAAAGATCATCCAGTTCAATCCCCCTGACACAGCAGGATCACCTAGATCAAATTGCACAGGACAATGCTGCAGTGGGTTTTAAACATCTTCAGAGAAGGAGACTCCACAAACCCCCTGGGCAGCCCCTTCCATTGCTCTGTCACCCTCACTGGGAAGATGTTCCTTCTCAGACTGATGTGGAAACTCCTATATTCCAGCTCACACCCACTGCCCATTGTCCTGTCACTAGATGACATTGAGCAGGGCCTGGCTCCATCCTCCTGACACCTGCCCTTAACATATTTATAAACATTCAGCATGTGAAGGTGCCAACCGCAGACTGTAGAATATAACAACTCACTTCTAATGAAAAAAATATGTTAAAGCAAACCTTTAAGAAACACCAGCACCATCTGCTTTTATCCTAGCCCAGATATGGCATCACCATACAAGGATGTTCAGTCATCTCGGCTCTGAAACAGCAGTGGGAGCTTGGGTTTTCCTCCAGGTTGTGTCACCCAGCTGCTGGGTAGGATGGATGTGGGGTTTATGAAATCTGACAAGATATCAACCCAAGGTGACTGCAGTGAAGACACCCATGAACTGGAGTTCCTGTGCAGGCAGCCTGTGAGCAGTCAGGGTGAGATCACGATATACTTCTTCCAGTTCATGTTTAAGGCATCGAATAGGCTTGAAATATCAAGAAGAAAGCCCGTGGCATGAAAGAGCTTTTTAATACGGACACGGATATGAGCACCAGGCTTGGGCAAGCTCCGTGTTTGATGAAAAAAGTCCTGTGGATGACAAACAAAGAACAAATCCAGGGATCACATTCACCTATAGCTGAAAATATTGAATCAAATCCTTACAAGAAAAAGCATCTTTCCTGGCTGAGCTCGCTTAGGGCACAAATTCGACATACTTCCACGAATAAAACTCTACAAACTGAGCTTGTAGCTGTGTGTCCTTCTGGGTTGCAGGAAAATCTCAAATTCCTGTCCATTACAAAAATGATGAGTGGCACTTCACTGTGGAAGTCTTGGCTACTCAAACCCAAATGCAAGAACACATTGAGAATTATAGAATCATAGAATGTATGGAGTTGGAAGGGATCTGCAAAGAGCATCTAGTCAAACCTTCCTACAACAAGCAGGGACAGCTCCAACTAGAACAGATTGCCCAGACCCCTATCCAGCCTGACCTGGAATGGCTTCAGGGATGTGGCCTCCACCACCTCTCCGGGCAGCCTGTTCTAGGGATCCCCCATCCTCAGATTCAAGAGTTTTTTCGTCCTGCCCAGCCTCAATTTGCCCTTTTCCAGCTTCAAACCATGACCTCTTGTCCTATCATTCACTGCCCCTGTGAACAGTGTTCCTCAGCCTTCTGACAGGTGTGTGGTGTCACTCCTTGTGGCAGATACAAGTCAGAAGTCTTTTGACTTAGAAATGAACCATCTGAAATTAATCAATAGCCCTGGAAAAGCAGAGGCAAGAAAAAACCGTACATAGCATGGAAACCCAGAAAAAGTGAGACTTGATGGCCATTAACCACTAACAGAAATAAGTTCAGCAGGGGCATGATATAGCCAGCAATTTGTATTTTAACATATTCCTAATGAATCCCAGAGTAACCACTGAAGTCAGTGCTCTGTCTTCTGTCCCTATAGAAATTTAAATCAGTAACACTGGGATTACCCAAACATACCTGTATGTACAGCTGTGCGTTTGTATTTCTGAATCACAAAATGCTGCCGCATCGTTTTGCTCTCATTTCAGATTTTTTAGCACAGCGATGCACATCTCTATTCTTCCAATCAATTTATTCTGTTAGTGTTTTTCAGCATTTTAAATCCCCCAGCTAAGTCAATAATGTTGATTACTTACCATAAGCACTGTACACGCCATTCTAATACAGGTTATTAGCAATCTGACGTCCTCATCTATATGTATTATTCCACTTGGAAAATTAAATGAAACCCTTGATTTGGAATCTGAAACACTTGGAAGTAATGATCCTGTTTACTGATTGACTGAAATTGTGGTTTTCGAGCACTATTTAATAGAGGAAACAAAACACTATCGAGCGAAAAGGAAGCATCGAAGTTACTTTGGGAAATATTTGTGCAGTAAGAATAACAGACATTCCTTGTGGTTTTGATTGTTTATGACAGAATCAAAAAGGTTGGAAAAGACCTACAAAAGATTGGAAGAGACCTACAACATCAACTTCAACCATCAGCCAAACCCACCCTGCCCACTAAACCCTGTTCCCCAGGGCCACATCTACTTGGTTTTTGAACCCCTCCAGGAATGGTGACTCCTTTCCTCCCTGGGCAGCCTGTCCCAACTCCTGACCACTCTGTCAGTGAAGAAATTTTTCCTGATGTCCAACTCTGTTACAATTTGAGGCCATTTCCTCCTGTTATAGAATCACAGAACACTAAAGATTGGAAGGGACCTCGAAAGATCGTCTAGTCCAATCCCTTGCCAGAGCAGGATCCCCTAGACCACATTGCATGGGAACATATCCAGTGATTGTCCTACCACTAGTGACTTGGGGGAAGAGACTGATGCTCACCTCTTCAAAAACTCCTTTCAGGTAACTGTAAACAGCAACAAGGTCTCCCCTCAGCCTCCTTTTCTCCAGACTAATCAGCCCTAGTTCCCTCAGCTGCTTCTCATCAGACCTGCCTTCCAAGGTCTTCACCAGTCTCAGAGCCTCGAGAGTCCCTCAATGTCCTTCTTGTGCTGAGGTACCCAAAACTGACCCCAGTACTTGAGTTGAGGCCTCATTAGTGCTGAGTATAACAGAAAGATCATCTCATGTCAATATTTCCGAAGTGGGCTGGGATGCCGTTGGCCTTCTTGGCCACCTGGACACACTGCTGGCTCATGTTCACCCTGCTGTCAATCAACACATCTCTGAGACAGCTACCTCACACTGTCAGTTTAACATGCTTCAGAATCTTTGCAACTCAGAGCATGAAACTAAACTCAGTGTAAAAGAAGATGTTGCCCTCAATATCTTTATTTTGCTAGAATCCTTTGTTTTCTTATTAGTGTGTGGCTGAAAACAGCTGCATTTTACCAACAAGGAGTAAAATAAAATGGAAAAGGGATGGGAGGTGCTTAGCTTTGGTGTGAAACAGAAGACCAAAGAAATGCACTACTAGTACTACTACTACTACTACTACACTACTGCTGCTGCTGCTACTACTACTACCACTATACTGCCAGTGCTACAACTACTACTACAACTGCAACTAATACAACACTCCAGCTACTACTACTACACTACTACTATTACACTAATACTACTACCTTGTCATAGTTTGAGCCTAGTAGAGTTTTTGGTACTAGAGAATGGAGTTGCTGGTGCAACCCTGTTTAGAAACATCATGAAGATTGTAGTGCCCCCCCGGATCAAATTACTCACCTGCTTCTGAAAGTCTGACCCTGTTAGCACCTCTGTGACTAAACAGTGTTTTGGAGAGAAGAAAACTGTGTCAGAAACTTCCTGTTTCTTGTTAGTTGGGGGCTTTTTGTTTGGGAGAAGCCATGTGGTCATGGGGATGAGCACACTGTGGTGGCCATTTTACCCTGGGAGTGTGATAATAGAAGAAAGGGTGTGTCGGTGGAGACGCAAGAGATCAGCAAAGAAAAGTGTCTGCAGAACCATAGTGCAGTGCATTAAGGAAGACAGTCATGTCTGTAGCCTTAGGACAAGCTTCTTCCTGGAAAGAGACGCTAGGCCTTGGAATAGGCCACCTAGGGAGGAGGTTGAATCACCATCTCTGACATGTTTCACAATTGTGGAGATCTGGAGCACAGGGACAAGGTTTAGGGTGGGTTGGGACAGTTGGGTTCATGGTTGGGCTCAATGACCTTAATTAAAGGTCTTTTCCAACTTTAGAATGGTTCAGCATTTTATGATCCTATGAAGTATGTTTTGGTTTTTCCCAAATCAAGCCCTTGATTTGACACAAGGACCCTTGCTGTTCTTGTTAGAATTTCGCTAGTTAGCTAATTTGTCCCAGGGATGGCCAGCCCTGTCCCACCAGTGACCTTTTAGAGCTCTACTTTCCCAGTATGTTTAACAACAGCAATAACAACAGTGAGTGTCCAGTTCTGGACTTCTCAGTTCCAGAAGGACGTGGAGCTGCTGGAGACAGTCCAGCGCAGAGGCACAAAGATGATGAAGAGAGTGGAGCATCTTCCTGATGAGGAAAGGCTGAGGGAGCTGGGTCTTTTGAGCTTGGAAAAAAGGAGCCTGAGGGGTAACCCCATGAATATTGATAAATATGGAAAGTGTGGATGTCAGGAGGATGCAGTCAGGTTCTGCTCATTATCATCTAATGATAGGACAAAGGGCAATGGGCGTGAGCTGGAACAGGGGAGGTTCCACATCAAAATATGAGAAGGATATTTTTCACAATGAAGGTGATTGAACCCTGGAAGGTTCAATGCCCAGGGGCATTGTGGAGTCTCTTTCTCTGGGAATGCTTAAAACCCACCTGGGCATGTTCCTGTGTGACTTGATCTAGGTGATCGTGC
Source organism: Phoeniculus purpureus (assembly GCA_028565055.1). NCBI lineage: Eukaryota > Metazoa > Chordata > Aves > Bucerotiformes > Phoeniculidae > Phoeniculus > Phoeniculus purpureus. Next base: position 31,676,626 of record JAOXOE010000874.1, read on the forward strand.
TGTGGTAGGGCGATTGGGCTGGATAATCTTTCAAGGTCCCTTCCAATCCCTAATATTCGGTGATTCTGTGATTCTATGAGAACTGTGAACATTTACCAGTGAGGATGACATGATGCCTCTGCCCAGTTAGGGTTCTGCTCAGGACCACTTTAAAGAGTGGGAGAGTCTCACAGTGACTGTGTATGAAGATGGGACCATCCAGAGGCATAAAATATGGTCTGTGAATCACAGGTTTAGTTCTAATTTCCGATGTCACACAAATTAGGCATTACATCCTGCTTCGGGTGGTAGTGTGAAGGGAAGACAGGCTGTCAACAACATCAAGGGTATTTTGCTGTTATTCAGTATATAGTAGTGAATAACACCAAAACAAGAGAAAAGTGGATTTTTGGAGGGCAGACGATTTGCTTTGTTTCCCCTTTATGCTACAATCCCATTTAAAGCCTTGGTGAATGTGGTGTTTTTAAACGGTTCATCTCTATTCAGATGATACTATTTCAAATTCAAATTTATAAGCACAGATTTGGGGAAACTCATTCTCACGTATCCACAACCTTTCAAAGATTTTCTCAGCCATTACTACACTGCAGATAGTCAGTTTGCTTCCTGATCTAAACCTCTCACTTGAGATTTTAAATGTATTATTTACCGCTGAAGCATCATGAATTTAGCACCCGCGCTTATTAGCATAGAATTAGAATAAATCTGAGGAAAAACAATTGAGAGAATTAGAAATATATTGCATACTAACTTCAGACAGTGTAATGAGCAGATGCTGAAAGCTTGTTTGATGGCATATTTTTATTCAGAATTATTTTAGGGATTATCTAAAAGCTGCACTGTGGATTATATAAAAAGAGTAATTTCAGTTTAATTTAGCCCTATGAACATGCGAAAGTGTTTCAGACAGGTGAAGTGTACTGAGGGATGTCTTAAGCTACCACTCCAGGGACTTCGAATTAAAAAAAAGAAGTCGGTTGCCAAGTGGAGTTGGCACTTTACTAAGTCTGGATATAATTGCACGGGAAATCTTGAGGATACTTTGAAGCAGTCTTAAGAGAGGATATTGCCTGCTGGAATTCCTCCTTAGTGCAAGTTTCACTCCAATTTATTTTTGATCAAATATACTTGTGACATAAGATTATACTCTTGCTCTGGATATGTATATTCATTTCACCGACCGAAATTGTTAGTAGCTACATACACCCGCTCCTGTGCCAGCTGACCTACTTTTAATGGGTTTGTGCCTCGTTATTGGAAAATAGTGATGAAAGCCAAACCAGGCTCTTTGGTATGGACACGCACTGCTTTGCCAGCCCGTTTGAACTGACTGCCCACCAGCCCATGTGGTTTTACTATTCCTGTTGGATTTCTGCACTGCCTTCCTGTGGTTTCCCTGTCTCCTTTGCTACACCAAGTCCCTAATCCATGCAAAGCTGAAGTCAATCCCAGGACTGGCATTAACCCTTCTCAATGCACCAGTAGCATGTTTATGTCATGAAGAGCTGTGGTGCAGCCAGAGCATTCGGATCTCTCCCATCTCAGTTTCATTCCGCAAACTAGTGTTAAAACTCTGGAACTTCTACTACTTTTCAGAAAAAAGTCCTATGTCTGCTATCACTATCGTCTTTCTTTTCCCCCAGCCTTTCTGCTTCTGACCTCTTTCTTTTTTGAGTGGTCAATAGGAGAGTCGCCTTTTCTCTGAAGCTTCAGTCTCTTTTGTCAGGTATCTCTTACTAATCAGCCTGTTGAAGGCTCTGTCACTTAGCTATCAGCATACTTGAGCAGACTGATTTCCCTGCTCTGACCAACTATTGTATCCCAAGAGACCCTATCTGAATCAGTTCTAATGATCCTCCCTTATTGACTGTTGATCCTCCGCTGCTGATTCTCTGACAAGTGCAATAATTTCTCCTGATGCCCCCTAAGCTTATATCACACAACATAATCAAGTTGACTCAAGTTGAAACCTGGGAAAGACCATATGCAAACATGCATCTGGAATAAACTGATCCTGACATTTAATTACTCCATGACCTGAACCAGCTCTTTATGACTGGAGAACAGCAAACACAAGAAAAAAGTGACCAGAGTGTAATCCTTTGTCAGACCTCAGTGGTGTTAAGAATATGCTTTGAAAGTGAAAATAATGATAGAGGCAAAACAAGCACAGAGTATAACACTGATTTACTGGCATTGACTCTAGAATACAGCTATGGGCTGTGGCGGAGAGGTTCTGCAAAACCCATCTTGCTTAACGTTTCATTTATACATCTACTGCAAATCATCCCATTCAGGTATTTGGGGGGTAAGGGAGGGGTCTTATCACTGGAGAAAATGCATTTAGATGGGTGCCATATGAAGAAAGGCTGAGAAAGCTGCATCTGTTCAGCCTTGAGAGGAGAAGACTCAGTGAGGAACTTACCTCTATGTCCCAGCACCTAAAGGTTGCTATCAAGAACACGGAGACTCACTTTTTACAAGGAGTCATACGGGAAAGACAAGGGGTGGTGGGGATAAATTAATCCTTGGGGAGTTTGTCATTGGATTCCAGCAGAATATTCTCCACCATTAGAACAATTGAACACTGGAATCATTTCCCAAGGGAAGTGGTTGATGGCCCTACATGAGACAGTTTTAAGACTTAGCTTGACAGGCTGCTGGGACATTTGATTCAAGCTCTGTTTTGAGTTTGAAAGGTTGGACAAGGTGATCCTTGAGGCCCTTTCCAACCTGGTATTCTATGGGCCTATGAATCTATATAAGTGACAGGATTTCTAATCTTTTCCTAGGTCTACACAAAAGAACAAGATGTCCAACCTCAGAAGTGAGTGTTTTCACTAGCAGGCTAACAAACATGAAGACGTGGAGCCAGACTCTTCTCAGTGTCATCTAATGATACGACAAGGGGCAATGGGTGTGAGCTGGAACATAGGAGGTTCCATGTCAGTCTGAAAAGGAAATTCTTAACAGTGAGGGTGACAGAGCACTGGAAGGGGCTGCTCAGGGGAGTCTCTGTTTCTGGAGACTTTTAAAACCCACCTGGACATGTTCCTGTGTGACTTGATCTAGTGGACCCTGCTGTGGCAGGGGGATTGGACTAGATGATCTTTCGAGGTCCCTTCCAATCCCTAATGTTCTGTGATTCTCAAGCTTTTCTACTTTTATCAAAATTGTTTTCAAGAACTTGAACTCTTTCCAATCTGAATCAAAGCAGGTGCCAGAATTTGTGACTTCTGCATGAACATCCCATCCACAAAGCTGAAGTCATGCTCCTTCCCTCACACACTTAGGCTTTTGGTGCAACTTTCCATTATAGGAGGGTGCAATATTAGTGTAGAGGATATCCAGCAGGAAAGTAGCAATTCTTAGTAGTGACAACTTCAAAAAAGCCCCAGAATAAAATGGTGAGACCTTATCAATGTCTCAGTGTCCTTTGCATTCTGAAAATGCAAGTGTTTTGTAGCTAAGCAGTCTCTAGCTAAAAGTATTGCTGAGAAGCAGTTTATGAAATGCTTCAAAGCAATTTGCATCTGCAAAGTTCCTCCCCATGTCAAATACTCACAGTGATTGACACCCTGGAAGTGATAAGGAGATAAAAAGCTGATTAAATCCTGACTCCAAGCAAGAGCCTTGCCAGGACAAGTGGTCTCTTAGGCTTATTCCTGCCTGTCTATCAGTGGCACAAAGCCAGATGCCATCAGTGGCACCGTTTTGTCAGACATTTAGCAGAGACCATCCAGGCTTCTCTGTTTGTGAATTATTTGTTAAAGTACAGTATGTAACTACGCGCTCCACTTATCTTTGCTCTGGAGAGATTGACATGGTGAATTATGTAGTCAAACCCTAGGCTAGAAGATGCCTATAAAGATTAAGTCATTGCATTCTTTTCCAAACAATTAGCAGCACTAGACTGCTAAGCGGAGATCAATCGTAATTGGGAAACTGAGAGAGAGCAATAAACAAATTACTAGTGTTTTCGCTGAAGCCTGTTGTTTTACAGACTCACTGTTATTTAATCCAGAAGCTCTGCAGATTGTAAATTATCCATTAGAGTTGTCAGTGGCCCCTTGAAAAGGATTTACTTTACGATAAAGGTACAAGAAAGGAAATCTGCCTGGTTGTTTCATGTGAAATAGGATAATTACAGCTGATTCATCATCATCACCACGTTTGTACTGCCTGTGGTCAAGAGGTTTTGAGGTTTTGCCTGGCAAACATCAACATTTGGACTCTATGTGGTGTCTTATCCATCCTTCAGTATCCAAATGAGAATGGAAAGTCGTCAATGGATTTACCCTTTCCAAAGGAAAATGAGAAGAGTGGCCAATTGCAGCACTAGAAATAAACAAGCATTTTCTACAACTAAACCTCAGGGTTTAAGGATTTGCTTCTTGGAGACTGTATTACATCACAGGAGCAGTCGGGGCTGCCTTAATAACGTGGTCACAGCCAATGCATGAAACACATTAGATTGTGGTGGGAGGATTGGACCAGATGATCTTTTGAGGTCCCTTTCAATCCCTAATGGTCTGTGATTCTGTGATCAGAGAAGGCTGAGAGGAGACCTCATCACTCTCTACAACTACCTGAAAGGATGGTGTGGACAGGTTGGTGCTGGTCTCTTCTCACAAGCAATTAGTGATAGAACAAGAGGGAATGGGTTCAAGTTACAACAGAGTTGGTTTAGACTGGATATTAGGAAACATTTTCACAGAAAGGGTGGTCAAGCACTGGAATGGGCTTCCCATGGAGGTGGTCGAGTCACCACCCTTGGATGTGTTTAGAGATGGTTGGTTGAGGTGTTGAGGAATATGGTTTGGAGGTGAACTTGTAGGTAGGGGGGGATGGTTGGGCTTGATGATCCCAGGGGTCTTTTCCAACCAGAGCGATTCTGTGATTCTTTGGGATACATAAGAGTAAGAGGGTTGTGAGGACCTAGAATCCAGCTTGCAGAGTTAACTGCAGACTTTGGAAGGATTTACAAGTTTCAGATTTTTGGTTTTATTTTTCATTTCTTCTATTTCCCCACCCCCACCCCCAGCTTTGGTGGCAAGGAGAAGGAATACTTTGCTTTGCAGCAGGACAACAGCCCATGTGCTGGTATATTAGGATATCTGCATACGGCAATGAAGTCTGAAGTATAGACATGCACAAAGATAGTTATTTAAATGAAAGAGACCTTATTCTTTGCCTATCCACTATCCCAGTGCAATAGCTACAAAGCAGAGGAATTAATGTTTTTCTTCTCTTCTAAATCCCCTCACTCAAAGGATGAAAGATGTTAAAGAGACTCTTTGTTTTGTTTTCAGCTCTTTTTATTTCACTTGTATATGTTGGCAGCTGATAGAGCCCCAAATCTTGTCAATCCCAGTGTGCAAGGCACAGAAGTATAAAGAACATTACAATTCCTGCTCAGAAGAGCTTAAGGACAGAAATCTAAAGGACAAGACATGGACAAGACAGCAATATCGCTAGTCACAAAGCTTTTGTGCTCAGTCCCAGAAAATAAAGAGAAACATTATAAACCCCCATGATATTTAAAGCATTGTATGGATATTGCAGTTTTTCAGTTCAGTTTCCCAGAAACTTTTTCCTGCAGTCGTCATCACAAAAAAACCAACCCTCCTCCAAAAGAACTCCCTTTATTTTCATTTAAAGTAGAAATACTACACTGATCGAGGATGTGTGCAATATTAAAGTAAGTATTAAATATAAAATGCAATTTAATTCATACAAAGTGAAAATTAAAAGTGTTTAGTCACTACTCACTGGCTTATCTGTCCCCATGAATACTGATGCAATGCCCAGAAAGCAGTAAAATAAGAATAATAATATATGCGATAGATCAGAGTGTATAAAGGAAGAAAATGCAAAGGAATTTACATTGTTGGCTTCTTCCTGGCCATCCTTGCAGCACTAGAATTTATAATGATTCAAAAAAGAGCAGGTAGATTAGACAACTGGAACATCCTCAGAAGTCATGTTTGTTAATCATCATTAAATGGCCCTAGAAGATCTGGCTGTCTGTGCAGTTACAGGGCAAACCCTATTAAATCACAGAAGCCAATGGTGGAAAGAGAAAATGCTTCAGTGCAACAAAAACTGGGGAAAATAAAACAAGTTCACAGAATAAAATATTTTAAATAGTCTTTTGTTGATTTGAATTGTCTCAGTCATGTCTTGTCTCAGTCCTCAGCTGATAGTCCACATGCAGTAAGAGATAAGGAAAATAAGGGCACAAATTCTGGGTTTTCTCTAGTGTTCTCAGTACTCGGTGACAGTCAGTGAAAGTAACCAGCCAAATCACAAAGATTTAGTGATTGTGAACAAGTTACTGCTGCCTCTGCCCCACTACCTCTGTGTGACCCCCCCCCCCCAAATATAATGATATCACAGAACAACATCAAATGATGTATTACAATAACAACAATAATCACAGAACATTAGGGATTGGAAAGGACCTCAAAAGATCATCCAGTCCAATCCCTCCGCCACAGCAGGATCACCTAGATCCAGGAACATGTCTGACTATGAAATCTATTTAGAACAATAACAAAAACTTAGTGATGGTGGACTCTTCAGTCAGTAGAACACAACAAACTTGCAGAGAATGGAAAAAAAAAATCCCGAGGCAATATTTTCACTTACATTAAAAATATGTATGTGGGGTGTGATATCCCATTAGCAGACATCATATGCCTCCTCTGGAGATGTTAATTCCTAATCTCATCATGGAGAATGTGTGTGTTCATGGGAAATGTTTCATAAATAGTCTCTAGATGAGGGGCTATTCATGTCTGAGAACTTACATCGCTCTCGGTATCGAATGAAAACTCATTTGTGGTTTTTGCCATATTTACCACATTTGCCACCACATAATGCACCAGTGGGTGATGAACAACAAGAGGGACCATTACTTTTAATGAAAGTAAAGAAATCATGAACTTAATCTTGCACTCTAGTGAATTGCAAACTGAAAGAGAATGAAAGGATATTCTTGAAATCAAAAAAAATTAACAGTGGGGCTTGCAGTACATTCTTAGTTTGGAAAAAGGTAGCATTTGCCATGGTTTTGTATTAAAATTAACATATGTCAGAAAATATTTATAAAACATTAAATTTTAGAAATGTATTAATTTAATATCTTTAATTAAAAGTTATCAAATTTTATGATTTTATTAAATTTAATAAACTGTATAAAATCATTAAATTGTATACATTAAATTTAAAATCCACAAAATTGTATTAATTCTTACTGAAATTTAGTAAAGATTGTAAATATCTTCAACAATATTTGAAACAATGTATGCAATAAGATTTTTTAAATAATATATTTTATTACATTAAATACACATTATTAAAAGTCATTGAAACACATTTTATTCAAAATCAATTGTATTTTTTGACTCTTGTTAAAATGTATTAAATACATTAAATGCATTTGAATGCATTAAATATATAAACTTTTTTCAAATTTTCGTTTTATTTCAATACATTTTATGAAATCAATGTCAGAGTTTTGTTCCTATGTTTGACAAGAGGAAACCCCTCTCAAAATTAATGCACATTATAAATTGTGCTTTTACCCTCAAAAGCTGATTGCTGTAGAGTTTTTCCTCAACGAACACTTTAGTAGGTTTCCGCAGTGAGCTTTACCTTTGCGGTTATACATTTCTCAATTACGCAGACAAATACATGCAATTCACAGAATCACAGAATCACAGTATTACCAGGGTTGGAAGAGACCTCACAGATCATCAAGTCCAACCCGTTACCACAGAGCTCAAGGCTAGAC
>JAOXOE010000874.1:31700254-31739007 GCA_028565055.1 Phoeniculus purpureus
ATGAGGTCACCCCTCAGTCTCCTTTTCTCCAAGCTCAAGAGACCCAGCTCCTTCAGCCTTTCCTCATCAGGGAGATGTTCCACTCCCTTCATCATCTTCATGGCTCTTCAAACTACAGATGTCAGGGTAACTGTTCAGACACACTATTGGTTTGCTGCCTCTTTCCTTGTGCTGATTTCCCTCCGCCACTGGTCTTTGAGGCCTGAAGAACTGACTAAAGATTCTGTTAATCACAGTCCTAAACTTTTCTGTGGTGGGAAAGTTTCACGTGAACGGTGCGTTTCAAACGGTGTTTAGTGACTTACTTGATTCTGGTGAAAAGAAGTAGTAGTGGACAACGAATTTTCGTGTGAAAGCTGCTGTGCTGGTTTTTATTAGGAAAGTTAAACTGTCTGAAGACGATTGAAGTACTGGGACCGCATCAGTGTTGCTACATACTTGTCCGAGAAGGGGTGAATTAGTTGAGGGACCATCGTATACGTTAATACTTTCTGTTTCACAGCTTGAAGAAGGAGCAAATCTGTTGAACAAACACAGTGAGAACTACCTGAGCTCATCAACAGGAACCCGCAGCACACGTTCAATACAAAGAAATACTTGGAGGCAACCTCTTTCTCTTCTGTTTTCTAGTGGAATGGAAGGGTACAAAAGCACCTGGGGAGAAAACTTACTGAAAATAGGAGAAGATGAGCCTGATGGTCTGATTTACGTTCCTCTGGATTTGCCAGACGCAGCTTGAGTTAGCTTGGAGCTCAATCCTAAGTGCTTTGTTGAGCTCGTGAAGTGAAGCCCCGCAGCGAGTTGCACCTACGGAAGGACAGCAACAACAACAAGCAGCTTGCAAGCATCTCTCAAGCTTTCTCTTGCAATAATATTTCATCCTCTGCTGTGCAAAGACTCTGGGACCAGCCATCAAGGAGCAGAAATGCGTAAGGTACTTTTTCTTTTAATTATATTACTGCATTTTATGAAATCTGAGGAATCAAATAGTAAAATAATATTAGGGAATACTTTTAAACCTCATTTACTAGTAGCAGAGAAAGGAGATGTTAGAGGAACATACCTCACAAGAGGAGATGACCTCAAGCTGCAACAGGGGAGGGTTAGGTGGGACATTAGGAAAAAATTTCTCACTGAAAGAGAAGTCAGGGCTTGGAATAGGCTGCCCGGGGAGGGGGTTGAGTCACCATCCCTGGAGGTGTTTAAAGATTGTTTGTATGTGATGCTTAGAGATCTGGTTTGGTGGTGAACTTGATGGGGTAGGGTTATTGGAGACTGAGGGGTGATCTCATTAATGTCTATAAATTTGTGAAAGGTGTGTGTCAGGAGGATGGAGCCAGGCCCTGCTCAGTGTCATCTAGTGATAGGACAAGGGGCAATGGGTGTGAGCTGGAACACAGGAGGTTCCATATAAATATCAGTAGAAACTTCTTCACGGTGAGGGTGACAGAGCACTGCAATGGACTACCCAGTGGGGTTGTGGAGCCTCCTTCTTTAGAGACATTTAAAGCCCACCTGGACATGTTCCTGTGCAATTAGATCTAGGTGAACCTGCTGTGGCAGGAGGATTGGACTAGGTGATCTTTCAAGGTCCCTTTGAATCCTTAATGATTCTATGATTCTACTGTTTGGACTTGAGGATCTCAAAAGTTTTTTCCACCGCGAATGATTCTATGATCACAGATGAAACCAATGGCAAAACCTGGACTACCAAGTGATGTAGGACATCTCTGCAACTTTCTTCAGTGAGATTTGTCACCACAAGCACTTCAAGCCTCTGGTTTCCCCCCTACACTGAATTCCTAAAGATCATTGAATCCAGTTTTTAGGTTCAGCACTTAATAGCATTTGGGAATCACAGAACATTAGGGATTGGAAGAGACCTCGAAAGATCATCTAGTCCAATCCCCCTGCCAGCGCAGTATCACCTGGATCAAGTTTCGCAGGAACGTATCCAGGTGGGTTTTAAATGTCTCCAGAGAAGGAGACTCCACAAAGATCATCTATCGAATTCCCCTGCCACAACAGGATCACCTAGTCCAAGTCACAAATCTTGAAGTCTTTTCAGATTTGAGCTTCTGAGGGACTGTGTGTAGGATTACTGTGCAGTTTACTGCTGCTTACAGTCCTGATCCTTTATTTCTGACAGGAAAAGCTTGGGAATGGCGATGGAGGTGATCATTAGTTTAGAACAGCTTCCAGGCAAAGAGTAAGTGAACAGACTGAAGCATTCCAGTTCAGAAATGGGGAGAATAGGGAAGCAAGTAGCTACAAGAGGTTTATAAATTCATGAGGAGGTTTAGTGTGAGATACTCTCTTCTAGTACAGTAACTCAGTGACCTGGAATGAAACCAGTAAGTTGTGGTTTTAAATCAAACAAAAGAAACTGGCTCTTTGCACGTGAATATTTGCTGAAGATGTAGCTGGTAAAAGTAAAACATGAAGCAGGTCAAATCCATGAAAGAAAAGGCCTTTGGTAAATATAATCACAAAGATAGCCTTTCCTCTGCTTCAGAAGTCCTGAACCACATGAGCTGGTGACCCAGAGAGTGTTCTGGGGGAGCATTATGCAGGTTAGTATCTCTATTCTTGCATGAGCATCCTGCCTTGACTCTTTTGGGGTCTGGGAGATGGGCTTCAACCCTATTCTCTTACCAAGAAATCCACAAACCAACCATGGTCGGTGTGCTGACATCAGTTACGAGTTAGTTGCAGCAATGGCCATTGTATGGGAATCTTTAGAGAAACTTTATAGCTGAGTTTGAGCATAAAGTCTCCTTTCTGCTTTAATATTAATCAAACAATGTGGCCTATAAGAGAAGAAGGAATTTTAAATACAGTATGTGCAGTGACAGACAAGAAGGTCATGAACTCCAGAGGAAAAAGGGTTTAAGAGATAAATCCCATACAGAACCTCCAAATTGTAAGAGCATTACAAGGTCAGCCCTACTCTCCCTCTGCATCCCTCTAGAGCCAGGCACTACTAGAGCAGCTTGGTGGCAGTAATTCATTACCCTACAGTAGCTACCCATCATTAGTCATGGAGTCATTAAGGTTGGAGGAGACCTCCAGGATCATCCAATAATCAGCCCACCCCCACCCTGCCCACTAAACCCTGTCCCCCAGGGCCACATCTAAGTGTTTTTTGAACTCCTCCAAGGACAGCGACTCCACCCCCTCCCTGGGCAGCCTGTTCCAACTCCTGACCGCTGTGTCAGGGAAGAAATATTTCCTAATGTCTAACCTAAACCTCCCCTGGCATGGCTTGAGGCCGTTATTAATCAGACTAAGTGCTGATCTGAGCGCAGAGTGGCAATCCCAAATCAGGCAACGGACAACTCTCTTGCTTTCTGTTGAACAAAGGAGAAGCAAACCAATAAAAACCATTTCCCAACGAAGTCACTTTGTTCCTGTCATATAGGAATCACAGAATCATTAGGGATTGGAAGGGACCTTGAAAGATCATCTAGTCCAATCCTCCTGCCAGAGCAGGATCATCTCCAATACAGGATTAATTTATGAAGAGGAGTTTCGATTACGGACTGCACTCTCTTCCAAATCAAAGTCTCAAGTTAAAAATTTGCCACAGAGAGTCACTTATCACAGAATTTATATTTAAACAATTTTAATTGTATATTTAAACAATTTTAACGGTTGGTTGCTGGCACATCCAATTGTCGCTGTCATGCAGCAGCACCTTGAAATAAAAAAGGTTTCATGGTTTTCCCTTCAGCTGCCTAAACTTAACCCTAGCCTATTGTGTAATTAATACAATTCCACAGAGGAGATAAATACTAGAGTGAGCAGCTTTCCATACCCGTGTGTTCTATCGCGTTGTCTTCAGCGAGAGCTAGAGCAGCGAGGAGAGGCAGGAGGAGGAGCTGCCCGAGCACCTGCATTTTGGTGGCAGCTCAGGAGGTTGGGCTTTTCTCACTTTTATAGCTCCTGTGATTTCATAATCCTCATGTATTGCACCATGTCATGGAGGGAGGCTTTAATCTCTCCGTTCCTGTGTCTCTTGAATAGATAGAAATGAGAAAGTAGCAGGTGTGCCCGTTGTGTTTTTTTTTTCCTGCTGTGTAGTGCGTGCGGTGGATTTAGCGGCTTCTGTCAGCTCACGTAGGTTCAAAGAAGGTTTTTCAGCTGACTTCGCTGAGCCTCTGTGCAGGTCTGTTGGTGTGGGCAGGAATGTCCTGAGAGCGATCACCAGATTCCCTTGGGAGACTCAATCCAAGGTTGGTGAAGGGTCTGGAGAACAAGCCGTATGAGGAGTGGCTGAGGGAGTTGGGCTGTTTAGTGTGGAGAAGGCTGAGGGAGACCTTATTACTGTCTGCAACTACCTGAAAGGAGGTTGTGCACTTGGGTTAATGGTTGGACTCAATGATCTTAAAGGTTGTTTCCAACATAAATGATTCTATGATTCAGTCTTGGCACTGGTCAGCAGGAGCTTGGGTTTTCCTATCTTTTCCTATTGTTGAAGCATTGGTGGATGAACAAGGTCAGATTCACATTAGTCAGCGATTTAAAAGATGAGGACTGGAATGGGCTGCCCAGGGGAGCTGTGGAATCTTCTTCTCTGGAGACGTTTAAAACCCACCTGGACATGTTCCTGTGCAATTTGGTCTAGGTGGTCCTGCTGTGTCAGGCAGATTGGACTGGATGATCTTTCAAGGTCCCTTCCAATCTCTAATGTTCTGTGATTCTGTGAATATTTCATAGAAAATTATGTTTTAATGACGTTTCCTGCTTTCAGGGGTGAAAACTTTAATTCTTAGAACTGCATTTCCACTGTTAGTTTCCACACTCAACTAATGAAATTGAATGGATTTCGTTATTTAGATGTACAAGTAATGAAGACTAAGAGCAAAGTCAGAAGTAACTACTGAGTGCCAGTATTCTTTGCCAACCTGTTTGCTGAGAGCAGCTTCCACACTTGGCTTGCAATGGTGGTCTTTAATGTTAAAGAAATGCTGCCTGCACCTAGCTGTTAAAAATACTGATGTTATCTCATAGGCAGAGATCATGATTACACTGAAGATCATGATTGCTCTTCCTTGCTTTGAATGAGTGATTCTGGGGCTTCTTTGCAAGAATGAATTTCTTCCACAGAAATGTGGGAGGCTGGGTGTGACTTTGTGCTACTGTGAATGAGAAAAAAAATCTCATTGTCTCCTTATGAAAGAACAGTTTAAGAAGGAAGAAACCGCTTTTATTGTTAAACTCCATCTTATTGCCAATACTGTAACCTGTGGTTTTGTGTCTGTTGGTCAAAGTCAACACTCAAACCAGACTCATGAGCAGACAGGAAAAACAAGATTAATTCAAGTCCACACAACTTTAAAACCAGTCACTGGTGATTGTTTTTGTCTTTATAAAACCTTTTACCTGAAACCAGACACTTGTCAGACTTCTTATCTTTAGCTTCCTGCATTAGCGTGATGCTCTGGAGATAGTTCTGATCAATCCTAAAAGGCTACGAACCGTTTGTAAAGGTTTGACTGTTGCTGGAACAAACAAAATGTGTCATTAGGCAAGGGCAGGAGGTGGTGTGGTGATTCAGGGCAATGGGAAAAGGCAGGGACGTTGTGGAGTCTCCTTCTCTGAAGACATTTAAAACCCACTTGGATACGTTCCTGTGTGACTGGATCTAGGTGATCCTGCTCTGGCAGGGGGATTGGACTAGATGATCTTTTGAGGTCACTTCCAATCTCTCCTATTCTGTGATTCTGTAAATACCAGTAAAGGTATTCAAGTGGAAGAAGATCACTGAAGGGGAAGTCGATTTAATCAAGGAAAGGACAGAAGGAAGCAGAGAGAGGAGCAAGAGGGAGAAGATGAGCAAGTGCAGGACCTGATAGTAGCTAGAAGGCAAGAACACAATTAATGACTCTGTAACCAGTATAAAAACATTCCCCAGAGTATTTAAGGACTGACTTCTAATCTTCTGGAGATGCACTATTCTCCAATTCTCTGTCTAGCAAGTTTTAAAACATCCTGTCAAAGCTGGATCCACTATTCAAAATAATTGTAGTAAAGGTCCTAGAGAGACCTGCTGTAGGTTTGCAGATCAACACAGGCTTCCTGGTATCAGCAGGGTGATTTCACAAAGCTGGAAGGAACTTAATTGTATTTGCACAGTTGATTTTATCTGGCAGGTACTTCAGAAATTAGTGTGAAGGGGACAGATGGCTGGAGAGAGGAGGTGTGGATTGTGTGGAAATCACATGATTAGTTTTCCTTTGTGTGCTCCAGAAGACCCCACTATGCAGATGCCAACATCATGTCTGTCTTCTCCTGATTCTTTAGACATTTCAAACTTTGTTTTTAGGTGGATCTTCCAAACACACATCCAGGCTTCCTGCTTTTGAAATAATCATTCCTCAAAACGTGACAGGCAGAGAGAAGCATCATGAGGTTTGTTATTCCATCTGATTTTGTCTTCTGATGTTCCTGTTACACCCAGTACTGCCCAGTGTTACGCACACAAACACACAGCATGTGGTGTATTTATATTATCTTTGTGAAGAAAGGTGCCCCACTCCATCTTATCAGATTTTCAGCACTTTCAACTAGTTTTGACTAAATTTGTTTGACAAAGGTCTGTGGTTACACTCTGAAAGGTGCTGAAAGACAGCACCTTTCAAACTTCTAGTTCTGTTAGCAAGCTTGTAAGACACAAGTGACAGGGAGCATGAAGAATATTTCCAGTTCGTTCAAGTCAGATTAGATGTTGAACTTGAGCTAACATCCATTTTATGTTTTTACTCATTGTACCTGTAACTCCAAAGGGCTGATGCTCATTGAGTAGAAATGGTCCTACGGAGTTGCACAGTTGAAATCAATGAATTAAAAGAGAAAGATCTGAGCCTTAATTCTTCAGTTCTGAGGTAACTTACCTTTGTGCTACATATCGACTCCATTTACTCAAGTAACTGTTAATTAATTAGTCATCTTTGTGCAAACCAATTAAGGAAAGAAAGGATCTGTGACTCATTCATCCAGAGATTTACATAGGGAGTGTCACGATACCTGATGTGGCACTGGGGCAAAGAGCACACGCATGGGCTGTGCCCTTATGTCTTCTCCATGAAAATGTGAATGTTAGTAGATTTTAAATGTTCCATAGGGAAGAACGTAATGTGTGGGGCTTTGAAAGAGAGAGGATGTGAGGATTAGGAATCTATGGTTTGGTAGTTACTTACAACATATGTAGCTGTTGGGCCTCTCTTCTCAACAAAACATGTAGTGGGCATGACCGAGTAGAAAATCACCTAACGAAGTGGTATCTGTTGTTCTGTTTTCAGGAGCTTCCAGGTGACTGTCTTTCCTACTCAGTTAAAACCAGAAATGGAACGTATCTCCTAAAACTGAAGAAAAATAAGTATGTCATAGAGTGCTCTAAGGACTCCTACCAACTCAGGAATGAGTTCCATGTATATACTTGTATACTGAAAAAAATCACAAGAAGCTATTTAAGTGGTAGATTTGTAGACATTGCAAAGTGACCCCCCTGTTAAATAGTTGCGCTCTTTTGGTACTGGATTGCAGATGGAGGGGAAAAAAATGTCCTAGTTGTGAAGAAATTGATTTTTATCATTATTTTATTAATAGCACAAGTTTTGGGAAGATCTTGTGGAATATTATTCACTTTTCATTAGCAGGAGGGGAGGGTTGTTAGCTCTGTTGTATTTGAAGATACTTGCCTGTTACTGTTGCTCCTCACTGCCGAGCCTGTAATAGTCCAGACTCTGATGCCACACAGTCTACTCAGATCCTTTAGCATTTTAGCTAAAATATTTCAAATTTTATTTTCCAACTAAATAATTCCATTTTAAGGTATTTTATTTCATGTCTATGGATTTTAAGGCCAGGCTGGATGGGGCTCTGGGCAACCTGCTCTAGTGAAAGGTGTAACTGCCTATGGCAGTGGGGTTGGAACTAGATGATCTCTGAGGTCACTTCCAACCTAAACCATTCTATAATGAATAATAATTTAGCCTTAATGCTGGTAATGAGATGTAGTACACACTAAGATTCTTCACAGGATCATACAGAATAATAGAATATTAGGGGTTGGAAGGGACCTTGAAAGATCATCTAATCCAACCTTCCTGCCAGAGACTTATTTCTTGCTCTCTAGACTGTTAAAAGAGTGTTACTTACTTTTTGTTTCCAGAAAGCTTGTTAGCGAAGACTTTCTGCTGTATACATACGGGGAAAATGGGAAACTGGAGGCAACACCATCACAAAACGAGGTACTGTATATCATGAAATTCCCCTTTGTGTCAGAGCTTCCTCTAGCCACGGAAGCTGAGCAGCCAAGTTTTATGAGCTGAAGGCCATTTTAGCAGTTTGCTAAAGTTGAGGACAAGGGTGTGGGTGCAGCCAAGTGTAGTTTCAAAGCAAAAGTGAATGCACAAATAATTCCAAGTGTCTTCATATGTCTATAACAGGACAGAGAAAGCTGGTTACATTTTCTGGCAATAGAAAGGAAGATGCAAGTGATGCTCATAAAGTTTCTACAGAAGGAAAGGGAAAGGTTTTTTGAGTTTTCACTTTAGCCACTGGAACATTTACTTGCTGTTTTGTGAGGGAATGGGCTGTTTAAGGGGACAGAGCATCACTGTTGCCCAGGGTGTGAAAGGAGATGCCAGGAGATTGTGCCAAGACTGAATTTGATCTACCTGATTAAATCACCTTTACATAATAGGCATAACAGGTTGTTTTTTAGAAGCAAAAGGGACTAAATGCTATTGTAGGTATTCACATCAAGTGATACTTTACTTGAGGAAGGTGGAAGTTACTTTTAGAGTAGGAACTCTGCACATTTCTAACAGCTAGACTTAATGTCATGCAAATGACATTAAGAGTCCTGGGCTGCATCAAAAGAAGCAGTGACAGTTGGTCGAGGGAGGTGATTCTCCCCCTCTACTCTGCACTGGTGAGACCCCACCTGGAGTCCTGGGTCCAGTTTTGGAGTCCCCAACATCAGAAGGACATAGAGCTCCTGGAAGGTGTCCAGAGGAGAGCAATTCAAATGATCAGAGGGCTGGACCAGCTCCCCTCTGAGGACAGGCTGAGCAAGCTGGGGTTGTACAGCCTGAAGAAGAAGAAGTCCCCAGGTGACCTTCTAGCAGCTTTCCAGTCTCTCAAGGGCACTACAAGAAAGCTGGGGGAAGGCTTTTGACACGGGTGCGTAACAAGAAGACAAGGGGAAAGGGTTCCAGATTTGAAGAGGGGAGATAGAGGTTGGACATGAGGAACCAATTCTTTGCTATGAGGGTGCCGAGATGCCGGAACAGGTTGCCTAAGGCAGTTGTGGCTGCCCCATCCCTGGCAGTGTTGAAGGCCAGGTTGGCTGGGGCCCTGAGTAACCTGCTCCAGTGAAGGTGTCCTTGCCTGTGCAGAGAGGTTGGAACTGGATGATCTCTAAGTTCCCTTCTAACCCTGGTCATTCTATGATTCTATGATAAGTAAATAGAGACACATTTAGGAAAGAAATCAAAGAACCCAAGTTCATTTCAGCTGTTAGAAACTCACTAGGAATTCTCTGCCTCGGCTTCTTGCTCTGCCATGTCAAGGACCAACGAGTCTTTAAATTTTATCCCATAACTCCTATTCAGGCATAAATGAGCTTTTTCAAAGCTGAACCATGGTGTTTAGTCAGTGGAATTTAACTCTCTCTTTCAAGATCCATCTTGATGCTGGTGTGTCCTGGGCAGCTTGCTCAATCCAGTCAGTTCTTTCGGGCATTAGGGCAGAAAAATTCACATCTTGTGGGGAAGACAATTGCCAGAGTTGCCTTCAGAAAGCTCCACGAGGACCCAAAACTTCTATTGCTTTCTCCTGCATCATTTTAATGGCTCTGTGACAGAAGTACGTGCAACAGATGATTCAGCTCTCAATTATTTCTTTTGTTCATCTGCTGGAAAGGTGTAGAAAGACCTGTGAGTGAATTAGAAGATCCGGCTTGCTGATAGACCAAGTCAGCTTCTGCAAAATTGTTTCTGAGTGGGTAGCAGGAGTATATTTAAAGGTATAAATTTTGGCATGAGATTTTGTTTTGATTTGTTTTCTATTACAATAAAAAATTTCACTTACGTTTGTTTTTTTCACCTGGAAAGCCAAGCTTCTAGAACAAGACAGACTGTGAGTTTTATGTGCCTTCTCTTTTCAAATACAACCTACCTGTCATTAGAGCATCCTGCTTTGTGACCTAGGAACACTCTTAACAGAGTGTTACATGCTTAGCATCACAGAATCACTGAAGGTGGATTGGAAGTGACCTCAGAGCTCACTAAGTCCTAACCCTGTGCAATGGGAAGTGACATCCCTCACCAGACCAGGTTGCCCAGAGCCCCATTCAGGTGGCCATGAACACTTTGAGGGATGGAGCAGTCACAAGTCCAATTTACTGAAGACTCTTCTTTGCGTCCCAAGCTGCTCTGATGAAGGTTTAGATTTAAAATTGGCCACTATACTTTTCTTACCTCCTTGGGCTGAAACACTGCTGGACTGTAAATACCACCAGTTTATACAGTTTTTTAAACTCTGATCATAAGATGGACTAAATCTAGATGCATTCCCACCAATTTATGTTGTCAGTAACAATATAGATAGGGAGATTATGGATGGAAGGAAAATGTTTGTGGTGAGAACTCAACACACAGAGACTTCCTACTCCTACAAAAGTCGATGGGTTGCCCCATAGTGCAGAGTAGAGCCTCAGTTTACAACGTAGTTGCTGTTTTCCATCCTTTTTTTGGAGACAACATCCAAAATGGAAGAACACTAGAGACAGCCACCTCCTTGCCTTGGAAAGACCATTTCTGCTTTGGCATGGAGAAACTGAGTAGGGTATTACCATGCACAAGCTGCAGTTTTGCTTTTGTCCTCTTGTGAATGCATTTGCTGGTTGTTAGTGGACAAGTATTCACTGAATTCCAGAGTCCAACAATCCTGAAGATATTTTAAACTGCTTTATGGATCACACAGCAGACCTGTAATGCATGTTCTCAAAAAGATAACTAATTCTCCTTTTCAATCAGCTTCTCCACAAGATTTTTCACATAGCCTCCCTTCACACCACTAATTTCATTTTAAGACCTGCTGTTATATCACACATCCCTTTGCCTGCTGAGCTAACATGTTTTCACATGCTTATCCTTTATTACCACAGGAGAGGCAAGACTCATAACGGTGATTGCCCTTACGCTGCGCAAAGTTCTGGGGCAGGACATGGGCTCCAGCAGAATGAGAAAAGCAGAGAGCGAAAGGGTATCAGGATAAATGAGAGGAGTAGAAGAGTAAATAGAATCTCTAGCTCAAACTTACTTGAGGTTAGAGACAAGGAGACTGAGTGGTGACCTAATTAATGTTGATTAATATGTGAAGGGAGGGTGTCAGGAGGATGGAGCCAGACTCCGCTCCGTGGCATCTAATGACAGGACAAGGGGCAATGGGTGTCAGCTGGAACAGAACTGGTTCCATATCAATCTGAGAAGGAACTTCTCCGTGGTGAATGTGACAGAGCACTGGAATGGGCTGCCCAGGGGGATTGTGGAGTCTCCTTCTCTGGAGATGTTTAAAACCTGCCTGGACATGCTGATCCTGCTGTGGTGGGGGGATTGGACTGGATGATCTTTTGACATCTCTTTGAATCTCTAATGTTCTGTGAGTCTGTGATTCTGTGAGGTGACATCAACAGCATCTTAGATGTCATGGAGAGGAACCTGGCATTGTGTTTCACAGAATCATACAATCATTAAGATCGGAAGAGAACTCCAAGGTCATCAAGTCCTACCATCAACCCTACTCTACATGTTCACCCATAAACCAGATACCCCAACACTACATCTAAGCGTCTTTTAACTCAACTAGGGATGGTGACTCCGCTACAACCCTGGGCAGCCCATTGCAGTGTCTGACCACTCTCTCCAAGAAGAATTTCTTTCTGCTGGCCAGTCTAAACCTCCTCAGTTGAAGCTTGAAGCCCTTCCCTCTGGTTCTGTCACTAATTACGTTTGAGAAGAGACCAGCACCAAGATCTCTACTGTGTCATTTCAGGTAGTTGTAGAGAGTGATGAGGTCTTCTCTCAGCCTCCACTTCTTCAAACTAAAGAGCCCCAGCTCTTTCAGTCTTTCCTCATAAGCCTTTTTCTCCAGACCCTTGTTCTCCAATGCTAGCCTACTCAGTGGTGAGGAACAGAAAAGACCTTGACTCTGTGTAAGAGCTGTTCAACAGTAGCAAAAACAGTCCTGAATTATTGACACTGTTTTGAGCACAAATGCAAAGCGCAGCCAGTATGGAGAAAACAAACTCCATCCCAGCCAAAACCAGCACAGTGTGAATTAAAAACAAATCTCTTGTGCGTCACCATGGTTCTCAGCTGAAACAAAATTAATCCAGAGGTGGGAACGAGTTGATTTTTTTTTTTTCACCAAGTTTTGTTGTTAATTAAAAAAACAATTACCAAGGATTTCTAATTACCTTACAAGTACACTATAGCCTGTTCCTGCTCCTCGTCAAATTAGAGAGAGATAATACTTGAAACATCTTATTAAATGGAATTACTCTTCCTCCACATCCATTCACACTTCTGTTTAATAGTCTTTTCAAGAAACACCTCCGTGAAACATTAATGTCCATTAAGGTGTCTTAGTGCTATTGATACTGTTTAATAGTTTCCATGTTTTCCTGTTGAAAATGCAATAGAAGTTGCAAGATTGGGCTAGAAGCGATGGCGTTGAGGCGATCTTCAAGTGCGTCTGACATAGCAGATAAAAATGAAGAGGCTGCACTTTTCTAGGGAAAAGATAAAAGGAGGAGAAGTCTGAGACCTCCCTGTCTATGACTACCTGAAAGGAGGGTGTAGAGAGGTGGGAGGTGGTATCTTCTAAGTAGGAATAAGGGACAGGACAAGAGAAAATGGCCTCAAGCTGCCTCAGGGGAAGGTTAGGTTGGCCCTGAGGAGAAACGTCTTCCTGGAAAGGGCCCTCAGGCTTTGGAACAGGCTGCTGAGGGAGGGGGATTGAATCACTCGCATCCCCTTCTCTGGCTGTGTTTCACAGTCATAAATATCTGGAGCTCAGGGGCAGGATTTAGAGGTGGGTTGGGACAGCTGAGTTAATGGATGGAGTCAATGATCCTACAGGTCTTTTCCAGCCCAAACAACTCTATAATTGTGTGTATCTAAGGTGTCTAAAGACAGCTAATGTGGCACTTTGGGACATGGTCTAGTGGTCATAGGGTTGTTGGGATGAAGGTTGAAATTGATGATTCTAGAGATCCTTTCTAAATTTAATAATTCTGTAGTTCCGTAATTCAAAATTTCTTCAGACATTGTGGAAGGGAGGACACAGTCTTTGAAATGAAGTTAATAAACTCAGAAAAAAAATCTGTGATCTGTGTTACAGAGAACAGGGAATCACCCAGAAGCTAAACAGGTAATAATAGGACAAGGGAGCTGGTACATAGGAGGTTACACATAAATATGAGAAGAAACTTCTTCCCAGTGATGGTGACAGAGCACTAGAAGGGGCTGCACAGGGGGTTTGTGGAGTCTCCTTCTCTGGAGACATTTAAAACCTTCCTGGGCATTTTCCTGTGTGACTGGATCTAGTGGATCCTGCTGTGGTGGGGGGTTTGGACTGGATGATCTTTGGAGGTCTCTTCCAATCCCTAATGTTCTGTGATTCTGTGAAAAAGCAGCACAGGGTTAGTGATTTGGGACAGTAAACACATAAGCACCATGTTCCAGTCCCTAATGTTCTGTGATTCTGCACACGATGGTGCACAAACACGGCATTTAATTCCAAGCAATCAGTAACAGAAAAGCAGTGACCTTCTAAGAGGAATTCAGCCACAAAACACCAAAACAATAGAGAGATTAATGGTGATGGCAGTGATTAATGTGTGGTTCAGAAAGAAATAAACTAAAAAAAAAAAATCATTGAAATATTTTCAAAATATTTCAATAAAATATTTCAAAGAAATATTTCTGAAGTACTTAAGGATGTGAAGAGGGGACTAGTGCTACACAGGGAACTGTAACGTGACCTTAAATAACTATATTGCTATTTAGACTTAGCTAAAAAAAATATAAAAGGATAAAAAAGGATAAAAAAAAAAGGTTCCTGACAAAGATGTTTTAGAGTTTGGAGTGGTTTTTCAAAGAGAAGCTGTAGAGTCCCATTGATTTAGGTACTGGACTTTAGCTAAAGGGCAAAGCAATAGCTAGTAAAGCATATAGGCCACCCTGCTCAGGACTTCTAATGATCTTATATTCTTTCCCAAATGTCAATGGCGTAATTCTTTGTTTCATAGCCTGGAATCCTTGGACTTCTCTCAATTATAATGAAAGCAACTGGAGTGAAATAAAAAATAAGTAAGAAACTTCCGTAAGGGTATTTCGGGGGAGGGTGTGTTATCATTTTGAACTCGATGAAATGTGCATTACAAGGTCCACTTCCCTTTTTCAGTGCAATTAATTGGTCACTTCCTGACATATACAGCTACTGCAAACACTAATTGGTTGAGGTGATACTTTAACTTCTTCCATTTCCAGGAGGCAAGAATCTCCCTGCGTTTTCTTGCATTTGGAACAACCACTTCAGGGGTTTTAGACTTTAAAGGAAGCTTTCACATTTAAAAAACAATTTTTTTAAAAATTTTTAAAAATTCCTGATTTATAGCAATGGATCAGTTAATTTTTCAGGTCAAACCCCTGACTAGATCTTACTTCAAATGTTAAAATATTATTTAGGCTGTGACTTACTGTCAGTGCCTGCATTTATATTGCAGATAAAGGATGACCATGCCCAAATCACAGAACTACAGAACATTAGGGATTGGAAGGGACCTCGAAAGATCATCCAGTCTGATCCCCCCACCACAGCAGGATCCACTAGATCCAGTTGGACAGGAACATATCCAGGAGGGTTTGAAACATCTCCAGAGAAAGAGACTCCACAACTCCCCAAGAGCATCCCCTTCCAGTGCTCTGTCACCCTCACTAGGAAGAAATCCACAGAATCGCGGAATATTAGGGATTGGAAGGGACCTTAAAAGATCATCTAGTCCAATCCCCCTGCCACAGAACGATCACCTAGATCAAGTTGCACAGAAACACATCCAGGCAGGTTTTAAACATCTTCAGACAAGGAGACAAGGAGACTCCACAACGTGCCTGGGCAGCCCCTTCCAGTGCTCTGTCACTCTCACCATGAAGAAGTTCCATCTCAGATTGATGTGGATCCTCCTATGTTCCAGCTCACACCCATTGCCCCTTGTCCTATCATTGGATGCCAATGAGCAGAGACTGGCTCCATCCTTCTGACACCCACTTTTCACATATTGGGGGATCACCCCTCAGTCTCCTTTTTTCCCAGCTCAATTGAACCAACTCCCTCAGCCTCATCAGGGAGATCCTCCTCTCCTTTCATCATCTTCGTGGCTCTGGGCTGGACTCTCTCCAGCAGCTCTGTGTCCTTCTGGAACTGATGGGCCCAGAACGGAACACAACATCCCAGATGCAGAGTAGAGATGGAGAAGAACCTCTCTTGATCTGCTAACTGCTCCCCTTCTGCAACACGTGTTTTACAATTTATTTGCAAGAAGTGTTTAAGAACTAAAATACCAGGGGAAAATAAAAGGGTTCACCTTAGAAAGCCCTAAATTGAAATCTTATTTCACCTTAATTCTTAGTTACCACATCACTCAAGATTGCAAAAAATGTCCTGCGAATGCTTCTTCTTCATTTTCTAAAATAGTATTTTAAAATATTTTCTTTAACCCTGTGTGGGTTTTCCTATACTTCAGAAGGGGAAAGAGTCTTTGAAAAACTGAAAGGTCAGCTTGGGCTCGTAAAACACAACACGCAGTTTGGTTTCTCCAATTTGCTCTTTGCTTATGAATCTCATTTAACCGTTTATGTTGCACCTCGCTTCCTATTTACATTCAGCCCGTGGTAGCGGCAGAGCTACTTATGCAAAGTAAGAGAGATGGAACTTTTCCTGAAATAACCAGTTAGTCTTAGAGTTTCTATACGATCTCCCTCTTGAGTAAGTAATAAGAACAAAACCACATGCTGAATGATATTCTCGGGAACATATGTTTTAATTGGTTCCTGTGCACCATCATGTTTTCCAAGATGGCAGTACCACGAAGCAACATTAATATCTATTCAAAGCAGAGTAGATCACAGCTGGCAGGTAGATTTTATTAGAGACTTATGAGGAAGAAATAAATTAAGCCACAAGGGATAAAACTGAATAGGTTGAGGGCTGACTGAACCCAGGATGTTATCCACCTTCCTATGTCAAATTTGTGTGGCTTGCAACTATAACTAGGTTGTCCTTGAAAACAATAAAGCAAGATGGTGTGTTTGTTGTAGAGGACCTCTCTTCCAGAAGGCACCAGCGTTTGTCTGGGCTCCCTAATTCATTGCTTTCCCTTTCTGTGGTGCAAAGAAAAGGGTGAGTTTCTGTACTGACACAAATAGAAATTAACTCTGTGAGATCGACAGGTCTACCCTGGCTGCGTGTGTGCTTCAAAGCCTAACTATTTTTCCACTCTATCTGCTTGCTTAATGAAAGCGTTTCTTCCCTAAAAAAATTCCTCCGGTTCGCAGAGTGTGTAGGGACTGAAGTTGCATCATTCAAATTTAGTTCAAATCAGTATTGATGAGAAAGCGTTACAGTGGTCTGCGAGTCTTGTTAAAAAAAGATGATTTATACCCTATGGGATGCGGCAAAGCTCTGATGATGTGTGTGTTCCGAGAAGGACTGAGCATCCTTCTGCAGCGGCACTGCAGTGTGATGCCCCTGGTGATGTCTTCAGATGGTCAGAATTGAGATGAAGTAGCTGAGTGTGAAGACATCTTCATCTCCTATAGTTTCTGATTAATTTGGTCATATTGCACCTCTGCACACACTTCCCTTTATGAGGGCACGGGCCTCAGCAGATCTGGGTAGAAACCAGCAATAATTTGGTGATGCAATAACTGCTGATTTGATAAAAATTAAACAATTTAGTTTTGATAGAGTGCATGAATTAAACTGAATTTTTTTCAGTGGTAAATATTTCCTTCCAATAAGATTTTAACCTTAAATAATGTGACAATGAAATTATAACAAAACAACAATATTTTTTAACATTTTAATAATTAACGAAAAATCATATTTTTTAAAATGTTGCTGTAACACACAGGCTCAGCTAACAAACACGAAACTCTGTGGCCTCTGCAGAAGGTTTTTTTAGTTTTTATTTATGTTTTTTTACTAGACAGCGCAGAGTATAAGTTGCTAAGAATAGTCTGAGCCTTGAATAGCTTTAAAGATTGTTTTAACTTTAATTCCTACAGGCTGGCAATGAAAATTGTCCCTGTACCACTGGAAAAAAACCAAATCTTGTTGAAATAACTGTTTTTGGAGCACATTTTAAGTTTTGTTTCACAAGAGTTTGCAAACTTACTTTGAATTCAAGTAGAATGATGTGGACTAGATGATCTTTCAAGGTCCCTTCCAACCCCTACTTTTTTGTGTGATTCTGTGATTCTGATTCTGTGATGCAAATATTTTTCAGTGTTTGTTTTAATTTTATTGCTCCATCAATTGTTATTAGAGAAAGGAGGCGGGATGCTCGCATGTAAAACAAAGTGCACGTCAAAATATTGAGTATTTTATTTTTTAACTAAAATTCTTGAGGTTTATTTTAATAGAAGGGATTATTAAATCACACCTGTTTACATTTTTATTTTCTTAATCCTGAAAACAATTCATGTGCATTTCATCGTGTCCTTGCAGATAGGAAGCTCATTTGTCAGATTCTCCTTCTAGTTGGTTGTGCAGGTCTTCCACAACGCAGCAGCAGAGAAAGAAACATTTATCACAGAAAGGACTGTCTATAAAGTGGAGGAAATTGGTGGGCAGCTTAAGGGACTGATCTGATTTCTTTTACAACATTTAAATTATTCTCCGCAATTGACTGTATTTCAACTTCCCGGTGTCCCTCTAACATTCAAGTCTTCATGAGGACAGAAGTGGTTTATGCAGAGGCTGACCTATTTTTTATTTCCCTTTTCATGTATATTTCAGCACAGGAAAGTTGGTAGCATCCTAATATATTATATACTGTAATTACGACATGGTTGTATTTCTGTGGTTTCAATGCAGATGCACTTTTCTTCTTTCTTTTTTTCATGTTCTGCATGAACCAATTGCCTTCAATAAGAACTGAAGTGACCTCTTTCTTTCAAAAGCTATTTATTACAGCTGCAAGACCTACATATTCTATTTCCATATGCACTGCTGCTGGTTCTTGGAATATGCTGGCAGCAGGATGTTTTCCTTTAGCTGTGATAATAGCCTATACAAAACCAGGCACTGTTATAAATCCATTAAACCAGCAAATACGTATTAATAAAGCTGGACAATAAAGGATTACAGATACTCTTAAAATTATAGGAGAAACCTTTGAAGGTTTAATAATGTTCTAGATTGTAAGGGTGTAAAGGTACAAAGAAAATGAAGGAGAAGCATAAGGAGAAGTGATTTTTTTTTATTGTCCTGCAGATAAAAGTTAGAACAAACATTTCTGAAGGGCTTGTGAGTTCAAAAACTTTCATTGCTTTTTCTATCCATCTGCTTGCCATGACCAGCTTTCCATGCCTGAAAGTTTCCTTATGTTTCACCAAATCATAGAACATTGGGTATTGAAAGGACCTCAAAAGATCATCCAGTCCAGTTCCCCTGTCAGAACAGGATCCCCTAGATCGAGTCCACAGGAACATGGCCAGGTGGGTTTTAAACTTCTTCAGAGAAGGAGAAGCCGTGACTCCAAATGTATGGGTTGTCCTGAGAAGGGGCACTCAGTGTCTTTGCAAACCTTTTCTTTCTTATAATTTCAAGCATATCGAATTAAAAATAAAAATAAAGTCATGTGAATGAAGGTGCTGTGCCATCTACGAGCCTTCAGGACAGTCTGAGGGCTTACAAGCTGTCTCAGATACTCATCTTTTACCTCCCACACATCTGAAAAGCATATTGCTGCCCTAACTGCCTCTAGGTTGCAGGTATGACTATAAAGAGGTCATAGAGTTCCAGAATCATTTAGATTGGAAGAGACTTTCAAGCTCATCAAGTCCAACCTTTAACCCAACTGTCTCAAGGTCACCACTAAACTCTGTCCCTGAGCTCCAGATCTCCACAATTGTGAAACAGGCAGGGAAGGTGATTCAAACGCCACCCTGGGCAGCCTGTTCCAAAACCTGAGGACCCTTTCCAGGAAGGAATTTTTCCTCAGGGCCAACCTGAACTTCCCGTGGGGCAGCCTGAGGCCATTTCCTCTTGTCCTGTCTCTTGTTCATTGGAAGAAGAGTCCAATCCCCACCTCTCTGTACCCTCCTCTCTGGCAGTTGTAAACAGTGAGAAGGTCTCCCCTCAGCCTCCTTTTCTCCAGACTAACCAGCCCCAGCTCTCTCAGCTTCTTCTCACAAAGTTTGCTCTCCAGACCTTACACCAGTCCTG
Organism: Phoeniculus purpureus; assembly: GCA_028565055.1. Lineage (NCBI taxonomy): Eukaryota > Metazoa > Chordata > Aves > Bucerotiformes > Phoeniculidae > Phoeniculus > Phoeniculus purpureus. Next base: position 31,719,782 of record JAOXOE010000874.1, read on the forward strand.
TTGCCCTTGTCTGGACCCCACTCCAACCTCTCCTTGTCCTTGTACTGAGGTGACCAAAACTGAACCAAGTACTCGAGGAGAGGCAAGTTAGGCGTTTCCCAGACTACTTTTCAGTAAATCACTACAACCTGATGAAACTTTCTGCTCATTTAGACTAAAAATGCCCTTATGAGCAAAGTCTTCCCTCAGTTCTGAACTCTCGCTGCTCTATCATTTCCATGTATGTGTTGGTGAGCAGACATTAACAGCGGTGCTAGGAAAGCAGCCAAGATGTGGCTTTGTTTGATTAAAAGCAAACTCTGTAAGAATTTCACCCATGTAATACAGGTTTGCCAGCAGCAATTTTCTTTACTATTGCTTTTCTGCTGCCTTCTCGTGATCCATGGGAGGTTTGAAACTGGTTTGGTCAACCTCAGCTGTGTTTCGTCGCAGTTAAACTCAAAGCAAGTAATTAGATAATGAAAGCTGTTTCCTTCAGGTGATTCAGTGATACTTTCCCAAGTGTTCGAGTTTTTCTGGGTTTGAATAGAGTTCAAGGTGTTTCTACGGCAATTCTATTTGCAATTTCTTAGTCTAGAGATTATAACCCACTCATGTCCATGTAGAAGGCTAATAGCATCCTGGGCTGTGTGAGCAGCAGTGTTAGCAGAAGGCTGAGGGAGGGGATTGTGCCCGTCTGTTCTGCTCTGGTAAGATCTCACTGCAGGACTGGGTCCAGCTCTCTGGGGTCCTCAGCAGAGCAGAGACCTGAAGGTGGAGACCTTCTCACTCCTCTGGCCCCAGAGATCCTGGTCTGAACGGGGAACCTATTGCTGTGGGACAGGCTGGGATAGCTTTGGGGTGTCAGCTAGAGAAGAGAAACTCCAGGCAGACCTTAGTGCAGCCTTTCAGGTCTTAAAGGGACTGGTAAGAGAGATGAGGGGACTGTTTGTGCAGGGGCTGTGGAACAGGACAAGGATGGTTAAACTGACAGAGGGAGACTCAGACTGGAGAGAAGGAAGAAATTGTTGGTGTTGAGGGTGGTGAGACCCTCGCTCAGGTTGTCCAGAGAGGCAGGAAATGCTCTATCCCTGGAACCATCCCACGTCAGGTAGGACAGAGCTTATCCTATCACTAGAATCTGCTGTAAAAAGTCCTAGACTTAAACCCAGAGTGAAGAAGCTTTTTCTCTTAATTCCTCTGAATTTCTAGATGTTTGCTTGAAAATTTACAAGTTCAGGTGTAAGACACAGAGGTGCTAAAGATATCTAAAAGCAACTGCCTCTTATTTTTTCCTTGCAATTTTGTCCCGTTATTACCCAAACATTAGAGCCTCAAGGTGAATTTTGGTTTGAGCTCAGAGAAATGTTTAAAGTGGGGGGCTCTTCGTTACATGTCTCTTATAAATTGCTCTTTGAAATATCAGATTTAGTAAGAGTATAAAACTGAACTTTAAAGTCTCTTCTTACCATACCTCACATCAGAGTAAAGGTTCAAGTATCCTTTCTAGGATATTTCTATATCCTAAAATTTTACATGGCTCCCATTTTAGACGGCTCATTTTATACATCTAAAATTTGAAAATAAATAATGTTTTCTATGAAAAAAAAAAATCTCATTAGCTCCATTAACCTGAAGTCGGGTTTAACGCATCTAATCAACTCCCTTAATTTTCAAGGTGTAAATACACATGCTGTTGTTTTAGTAAAGACACAGGTTAACCCTGCTCCTCACAAGGGTGATGATCACCAGGATGGAATTAGGCAGTTCATGCTACTTTCACAAATTGTTTAAGAATTAATGAGATTCAGGCACTGAAACAAATGATCTCACATTCTCTCTTCTCAATTCCTACCCCACTCTATCTAATGGTTCTTCCTCCTTCCATTGACTGATCCTGGAGCTTTTGTAAAGCTGAAGAAAAGAAATTACATGATGGGTAGGAAAGCAGTGAAGGACACAAAACTCTTTGCAGGTATTTTGCTGTTTCTCAACATGTAATTTGCACTACTCTCCCAGTTTGCAGTTGAGCAGGGGAAGCTCATGGCTAATCTTTCAACATGTCTTGGTTGTAACTACCTCCTCACACTTCTCTGAGTTTTCATCTCAGCTTCCTGGTCTAGCTGAGGAAGCTAGGCAGGAGTACTGATCTTCCTGAGGGCTGAGACAGGCTGGACTGATGGACCAAGGCCAACTATATGAGTTTTAACAACGCCAAGTGCCAGGTCTTGCCCTTGGGTCTCAACAAGTCCAATTCGTACCTGGATGGCCAAGATAGACAATACCATCCTAGCTTGGATGATCCAGGGCAGGGATTGTCCCTCTGTACTGGGCACTGGGAAGGTTCCATCTAAGATGCTGCATTTAGTTTTGGGCCACTCACTTACTACCAGAAGGATATTGAGAGGCTCAAGTGTATCCACAGAAGGGCAACAAGGTTCATGAAGACTTTGGAGCACAAGTGCTCTGAGGAGCAGCTGAGGGAACTGGGGCATTTAGCCAGGGGAAAAAGAAGCTCACGGGACACCTCGATCTTGACAAATCCCTGAAAAGAGGTAGAGTGAGGGGGAGATTTGTCTCTTCTCCCCAGGAACAAGCAACAGAACAGGAGGAAATGTCCTCAAGCTGTGCCGGGGGAGGTTTCAGTCAGCCGTGAGGAACAATTTCTTCCTCAAAAGTGTCAAGGCCTGGCTCAGGTTGCCCGGTGCAGTGGTGGGAGGATTTAAAGGACAAGCAGATATGGTGCTGGGTGACACAGTTTAGTGGTAACCTTGCAGTGCTGGTTAACAACTGGATATATGATCCTAAAGGTCTTTTCTGCATAGATAATTACCTGCTTCTATTAGGAGAATGCCCTGTGCCCTAAGCCACATCTAGAAGTGACCTGCATCTTGCAGAACGACAAAAATACAAGTTACTTGATAGATTTACAAGACTAGTAAGAAGTACTTATGTCATGACCTGTTGTTGCTCTCTTTTTACCTGACTTAGCACAAGTAACTCTTCTACCTGCACAGTTTTGAATATTTAGAAAGCAAAATCCCAGTCCCTGAAAGGGGCTGTCAGAAGGCTGGGGAACACTGTTCACAAGGGCAGAGGACCATCAGTCCAGGGGTCATAGTTTGAAGCTGGAAAAGGGCAGATTGAAGCTGGATAGGAGGAAAAAGTTCTTGAATCTGAAGATGGTGGATCCCTGGAACAGGCTGCACAGAGGTGGTAGAGGCCCCATCCCTAGAGCCATTGCAGGTCAGGCTGGCTGGGGCTCTGGGCGATTTGGACTGGTTAGATGGTCCTGCTTGTTGTGGGGGGTGTTGGACTGGCTGACGCTGGAGGCCCCTTCTAATCCAACACATTCAGTGATTCTATGACTTTCCAACATTTCTTTTTTCTGTCTTTGCAGGTGGTTCTACCATATGTTGAGTGGTCAAATGTTTATCCACCTTATCAATAGTATTCATAAAGTACTCAGAGTAATCATATGTACTCAGAGACTAAATAACATGGTAAGCAAAATATTTCCACAACCTTAATAAAACAATCAATTTACCACCAATCAAATTAAAAAAAATTCCTATAATTTAAAAACTTATTTAAATAGAAATTTCATTCTAAGCCTAGAAGTTAGAAACTGGAAAATCATACAGGACTGCTAAAATTTGGGATCAGCTTAGTTATTTTTTTTTTTTTAATCTGAAACCAAGGTTTATGGAAAATCAGCTATACCAAGATACAGATTTTGTGGCCGGTTATATCCTTTTGTTATCTGGAAGTTCTGTTCCCAGCAGGATTCTCTCAAACTATGGCTCTTGGAACCTTCAAAACAAAGTACCTTTAAAGTGTTTTTTGATGTAAAATACGATGCCTGTATATAATAGAATCATAGCATAGAATGGTAGGGGTTGGAATGGACTTCTGAAGATCATATACACCTCCCTTATGAGGAGAGGCTGAAGGGGCTGGGTCTCTTTAGCTTGGAAGAGAGGAGACTGAGGGGTAACCCTCATTTGAAGGGTGGGTGTCAGAAGGATGGATCCAGGCTCTTCTCAGTGTCATCTAGTGATAGGACAAGGGGCAATGGTCGTAAGCTGGAACATATGAGGTTCCGTCTAAATATGAGAAGGAACTTCTTCCCAGTGAGGGAGACAGAGCACTGGAATGGGCTGCCCAGGGGGGTTGTGGAGTCTCCTTCTCTGGAAATGTTTAAAACCCACCTGGACGTGTTCCTGTGAGACTGGATCTAGGGGATCCTGCTCTGGAACGGGGATTGGACTGGATGATCTTTTGAGGTCCCTTCCAATCCCTAATGATTCTATGATCTAGCCCATCTAGCTATCTACTAGATCATCTCACATGTTGGTTTGGAATGTCTCCAGAGCAGGAGACTTCACAAACTCTCTGGGCAGCTTGGGCCAGGGCTCTGTTACCCTTCACCTTAAAAAAGTTCCTCCTTCTGTTCAAGCTGAATCTCTTACATTCCAATTGTTTCTGTTGTTCCAATGATAAGTGCTATTTGATTTTTACAAAACACAAGGTGAGCTTGTGAACATTTATATGAACTTTGAGAACGTATGGATCTCATACGTCTCAAGTATTGCTCTGCTAGTTCTAGACCTACAGTGTGAGGTGGGAAAGCAGCTTCCTAAAAAGCTTAACAGTTGTAGTTTGTTAAAACCAGGAGTTTTAATAAAGCAGGGCAGGACAATGAAATCTAGCTGGCTGTCGGTCACCAGTGGAATCAGTTTTGGGGCCAGTCTTGTTTAATATCTTTATTGACTAACTGGATGTGGAGGTTGAGAGCACCCTCAGTCAGTTTGCAGGTGACACTAAATTATACGAGACTGCTGATATGCTTGAGGGCAGAAAGGCTCTACAGAGGGTTTTGCACAAGCTGGATTGATGGGCCAAGGCCAACTGTATGAGGTACAATAAAGCCAAGTGCTGGGTCCTGCATTTCAGTCACAATAATCCCAGGCAACCCTATGGGCTGGGGGATGAGGGGATCAAAAGCTGCCCAGAGGAAAAGGACTTGGGAGTGCTGGTAGACAGACAGCTTAATATGAGCCAGAACTGTGCCCAGGTGGCCGAGAAGGCGAACAGGATCCTGGTCTGGATCAGGAACAGCATGTTCAGCAAGAGAAGGAAAGTTATTATATATATTATATCACTTGGCCTATGTGAGGTCTCACCTCTAGCACTGGGTTCAGTTCTGGGCCCCTTATGATAGGAAAGACATTGAGATGCTGGAACCTGTCCAGTGCATACCTACCAAGTTTGTGAGGGGTTTGGAGAACCAGTCATATGAGAAGAGTCATAAGAGGGAGCTGGGCAGGTTTACTTTGGAGAAGAGAAAGCTGATGGGGGACCTCATTGCCCTCTACAACTACCCAAAAGGAGGTTGTAGAGAGGTGGGTGTTGGCCTCTTCTCCTTAGTAATTTATGACAAAACCAGGGGAAATGGTCAGAAGTTGAGGCAGGAGAGGTTTGCGCTGGATCTTAGGAAGAAATTCTTTACAGAAAGAGTAGTTGGGCACTGGAACGGCCTTCCCAGAGAGGTGGCTGAGTCACTATTCATGGAGGTGTTTAAGAAACGTGTAGACATGGAGCATTTGACTGCAGATCAAGAGGTCCCTGGTTCAAATCCAGGTTCCCCCTCTCCAGGCTTTGGTTTGAGTCTCCTTCTCTGGAGATGTTTAAAACCCACCTGGATGTGTTCCTGTGTGACTTGGTGTAGGTGATCCTGCTGTGGCAGGGGGATTAGACTAGATGATCTTTCGAGGTCCATTCCAATCCCTAATGATTCTATGATTCTATGATTCATGCCCTGCTCTAGTGGCAGGCATGGAGGGGCTTAGTTTGTTTTTGTCGATCAGTCAGGTACTTAGGTCTTTGTTGTGCTTCTGTGTTGGACTCAGTGATCTAGGAGGTCCTTTCCAACCATTGTTATTCTGTGACTGTTGGAAATCTGGTGCTCGCTTTATGCACAGATACCGTAGTCTGCTGCCATACATGGGGAGTTTTGGTGTTTCTAATCAAAATATTACAAAATCAGGAAAAAAATTAGATAAACTGAGGGGTTGAAAAATATTACTTACTCAGAAAAGCCCATGAAAGCAAAGATCTAGTTACACAAGGGTCAGCTGGAGTGAAAACATTTAATCTCTATAGTGTATTATTACTTCTCTCCCCTAGCCCTTTCTGGAGCATGTGTTCCTATAAGAAAAGCAATAGCCACAGATAATAATCATGCTGCCAGTTGAGGTATCGTGCCTAGGATTAGCCGGGGCTTAGGAGGAGGACAAGGTCATTGCCAGGGCTCTCCAATTACTACCAGTATCACTACCTTTTCCAACACGTCAAACGACGACAAGGTTTTGAAGGCTAAATCCAACAGCAGCAGCTTCTAGATGGGTTAGTGGTAAATGAGTGATACCGAGCCTGAGAGTTTGACATGGTTTGTCAAGATAAGTTCACAATGAAGATGACTTTCATTTCCAATATAAGCTATAATAAAAAGGACTGCACCTATAAACTCTGTGCTAAATGCTTGACCCTGTGTCCTGGTTTCGGCTGACAGGGGAGAGGTGCTAAATACAGCTAATGAAGAATTCCCGGTGCTATTTGAGGTAATTATTAACAGTTATTAAGTTATATTTTCAGTAACTTTTGCTTGTCTTTTTAAGAGTCATGGCTAAATTTACAGAGCTGCTTTAATTAATGGGGTTCTGGGGATGCTAACCTGTCAAAGGGCTGCACTGTTTGTTTCCTAGCAATGTTTTTCAACATTTATGCAACGAGATTCAGTGGGTGGAGAGAAACCCTGTAACCAGAGGGCTCACGAGCTGAATATTATTTGTTTACTCTTTAGCATAATTTGGTTCCTGCTTCCCTGATAAACAAAAAATGACTTGATAATTCTCTCCCTCTTGGGGGCAGGGAGGGTGGAAGGGGAAGAAGAGGAGAGTTTGCACGCAATGTGGCAGTTTCAGAAGGTGGAATTCACAGGATCCCTTAGAATTCAGCTCAAAGTGCTTAAGGAAGCTCTAGGGTATTCTACCAGTACTGTCACAGACCAATTAGTGTCTTCTGGAAATTATTCCTCATTGTTCGTTAATCACTGAATCACAGAATTATTGAAGCTGGAAAAGATCTCTGAGCTCATCCAGCCCAGCCCATCACCACCGCAGCCAGACCAGGGCACTCAGGGCCACAGTCAGGCTGTCCTTCAACACCTCCAGGGATGGGGACTCCACCACTGCCATGGGCAGTCCAGTCCAGGATCTGATCACCCTTTCCATGAGGAAGGGCTTCCTAACACCCAACCTATCCCTCCCCTGGCAGCTTCAGGCCCTGCCCTCTCATCCTGGTGCTAGTTGCCTGGAAGAAGAGCCTGACCCCCACCTGACTACAATCTCCCTTCAGGGAGCTGGAAAGAGGGAGAAGATGCCCCCTGAGTCTCCTTTTCTCCTGGCTAAACATCCCCAGCTCCCTCAGCCTCTCCTCATGAGCCTTTCCGTCCTGTCCCTTCCCCAGTCTCATTGCTCCTCTGGACCCACCTTCAATCTTTTTCTTGAAGTAAGGAGCCCAGAGCTGCCCCCCCAGTACTTGAGGGGAGACCTCACCAGTGCCCAGTACAGGGGGAAGAAATCAGATGGGTGTTACTTGTTCTTATCAGCCTTGAATTGACAAGATCTGAAAAGCAGGTGATGAAATTCAGCCTTTTCTTGGGGTCATTGGTTTAGTCTGGCTGCATATCCTGAGGCAAGCAGTTATTCTGTCAGCATGAGGATCCCACTGTCCTGGTCACTGCGGCACACGGATGCTCTACTATGGAGAACACCACTGCAATCAGTGGGATTTCCAGTTTGGCATGGTACCAGGCTGTAGTGATCACTGTGAAAACACAAGCTTGGAAGCTAAGGTGGTTCTTTGAAAGGTATGGTCTGAAACTTGTGGGATTTTCTGGTTGAAATGCAGGAGCAGAATGCTGTGGACTCAGCAACAAATTTGGCAAGCCATTGTAGCAAGGAAATGTTTGGAGAAAAGCACAGGGCAAAAGATATCACTTCCATGCTGTTCTGTTTAAAGCAACCCTAAGTTACAGAGCCAGTAAAAAAGAACTTATGTCTCTCCAAAATTGTAAAGGAAGGTAATTTGCTCAAGTTCTTCAGAAGAAATCATCTCATTGCTGGCCTCAATCCTTATTCTCCTCTGATTAACTCACTGCCTTTCTGTGGTAAGTACTGTGAATTTTCTCAAAAAATCTGTCATTCCTTTCTTACAAAGACTCAAACTATAGGATAAAATTGTGTTCTCATTCTCTGTTCAGTCCTTCAGTATAAAGAGGGTGATGGCTGAGTCCCCATCACCGGAAGTGTTTAAAAGTCATTTAGATGTGGTGTTGGTGGATCTGGTTTAGGGGTGAGCTTATAGAGTAGGGTTGATAGTTGGATAATCCCATGTGTGTCTTCCAACCTGAATGATTCTTTGATTCTATAATAAATTACTTTTGATAATCTGTCACCTTGTTTTTCCTATTTCTCATGCTCCTACAAAAAGGCCTAAATGTGAACATGGCATTGTAGAAGATGCATCGAGGATACTGAAGTTCTTTAAAATAAAACTGTTTTCAAACATACGCCTGGCTCGTTCATAGAATCACAGAACATTGGGGATTGGAAGAGACCTTGAAAGATCCTCCAGTCCAATCCCCCTGCCACAGCAGGATCCCCTAGATCAAGTTGCACAGGAACATGGCCAGGAGGGTTTTAAACGTCTCCAGAGAAGGAGACTCCACAACCATCCTGGGCAGCCCGTTCAGTAGGGTTTGCTGGTTGTGATTTCGATTGAAAGAAAACCCACTCGCTCACCCAGCCCAAAAGCTGATTCCATCGTATTTCAGAAGTTTGGTTTTACAAGAGAATTTATTTGAAAATTTAGGCAATTTTCAAACCATAGCACCTACAAGAAGGATTTTTGAGGCTAAACCTTGACTCTGAAGCTGATAGCAGCCTTGCCTTCGTATTTATGATGGTGAAAACCAGGAAGACTCTGTTTACAGCAACAAGGGATAATGTGCCTGTTCCATTAATTCAGAGATTTACCTAGACACAGTGATTCAGAAGAAGCAGCTGACTGTGGTTTTATCTACTTGAGCTGCAGTCTGCCGTCAGAAGATTAATGTCTCATGAAAGAGTTGGGTTTATCCTCTCATATAATACTCAAATGGCACAACCCTGACTGTATGTTGGACTAGTCCAACCACTATCAAAAATTTAAGTGATGTTTCTTACTTTGTCTAATAACCTTCTGTTATCAAAAATCTAAATTAATCCTTTAAGGCTGGTTGTTTGTTTGTTATTTTTCACTGAGCTCATCACTTGGACACTTGCTGAGTGACTCAGCACTCGAGTGCAGACGAAAAATACAGGAAAACTCTCCCCAGGCACGCCCCCCCCCCCCAACCACTCACTCTGAGTTCCTGCTGTCTTAACAAAGATCCTCTGTGACTCAGGTTCCTTCTTCTTTCTTTTGGGAACTCACAGTTGTTCTTCTTCCTGGGGAATTTGTATATCCATGAAGCTGTGCTGAGACTTAGCTGAGAGCAGCAATATTTTCCAAACACAGACACAGGGAGATAGAGAGAAAAATATGGGGTTTTTACTTGCCTTTCCTGCCTCTTTAGTTTCAGATTGTTTACTAATTACATGTCCTGTGAGTTTAGTGTGGTGTTAGCTGATTCCTTGTGGGATTGTGTTTAGTTTCTCATCATCTAAGTTATTCATTCTCTACAACACAAAGTTGAGTCTTTCTTTAAGGGAAGAGGATGTGCTTTGCATTTCTTCTTCTTCTCTTTCAGCTTTTGTTTTTTCCCCATAAGGTCCTCCACAAGCACTGAAATTAAGCCAGTCGTGACTGAAGTGGCACTTGGACAGCAAACCAAACAATCATAGAATCATTTAGATTGGAAGAGACTTCCAGGCTCATCCAATTCAACCGTCAACCCAATCCCACCCTGCCCACTAAAACCTGTTCCCTAGGGCCACATTCCACTTGTTTTTTGAACCTCTCCAGGAACAGCAACTCCACCACTTCTTGAACAGCCTGTTCTAATACCTGACCTCTCTTTGAGTAAGGAAATTTTTCCTAATATCTACAATTTTTCTTAATATCCAATGAAATGGTACTTGCAGGAGACAAGCAACCTGGAGGCATCAGCTTTAAAATGTTTAGTTCCTGCCTTTCTCTGAGCTATTCTGAACCCCAGGGAACTTCTTTTCCAGGAACTACTGTATCAGCAGTTGTTGATGTCATTCAAACTTGGCATGAAATGAGATGTCTGGTCCAGAAGGTTAGAAGATGTATCTGTCCACAGTTATCCTTAGCTTTTTCATTTTCTACCTCTTTTATTTGAACACATAGGGATCATCCCATGTTCTTCACTGGAATGGGCTGGCCACGATGGTGGTTGAGTCCTCATCCCTGGATGTGTTTAAAAGATGTTTAGATGCAGTGTTGGGAGGGGCTGGATTAGGGGTGAACTTGTAGACTAGAGTTGATGGTTGGAATCGATGATCCTGAGGGTATTTTCCAACCTGAATGATTCTGTGATTCATTTTACAGCTCAATTAGATCTGCACATATCCCCTGAGTCCCACCAGCCACAGATCCCCTCAAAACTTGTATTTAATTACCAAATCAGAGGAGAACATCAAATACGAGAAAGATGTCAAGATGTTAATCATAGAATCATGGAACGATGTGGTAGGGGTAGCTGAAGATCATCTAGACCAACCCTTCTGCACAGCTAGGTCTTCTAGAGCAGGTCCCATGTCTAGACAGGTTTTGAATGTCTCTGTTACAGACTCCACAACCCCTTTGGGCAGCTTGTCCCAGGGGTCTCTTAAGAATCCTGTTAAAAAAGTATTTCTTTGTCTTGAATATCAGAATGAACATACCCTTCAGTCCCACCTAGCAGTGGCACTGGTGTTTGCATGATGATCCTTCAAGAAGTCAAAGTAGGAACACACTAGGTAAAAGACATCTAGCTGAAAATAAGCAATTAAAATATTTATACTAACTCAGTGGTGCTCTAGTACCTTTTAAAGAATCTTTATAGGATTTATGAGCAGATGACCCATAGGGTAGTTTGAACAAAGCATCCAATTCCCACTGCCGAGGGATCACTAGTTTAACAACTTGTTCACCACCACCATTTCCGTAATACCTGAACTCCTGCTCTCCCTTGTACATTAAACAATAAACACATTTCCCCCCTCAATCTTTGTCACGGTGACAAGGAAACACACTGCTGCAAAACTCAACCTACCTCCTCCGATGCAGGCTTGCAAGAGTTCTGATCAGGAACACACAAGCCCTTGATTGACTTTGGATCCAGGTTAGCACTTTCAAATGTAATCCAAAGTCTGAGTTTCTTACCAGTTTCTGCCGTAATTTTATTTCTTTTTTTTTTTTTTGGGTTTTTTTTTTTTGGTGTTTTAAATTTTTTTAATGGTTGGAACATCTTCCTGCCACAATTACTGAATCACATTGGGTCAAAGCAAGATGTGTTTCTGCAGGTGGAATCACACATAATCATTAGGAATTGGAAGGGACCTCAAAAGATCATCCAGTCCAATCCACCTGCCACAGCAGGATCCCCCAGACCCAGTAGCAAAGGAACAATATGAGGCATGGGTGTCATGAGGATGGAAGCAGGCTCTTGTCAATGTTGTCTAGTGATAGTACAAGGGGCAATGGGTGTAAGTTGTAACACAGGAGATTCCACATCAATCTGAGAAGGAACCTCTTGGTGACAGTGACAGAGCACTGGAAGGGGCTGCCCAGGGGTGCTGTGAAGTCTTCTTCTCTGGAGATATTTTAAAACTTCCTGGCCATCTTCCTACGACTTGGTCTAGGGGATCCTGCTGTGGCATGGGGTTTGGACTGGATGATATTTGGAGATCCTTTCTAATCCCTAATGTTCTGTGATTCTGTCCAGGAGGGTAGAGTGTGGCTCCATCCTCCTCACATCTGCCCTTCCCATATTTATCAACATTCATGAGGTCTCCCCTCAGTCTCCTTTTTTTCCAAGCTCAGGATACTCAGCTCCCTCAGCCTTTCCTCATTAGGGAGGTGTTCCACTCCCTTCATCCTCTTTGTGGCTTGATGCTAAACTCTCTCAAGCAGTTCTGTTTCCCTCCTGAACTGACAGAGAAGAATCAAATACTACTGGCGACAGGGAAATTAGAATCCTTTAATTCAAACCTTGTACTTAAACCGAGAGCAAATAGAAAAATAGTTTGAATTAACAATTGACAGCATAAAACACAGAGGAGTCACTTCTTTTCTACCCTAACTGTGCAACCAGCACAGTATGAAGAGGTGAGCTGAGGTGTGCACTTGTGCACGGCAGTGCCGCTGTAGTAACTCATTATTTTGGTTTTAGGTTGGGGTTTTTTGTGTGTTTTCTTGTACTTCTTAATGATTTTAGAGCAGTTAGACTCTGTCCTTGTGGAAAGGGCACAATTTTCTCATCTTTTCTCGTTTGGGTTTACGTAAGCTGACATTTGCCGTGCCATTTCTCTCACTCTTAGCTATTTAAAGGCGCTTGCCCAAAGAATCCTTTTGGGAGCCGGCTTTCTAGACTCGGGGGTGATGTTGCTTTCTGGGTGAAACCTTCTAACCTCTTCAAAGAAAAGACAGGTTTGACCCCAAAGCCCTTATTTATAACAACCAGTCACAAGGTGACCATCCTGCATGACCTGTGGGATATACTTGGTGCTATTTTTAGACACCACAGAATGCACTCAAGGGCAAATGACACAGTCCATGATTAACAAAGAATTCCTGTAGAAGATCACTCAATATTAAACCATATAAATGGATCCAAAGAAAAGGACACAAAGAAAAAGAAGAGGTCTGAGTATCACCTGAAATCTTGGGTATCTTGAAGTAGTGAATATTTTTTTAATAATTTGATTTAGTAAAAAAAAACCCCATAAAATTTTTTTAAACTAATTTAAAAGTTTTTCACTCAAAATTAAAAACCTCTAAAAAATCAAGTATAAAAGTTAAATGAAAAGTTTTCATATTGTGCTATGTGTGTATATGTACTTAAATCTAAATTTCTTAAACTGAAATATCTTTCCTTGTATGTACTGTGATTTCACAAACATCTAAATCTGTTTGGTTTTTGATCTTTAGTTTCACACAGGAAAATCATAGTTTGTGTCCATCAGCTGATTGGTAACAAGATTTAATCAGAAACACACTAAAGCAGAGTGTTCCACATGGCAGATGATCACGAGTGTATAAACAAATAGATGTGCGTTGGAGATAAATTGTGTCAAGAGAAGCTTTTCACTTTTCTGCGTGAGTTGAAAAGTTTCTCTCTAAATATTTCATATGAACACATGTTTAACAGAAATTGAGATCTAGGGGGCTGTGAATGGGGCAAGGAATCAGAAATTATTTCACTATTTAAAAATGTCCTTCTCCTAAGTTTCTCTAATCACAGAATCACAGAATACTAGGGATTAGAAGGGGCCTCAAAAGACCCTCCAGTCCAATCCTCCCACCATAGCAGGATCCTTTAATCAGTCAAATTCAAATACCTTAATAACTTGATAACACTTAGACAAGAGTACCAGAAAAATTTAAGCATTTCAGGTGGTGTAACCAACTTCTTTTCCCTCATAGAGATTTTTAAAAATTCCAAGTGAAGTGTTACTGGAATTTAATTGCTTATAAAATTTAATTACTTATTAAATTCCAAGTGATACAGAATTTAGCTATTAGAAGTATTAAGAAATATTTTGATGATTAAACACAATACACTGTTGCTATTTCACGCAACAAAGAAGCATTTAGTCATCACTTTTGACTTCTTTATAGTGAATTATTGAAAAATTCATACTGTGTTTAATACCTGATCAAATGGATCTGTAGTTGATCTGTGCTTTAGTTACCAAACCTGAAATGCTTTTTAACAGCCTTCTGAAATTAAAAAAAAACCAAACTTTTAAAGTTTATTTTTTTAAATGTGATTTTTAAAACTTATTATATCTGGAGAATCCTGAAATGGTGGGAAGGTAGTTGCATACTTTTTGATGAAGAGTAAACACAGCATCACAGAATCACAGAACATTAGCGATTAGAAGGGATCTCAAAAGATCATCCAGTCCAATCTTTCTCCCACAGCAGCATCTCTTTGTGAGTTTCTTTGAAAGTTTTAGTATTTTGCCTGTAAAGATAAACTTCCAGGTATTTATATGCAATAATAAGATATATTTATTACACTGAATTACTCCATCAGCAACCAAACCAAAATCTTTTTCCTTTTCTATAGGATATACACACAAATATGTTTGCAAATCTCATAGACACAGTTTAAAGGGTAAAATTTGTTATTTTTAGATAGAAGAAACCACCATTTCTCTTAAATGAGGATTTCACTTCAGAAATCCACCTAAAACATTTAAAATTTTTTTATTTCTTCCTCTCTCTGCACACATACCTCTACTTTTCTAACTCTTATCAGTCATTCTTGCCTCAGCTGTGAAAGCTTTTTACTGGAAATTTTCAGTCGTGCTGGCCTGTGCTTTCAGCAGTTCTCACCAGTTAAATAGGGTCAGCTCCATTCTTTCTATGGCCAAGGGAAAAATAATGGTGCTGATTCACCCTTTCCTCTGAATCAATATTAAGCTCAGTGGTGTCCTAGAAGTGAAGCTCCTCTTTTTAAGGAGGTCAGAATAAGATCCTGATTGCTTCTGACTTAAGGAATCCATGATACACTTTGGATGTGAAAGGCTGCATCTCAAAGCCAGATTAAAATTCAGAGATAGTTTTCTGCTGCTTTAAATTATCCTTATGGTATCAATTAGCCCTGATGTGCTGTCCTAAAACTTTGATAAAGAAGCTGTAACATCTAGGATTTGGTTTATTTTTATTTATTTTAGGTCTTAGAATCTTTTTAATTTATACATTTTTAATTTTTAACCAAAATTTAATACACTGAGAGGAAGACAGACACTGACTTGAAAATACAAAGGAAGTGGTGAAATAGCCACTTTTTTAGAAGGTGTGTTTTTGTCACCAGTTTTCCAGATCTAACAAATTTTTATGTGGACTCTCCAGGAAACAGCTATCTTTGAAAAAAACTGGCAACGTTTAGAAGGCAAAAAAATAATGTTTGCCCATATTTCATGTTTCTTTTGTAATTTCCACACAATTAGTTAATTCCTGCCACTGTAAGGTACTGCCTACATAAGCCATGCAGTGCAGTTAGGAGGATCATATATAGCCTCAGAACCAAGGTAACAATAAGAGAGGAGATGAGAAAACACAGAAATTTGAGAAAAACTTTGTGGGGATAACAGAGATTTTAATTCTTGAGGGACGTTAGCTCAGAAATTTTTGTTTCTGCCTGTGTGTGACAGCACGGCAGCACTCAATGAGACCAAACCATTTAACGGAGTAAAGATCTAGGTGGGCATCAAAATTCATCAAAACAATGATTAAAAAAAAAACCTTAGGATGTTTTTTAAAAACCTGGCAGTTTCCAGGCTTAAGCCAGGGACCAACATGAAAGGTGAGCTCTTGTCTGAAGCTGAGTTCTCGCACCTTATTCACTTAAATCAATGATTGTGCAATGATTGATGTCACTTCGAGGGACAGAAAACAGGGCTAAATAAGCTTCTAGTGTAATCTGCTGTGACAACATCTACATTCTCTTCTTTGAAACTCACTGTCGCAGTAAACAAAGTTTTCCAGAATCGCTTTTCATTCTAATGGTTTCCCTGGGGTAGTAGGAGTAGGACAAACATGCTATTTGAAGACAGAACTTTGCTTTACATGATGGATGCACATGAACTGCATAAAAGTCAGCTCTCCATTATTATTTCAGTTGATGTTATATCTTAGCATTATTTTCTTGTTCTCCAAGATAAAACTGAAATAACTCACACCTCTACGTAAAAATCACTAACGAGCCAGTAAATTCCCTCCCAGACTTCTTAGAGATATACCCCAGAAAGAGTTCGATGATTCTGTTTACATTAAGGAGCACAAGCGGCAGGCGTTTCCTAGAAAAGATTAATTTCTGCAAGGTATGTAGTTCATTCCTGTCAGCCCACGTGAGGGGTGAGCTGAGGATTTCTATATGGATCCCTCATTCTAAGAGCACAGAGTTAAAACAAATTAAAAATACCCCTGTTTTGTAGAATCATTTAGGTTGGAAAAGACCCAGGGGATCATCGAGTCCAACCATCAACCCTACTCTACAGGTTCACCTCTGAACCAGATCCCCCAACACTACATCTAAGCATCTTTTAAAACTCATCCAGGGATGGGGACTAAACTACCACCGTGGGCAGCCCATTCCAGTGTCTGATGCAAGAGGTGCTCTAAATTTCTTGGAAAAGAGTTTATCCATGCAAAAATGATCCAAGGTTTTGGTGTATTGTACTGATATGCAGCACAACTCTGAGCTGCAAACAACTGAGCATTTTAACATTGCCTTTCCTTTCTCCCTTTAGGGCTGCTGAAGAGGGAAGAAATGTCTGTTATATGTAGAGGGCTGAAATAGCTCTCCTGCCTAGTCCTAGAAGAATTCACATGAAATTAGTCCTGAATCTTTAGATCAAACTGTTGGTAGATCACGGCATCACAGAACATTAGGGATCAGAGCAGACCTTGAAAGGTCATCCAGTCCAGTCCCCCCACCACAGTAGGATCACTGAGATCAGTCGCATGGTGCTGTGCTGCTCTCTTGGTCGGGTTGACACTACTCAACACCTTGCAAGAATCGATGTCTTGTGGGATTGGGTTCCACATGCTGAAAAAGGACCTTTGCAACAGCTTCTAAGACTGTGTCTTGGGGTGACAATGCAGTACAAGACAAAAAAGAAAGGAAGTCACAGCCAGAAGATATATTTTGCATATGATTCCAAGGAGCTGCTAATGAGCTACACAATTTGTCTTCATAAGGAAGGGGAGAAAAAAAGAAGAGGAAAAAAAGATGAAAAAGGGGTCACAAAGCACTTTTGGCAGCTTCTTCAAAGTATTTTAGAAAAACGCAGGGAAAGGTTAAATGCCTTAAAATGGGTATTTTTGACATTTGCCCTTTTATCTCAATGAAGTTCTACCAACAGGTTTTTTTTCATTATTTTAACCTCATGTGTCAAACACGTGAGGGGAGAACAGTCCCGCGATGAGCTCGAAGCACGCCACGACCTTAGCGATGGGAGCACCCGTGAGTATGGAGGGTATGAAGGTTAAGACACCTTTGGGACAGGAAAAGAAATAAATAAATAAAGAAGGTATTTCTCGTGTTGGTTTCAGCTACACGCAGGCGGTGGTACTCGGTGTTTTCTTTAAGTGGGATTTCAGCGAGGTCTGTGTTCTGTCTGCTGTGATGTATCTCAGTGCAAACAGCTCACTGTTAGCCATTATGTACCTATTAGCACTGATTACTTTCTGATAGCTCTTCACCAGTTGGTTTCACTCACTTTGACAGGTTTGGTGCTTTGTTTAACCTTTAAACTAGTGGGGCAATAACTCCGCTGACAGAATTGGAGAAATAATTAAGGAAAACTTAGTCAAGGCATAAGAAAACAACTGTAACAAGGCAGGTCTTTCTGGTGGGTTTGAGAAGTTGTCGGCATGTCAACGGAGGGGAAGGACGGAGCATCCATGTGGTGATAACACAGTACAGCTGGGGCTCTTGAGCTTTGAAAAAAGGAGAATGAGGGGTGACCACAAGAATGCTGATCAATATGAAAAGGGTGGATGTCAGGGGGATGGAGCCAGGTTCTGCTCAGTGGCACCCAGTGATAGGACAAGGGACAGTGGGTGTCAGCTGGAATAAAGGAGGTTTCACATCAATCTGAGAAGGAACGTCTTCACAGTGAGGATGACAGAGTTGACGGAGCACTGGAACAGGCTGCTCAGGAGGGTTGTGGAGTCTCCTTCTCTAAAGACATTTAAAACGCACATGACCATGTTCCTGTGTGACTGGATCTAGGTGATCCTGCTGTGGCAGGGGGATTGGACTGGATGATCTTTGGAGGTCCTTTCTAATCCCAAATGTTCTGTGATTCTATGATTCTGAATTAGGGAGAATTTCTCTTTTGAGTGGCAAGGGAAAAGCAAAACCAGAGTATTTTTAAACACTGTAGATCAGTTGCAAGAAATGACAACCCAAACATTTTAACGGTTAGTGTGGCAAACCAGATAACAAAGCAAAAGTCCTTTTTTACAACACTCTCCACCCACCCATTTTGTGTTTGACAATGTTTCGGAGGAAATTCCTTTGGGTGAGTTTCTGTTTCACGAAGCTTTTGTAGGGTATGAGGAATGAGATAAAATTGGACCAATTTGGTTATTAATACACAGCTAACACATTAGAAGTATCTTGTAAACTGCTGCTTTTAGTAAGTTTCTCTATCACCACAAACAGGCTCCACTGTGCATCATTGCAATGAGATGCAAAGCGCATCATGCAAAGCTGGATCCTGAGGAGCTGCAAGAGTAGGAGCTAGAGAGAGAAAAAGGAGCTGGAAGAATCCAATGTGCTGGTTTGCTGGTAAGTGCCTAGACACCATGCTTCATTGAATTGCTGCTTAGAGGAAAATCTCTCTTCTAGGTTTCGGAGTGGTTGTCTTTCTGTGAGAGTAGAGTGCTGCCAGAGCAGAATAACCCTTCTGGTCCTCTGGATCTTGAGATATGACATGGAAAGCCCTCAAATGGTTTTCTTCCCTTGGCTGGTCCTTGCCTGTGTCTAAGCCAAGTGCTTTCTCTGTTACTCTGCACAGACTAGTAGGTCTCAACAGGGCTCAGAACTTGGGTGGTAGGGGCAGTATTCACACTGCCCACCTCAAACTTTAATGCTTCATGGTGTTTTCCTCATATTGTTAAAGTTAGAAGCTTGAAGGAGCACTAACAGGAGGACAAAAAGTGGAAAAAAGTGTCTGTTAACCCACTAAAACTGAGAGGGCAAGGACAGCAACTGCTGTGATTCGGCTACTTCCAAGATGACTGCCTACTTTAAATCTGGTCAACTTTCACAAATGAGTTTTCACCGTTGCCATCTTTCTTTTCTACTGAGAAAGATTCAACCTGTTTTGGAAGAAAAATTGTGTAAAACTGCCTGGACATGTTCCTGTGTGACTTGATCTAGGGGATCCTGCTGTGGCAGGGGGACTGGACTGGATGATCTTTCGAGGTCCCTTCCAATCCCTAATGTTCTG
>JAOXOE010000874.1:31739107-31758512 GCA_028565055.1 Phoeniculus purpureus
GGGCAGCCCAGTCCAGGGCCTGACCACTCTCTCCAGGAAGAATTTCTTCCTGATGGCCAGTCTAACCCTCCCCTGTTAGAGCTTGAAGCCCTTCCGTCTGCTTCTGTCCCTAAAGACCTGTGAGAAGAGACCAGTACCAGCATGTCTACAATGTCCTTTCAGATAGTTGTGGAAAACGATGAGGTCTTCCCTTAGCCTCCTCTTCCCAAAGTAGAGAGCCCCAACTCTCTCAATCTCCTCATCAGATTGATTCTTCAGGCCCTTCACTGTTTTCATTTTCCTTCTCTACACTCGCTCCAGCACCTCAATGTCTCCCTTGTACTGAGGTCCCCAAATCTGGACCCAGTACTCAAGATGTGGCCTCCCCAGCACTGAGTGCAGGAGGATAATCACCTCCTTCCTCCTGTTGGAGACACAGTTTCTAATCCAGGCCAGGACACCATTGGCCTTCTTGGATACTTGGGCAACACTTCTGGCTTCTGTTCAGTTGCCTGTCAATTAAAAACTGCTCCCTCTGAAATCTACATGGTAAGAGTTTCTTCAGGCCAAGACCAGAGTCTGGAGTAGGCTGCCCTATGCTCTGATTCTGCTCAGGGACACCCTACCTCAGGTGACCAATACAGTCCTTATGGGGTTTGACCTCCACCCCATCCCTCAAATCCATTACTAAGTTTTAGTCTTTTCATATGGAATCATAGAATATGTTGGATTGGAACGGACCTGCAAAGGTCATCTAGTCATCTCTAACTAGACCAGGTGGCCCAGAGCTCCACCAAACCTGATCTGGGATGTCTCCAGGGATGAGGTCTCCACCTCTCTGGGCAGCCTGTTCCAGGGATCCCCCACCCTCAGATTCAAGAACTTTTTCCTCCTGTCCAGCCTAAATCTACGTATATATACTCCTATATACTCATATGCTCACAGGTACATCCTTTCTTTAGTTTCTGAATGGACTTTGTCAGGCTGTTGCAAACAATACCTTCAGCTGTGGACATCTGAGTGAGGAACTTCTTTCTCCGTGCCCACCCACTAAGTTCCTGAGAATATGCATATGTCTTCATGCTCTACCAACTTTGTTTAAATCTCACTTCCCCATTGTGCTCAGCACCTGCTGGTGAAGGTACTTGAGGAGCCCAATATGCAGAGAACTTTAGGTGGCTTGGAGAATCATAGAATTGTTAAAGTTGGAAGAGACCTACAAGATCATCCAGTCCAACCGTCAAACCAACCCTGCCTTGACTACTAAATCCTGCTCCCTAGGACCACATCTACTCATGTTTTGAACACCTGCAGGGACAGCAACTCTCCCCCTTCGTGGGCAGCCTGTTTCAATCCCTGACCACTCTGTCAGAAAAGACAGTTTTCTGATGTTCAGCCTAAACCTCCCCTGGCACAACTTGAGGCCATTTCCTCTCATCCTATTGCTAGTGACTTG
Source organism: Phoeniculus purpureus (assembly GCA_028565055.1). Taxonomy (NCBI): domain Eukaryota; kingdom Metazoa; phylum Chordata; class Aves; order Bucerotiformes; family Phoeniculidae; genus Phoeniculus; species Phoeniculus purpureus. Next base: position 31,740,543 of record JAOXOE010000874.1, read on the forward strand.
GGAGAAAAGACTGACCCCCACACTATCTTCTCTGGTAATTGTAAAGAGCCATAAGATCTCCTTCAAACTCCTTTTCTCCAGACTAAACAATCCCAATTGCCTAAGTGGCTCCTCAGCAGACCCGTCCTTCAGGCCCTTCACCAGCTTCATTGCCCTTTATAGACCCACTCCAGTCCCTCAATATTGAGGTGCCCAAAACTGAACTCAGTACTCACGATGAAGCCTCAAGGAGGGGCCTTCAGAGAGGCAGCACAGAAATCTCTGTGCTTCATCCTGAGACCTTACCTCCAGCAGTCATCGAGTAAATGAATCGTTCTCTGCACAGTTACAAAATGTTTGTGAAGAGGGACTTTTTAGAGACTTCCTAAAGGCAACTTCATAGACGTCAAGTTTATCTGTTGCATCTACCATAATGCTTTTACCTATTGGAGACGGGGTTAATATTCATCGGACTCAGTGGCTCATTTATTTTTCTCATTCCATAGAAATCCTGTGCTGAATACAAACTGATTTGTTAATATATGTTTTCTAGAGAACTTCTGAGTGAATCCCAGATATCATTAATTATTACTTTTTAATATGCTCTAAAATTGCACAGATACAGTTTTTATGGGCCAAAAGTGAAGTTAAATATACTCAGACTTTTCATGAAGTAGTTGGATGAGTTTTTATGGGCCAAAAGTGAAGTTAAATATACTCAGACTTTTCATGAAGTAGTTGGATGTTCACTGGAAAACAGGGTTTAGTGGGCATGGTGGCATTAGGTTGGTGGTTGAACTTGGTGACATTGGAGGTCTTTTCCAACCTTAATGATTCTATGACATTCTCATCCAAATAAAACATCTGCTGGTAATAGAAAATACCTGTCCTAGGCAAAATACTCAAGGAATTCAGTGACCAGCTTGACGATCTGTACTGAAATTACTGTACCAGTAATTTTCACTAATATTTATTATTTTTTAATATAGTTTAAACGTTGTCTTTGCTTGAGAGATTGTGCTTGGGAATTCATAGACAATTTAATGACTTGGGTGTTGGTGTCTTCTTACAGGTAATTAGAACAAGAAGCAAGGACCTCAAACTGCACCAGGGAAGGGTTAGGCTGGACACTAGGAAATATTTTTGTACTGAAAGAGTAGTCTGGGATTGGAACAGGCTGCCCGGGGAGGTGGTTGAGCCACCATTGTGATTATGTTTAAAGAGTTTAGATGTGGTGCTTAGCAACATGGGTTAGATATGAACTCGGTTGATCAGGGTTATTGGTTGGACTAGATCTCAAGGTTCTTTTTGAACCTGAATGATCCTATAATTCTATGATTTTTGACATGACATGCTGGAACCCATGGACCTTTTCCATCTATTTTCTTGGCAACAGTGAAACCACTTGTATTATAAAAAAACAACAGCAGCCTGAAGCAAATATCTTACTGAATGCAAAATTTTAGACTGAACAATTAAAAAAAAAGAAAAAAAAAAAGAAAGGATTCAAAATCGAAATTCTCGTCTTCAGTGTTCACCACAAGGAACAATGGGCATGGGTTTTTCTTTTGCTTCCTAGCAGGACTCATTGAAACTGGTGCTCTGGACAGAGCACCAAATGAGTCTCATACTTGTTTAACAAAGCACTCATGCCATTAGCAATTTCATGTGTATTACTAAATCTTGCTTAATCTTTTTATAATTCTGGCAGCAAATATCTTGCTGAGTAAGAGGCAAAGCATACAGAAGCCGTGTAAGAGGTATCTCTCATCAAATATTGACTTTTTAATTACAAAAATTCTATCTTTGCATTCTCCCAGGAGAGCAAACAAGAAGACTCAATACCAGCTTCAGGAACAGTGGGAGATGACTAAGTGATCCTGCTGTGGCAAGGAGATTGGACTAGATGATCTTTCGAGGTCCCTTCCAATCCCTAGTGTTCTGTGATTCAGTGGTTCTGTGATCATTAGGGTGCAGTGTCAGCAAGTTTGCTGATGACACACAGCTGGGTGGTGTCGTCGAGACTCCAACAGACTGCGCTGCAATTCAGAAAGACCTGGACAGGCTGGAGAGCTGGGCAGAGAGAAATTTATTGAACAATAGCAAGGGTAAGTGTAGAGTCTTGCATCTGGGCAAGAACAACCCCAGGTACCAGTACAGGTTGGGGACTGACCTGTTGGAGAGCAGTGTAGGAGAAAAAGTGACCTGGGGGTCCTGGTGGACAGCAGGATGACTATGAGCCAGCAATGTGCTCTTGAGGCCAAGAGGGCCAAGAGCATCCTGTGGTGGATCAGAAGTGGGGTGTTTAGCAGATCAAGGGAAGTTCTTCTCCCCCTCTACTCTGCCTTGGTGAGACCCCATCTGGAGTAATGTGTCCAGTTCTGGGCCCCTCAGTTCAAGAAGGACACAGAGCTGCTGAAGGTTGTCCAGTGTAGAGCAACAAAAATGATGAATGAAGTAGAACACCTGCCTTCTGAGGAACTGCTGTGGGAGCCGGGTCTGTTCAGCCTGGAGGAGACTGAGGTGTGACTTCATTGATGTTTATAAAAATATGTGAATGGTGGGTGTCAGGAGAACGAAGCCAGGCTCTTCTCAATGTCATCTAGTGATAGGACGAGGGGCAATGGGTGTCAGCTGGAACATAAGAGGTTCCATATAAATATCAGAAGTCTTCACAGTGAGGGTAATGTTGCACTGGAAGGGGCTGCCCAGGGGAGTTGTGGAGTCTCCTTCTCTGGAGAAGCTTGGATATTTTCCTGTGTGACTTGATCTAGGTGATCCTGCTGTGGTAGAGGGATTGGACTAGATGATCTTTTGAGGTCCTTCACAATCCCTAATGATTCTATGATTCTATGATCATATTTTTCTGTTGTGCCCAGATCCACATAGAGCTGACTTCAAAATTGCTCAGCCTCTGGTGAGAGTGACGAGCAACAACTTTTCATGTGACTGTAGAGATGAGAACCAGAAAGTCAGTCAGCAACAACCCAACACGTACTAGTAGCTTCAAAAGGAGAGTGTCTACTTCCCTTGGTCTTTTCTCTGCTTCCTAGGGTTTCCTCACTTCGTCTTCCCACCTTGACCCTTGCATTTTCAGAGGAAGGCTTGTTGAAGGTCATGTGAGTATACATTATGCACACTATGGGCCTTGATTGAAAGCTCCATTGATATACTTTCCTCCACCCATGCCTGTCCATAAGCTTGATCTCTGAGTTTTTTTCCATCCAAATATGGTATCCCTGATTTGACTGATCAACCTGGTCTTTTGAGATGGCTCTGTTAGTCACAGCAGCAAGCAGGTCTGTATTGTTGTATGAAACAGCCTACTGAAAAGGAAAAGTTTTTTCAACTCAAGAGCTACTTCCTTGAAAGCTGAGATGAATTTGTTTCAGGAGACAGTTTAGCGGTTGGGGGTTATATGGCAGATGGTTGAACTTGATGATCTTGAAGGTCTTCTCCAGCCCTGATGATTCTATGATTCTGTTTAGCTTGATCAAGGATTGAAGGCCATCAGGATGTAACATCTTACCTGTTGAGCTATTATTCATTAAGGTTAATAATTAACCTTATTAAAGGTTAATTAACCTTATTAAAGGTTAATTATTTGAGTGAGAAACAGATCCTCACTGATGTAGTACTTCCCTGTGAAGAAAACAATGTGGACACAAAAACTTTGGACAGAACAGACGTGACTTCCACTCTTACACAGGGTGTAAGAACTTCAAGACCTGTGAATTTGTTATGTTCTTGTTGTGCTTTCTCATCTCTGAACCTCAGCACCATGAACACAGATTCTTTTCTTTGTACAGACGATGCTCTAAAATGAAGACGTCTTCACACACAGATGTAATTGTAACTTGAGTCGGTTGCTTGAGGTAATCTGTGGACAATATTCATCAGACAGTGGTTTCATCTATTTCTCTCAGTGAGAGGCACTAAAAAACACACGAAAAGTATGGAAAATTTGTTTTGAATGGTTGAATCTAAAGGTGGGGGGATTGCTAAGAACAGACATCTTTTTAGCCATGGCTTTCACTGGAATGTATGTGCTCAAATCCCCCAGGCCTGATGTCTCTCTCATTGGAGGGGAATTTGTTTTTAAAAATTGATTTGAATGTGATGGAGATGATTTTATTCAGATATTTAGTTGTTTTTCCTTGCATTATTTAAATATTCTTGATGTGAAAACGCACAGTAGTGAAGCCAGGGGGGGAAAATACAGAAGGATATTTAAAAGTTGTAAAAAAGAGCTTGTATGGAAATTATTTTTATATGTTTTTGTAGTGAAGCTATTTTTTTATTACTAAAAAAATATCATTATAAAATGGTATAAAATTGTTTTCATTATTACAAAATAATACAGCTATTTCATTTTTTATTATCATAACTCATATTTTTTAGAATGTCTTGGTATCACAGTGACAGAGCTACATGAATGTTTAATTTTTAAGTAATTTTTAACTGTTTTTTAATTTTTTAAATAATAATGTATCACCTTAAAATGTAAGTGGCATCATCTGATGGCTTCAGAAGGAAAGTCTTCCTGCAGCTTGCCTTTTCTTGGCTATCATCAGCCAGCCTCAGTCTGTAAAAACAGTATAAAGAGGGCTAATAAAATCCATACTGTGACCAAAAATTTCATAATTCAGAATTATGTTAAGTTCTGTTCTTCTTCTAGACCTTTGGTGGTATCCTCAGTCTGTTTTGCAATACAGTGGAAGCAATGAGTAAGGGAGGGGGCTTTTTCTTTTCTTCTCCGAGTTTTTTCCCTTATATAAAATTTTTCTGTTCTTGGGTTCTTTAATTTCCTTTCCCTTATTTTTCCTTTTTTTCTAATTTGTATTGCAATTTTTATTACAATTTTTATTTCCTCCCCTCTCATTTTTAATTTCTTTTCCTTTTCTTATTCTTTTTTTTCCTACCAGATAGTCCTGCCAGCACAGCTATCACCATTGACAGAAATATCTCCTGCCAGACCATCGCATGCTTTGAAGAAGCTGGCATCTCACTAGACTTTTGCTGACCACTGATTAGGAGCTCCTGGTATGTGGGTACAAACCAAGCTACATGATGACAGGCTAGGAGTGTTCTGTATGTTGACAGCAAGAGTGCCAAACATGCAGCTAAGAGGTTAATACCGAGCTGTCTCCCTGCAACCAAAACACTGTGTACTTGGCTGTATGTAGGATTTAAATAGTGCAGCAGTGCCCACAGCTTTCTGAGTCACGCTAGCTCTGAGTTCTGTAGCAAGCTCAGATGAATTAAGCTTTCTAAGATTTTTCATTAACTGAAAAGTGACAATGAGTGAAAGAATTATGCAACCGAGACTTGTGAGGCTACAAAATAGGAGTTGCTAGGGGTGAAGACTCATAAATGTCACAGCAGAGTGGGAGAAAGTTGAGGCTTCTGCTAACTAAAAAGAGGTAAGAGAGTTTGGGATTTGAAACAGAGATGACGGCTGTCTTCAGCCCCAGCATAGAGCTACACTATCATCTTTCGGTGGCTGCATAGGAGTATGTAGAACAAACATAACATTTGGGGCATTATTTTCTCACTTTGTCAACAGCCACCTTCTCTCGTGTCTTGCATGCATCATACAAGCATGTTAGAAACACCATCCCATTACTGGTTCCTCAATACATTTCAGTCACGGTATAAACATACACAGTTGTTGATATTAAGGAACACAGAAGGGAGACAGGACCTCCTCAATCACCAATCCCGGTTCCCTCTTGTCATGAGTAAACAAACCATATAATCACTTTCATCAATTGATCTAGCTACAGCAAGCACTAATTAAATTTTCAGCTCCTATTAAGTTCAGCATCAGTGAAGAAGGATGTAGTTGAATATTTCAGCTAAAATTGTTAATCCTGACATTTAAATATTCATCATTAAGCTTCAGTGTTAGCAGCCTATTCGTAGAAGGGGATTCAGGTTCTCTCTACGTAACTGTTGGCAGTGGAGGCAATTTCTTTTCTTTACTTTCTTTTTTTGGGTTTGAAAGGGTCTCCTTGTAGCCATAAAGCCTCAAAGCACAGATGTTTAAATGTAAAATTCAATTCTTTATCATCGTTGGCTGGTAAATGATTTAAATGGAGAAACCTAGTGCTTTGCACACATGGTTCATTCACAACCCCTCACTAAGAGGATCTGCTCCTGTAAAAATTAAGTCATAACTAGGTAAAACAAGTATTAGGGTGACAGAGCACTGGAAAGGGCTGCTCAGGGGGATTGTGGAGTCTCCTGGTCTGGCAGGGGGATTGGACTAGATGATCTTTCAAGGTTCCTTCCAATCCCTGACATTCTTTGATTCTGTGAAAATGAAGCCAAGAAAGGAAATGAGCTGTTTTCCTCCGTGGTTACAAGCAAGTCCATAATTGTTGGCTTTTCTTTGTGGCAGAACATTCTTGGTCTTTATTTGCATATTTTTTTCCTTGGTATAATAGCGATAGTGAAAGAGCTTCAGAGCTCTCCTGACTTTGTTCTTTTTACAGTTGCACGGTAAATTATTCGTTATTTGAACTGTTGGGTGTTTAATGGTAAATATATTTAAAATAAGGGTTAAACTAAGGTCATTGGTAACGAATCTGAATAAATAACCTGTAGTTACAGCCTAAATGACTTAGAGAGAGTCAATGAAGTCCGTTGCTGTGCAGAGGGACACATTAATACGCTCTAGCTCTAGGGACATGTCCACGTTGCGGTTAGAAGCATCTGCAGCATAATCTAGAGATTCTTAAATTGGCAGACTAGCTGGAGGTAATACTAGAAGTCTAATTGCAGCAATTCTGTTCCTGTGCGGGCTAATTTACCTCACCTCCATTGCAGCTGTAGCAAGCTTTGAGTAACCTTTGGCTTCCCATTTGTCCAGCAGAGAACCAAATTAAATAACTAGAGGTATTTCCTGTTTATCTTGATTAAAAATAAAATTCAGAGGTTCACTGAAAATTAATGTATTTCACCCTGTGAGCGCTCCAGGGTATTGCTTGGATTACTTCTCACCACTTCCCCATCTCAGAGCTTAGCTGAGAGGTGACCCACGCCACATTAACCATCCCACGAGGTGCCTGCGCGAAGGGTTAATGAACAATGCAAATCTGTTTTCTATAGGGAGGCTTGTCATTAAAATCCAGAATGATAGAATAAAATTTTCAAACTAAATGAAATATTGCCACAGCCTGGCCCTGTGTTACAGGCGAACAGGTAGGTGTCACCTCCCTGTGGGCTCCACAAGTGACATGGTTCTATCAAATGGTTGCTAAAAATGAAGTGAAAGGTTACTGTAGTGGCTTCAAGTGGCATGAGAAAAAAACGAAAATCGTTGTATCTTTAGCTTTTAATCAGCTGTTTTGTAACATCTAATGAAACTCCTCTTATTTGCCTATACAGGGCTTATCTGATATGAAACTAATTTAATTTCTTATCCCGCGTTCAACTGCAGCTGCTCTAAAAAACAGTGGAAGAATATCCCTATGGCTATTTGAAAAAAGTCCAGTCAACAAGAGCTCAGCATATTTTTACAGGGCTGTCAGATAAATCTCAGTGTGGAAGTTGCCATGCTCACATAAATTCAATAGAGCACAGCTTGGTGGCATACTCCACATGGAGCCTTCCCGAGGATTAAACCCGTGTCTAGTTAAAATGTAAAGTTAGTTTTAGAAAAATATGCAAAAAGTGATTATTTAAAAAAAAATAAGTAAAAAAAAATAAATATTACAGGATCAAGAAGAGTCAAATTATATTGGTCAACAAGTATAGATTTAGTTTCTTTAAAATAAGTATCTTACATTGCTTATATGCGAACAGAGGATCAGGAGAAAGAAGAAGGGAATTTTAGCTTAATGATTAAAATAAACTGGCATTTTGTGAGCATCGTTGCATTTACTTTAATGCTCGTAAATGTGCATTTTAATACTGAGCTCACACACTGGTATTTTAGATTACGCTTTCAGAGACGAGCACAAAGATGTGCCTTTAAAATTGTGCTCGCTCACTGCATCGTACAAAGGGGAAACTGGTGCGATTGCAAAATCAAGCAACTACATATGTAAGTAGGTCACAAACAATCCTAACGTATATACTGCCAGGAAAAGGCTGATGTATTCTGCAGATACACCTTTGTGCCGCGTTAATTCCCCCCGTGTTTATACAAGCAGATGTTTAATCACTTGTAGACCTGTCTACAGAATTCATGAGCCTCTTCTCTACATCATTCTGGTTTACTGACCATGCAGCTGAGAGGGGAAGAAAGGATTTATCTTGCCCATTTGGGATTAGATTGGTGTTGATAAAAATGGGATTGTTTTCCTAGTTTTTGATATTCTGATAACTTCAGTACAGGGTGCAGCAGGGGATATTTGGGAATTCTTTCCTGTGTTGGCATAATCTGAGGCTTGAATACCCCATTCAATCTCCCCATTTCTGTGAGTCCCTTGCTGGTCAACAGGTACTGGGAATCTTTGTGTAAGTTACTGTGTGTTGTCCAAACCAGAGAACTGGAGGTTGGAGTACATGTCCCTTCCAATGAAGTGCATCCTATGATTCTATGACTTGATGATCCTATGACTCTATTATTCTATGATCCTACAATTCTATATTTTTATGATACTATGATCCTATGATTTTGTGACTTAGGGGAGACTTAATCTCTCTCTACAACTATGTGAAAGGACACTGTAGAGATGTTGATGCTGGTCCCTTCTTAAGGGGAATTAGTGACCGAAGCAGAGGGAAAGGCTTCAAGCTCCAACAGGGGAGGGTTAGACTGGCCATGAGGAAGAAATTCTTCCCTAGAGAGTGGTCAGGCACTGGGGTGGGCTGCCCAGGGTGGTGGTTGAGCCCCCATCCCTAGATGAGTTTAAAAGTTGCTTAGATATAATGTTCTGGGATCTGTTTTAGGGGTGAGCTTGTAGAGTAGGGTTGATGGTTGGACTTGATGATCCCAGAAGTCTTTTCTAACCTGAATGATTCTATGATCCTATGATCCTGTGATTCTATGATTCTATGATTTAATTGTCCTATGATACTATGATCTGATACTATCCTCTAAAGAGCTCTAGCCACAAACATCCTGTTGCTGAGACAGTGACTGTGCACCTACAGACCTCATTGGTGTTACAGGAGCAAGACAAATACAGTCAGCATTTTTACCCCATGAGGAATAAACCCCAAATCACGATACACTCAATACATAGAATATCAAGGGTTACTGCTGGATCCCTGTGTGTTGAAATTTACTTTTTGAGAATTGAAAGCTCGATTTCTGTAGAACAGCTGAAAGGTTTTTCCATGTTCTTCTAGCACTTCTCTTGCTTTTTGCCTGGGAAATGTGCATCTTGTTCCTCCAGAAATACCAAATGGAATAATGACATTTGTATGTGCTACATCTACTATCAAAATAATATTTCAGCACCTGCTCTGGTGTACAATTGTGTGTACAGTGGATATAAAGAGGGAGAAGGATTCTTTTATATATGTATATATATATCTATGCTCTGTGTGTGTGTGTGTGCGTGTGTATCTATATGCATGTAAAATGTGTGTGTATATATAATTTTTCACGCATTTGTAAAAGCAGAAGTCACTCTGAAAATAAAAAAGACTCCACAAATCTAGGGGCCAGACCCTAAGCTGTTGTGAAGTGTACAAGCCTGCAGATTAAATGAGAGCTCTGGAAGTTACTTATGCAGAATCTAATTTTGAAATCCACTTCTGTATGTTGAGATAGGGAGGAGGAGATGGGAGGAGGCTGTGGTGTTATCCTGCTATGAAGACCATCCTTCCCATGATCTTTGCCTGTGGAACTCTGCTCTTGAAGCACACATCAAGTACCACTGCCAGCACACATTCTTTCCCTTTCAAAAATTTCACAGGTTCAGAGTCACGGTATGAGCTAGAACTTCTGGCAAAATTATGGTGCTATTACTTTTCTTCTCAAATCTGTTTGCAGCTCTTCAGCCAAGAGGTCTAGGGACTCAAGACATGGAAAAAACTATGATGAATGTGTTTTATAGAATCATAGAATCATTGAGTTGGAAGGGATCTCCAAAGGTTGTCTAGTCCAACTATCCTGCAACAAGCAGGATTAACATGGGTTTCTTAATAGTAAGAGAGTGAGGGGGAGAAATGAGGGGAGAACAACAAATAGAGATAAACTCAGTGCTGTTTTGCTGATGACACAAAGCAGACTGTGGTGCTTTCTTCAGAAAGAACTGGACAGGCTGGAGAGCTGGGCAGAGAGCAATTTATTGAACAATAGCAAGGGTAAGTGTAGAGTCTTGCATCTGGGCAAGAACAACCCCAGGTACCAGTACAGGTTGGGGACTGACCTGTTGGAGAGCAGTGTAGGAGAAAAAGTGACCTGGGGGTCCTGGTGGACAGCAGGATGACTATGAGCCAGCAATGTGCTCTTGAGGCCAAGAGGGCCAAGAGCATCCTGTGGTGGATCAGAAGTGGGGTGGTTAGCAGATCAAGGGAAGTTCGTCTCCCCCTCTACACTGCCTTGGTGAGACTCCATCTGGAGTAATGTGTCAGTTCTGGGCCCCTCAGTTCAAGGACATAGAGCTGCTGGAGGTTGTCCAGTGTAGAGCCACGAAAATGATGAATGAAGTAGAACACCTCCCTTCTGAGGAACTGCTGAGGGAGCCGGGTCTGTTTAGCTTGGAGAAGAGGAGACTGAGGTGTGACTTCATTAATGTTTATAAAAATATGTGAATGGTGGGTGTCAGGAGAATGGAGCCAGGCTCTTCTCAATGTCATCTAGTGATAAGACAAGGGGCAACGGGTGTCAGCTGGAATATATAAGGTTCCATGTATATATCAGAAGGAACTTCTTTGCAGTGATGGTAATGGAGCACTGGAAGGGGCTGCCCAGGGGAGTTGTGGATTCTCCTTCTCTGGAGACATCTAAAAATCCACCTGGATATGTTCCTGTGTGAGTTAGTGTAGGTGGTCCTGCTGTGGCAGGAAGAATGGACTAAATGATCTTTCAAGGTCCCTTCCAATCCCTATAGTACATATAAGTTAAAGAAAACATCTTCTGACCATCTTTTACTTACAACCAGAATTCTGAACAATTTGGACCCTCCAGTTTCCTCTGAACCATAAAACCCCCAAACACTACCCTATCACTCAAATTCATTACCAAGGTTTAGTCTTTTCATAAAGAATCATAAAATGCATTGGGTTGGGAACAACTTCCAAAGATTATCTAATCCAAACCTCCTGTTACAAGCAGGAATATCTAGGTTCACCAACAGTTTTAGCTGCCATGGCTTGGTGTGGTGATGTGGAAAGCATCTGAGGACCTCTGTGTCCTCCACACACCTCCTAGGAGCACAACCAAGGAGAAAGCGGGGATGGCTCAGAAGTATTGTTTCTCTGGGGGCATTGCTCTCTTCAGATTGGATGCTGCTTCATGGCCCCAAAGAATGTTTGAGTAAATTAGAACTTTCCTACCAGTCTGTGCCAGCTTCCCCACACTGAGTAGCATCCAAAGTCCCCTTACTGGAATTAACCTCCTTTATTACACAGCTGCTATTCTGAGTAATTGTTGTGGAAGCTTTCCACTGACTAAATATCAGTGTGTGACATCAGGAACTCAGCTGCAGCATAAGCCAAGATCTTGGCTCTTCCTGGGACATGCCTTTTGTCAAGATTCAGTTTTCCAGGTAGATGTTTGCTATTCTCCCAGATCCCAGTCTGTAGTACTCATGTCTGATTGTAAGTGGAGAAGTCTTCTTAGAAGGAGACTTCTAAAAAGAGACTTGTTGAAGAAGAGACTTATTTAGTTGTCCTCACTACAATGATCAGGCGAATGGAGTATGTCTCGTATGAGGACAGGCTGGAAGAGTTGAGGTTGTTCAGCCTGGAGAAAAGAAGCCTCCAGGAGGATCTTCTTTGGACTTTCCAGTACCTGAGGGGGGTCTACATAAAGGGAGAGGAAGGTCTTTTCAAGAGGGTTTGCACAGATAGGACTAGGAGTAATGGGTTCAAGCTGGGAAAGGATAGGTTTAGGCTGGATATTAGAAATAATTTCTTCAATGTGAAGGTGGTTGATGCCCAGAATGGGCTGCCTAGGAAGGTGGTGGAGGCCCCATCCGTGCAATCATTTAAGGTCAGGCTTGATGAGGCTCTGAGCAACCTGTTCTAGGTAGAGTTGTCTCTGTGTAGAGAGGTTGGACTAGATGACCTCTAGAAGTCCCTTCCAGCCTAGAACACTCTATTATTTTATGATTCTAGAAAGCTAAAACACCCTTTTCCAATAAATCACATGGGCAATTAGAAAAGTTATTCTTGTGTCCTACTGTATCCAACAGCAAGAGTCAGTCTTCTCTAAAGAGTCAGAGCCCTAGAAATTCATGAGGTACATTCTATGGAAGAAAAGATACTTTTCTTCTGGATTGGAACTTCCTGCCTCTGGTGAGATGGGAACCTCGTGCTATTCTTCCTTAGCACGGTCAGAATGTTTCCTGTTTTTGCAGATCATCCAAAGATTTTCTGTGTCACACTTAACATGTTTTTCCAAGTCAAGTTGGCAAAAGGGTATTTTAAGCAAAGTGCAAAGCACAGTAGGATGTACTATATAGTGCCATCTGCTGAAAAGTGAAGTGCTCCCACATAAGAATAGAAATTTGTGCATTTTCCATTAATGCAGAAAAGAATCTCGAGATGGGGTGGTATTTACTGGCTATAATGGGTAGGTCCCATTCATCCCCATTTAGAATCACTATCTCAATTTACATGATGAATGTGAACAGCCGACTCTGGAGTCGATGGTATTGTGAATGATGGTGTGAATGATTCCCAAAGAAGACACTTGAACACATATGGAACATATTTGCATCACCAAGACTCTACATATACCACTTAAGAGATTTTGCTCCCATCCTAGAGAAAGATCCTCATTTCAAGCCCAGATATGAAATAACCCGGGTGGATATAATTTCATGTTTACTCATTTTACTCCACAAAAGCTGTTGTGTGGCCACCACATCAAGTCTGCTTTCTGCTTTTGTGTTTGTATCTCGACCTAAGACCTTAATGTAGACATTTTGATGACAGTTTTTATTAGTTAGTTTAGGTTTTGCTCATTTGCTTTTAGAAAATCACTGAACATTTTTCTTGTTGACTCCTTCACTGTATTGAACCAGCTGTGGTTGGGGGGATCAGACTAGATGATCTTTTGAGATCCCTTCCAATCCTTAATTTTCTGTGATTCTGTGATTACTCAGTTGACTACAGGGCTGGCCAGTCAACAAAAGTTGTTCTAGTAACCCTGAAATTGAGTGTAAGATCTGGAGGAATAATTTGCTTGAATACGATGCCTTTGAGAAGCAAGGCAGGTCATAAAGAAAAAGTGTATTTTATAAGACACAAGTTTTAAATCTGATGTTTTGCACCGAAGTCTTGTCTTCACAAGACAGCTCTTAGTTAGAAATCCAAACAGACTGAGTTACAAACTTATAAACCCATTATTAGACTCTTATTTTGATAGCAAATGTGCATTTGTAGGTTTATGCTCTCGTAGGATGTAGCTTAAGCCCTCTCACAAGCAATTTATATCAAAGTAAGGTTCTCCTTGTGCAGATAAACTGTTATGAGCATGAAGTCCTCCTAGAAATGTTTTGTTTCCTTGCTGGATGACAGTTGATTCCATAATTTTCCAAGTATCCAATGAAATTATACAGACATTAGAGTGTTCAGTTAAGTTGCAGGTTGGAAATTGAATATTGCACTACTTTCTGGGTGAGTTATGTAAAAGTCATAGTGCTGAGACAGAACGGGCAACTAGCAAGTAGATATCCCAGTTCACAGCAAGTTTACCTCTTGCAATGGACTTAAAATACTTGTAGTGCTTACACCTACTATATATTCCCTCTGTTTGCTTTTGTGGGGTTCTTTTAGGAAGTGTTTACTTGTGGTTAATTGGAAAAGATCCTCACAGTAGCCCACTGATGGACTGGAATTTGAAGAATAACTTAAGCATCAATTCATTCACTGAGATCTAATGGACCAGTTCAGGTGTTGTGTAGCCTGGAGAAGAGTAGATTGAGGGGAAACCTTCTTGCTCTCTACAACTACTTGAAAGGGGGTTGTAGAGACGTGGGAGTTCTCCCTAGCGACCAGTGATAGGATGAGGGCTGAGGAGCATTCTGTAGAGATGGATCTCAGAGAGAAAAGTTAAAAATGACCCTGGGAAAGGCCCAAAGCCAGAATGTCAAATGTTTTCATGAAACAGTTTGTGTCCAGTTTGGGCCCCTCAGTTCAAGAAGGACAGAGAACTGCTAGAGGGAGTCCAGTGCAGAGCCTCAGAGATGATGAAGGGAGTGGAACATCTTATGAGGAAAGGCTGAAGGAGCTGGTTTCTTGGAGAAAAGGAGACTGAGGGGTGACCTCATTAATGTTTATAAATATGTGAAGGGCTGCTGTCAGGAGGATGGAGCTTAGTGGTGTCTCATGATAGGATAAAGGGCAATGGTGTGAGCTGGAACGGAGGAGGTTCCACATCAGTCTGAGAAGGAACTTCTTCACGGTGAGGGTGACAGAGTACTGGAAGGGTCTGCCCAGGGAGACTATTCAGTGTCCTTCTCTGGAGGTGTTTAAAACCCACCTGGACATGTTCTTGTGTGAAAGGATCTGTGGCAGGTTGATTGGACTGGATGATCTTTCAAGGTCCCTTCCAATCCCTAATATTCTGTGATTCTGTAATTCTGTGAAGTTCATCCCCTGAATCCTTGCCTGGAAAAACTGAACCAACCATTAGTGAACTAAACCAAACAGCAATGCATAACACCTTTGATATGAAAAAACAAACTACAGATAAATTATGGGCCCCAATTCCCTAAAAAAAAGAGGGAACTTGCAAAATACTAGTCTGCAAAGATGCAATGAAGGAGAGGAAGGGATGGAGTGGGAAAAGGAGGCAGGAAAGTCTCAGGGGAGCGAGGGATCAGTCTTTGACGAGGGGAGACTTGACTCTGATGCCTGACAAAGGACAATGTTGGAACCTCTCCTGAATGCCTGGTGGTTCTTTTATTCAAAAGGGCAAGTAGAGGCTGAAAGACATCCCAAATGGAAATTTGTGCTTTCCTACTTGTTACACATTTTCATACATTGTAAGGGATAAAACAGCCATGGAGCCACACCAAAAACATGGTTCTAAATAACCCCACAAAATTACGTGTGAGGCATCGATCCCACTGGTCCAGACAGACGTGGTGCAATTTTTCCTTCTCTCTTTAAGATAGATCATTATTTCATTGCACATGAAAAGGCAAAGATAAAGAATAGATAAATAAATCTTTCCATTCAAGACAGCCTTCTATTTTCAAATGATCTTCTACAAACCGTAATGAAGTTGATAAAATTTTGCTTTGAAAAAAAGGAACAAAGAAAGAGACAGAAAACCTGGATTGAAGGAGATTTGATTTTTCTTTTTAAAGAAGCTACGTTCTCAAAGATCTTGCAAGATGATGGGTTACATTGGTATAGCAGATAGGATTTAAACACATATTAATACTGTGTATAAGATAGCTCCGTGCAATGACATACCACATGCTGTCCTTTTCCATATGTTCATGGTTTGTCCTAGCTGAAAATTTGTTCTTTAGCCTTGGCAAAAGTACTTTTGCTCATAAAAGATGAGGGATAGCCAAAACTCCAGCAAGTGAGACCCACAAATATCTAGAAACCTAGTGAAGTCTTCTCAGTTAAATAACCACCTATGGAATCATAGAATGTGTTTGGTTGGAAGGGACCTAATACATCATCTAGTTCAAAATCCTCAGCAGACATCTTTCAGCAGACCAGGTTGCCCAGATCCTTATCCAGCTTCCCCTCGAACACTTCCAGGTGTGGGGCAGCCACAATTTCCCTGGGCAACCTGTTCACAGTAATGCAGAACATTAGAGATTGGAAGGGACCTCAAAAGATCATCCAGTCCAATCCCCACACCACAGCAGGATCACCTAGACGAAGCCACATCCAGGGCTGAGGCCCTGGATGAGTAGAGTAGGGTTAATTTTTTAGGGTAGACTAGGGTTAATTGTTGGACTTGATTATCTCAAGAGTCTTTTCTAAACTATGTGATTCTATGATTTCACATATTGAATTGAGATCTTTCTGCAGAGTGTGCTGGACCTTGCCCCAAAACATGACCCAAAGCAAAGCATCCTTCCACAAGAAAATGCCAAGGACAGAGGAGCAGGATTTGTGGGCAGGCTGTAGATCCTGAGCACTGACACTACTTCAACTGCTCACACCCTGGCTTTTCTGAAGGTAGAGGACTGAGGAGCTAAAAGAAATTGAAGCTATTTTTCCAAATTCATTATCTTCATCTGCACTAAGCACAGATTTGGTACAGCTCTGGTGCTGGCCTCCTGTTATTAAAGCCATTTCCATCTGACTGAAAATGAAGGCAAAACTAATGAGGGGAAAACAAAAGAGACTGTGGAAAACAAAAGCAGTGTGGTTTCAATTTACTCATGTAAGGACCAAATTATGTGCTGTGCTGTCTGTTGGAGTCAAATGGAGGATCTGACAGTTCAGAGCATGTCAGTTTTGCAGGAAAATTCTGCAGTCATCTTACACTTCAAAATTGTCTGTATCTTGTGTTAGCAATCAGTCCATCAATTTTATTGCAGATCTATTTCTTTACTTTTCCTATTTCTCTAGCTGCAGCAGTTGGTGAAGTCCACAGGTTCCTGTGCAAGACCTGTAGCTCCACTTGGCATTTGCTTAGGCTGAAAGGGGCTGCCCAGGGGGGTTGTGGAGTCTCCTTCTCTGGGTTTAACACCCATCTGGACATGTCCCTGTGCGACTGGATCTAGCTGATCCTGCCGTTCCAAGGGATTGGACTGGAAGTTCTTTTGAGGTCCCTTCCAATCCCTAATGTTCTATGATTCTGTGACATGGCGTAGGAGTTGACCTGGCAGAGCTGGGTCAAAGGTTGGATTTGATGGTCTTGAACATCTCTTCCAAATAAAGAGATTCTGTGGCTTTGAGAGTCTACAATTAATTTTTGTGAGGTCTAGGGTTAAACACAACCATAGCTGCACATAGAATGCGGTTCTGCAGGCCCAACTCATCCATAAGGGGATGGCTGTGTGGCCATTTAGGTGAAAAGAGACAACTAAACAATTGTTTTGTTCACGTTTATAATCCAGTTAAATAAATAAAGGACATTTTCAAATGTTAGCATAAAGATTTTCACCATATTCCTATGATCAGGTAGAATTGTTAACTTAAAAGTGGGAGAATGAGGAAAAGAATAAAAATACAAAAGAAAAAAAAACAAAAAAGGAAAAATAAAGAAAAGAAAATGTGGTAAAGAAATATAAGCACAATGCACTGAAATTTTGATTCAGATATCACAGAATTTAGTGAAGGAATAAATATTTAAAAGTTTTTTCATCCTATTGAAGACTTTAAGTTTTCCAGTACTTAGCATTTCTCCCCAGGCTGGAAAATATAAAATGTTATCTTATTTTTAAATAAACAAAAAACTACTTTAATGCTACTTTTTCAATCTTATAAATAAGAAAAAAATGCAGTTGTGAAAAAAATAGGGGGGTAAAAGAATTTTGTACATTGCAAAATTTCACTTTTCTCCTTTGAACTCGTCGGTTTAGAGGGAAACACTTTTGATCAGTGCAGGATTTTATATACAAAGAACCTTAACTACCCAAGTATCAAGTACTGATAAAGTCTGAAAAAGTTAACAGCCTTTAACACTGTCCCACACCACGTTCTGGTGTCCAAGCTGGTGGAACATGGGTTTGATGGGTGGACCACTAGATGGGTAAGGAACTGGTTTGATGGCCGCACCCAGAGAGTGTTTGTGGATGGATCCACGTCCAAGTGGAGGCCAGTCACAAGTGGTGTCCCTCAGGAATCAGTCCTGGGACCAGTGTTGTTCAACATCTTTGTCGGTGACATGGACAGAGGCATTGAGTGCACCCTCAGCAAGTTTGCTGACGACACCAAGCT
>JAOXOE010000874.1:31758612-31791039 GCA_028565055.1 Phoeniculus purpureus
AGTGGCAAAAGGTTATAGAATCATAGAATGTATTGGTTTGGAAGGGACCTCCAAAGGGTATCCAGTCCAAACCCCCTACAACAAGCAGGGCCATCACTCACAAACCAGATTCCCAAAGCCCCATCCAGCCTGACCTGCAATGGCTCAAGGGATGGGACCTCCACAATCTCTCTGGGCAGCCTGTTCCAGGGATCCCCCACTCTCAGATTCAATGACTTCCCTCCTGTCCAGCTTCAATCTGCCCTTTTCCATCTTCACACCATGACCCCTCATCCTATTGTTCCCTGCCCTTGTGAACAGTCTTCCTCAGTCTTCTGACACACACTTCCAGGGGTCATAAGGTCACTATAAGGTCCCTCTGGAGTCTTCTCTTCTTCAGGCTGAACAGCCCCAACTCTGCCGCATTTTACTCTAGCTCTCATAGTACATTCCTCTGCAATGAAACTGAGACCCAACATCTGATGATCCAGTTCTACTTGGTTTATATCTGATGGACAAACACACTTGAGTTTGCTGATACACAGGAGGAAGAAAAAGGAATAAGCATTGAATGGAGGGTTTTGATCAACGCTAAAGTTATTTTGATTAATGAAAACATTTCTGTTTGGGCTCATATTTTACCAGCTTAGAAAGAAAGAAAAGAAGATGTTCAGAGGTTAATATTTGGCTACATGTGGTTCAAGTATTTCCTCATCCCCAGCATCACAGGATGTACCGGTTAGTAAATACACTGTTTTCTACTGGAAGAGATAGATATCTCCTGAAGCCAAAGCATGACATGCAATTTCAGCATGGCCCTCACTCTGCATTCATAACAGCACAGTGGCTGCATAGAAAACTCCGTAAGTTTCCAGAGAAATCCTGTCACATACAACATTAAACATTATTTACATTTAATTAGGCAAAATCAAATCCTGCAAGTTACTTCCTTAGATTTCTCCAAGGCCAGTTGTTTATGTAAGCACTGAATCATTAATATGCAGCTACTTCCATAATTATAAGGCTGTCAGATAAGAAACCTGCTGCCTTGGATAGATAAAGAAACTCAGAGATAGTCACAGATATAAACCCTGATTCAGCTCTAACGTGTTTGGAAAAACCTAGCCTGAAAATGCAGAATCACTTTCAGATGCAAACCAGCAGTGCAAAGATGAAACAATGAGTCCCACGTTAATGAAGCTCAGATAAGAAAGCAGAAAATAATGACTGTAAATTCTTACTGCATCTTTGGAATCATAGAATGGCCATGGTGGGAAGGGACCTTAAAGATCATCCAGTTCCAATCCCCCTGCACAGACAGGGACATTCACTAGGTCAAGTTACTCAGGGTCCCAGCCAACCTGGCGTTCAACTCTTGTAGGGATGGGGCAACCACAACTGCCTTGGGTGACCTGTTCCAGCATTTCAGCACTCTTACAGCAAAGAATTTGTTCTTCATGTCCAACCTCAATCTCCTGTCTTCAAGTCTGTAACTTGTCTTCTTGCTATCACCAATGTAAAAAGCCCTCCAACAGCTTTCTTGTAGCCCCCTTCAGAAATTCTAAATGTCCCCTGCTCAAATGTCCCCTGGGAGCCTTCTCTTCTCCAGGCTGAACAAGGAAAAGTCCCAAAAGTTGAGCTCTAGTGTTACGTATGAATCTAAATTTATCCAGGTGGTGAAAACAGATTTTATTCTTTACCAGGATATTTTGTTTTTTGATGGATCTTTATTTAGGCAGCAGCATCTCTGGAAGATGTGGTGAAACTCAAGGAATGGCTGATGTGTTCCTGCAGAGTACAATCCAGGACACTTGGTAAAGTTACTTAAGGGGAGAAAGATCGATATCACATTGTTCCATGTTTCTTTTTCTGTGTTTCATCATACCTTAACACTTCCCACGACCACTACCACATATGCATGGTGCTTACGGTGGGTTCCAAGGACGGCTCTCGCCCCAAGGATTTACAGAAGGTGCAACCTCATTATTTTGTCTTATTCTACCAGGGGTTTTGTGATAGCAAAATGTCAGCGAAGGAAAAAAAAAGGCACATGTAGAACTCTGAATTTTACTGAACCCCTAGGGAAGGTGGACATTTTTTATAGGGCAGTTCAATTCTTAAATGAAAATACTAATTTATTGAGCGTGAAGCACTGGATTGAAAAAGTAGAGGTAAACTCTGGCGCATTTGGAAGTTCTTCTAGCAGGCCAATGACACAACCACCTTCACAGAGAAGGACTGTACTGCCATTGAGTAACTCTTGTACTTAAAAGCAGACAGGCGGAGCACTAGGCATGAGGATGCTTTTGGTGGTGAAAGGAAGATGCCCCATTTTTATTATGGAATTTTTATTATGCTACTGAACGTTTATAATGTGAAGGGTGGGTGTCAGGATGATGGAGCAGGCTCTGCTTAGAGGCACCCAATGACAGGACAAGGGGCAGTGGCTGTAAGCTGGAACACAGGAGATTCCACATCAATATGAGAAGGAACTTCTTCATGGTGAGGCTGACAGAGCACTGGAAGGGGCTGCCCAGGGAGTTTGTGGAGACATTTAAAAACTGCCTGTGGAGACATTTTCCTGCGCAACTTGATCTAGGGAATCCTGCTGTGGTGGGGTAATTGGACTGGATGATCTTTTGAGATCCCTTCTACTCCCTGTTGTTCTGTGATTCTGTGTTTATTGTTTCTTATTATGAGTTTTACATGCAGAGTTTTGAACAGGACAGGACTGAATGTGGTGCATTGCTCCAAACAGGCAAAAAAGCAGGTATGTTTTGTCTTCACAGAATCACTGAACATTAGGGATTGCAAGGGACCTTGAAAGATCATCTAGTCCAATCCCCTCTCCAGTGCAGGATCACCTAGACCAAGTGGCACAGGAACACATCCAGGAAGGTTGCCTTCAAGGACAGTAAACCCAAGTTAATGACAAACATATCAAGGGCCATAAAGGACATCTCCTCCATGCCTGTCAGCCCTAGGAAGAGTAGATCAACACAGTGTTGCCAGGGAGATAGCGCCTGGAGGTATTCAAGCCTAGGTTGGATGGAGCTCTGGGCACCCTAAGAAGTGTCTCTGTCTATGTCAGGGGTTTGGACCTAGATGATCTCTGAATGTCCCTTTCAACATAAGCCGTTCTATGATATAAACACCACTGTCTTTTCCTGGTGTAGGAGCTACAGGCCAGCTGAGGCTCTCAACAGCACCTGAAGGTCCCTTTTAACCCCTAATGGTCTGTGTCTGTGTCTGAATCAAAGCTCTTTGCAGACATCTGAACCTTTGTCTGCTGAGGGAGCTGTGTCAGTGAAGCAGGCTGGAACAACCTGAATTTCTCCCCAGGGTTTAGAGGACATTTGTATCAGCAACAATGTGCCCAGCAGCAGGGCAGGGACCTTCCCCCTTCAGAGGATGTCCCTATACAGCCCCCGAGTAGGGGAATTGCATCAGCCCTGGTCACGCCCAGGGAGAGGGTGAGATGTCACAGTCCCTGGAGCATGAGGTGACCTGACTGGAGCTCCTTGGTAACCAGGCTCCCAGGAGTGGCAGCAATGGGGCTCAGCAGAGATGGGAGGCCTCAAGGAGGTTAGAGAGAGCTAGCCCCAAAGCAAGTAAGGGGGAGAGAGCTGTGGAAATGGGCAAGGAGGAAGGACAGAACTACAGCAATAAGAGATGGCTGCTGCTCCTGCTTTTGTAATCTTCAAGGAGAGATCAGAGAAGGACAAGACCAAGCTGAAGTGGCTTGGACACAGACCCCAAGCTAAGTAATCTTGAGTCTGGCCTCTACTTGGTAATGGGGATGCTGTTGGTGATGAGGGATCATGCCTCCGTGTTTCTTGTGCTATTTCCCACAGCCAAGGTCCTGCTAAGGAGGAGACGAGGGCAGAGATTCCTCAGAATTTGAGCCTCTGAGCTGAAAATCTGCTGTCTTCTCCAAGGACACATAACCCTAGCTAAGTAAGCTGGTTTCAGGTTTATGCTTGGGCTTTGGGATTCTCTTGGTGACCAATGGTTTTTGCCTCAGTATTTCTTGTGCTGGTTTTCACAGCCTAGGTCCTGCAAAGGTGGAGACTGTGTCAGAAGTTCCTCTGACTTGAACTCTCCCATCCAGCTATCTTCCTCTTTCTCCAAGGAGACAGAACCTAAGCTAAGTAATCTAGAACCTATCCTGTCCTTTGTCTTGGGATTGCTCTTGGTTATCAATGGTCCTGCCTTAGTGTGTGTTCTGCTGGATTTCAGAGCCAAGGTCCTGCAGATGTGGAGACTGTGTTAAGGGTTTCCCTGACTTGAAATCTCCCATCCAGATTTCTCCCTCCTTCTGCAAAGGACACAGAACCCAAGCTAAGTAACCCAGGTTCTGGCTTATACTTGGGCTTTGGGATATTCTTGGTCATCAGTGGTTCTGGCTCAGTGTTTGTTTTTCATAGTCTAGATCCTGGAAAGTAGGAGACCATGGTAGACATTGCCCTGACTTGAAATCTCCCATCCAGATATCTGCCCCCTTTTCCAAGGAGACAAAATCTTAGATCAGCTAATGTCTGGCTTAAGCTTGGGTTTTGGGACACTGTTAGTGAATAGGGATCCTGCCTCACAGTGTTTTCTCCTGGTTTTCACAATTAAGGTGTGTCTTCTGCTTGTTTTCCAAGCCTAGGTCCTGCCAAGGTAGAGAGTGTGGGAAAGATTCCTGTGATTTTAAGGTCCTGCTGAGGAGGAGATGAGGGCAGAGATTCTTCTGATTTGGAGACTCTGTACTAGAAATCTGCTGCCTTTCTATAGAAGAAAAGACTCCATCTAAGTAATTTTGAGTCTGGTCTCAGCTTGGGCTTAAGGATGTTGTTGGTGATGAGGGATTCTGCCTCAGTGTTTCTTGTGCTGTTTTTCACAGCCACAGTCCTTCTAAGGAGAAGATGAGGGTAGAGATTCCTCAGAATTTGAGCCTCTGAGATGGAAATCTGCTATCTTCTCGAAAGACACAAAACCCAAGCTAAGTAATCCAATGTTTGTCTTATGCTTGGGCTTTGAGATGCTCTTGGTGATCAGTGGTTCTGCTTCAGTGTTTCTTGTGCTGGTTTTCACAGCCTAGGTCCTGCAAAGGTGGAGACCCTGCCAGAGATTCCACTGACATCAAATCTTCCATCCAGATATTTCCCTCCTTCTCAAAGGACACGGAACCTAAGCTAAGTAACCTGGTGTTTGGCTTATGGTTGGGCTTCAGGAAGCTGTTGAGGTCCTACCTCAGTGTGTGTTCTGTATTTCAGAGCCAAGGTCCTGCCAGGTTGAAAACCAGGAGAGAGATTCCCTGCTAAGGAGGAGATGAGGGCAGAGATTCCTCAGAATTTGAGCCTCTGAGCTAGAAATCTTGTCTCGTTCTCCAAGAATTCATATTCCATGTTAAATGATCTTGACTCTGGCCTTTTCTTGGGCTGTTAGTTATCAGAGGTCCTGCCTCAGTGCTTCTCCTCCTGCTTTTCTCATCCAGAGTCCTGAGAATAAATCAGCCAGACTGGGACTTGTCTCTGCAAAAGAGTCTTGTTTGACTCTAAGCAAAAATTGTAGAATTAACGGCATTTTTTCCTCTTATTTGTGTTCTCATTTTCTGTCAATTTTTGTGTTGACTTTTTATAGCTTTTTAGAAATAAAGTTGATAGCTCAGAGTCCTTTTTCTCTACATTAACACATACCTGCCCTGAACTATGTTGTGTAACATTTCTGATCCTATCACTTGCTTTATCTGAATATGTAAATAAAATTTTCTTATCCGTCATTGTACTTGTTCTTTGCATTTTGTGTCAAATTTTTCATACTTTTTTTTTGTAGCTTTTTTCCTAAGGTCCAAGTTTCTTGTATTCTGTGTGTGAAGATACACATACAGCCTTTATTTCTGCGTATTCCCTACTTGCAGCAATTTTTAGGTCATTCAGTCTCTAGTTTGAGATCTTGTGGACCTGATGAATTGTAAGGATGGGACATGGTCCCTCACAAATCATTTAAAGAACCCTCTTGTGAATCTGGAACCATGGACCTGGGGATCCTGGTGTACAGCAGGATGACCATAAGCCAGCAATGTGTCCTTGTGGCCAAGAACGCCAACAGCATCCTCCTGTTGGATTAGAAAGGGGGTAGTTAGCAGATTGAGGGAGATTCTCCTGACCCTCTATGGTGCCCTAGTGAGGTCACGTCTGGAATATTGTGTCCAGTTCTGAGCCCATCAGTTCCAGAAGGACACAGAGCTGCTGGAGAGAGTCCAATGCAGTGCCACAGAGATGATGAAGGGAGTGGAACATCTCCCTGCTGAGGAAAGGCTGAAGGCGCTGGGTCTCTTGAGCTTGGAGAAGAGGAGACTGAGGGGTGACTTCATTAATGTTTATAAATATGTGAAAGGTGGGTGTCAGGAGGATGGAACCAAGCTCTGCTTGGTGTCATCTAATGATAGGACAAGGTGCACTGGGTGTGAGGTGGAACAAAGGAGTTTCCCCTTGAATCTGAGAAGGAACTTCATCCCAGAGAGATTGTGGAGTCTCCTTCTCTGGAGATGTTTAAAACCCGCCTGGATATGTTGCTATGCAACTTGGTCTAGGTGGTCCTGGTGTAGCAGCGGAACTGGAATGGATGATATTTCAAGGTCCCTTCTAATGCCTAATGTTCTGTGATGGCCTCTTACAAATCACTTAAAGAACTTTTATGAATCTAGAACCATGTCCTTGTCCAGCAGGCTGACACAGGAATCAAAGATGATTGGGGTGGGCTTGTAGGGTGGACGACTAGACATGATGATCTTGAAGCTGTCTGATCTTTTCCAACCTTGATTATTCTGTAGTTCCATGAACTCGATGTTTTTGTGTACCAAATTGGTCTATTGTGTGCCAAGACTCTGGGAATTGTCACCGAAATCATAACTGCAAAGGTCCTATTATATATATCCCAAAGCACCTTGTCATACCACTCCTACCCACTGCTGTTGTGATGTACTTTTTGGCGAAAGAGAAATGATTCTATGATTTCAGAAACTGTGGCTGCAAAGTCACAAAAGATGTTTTGCTGAAATTCCTGAGTCTTACGTGACCATTAGTTCAACAAAGTGACATCTTTACTATCCACTTCCTAAAGCAACTTTTAATTTCACTAGTTTCATCATTTTTACTGTTTCCTATTATTTACCCCAATGTGCTAGGTAGATCTGTGGCCTTGTACTACAATTTAAACAACGTGGTTGCTCCTCCATCAAAAAAGACTCTTGCTAAATCAACAGGAACTTTTGTTTGATAGGAGATGGTCTTTGTTTTGCCAATTAATGAAAAGACTCAGGGAGGACCTTCTCTCTCTCTACAGCTCCCTCAAGGGAGGTTGTAGTCTGGTGGGAATCGGGCTGTTCTGTGACAGGATGAGAGGGCAGGGCCTGCAGCTGCACCAGGGAAGGGTTAGGTTGGATGTTAGGAAGCCCTTCCTCATGGAAGGGGTGATCAGAGCCTGGAATGGACTGCCTAGGGCAGTGGTGGGGTCCCCAACCCTGGAGTTGTCAAAGAACAATCTGCTGTGGGCCTTAGTGCCCTGGTCTGGCTGATGTGGTGATGTTAAGTCATAGGCTGGAGCTCAGAGGGCTTTTCCAGCCTCAATAACTCTGGATTCTGTGACTCTATGATTTACTTAAAAGGGGCTGAAAACACCTGACAAAGCAGAGTAGTGAAAAAGGTAGACTAAGCCCTTCTTCCATGAGAACAAAATAATGCTCATGGGAACTAGATAAGGACACAAAAGGAATTATCTTGTTAGGTGGTTCACAGCCCATGGAGAGAATTATCATTGGATGGAATTAAGATGTAGATGAGTGGCGCTGGGGATGTATTTTTGGCTACATGTGTACAGCAGCATTCCTGCAGGTTAGTGGAAGAATAGAGATTAACAGCAAGAAGATTAGACATATTTGACATCCTCATAGCTATGAGTTATTCATATAAATATCAATAAAATATATCCCTTGCCGTGGTGGTGACAGGTGTGGATCAACTCTTCGAGCAGCATGTGCTGCTGATATCATAAAATCACAAAGAATCACAGAACATTAGGGATTGGAAGGGACCTTGAAAGATCATCTAGTCCAATACCCTGCCACAGTAGAATCACCTAGATTTAGTTGCACAGGAACATATCCAGGTCAGTTTTAAACATCTCCAGAGAAGGAGATTCCATAACCTTCCTGGGCAGCCTGTTCCTGTGCTCTGCCACCCTCAGTATGAAGAAGTTCCTTCTCTTATTTATATGGAACCTCCAGCTTACATCCATTGTGCCTCATCCTGTCACTAAATGACATTGAAAAGAGTCTGGCTCCATCCTCCTGACACCCACTCTTCACATGTTTATAGACATTAATGGGGTTACCTCTCATTCTCCTCTTCTCCAAGCTAATGAGATCCAGCTCCCTCAGCCTCTCCTCGTAAGGGAGATGCTCCACTTCCTTCACCATCCTCGCTCTACACTGGACTTCCTCCAGCAGCTCTGTGTCCTTCTGTAACTGAGGCGCCCAGAACTGGACAGAATACTGCAGATGTGGTCTCACCAGTGCAGAGTAGAGGGGGAGAAGAACCTCTCTCTATCTGCTAATCACCCTGCTTCTGATCCACCCCAGGATGCTGTTGGCCCTCTTGGCCACAAAAGCACACTGCTGGCTCCTCATCATCCTACTGGCCACCACAATCCCCAGGTCCCTTTCTCCTACACTGCTCTTCAACAGGTCAGTCCCCAACCTGTGCTGGTACCTGGGGTTGTTCCTGCCCAGATGCAAGACTCTACACTTACCCTTGTTATATTTCATTAAATTCTCCCTGCCCAGCTCTGCAGCCTGTCCTGGTCTCGATGAATGGCAGCACAGTCTGCTGGGGTGTTGGCGAAACCACCTGACTTTGTGTCATCAGCAAACTTGCTGACAGTGCACCCTAATCTCTCATCCAAGTCATTAATGCTTAGATTGAATAGGACTGGTCCCAGTAACGACCCTTGGGGGACACCACTAGATACAGGCCTCCAACTAGACCCTGTCCCATTGACCACTACTCTTTGGCTTCTAGCCTGCAGCCAGTTCACCATCCACCTCACTACCTGATCATCAAGTCCACACTGCCTCAGTTTGTCTGCGAGGATGGTGTGTGAGACCGTGTCAAATGCCTTATGAAGTCAAGATAGACCACATCCACCACTCTGCCATCTTTTATCCACCTGGTTATGCCCTCATAAAAGGCTATCAGGTAGGTCAAGCATGACCTCCCCTTTGTGAAGCCGTGCTGACTGTCCTTAATGACCTTCCTGCTCTTGATGTGCCTGGAGACATCTTTAAGGATGAATTGTTCTATCACCTTTCCTGGGATGGAGGTGAGGCTGACCAGTCTACAGTTACTTGGGTCCTCCTTCTTACCCTTTTTGAAGGTTGGAGTGATATTTGCTATCCTCCAATCCCCAGACACTTCTGATCCCCATGACTTAGCAAAGATTACGGAGAGTGGCTTAGCAAAGATGATGTAGAGTGGCCTAGCAATGACTTCCGCGGTCTCTGTTAGCACACGTGGGTGCATCCCATCAGGGCCTATGGATTTATGTCCATCCACTTTGCTCAACTTATCCCTAACCCAGTCCTCATCAACGAGGGCAGGCTCCTCTTTTGTCTCAACTTGCTCTGGAGCCTCCCCAGTCTGTGGCTTGATATCAAGACAGCCCCCAGAAGTATAGACAAAGGCAAAGAAGGTGCTCAGTATCTCTGCTTTGTCTTTAGCGTCTGTCTTCAGGGCACCCACCTCGTTCAGCAGGGGGCCTACATTGCCTCTAGGTCTAGTTTTACCTACAATGTATGTGAAGAAGCAGTTTTTGTTTGCCCTTGACCTCTTTTGCAAGGTTTAATTCCAAGACAGCCTTGGCTTTCCTTGTTGTGCCCCTGTATCCTCTCACCAGAGCCTTATAATCACTCCAAGTGGTCATTCCCTCCTTCCATGACTTACAGACTTTCTTCTTCCTCTTCAATTTGCCCAGCAGCTCCCTGTTTAACCAAGCAGATCTTCTGGCTCCCTTCCTGACTTCCTTCCTATTGGAATGCTCTTGTCTTGGGCTTCAAAGAAGTGGTCTTTGAATGTTAACCAGCAATCTTGGACCTCTTTACCTGCCAGTACCTTGTCCCATGGGATTTCCCCTAGCAATTGTTTGAGAAGGCCAAAGTTGGCCCTCTTGAAGTCCAGGGTTGTGATTCTGCTGGATATTCTGTTCCTACCACATGAGACCCCTCCTAGATTTTCCATTCAGGGAGTCTCTAGATCACCCAGAAATCTTGATAAATAGCTTTTGGGAACCGGCTCTGTTGGAGCTTGGTGTGGTCACAGAATGTTAGGGACTGGAAGGAAACACGAAAGATCATCCAGTCAAATCCCCCTACCACAGCAGGATCACCTAAATCAAATTGCAAAGGAGTATGTTCAGGCAGGTTTTAAATGTCTCCAGAGAAGCAGACTCCACAACCACCATGGGCAGCCCCTTCCAGGGCTCTGTCACCCTCATCATGAAGATATTCCTTCTTATATTGATGTGGAACCTCCCATGTTCCAGCTTACACCCATTGCGTCCCATCATTAGGTCCCAAAGAGCAGAGCCTAGTTCCATCCTCCTGACACTCACCCTTTCCATATTTATCGACACTAATGAAGTCACCCCTCAGTCTCCTTTGTTTTTAAGCTCAAGAGATGCAGCTCCCTCAGTCTTTCTGGATCAAGGAGATGTTCCACTCCCTTCATCATCTTCGTGGCTCTGCACTGGACTCTCAAGCAGTTTTTGTCTTTCTTGAATTGAGGGACTCACTGTCTTTGATGTTAAGCATCTTGTGTGGTCAGATGTCTCCATCACTGTTCATTCCATACAATCATTTCTTGGCAAACATGGAGCACAGCACTAACAAAATGCTTATTGCCCCTAAGATTGCTATTAACATTTTCCTCTGTGGTGTTTCTTGTGCTGTTTCAGGCACATTTTATGAGGAGATGAGGACTCCACTGAACAAATCATCTGGATTTTTCATCAGTTCTTGTACAAGTTCTTATTCCTTGATATGTTTCTCCCTCCTTCCATCAACCCCAGCCTCAAAAAATGTGCAATATTAATTAAGTCTGTGATGCTCAGTTGCACCTAATCTTAGCATTGGTTGTGAGCAACCAATGAAGGCGGGGTTAAGTGACTAATAAACCCTTAGAAACAGAATCACTGAGTCATAGATTTATTCAGGTTGGAAAAGACCTTTGAGATTGGGAAATCCAACCAACAACTGGATAAGTCAGGTGCAGTGGCAGAGCAAATCTGAAGCCATCCACATGCTTGTTAAAGCAACTGGGTATATTCAAAGACTATAGAATCAATGCATCATTAAGGTTAGAAGAGACCTACAAGATCAACAGTTCAACCATGAACCCAACCCCACTCTGCCCACTGAACCCAGGGCCACATCTACTCATTTTCTGAACCCCTCCAGAGATGGTGTTTCCACCCCTTCCCTGGGCAACTTGTTTCAACCCTTGATCACTCTGTCAGGGAAGATGTTTTTCCTGATGTCTAATCTAAACCTTCCCTGGCACAACTTGAGGCTGTTTCCATCACCACGGACTTGGAAGAAAAGACCAACCCACACCTCTCTACACCTTCCTTTCAAGCAGTTGTAAAGAGTAAACAGTTCAGTGCAAATGGGGGAAAGCTCCTTAAAGTTTTTGTAGGAATGAACCACTTAATCCT
The DNA here is from genome assembly GCA_028565055.1 of Phoeniculus purpureus. Taxonomy (NCBI): domain Eukaryota; kingdom Metazoa; phylum Chordata; class Aves; order Bucerotiformes; family Phoeniculidae; genus Phoeniculus; species Phoeniculus purpureus. The sequence goes on from JAOXOE010000874.1 coordinate 31,770,343, forward strand.
GAGGTTTGAGCTCTGTTAAATAACTCCTGAGCTCACCAGTGCTTGCCCGTTGACTTTCAGTGACAAACAGTCCAAGAGCAGATCTCTAAGACGTTTTCCACAGAAGCACAACAAGACAGGCTGTGCAAGTGCTTAAACCAGAAAGCATTATTCAGCACAAGATCAGAGACTTATGATCTCATTTGGAATGTGGATCATAGAATCATAGAATCACAGGGTGATTTAAGTTGAAAGGGACCTCAGAGCTCACCCAGTCCCAACTGTCTGCCATGAGCAGTGGTACCTTTCACCAGACCAGGTTGCCCAAGGTCCCACCCAACCTGGTTTTGAGCACCTCCAGGGAGCTGTCACAACCTCCCTAAGTAACTTGGTCCAGGACCTCTTTACATCTAATCTAAATCTCCCCTCTTTTAGCTTGAATCCATCCCCCTTGTCCTTTCAGGAATCAGAGTTCTGAAAAAAAATCCCTCTCCAGCTTTCCTGGAGCCCCTTGAAGGTACTGGAGACTGCGCTAAGTCTCTCCAAGAGCCTTCTATTCTCCAAGCTGAACAGCTAACTCCCTCAACCTGTCCCCATATCATAGGGGCTCCAGCCCTCTCTCTGATCATCCTTGTGGCCTGCTCTGGACACTCAAGGAAGTTCCAGAAACTTAAATGCATTAGTACGATCTCCACCAAATCATCGAAGAAGTTGAGACACATTTTTGATGCAAGTTTTCCAAATTGACAACCTGAATTTAGTATTTTTTTCCTCTCTTACTTATTTATTTGCTCCTAAGCAAATGAACTTTCTTGCCATGAGGTCTCTTCCTGATTCTGCACTGCCCCCAAGCTCTCACACGCAGCACAAAGTCAACTGAAGTCAATTAAAACCAACAACCAGAGTGAGATCTGAGTATCTTTAATGTGATAATGATTCATGTCAAGCACCACAAACTCTCTACACAGAACTGCTTGAGAAAGGCCAGTGCAGAGCCACAAAGAGGATGAAGGGAGTGGAGCATTTCCATGATGAGGAAAGGCTTAGGGAGCTGGGTCTCTTGGACTTGGAAAAAAGGCAGCTAAGGGGTGACCCCATTAATGTTGATAAATATGGAAAGAGCAGGTGTCAGGAGGATGGAGCAAGGCTCTGCTCCTGAGTGCCTATCAATCCTATCAGTGGCATGCAATGATAGAACAAGGGGCACTGAGTGTGGACTGGAACAGAGGAGGTTTCACATCAATATGAGAAGGAACTTTTTTCCAGTGAGGGTGACAGAGCACTGGAAGGGGCTGCCCAGGGCGGTTGTGTAGTGTCCTTCTCTGGAGACATTTCAAACTCACCTGGTCACATTCCTGTGCAACTTAATCTAAGTGATTGGACAGGATGGTCTTTTTTAGTTCCCTTCCAATCCCTAGCATTCCGTGATACTCTTGCCCATCTCCTTCTCCTATTAAAAAACCCATAAGAACCGAAAGCACCTTCCCTAAAAGCACCTTCCAAGTGATCTGCCTCTCTCTGAAATGTGACTGCTGCTGTGTACTATTTTAAAAACGGCTTGACAGAATTGCTAATGTTCTCATTCCTTCAGGATATTTCCTAATACTTGTAGCCTTTTCATGTTTCTAATTAGGCCAGTAATGGTCCCTGAAGTTAAACCAATTAAAATTATTTACTGTGACACATAGTGTGGAGATAATTATCTGATATCTGAACCCAACTTCTGCTTACTTCGCAACATTACTTAATAGAAAACAGGGAAACCGATGCCTGCACTTTCATTTTACTTGTCTACCAAATGTGTTTGCCCTATAGCAAACTGTTTAAATAAAGCATTAAAATCTTTGTGGTGCTAATCAAAATGTTTAAAATCCACTCACACTCCCTTTATAGTTCCGAGAAGCACATAAAACTCTTCACACATTACCTTCGCGTTATAGTTGCTGACCAGCGTGGTATTACACCCGGTGTTGCACCCAAATAATGCAGCTCCTGCAGTTTCTGAGGAACGTTTGCAGCTCTTTCCTTTCTCTTGAAAACTGTGTGCAAAGAAAACACCTCGATTTTCAGGCATATAAAGTCAATAAGGTTATTTCTTTTTGGATATACACCTCTAATCTGCTGTTATGGTTTGGGTTATGTTTCACATTTCCTTTAGCTTTTCAGTAGAAGGAGGAATTGAAAAGAGAAGGTTTTCAGAAGCACCGTGTGTTCCGTAATTAAGCGTTTTAAATTTAGCCGAAATTGGCTCAGATCTTCACAGAATTACAGAACATTAGGATTGGAAGGGACCTCAAAAATCATTTAGTCCAATACTCCAGCTCACACCCATTGCTCCTTGTCCTATCATTAGATGACACTGAGCAGAGGCTGGTACCCACTCTTCACATATTTATGTATTAATGAGGTCATGCCTCAGTCTCCTTTTTTCCAAGGTCAAGAGAACCCACTCCCTCAGACTTTCCTCATCAGGGAGATGTTTCACTCCGTTCATCATCTCTTCAGCAGCTCTGTGTCCTTCTGTAACTGAGGGGCCCAGAACTGGACACAATACTCCAGATGTGTCTCACCAGTGCAGAGCAGAGGGGAAGAAGAACCTCTCTCAATCTGCTAACCACCCTGCTTCTGATCCACCCCAGGATGCTGTTTGCCCTCTTGGACACCAGCGCACATTTCTGGCTCATGATCATCCTGCTGTCCACCAGGACCCCCAGGTCCCTTTCTCCTACACTGCTCTCCAACAGGTTAGTCCCCAACCTGTCCTGGTACCTGGGTTTGCTCTTGCCCAGATGCCAGACTCTACACTTAGCCTTGTTATACTTCTTCAATGTCTCCCTGCCCAGCTCTCCATCTTCCTAATCTAAAATTTTACCAATTTAAATTACTCTAAATCTTACTAATTTAAAAGAAAAACCTCATGGGAGAATTGGGGGTGGGGGGAAAGATGTAAAACAAAAAGAATTAAAATAATACACGGGGTAGTGTTTTTCTCTAGGGTAAGCATTAACCAGAGCATCCCTTCAGAAAAGAGAGAAGACCATAAATTAAAAAAATGTCCTCCACCACACAAATTCTGCATTTGGAACAATTTGGCCTGTTTGGAAAGCGAAACTGGTTGGAGTCTTCACGCAGAAACTTGAACCAGTTGAAAAATTTTCTATTTTTTGCTGAAATCTGTCAAACACTGCAAATTGCAATAATCTAGAAAGGTGTTCAGCAAACTCAAGGACCAGCCAAGACAACATTCCACGCGATGGGGTATCTCTCCCACTGCACAGACAGTGGGAAGATGCTGTGTTTGCCTTGCCAAATCCTCAGAGCTTTGTGGCCAACCTGAAGCCTAAATGGAGTGTTTGTGGGTTTGCCTAATTCAAATTTAACGTCGCCTTTTTTTGAGTTCCAGGGAAGCTGGAAATCTGTCCATGAACTTAGAGCACAAGAAATGCTGGAAGAACCAGACTGCTGAGGCACATCCAGGATATGCAGCAATCATATGTGATGCACGCAAGGAAATGAGAGACTGGTTTGTGTTGGAAGGGACCTCAGAACTCAACTAGTTCCAATCCCTTGCCACGGGCAGTAACACCTCTCACCAGACCAGGCTGCCCACCAGGCTATCCAACCTGGTCTTGAACACTTCCAGAGCTGAAGCAGCCACAAACTCTCTGGGCAACCTGTTCCAGGGCCTCAGCACCCTCATGTGGATAAATTTCTGCCCCAGATATCATCTCAATCTCCCCTCTTTCAATTTGAAGCTCTTGGATCTCCATGTACATACTGATGCCATTGCTTCTAGTGCTTCTGCAGTCTGCAGGTTCTTGTGCAACCCAAGAAGAATGAAGTGTCTTTGAACTAGACTGACTCAATCTACTTCTGTAGACATGTAGACTAAGGGAATAAACTGAAGTCAAAACTCTTATGTTGGAACCCTTTATGAAAAGTCTGCACAGACAAGATCTACCTACATATGGTGTCGAGTCACCAGCTTTCCAGATTTCATAGAATCATAGAATCACAGAATCATTCACTTTGGAAAAGACTCTTGGCTTCATTGAGTCCAGCCATCAACCCTACTCTACAAGGTCACCCCTAAAACAGATCATCCAACACCACATCTAAGCAACTTTTCAACACATCCAGGTGTAACCCTCCCCTGTTGAAGCTTGAAGTCCTTCACTCTGGTTTTGTTGCTAATGACCTGTGAGAAGAGACTGCACCAACAACTCTACAATGTCTTTTCAGATAGTCATAGAGAGCGATGAGGTCTTCCCTCAGCCTCCTCTTCCTCAAACTAAACAGCCCCAACTCTCTACATCTCTCCTCATCAGATTTATTTTCCGGGCCCTTCCTCAGCTTTGTTGCCCTCCTCTGCACTCGCTTCAGCCCCTCAATGTCTCCCTTGTACTGAGGTTCCCAAAACTGGACCCAGTACTCAAGGTGCAGCCTCCCCAGTGCTGAGTTCAAGGGGAGAGTCACCTCCCTCCTCCTGCTGGAGACACAGTTTATAATCCAGGCCAGGATACCTTTGGCCTTCTTGGCCACCTGGGCACCCTGCTGGCTCATATTCAGCTGCCTGTCAATTAGAACTCCTAGGTCTCTTTCTGTCAGACTGCTTTCCAACCATCCTGCCTGCCCCCCAGCCTGTAGCATTGCAGGGGATTGTTGTGACCAAAGACAATTGTGATACAGAAAAATACCAGGAAAATATGTTTAGGGACTCCCATTCCTCAACTAATGTTCTCCAGGATTTATTTAAATTGAAATATGTAATGAATAAATGTATTCCTACCTCATCGTTATTTAATCCTGTCTGCTTCCTTCAATACATCACAGGGTTTAATGTGCCATCAAGTTGCACTTACATGAACAAAGCAATTCCAGACGTTGTTAGACATCACTCTTATGGGGAGATAATTTCATATTTTGGCAAAGTTCTCAGTCCTGATAAGTGGGGATGGAGCCGGCTTGTGGATGGTAACTGCTCTGTACATCTTAATTTACTTCATATTTCTTTCACCCCCTTGTCATCGCTAACTAATTCAGATACTCACATTCTTTTATCTGACTGATCACCAAAGCTAATTAATTCTTGTCTGCTCATGGTGCTATTGAGAGCAAAGGAATGCCCGCCAATCCCTGTCACCAAGGAGTTAAAAACTCCTCAGCCATCAACTCTGGAAAGGTTTGCTCCTATGCCCTTTTAGACAATGACGAGCTGTTAAGTGTAAAACTAATTAACATTTCAAAAACTAGTGTTAATCAGTGCTGCTCAGACTCATTGGGAGCACTGTTATGTTGAGGTTTTTTTCCACTCATTCTTTTTATGCCATAACTTCCAAATTATTTTGCTAATTTCAGCTAATTTCAGCTGGATTCAGATCACACCATAACTTTACAAGGCTACAGTCTCTAGAAATGCAACACTGGTCTGTTGTTAAATATGCTCCCTAAAATTTGGTCCCCATTATGCTGTTCCTCCTCCTTCCCTCCCCCCCATCATCCTGTTGAGTGGCAGAGCTGATTCTCAGTCCTTTTTATTGTACTGAGGACACATTATATTTAAGATGACAGCTGATCACCAGCGTCTATCAGGGGGATGCTGGTGAAATCTAAATTAGTCCCCACCAAAAGGCCTGTCCTTGTGATTTTTGTTTTGTAGGTTGAAAAGAATAAAATGGTTTATTTGCTATGAATTTATTTGTATAATTAAAACGTTGAAATCTGGGGAAATTTTCTGTTTTAAGGAAACTAAAATGTTTTTACTGACTGCTGATTGTGAATTCTAATCTTCCTTTGGGTATGATCCAGATCATAGAATTACAGAATCATAGACTCATAGAACAGTTTCAGCTGGAAGAGATCTTCAAGATTATTTGGTCCAACTTTTCCTATCACAACAATTAAACCTTCTTCAATCTTCAATGTTGGAAAAGACCTTCAGGATTATCAAGTCCAACCATCACCCTACAACCCCCAGAGACTAACCCATCTCCTCAAACACCCTGTCTGCCTGTATGCTGAACCCCTCCAGGGATGGTGCCTCCACCCCTCCCTGGGCAGCCTGTTCCAAAGCCTCCTCACTCTTTCTGGGAAGAAGGTTTTCCTAAGATCCAATCTGACCCTCTCCTGGCACAAGTTGAGCCCATGAAGCACTTTAGCTCTTGGAGGACAATTATTTGTAAATTTATGAAAGGAAAACTCTGTTCTTTTTTAATAGTAATTATTAAAATAAACTCCGTTTTTAATAATAATAACAAACGGGAGTGAGATGTTGGAGGAAAATGAAGGGGTGATGGAAGGCGCTAGCAAAACTGTTCATTATGATGAACAACCTTGCCATTTGGAGCAGGAGAAGGGGAGGTGACAACACAGCTGAGCCATGTCCTCTGCTTTCACTACCTCCAGGTTGGAAAGAGTGAAATGTGGACTTACTGTGTTGCTGTGGGGAAAAAACTTCTGTGAGGAAGTGGTGGACTCACCATCCCTGGAGGTGTTTAAAATACAAGTAGCTAGAGCACTTGAGGCTATGGTCTAGGGGTTAGGGAGCTGTTGGGATGAGGGCTGGACTTGATGATCCTGGAGGTCCTTTCTACCCATGATGATTCTATGATTCTATGCCTCAGTTTTGAATGCAGGATGAAGTTGGCAATTTAACTAAAGTACAGATTTGTCAAGAATCAGAGGTAGCCCAGGAGCATCATTAAGAGGAACATGGTCCTCCAGCCTCAGCTATTGGGTGCATTCACTGAGTTGCTGGAAAGTCCACAGCCCCATGAAGGAAACAGAGACTTAGCTAGTATCCACAGCAATGGAGGCAAGCCTCCTACTTCACATGTACCAATGTAGACATCATCGTGGAATCATAGAATCATGAGATTGGAAGGGATCTCCAAAGGCCGTCTAGTCCAACCCCTCTACAACAAGCAGGGACAACTCTAACTAGAACAAATTGCCCAGACCTCCATCCAGTCTGCCCTTGAAGGTCTCTAGGGATGGGAGCTCTCTGGGCAGCTTTTTCCAGTGTTACTCAGATGTACAGATGTGATCATCAGAACCACAGAATTTGGTGGGTAGTTATCTGCTGAATAACCAAGGACCATATAGGACTACTAAGCCATCTGAGGGGAATTCCACATCTTTTTGAACTGTTTTTTAGGGGGCTCATGGGCTGAGAGCTAAAGCTCAGTGTTGAAGTGGAATGTGGAATTGCAGGTCGCCTCACAAGCCTGCAACACAACTGGTGGTATGGCTGGGGCCAGGGGGGAGATTGTGGAAAGAAGAGCAACCTTGGGAAAAGTGCTCATTGTGCAGGGTTACATACAGCTTCACAATATTCTTCATTCTCCTAAACCATGGGGTTCCCCTCAGACATACTTATGTCATCCACATTTTTCACAGAATCACAGAATGCTAGGGGTTGGAAGGGACCTCTGGAGATCATTTTGCTCAACAGCTCTGTTACAGCAGGATTCCCTAGAGGAGATCGGATGGGAACACATCCAGCTTGGTTTGGAATGTCTTCAAAGAAAGAGACTCCACAAATTCTCTAAGCAACCTGGGCCAGAGCTCTGTTAACCTCACAGTGAAACCATTTTTCCTTATATTTATCCTTATTCCCACCAGTGGTGCAGTCTAAAGCTTAAGCATTTTCACCTTAATCTCCATTGCATCATTTCTGCATAACGGCCCATGTTGTGTAGGCAGGAGGCCTGAAGAGAGGCTGGTGTTTATGTAGACATCTGATGACAAATAAGTCATGCTCCCTGATTTCAGTTTGACTCTTCAGTTTTAATTTGGAATATCACTCTGTCGTGTTGCTGACTCAAGTGGATCCCAACACAAACTCTCAGTATTCTTGTGGGATCCTTGACCACACACAACATTAGGGATTTGAAAAGACTTCAAAAGATCACCTAGTCCAATCCTTTTGCCACAGCAGGATCCCTTAGATCAAGTGCACAAGAACACGTTCAGATGGGTTGTAAATTTCTCCGGAGAAGGAGACTCCACAGCCTTGCTGGGCAGCCCCTTCCAATTCTCTGTCACTCTCACTGGGAAGAAGTTCCTTCTCATATTGATGTGGAAACATGTTGAGAGAATACAAGCGAGTACATTGCATTTAAATATTCAGGTATCTTGTCTGCTACCTGGTATTAAAACACATTTCTCAGAGGAAATAATGACATTTTAAATGTGTTCACTGTAAATTCTTTCCCTAAAATGAACTAAATCCCATCAGTAGTCAACAGCAGGTGCCACACTTTAAGATACGTTTGTAGTCCCTGCTTGAGTAGAATGAGTAAACCCTGTTTCCAGGATCTGGACCCTCTGATGTCTTCATCTTCTCTACAGATATTAGTTCTAATATAACTCATTTTAGCCCTATAAAATTTATTAAGCCTAAGACTCTACAAGCTCTAGTGAAAGCTTCTGTTTTACCTTCACATCGTAATATCATAATTTGATCAAACTGGATCTATTCCTTCAACCTCAGCTAAAGAGGACCTGCTTGAAGGAATTTTATATAAAATTCAGGTGGTAAAGAATTTTGCTGAAGCTGTTTTGTCAAGAAGCTCATTTCAATGAAGATCTCAAACACCAGAATGCTCCTGCAATTCCGGTGGATCTCTGAGTTATTTTCACTCTAAATGCACAACTGGTGACGGTGGGGTTTGTGCTTGTTTGTCAAAACAGCAATGTAAAGAATAGTAATGATTAAATGTGTATTAATAAAAAACCGCTAATTTTTTAAATCTGTAATAAAGGTATAATAATGATAAAGGTGTAATAATAAAAATTCTATAATATTAAGTAATTTTTATATTATAGCAGCCAAGGGTTTTTTTCCCTAAAATTCATATTCAGGAAAGCAAAAATAAAACAATTTACTAATTGTTTTAGGGATTTCCTAATTGTACTAGGGATTAATTCTAGGACATTTACCTTTTAATTTCTCCTTAGAAATAATGAACGATCAGAGAGCTTTTTCTCCTATCAATGTGTTTCAAGTGGGTTAACTGGAGTGATTATTTTTTTTGTTCATCTGAAAACAATTGCTCTTTTGCATGTCTGTCTTCATCCTTGTTGCCTGGAGGAACAAGTGTGACCCATGGAGCTTCCAGCAAATATAAACAAAAGGAGGATTGTTGAGCAGGCACCCAAAGTGATGGCACAGAAAGTTCTTCTCAGTGGATCACCGACTGCACTCTTGACGGACAGAGATGCAAAATCATTTCAGAATGAAGAATTGTATTAGTTTTGAATTTTTTTATGTGTTTTTCTTTTATATCACAGATATTAAGCTCAGAAATTGATATTTTCAAGAGCATCCTACATTATACCCCAAATCATAACGATCAGAAGAATATTTACCTAATTTCTCACACACTGGAAAACACTTGTGTGAAAATTAACCTGTAGTTTTCACAGAATCACAGAATCATTTAGACTGGAAAAGGCCTCTAAGATCATCCAGCCCAGACCAGCATCTAACATCACCACAGCGGCCAGACCAGGGCACTAAGGCCCAGACAAGACCAGGCTGGCCTTCAACACCTCCAGGGATGGAGACTCCAGCACTGTCCTGGGCAGTCCAGTCCAGGCTCTGATCACCCTTTCTGTGAGGAAGGGCTTCCTGACATCCAACCTAACCTCCCCCTGGTGCAGCTTCAGGCCCTGTCCTCTCATCTGGTACCTGTTGCTCAAGAGAAGAGCCCAACCCTCACCTGACTACAACCTCCCTTCAGTGAGTTGGAGAGAGGGAGAAGGCCCCTCCCGAGTCTCCTCCAGGCTAAACACCTCCAGCTCCCTCAGCTTCTCCCCATCAGACTTTCCCTCCAGTCCCCTCCCCAGTCTCGTTGCTCCTTTGGACCCACTCAAGCCCCTCAATCTCTTTATTCAGAATAAGGAGGTTGAGCACTGCCCCCAGTACTCTAGGGGAGGCCTCCCCAGCGTTCAGTACAGGGGGAGAATTATGTCTCTCATCCTGCTGGCCACACTAGTGCTGATACAAGCCATGATGCCACTTGCCTTCTGGGCCACCTGGGCATTCTGCTGGCTCCTGTTTATTCGGTTGTCACCCAGTACTGCGAGGTCCCTCTCTGCCAGGCTGCTCTCCAGCCACTCACCCCCAGTTTGTAGCTGAAGAGGGTTCTTGTGGCCAAAGCGCAGTACCCTGCCTTGGCCCTGTTAAACCTCATCCTGTTGGTCTCTGCCCATTGACCCAACCTGTCCAGATCTCTCTGCAGCGTCTTCCTCCCATCTAGCAGATTGACATTCTCCCCTAACTTGGTGTCATCTACAAATTTACTGAGGGTAGGCTTGATCACCTCATCCAGGTCATCCATAAAGAAGTTTTGTGGAAGGTTGTAGGACATTGGAACTAACGAAGCAATCTAAAAAATATTGGTGGCCTGAAAACTTGATTTTGATGCTAAGGGATCTTATAGGGGATGGCAAGTACTCGAAAAGGGTGTGTTAGGGGAGCAGAAATGCATATCAGGAGATGTAGTAAAGATGTGCCCAATATCCGTACCTGAGAGTTCCATGTTTAGGTGATCCTGCTGTGGTGGGGGGATTGAACTAGATGATCTTTTGAGGTTGCTTCCAGTCCCTAACGTTCTGTGATTCTGTGATTATCAGTTTTCTTATCCAAATGTCACTTTTTAATGAATTTTCAATGTTCGCTGCAAAAATCAAGGCTTTTTAAAGTAAATGTGTAAGAGAAGAAAATATATAACATTTCTTTCTTATTGTTCTAAACATTTGGTTCAATCCTAACCCCACATTCACAGAATGCAGCAGTATGTGTGTAGAGTAAGGAGGAGCTTTCTCTGTGATGAAACCCATTGTCCAAGAGCAACTGATATTCCTTAGGCACCCACCACTACAACATGATTCTCCACTGAGACCTACAAACCCAGTGTCACAGAGAGTGACTGAAGTATTCTTCCCGAAGAAAAAAAAACCAGTTGATGAACACAATAGTTCATTATACACAAGCTGCTTTGGACTTCTTCTTGCTCTATATTTAGCCGTGATGAGCCAGCTCTCAATTCCCCGCACATCGCTTGGTGAACAAGCTACGTGGATTAGCTGAAAACACTTCAGGATGCCCACACTTGTGCATCCACGGGAACAAGAGGGGCTGTTCATGATTCTTGAGAGGAAAGCAATACTTTTCTTCTGCAGCTGTAGGTGCACTTCAGTACCATTAAAGCCATGATTATTTACACTACGGGAGCGTTCCTGACCTCTGCAGGCAGTTTAAACCTCTAGGCTTATCTTTTCTTTTCTCCCAAACAAAGTTCTTACAAGACATAATTTTTCCTCAGTGAGTTTCTTAGAGGAAAACATAATACTTTTATGTGTGTTGTGGGGATGAGGTGAAGTGTATGTCAGCAATTTTCTGTAAATAATTGATCTTATTATGCTTTGCAAGTGAAAATCCATATGTCTGTCCTTTTCTCTGAGATTTGTTTCGTTAATGGGGATGCTGTAAACCACTGTATCATGAAGTTTTTGCTAGGCACCATTTTTTAAAGAAGAATTCTACAAAAAGTGTGTTGACAGCTTCATTTATCCATTTTTATCCCCTCTTTACACACCAGCTCGAAAGAACAAAATTCTTCCTGGCACCCGAGACAACCTGTTCACTCAAAGAAGTTAAACACAATCCTCTTGTGAGAGGGACAGATCCAGGTTTCCCATAGCACTTTAATGTCCAACGGGACTCCAAGGTCTTTCTCTTCAGGGCTACTCTCCAACAGGTTTACCCCTAACCTGTACTGCTGCATGAGATTGTTCCTCCCCAGGTGCAGGATCCTACACTTGGTCTGTGAGAGTCAAAGAGTAGCATGATGAGGTCTCAACTGATTGTGAATGCATTTTGCTTGTTAATTCAGATTGAATTTGATAAATTTATCCTCTTCTACATGTCTGAATAAAGACCCTGAGAAAAATTTTCTTTGCGACCTTTGTAGGATGTGGGACCCTCGCTATCATGTTTCTTCCTGTGGTTGCTCTACATGTTCACAGAATCATAGAATGTTAGTTATTTGAAGGGGCATCATACAGTCCAATCCCCCTGCCACAGCAGGATCATCTGTATGCAGTCACACAGGAACATGGCCAGGCAGGTTTTAAGTATCTCCAGAGAAGGAGACTCCACAACCTCCCCGGTCAGCCTGTTCCAGTGTTTTGTGTGTTTACCCCTGCTAGCCTTCCTCTTGCGCTTGTTTCCTTTCTGTTTAAAAGCCATAATGAAGTTATTTAGTGGCTATCATACACACTTGTAATGCAGGATATGAGGCATCCTGCTTCTTTCTGTTTCTCGTTTTAGGTGAAGACCACCACAAATTAGTTCATATGTCATATTCCTTATTCATTGTTCGATTGAAAGAACAAGATTAATATGATCAAACCAGCAACTTTTTTGCCTTTTAATCAGAATATTAAGACAGCATAGATTCCTGTTTCTAATACAGCTCTCAGGCAATCAGAAATATCTATTTACTTCATGGTCTCTCCAAAACAAGGCCTAAAAAAAAATCGTTGAATGCATTGGGTTGGAAGGGACCTCGAAAGGTCATCTAGTCCAACCCCCTATGACAAGCAGGGCCATCACTCACCAGACCAGATGGCCCAGAGCCCCATCCAGTCTGACCTTGAACGGCTCCAGGGATGGGGCCCTCCTCCACCTGTCTAGGCAGCCTGTTCCAGGGATCTACCCCCCTCAGATTCAAGAACTTTTTCCTCATGTCCAGCCTCACTCTGCCATTTTCCAACTTCAAACCATGACCCCTCATCCTATCATTCCCTGCTCTTGTGACTAGTCTTCCCCAGCCTTCTGACAGGACCCTTTCATGAATTGGAAGGTCACTATATGGTCCCCACCAAGAGTCTCCTCCTCTTCAGGCTAGATCAGACTGGAAAATATTTCTTTTAATACTTTTAATACCTCTCTGTCCTAAATTAATTTCCTCTCCACATCTTCCTCCAATAACCCCCAGAAATAAAACTTTTATGTCTCTGACGTCCTCGTGTTGACAAATTTTAATATTCCTCCTGCTTCTCGCGCGGTTCTCTTTGTGTTGTTAGTGAGTGTAATAAATAGGTATAAACGATGCTCCTGGCGAAGCCTTGCGACGGGAGATGATAACATCTTTAAGCACTGCTTGAATTTGGATGGAGTAAAGAAGCAGATTATTCAGCAAGTAGATGGAGGGGTTTTTCCTCCCCCCTCTCCTTTGTTGGTAGCTTTCTGATGTGAACACAGGAATGAAAAAAAAAAAAAGGGATGTAAATAGGCTGGATGTCCTTACTGTGCAAAATACAACTCCCTATACAGCAAGATATGTGACACCTATCTCACAGACAGGAGCTTACAATCCTGTTCATTAATTTTATCACTAACATAAACTTTTAATATGCATATGATCAGTATATGGGACTTCCAGGGCAGCTTAAAATGACTGTAACCTGTAATTACTGCTCCTGTACTTGATTATAATAATCTGATTGCAATTATTCAGTGATTTTAATACAAGCCCCAAGCTACATAACAATAATTCAAGTGCAGTGATTGGGAACATGTTTCTGTTTGGCTGTGAAACGATGTTTTAATCCGCACTGATTCAGGGATCTGGCTATAGTTCTATTCATGTAATTAAGGCACATTTATACAGTCAAGTAGAATAACTTTAGTTTGAAGTGAATTTAATTAATGCAAAGACTCTATATAAGTCAAAATGGATCATAAGCACGAATTCCTTAGATAGGAATAATAAAGCAAAGATAGCAGTGCTTGGCTGGTTAGGCCATTACAATGAGCTAGCTAATTTCTAGATTAAAAAAGAAATGAACAAGTGCATGGGAAGACGGTATCATAGAATCGTAGAATGTTCTAGGCTGGAAGGGACCTCTACAGGTCATCTAGTCCAACCTCTCTACACAGGGACAACTCTACCTAGGTCAGGGCACTCAGAGCCTCAGAAAGCCTGATGTTAAATGGCTCCAGAGGTGGGGCCCTCACCACATCTGTGCGCAGCCCATCAACCTCTCTCACATTGAAGAACTTGTTTCTAATATTCAGCCTAAATCTCTACTTTCCCATCTTGAACCTTTTGTTCCTTGTTCTATCTGTACAAATCCTCTTGAAAAGACCCTCCCCTGCCCTCATGTCAGCCCCCCACCAGGTACTGGAAGGTCAAAAGAAAGTTCCCCCTGGAGCCTTCTTTTCTCCAGGCTGAACACTCGAACTCTCTCAGCCTGTCTTCATATGAGAGATGCTTCGTTCCCCTAATCATTTTAGTGTCTCTAGATGGAAGGAGAAACCTAGGTGGAGATAGGAGAAACCTGCTCACAGCAGCTTTACAAGGTACATTTTAGCCAAGGGCTGAGGTCCAGCTCATGGAAGTTTTGTCATTTCCATGCTCTCAGCTTGGCTGTGAACTTAAGCTCATGACCAGAAGGACCTTGAAATGCTCCTCCAAATGATTTTTTTTTGGTTAAATTAAAGTTCTGATTAAGACTAATTTTTAAATAAGAATTGGACTGAACTATCTTTCCAGGTCCCTTCCAATCCTTAACAGTCTATGATTCTGTGATTCATCCATTGTCTACAAGACCTCAACTTTAAAAAGAGACTTGGGAAGAAAGATTTTCTCACAACAAAACCATGGCATCTAAAAAGTGTGTTTTGAGGGTTTGGTTTTATTTTTCCTTGGTTTTTTATTACTAGCATATAGATTCCATAGAAGTATTTCTGAAAAATTAGAGATCATGCGCCTGTAGACAGAGGGGTGGCTACATCCATTCTTGAGGCTCTTCCCTAAGCTTTTTACATTAGCACACGCTTGCGTTCCAGTAACTGATGCTGTAAGCAGACTTTGTTGCTCCTCATCACACAGTTACAACGTGAATGAAGTTTCTCTGCAGAGTGAGCTCCTGATGCTGGCATCTGCTTGTATGAGGGCAAATATCCTTCTCATTCAAGCTGAACACTAGCAGATTTTAAAACACTGTCCTTTACCTCTAAACATTTAAAATCAGTGCTGAACTGGTGTCAAGGCAAGTGTTTTCATCAATACAGACTCAGATTTGTAAAAGTTATTCTCCTTAAATATTATCAGAGAATCACAAAATCTACCGGGTTGGAAAAGACCTCCAAAGGTCATCTAGTCCAACCCTCCTATGACAAGCAGGGACACCTCTAACTAGAACAGATTGCCTAGAGCCCCAAACAGCCTGATCTTGAATGGCTGTAGGGATGGAGCCTCCACCATGTCTCTGGGCAGCCTGTCCCAGGGATCACCCACTCTCAGATTCAAGAATGTTTTCCTCATGTCCAGTATCAAGCTCCCTTTTTCCAACTTCAAACCATTTTGGCAGCAAAATTTCAAACCCTGCATAACATTAACCAAGACAGTGTGAACCAAACTCCATGAATGAACCACAAATTGAATGAAGTCTTGTTTGTGGATATTACAGAACTCTCCAGTGTGTCACCAGCATCAGTGTTGGCAATGGTGGATCCTGCTCTAAAAGTTGCATTAAGGATCTGCTCAACACAATATGTGGAGGCTCTCAAGGACATTAAATGTCAGAGTGTGATTTATTTGGACACTGAACCTTCCCTTGGCACATTTTCTGATGTGTCAAGTACCAGGAGACATTTAAACCCCACCTGGACACATTCCTGTGCAACTTGATCTAGGAGATCCTGCTCTGGCAGGGGAATTGGACTGGATAATCATTCGAGGTCCCATCCAATCCCTAATGTTCTGTGATTGTGTGGTTCAGGTTACTGGTAGGGAACACATTTCATCAGTGTTTTAAAGGTCTGAGTTACTGCATTTCTAACATAAATCATAATTTTGTGTAATACAGGCAGACGCATGCAACTATAAAAATAAGAAAAGAACAAAACTTGCTTCTATAGCAGAAGATGTTGGTGCTGGTCTCTTCTCAGAAGGAATTAGTAACAGAACCAGAGAGGAATGCTTCAAGCTTCAACAGGAGAGGTTTAGATTAGACATCAGGAAAAATATTGTTTATGGAGAGAGTGGTCAGGCACCGGAATCGGCTGCCAGGGTGGTGGCTGAGTCCCCATCCCTGGAAGACTTTTAAAGTCGCTTAGATGTAGTGTTGGGGGATCTGTTTTAGGGGTGACCTTGTACAGTAGAGTTGATGGTTAGACTTGATCATCCCATGGGTCTTTTCCAACCTCAATGATTCTGTGATTTTGTGAAAGTAGAGGCATTTTTGATAGAAAAATTAAAAATTCCTTTCTTCTCTCCTAGTTCACGAAGATTTCCTTTCTTGTGTGTTCAGCATCTAGTTCAGTCTACATAATTGACAGGGCAAAGATTTGAACTCAACTTCATAATATTTGTCAACTCTGCCTGTCTCCCCAGTTGTGATCACAGAAGTGTGAAGTGGTAACAGGGTGTTATCCAAGAAGAGGTCCTGTGCAAAGGATCGCTAATTAAGGATTTGAAAAGTATTATGCTTTTGGTTGTTTTTCCATTTATTAGCCAAGGTTATATGATGTGGGAAACAAGATTTTTTCAAACCTTTTTAGAACTAATGAGCACATTTCTAGAGATTACTACCTCGTCCTCAACTTAACCAACATCTCAACCACTTCTCCGAGGGAATCACATGAGTACTTGACCTCTGTAAGATTTTAAGAAGAAAAACAAACTTCATAAAACTTAATCACATTAGTTATAGCTGTAAGGATGTTTTAATGCTCCTCCTAAGCCACCGAGTTCCATTACCTGAAACCCATCAACATAATCCTTCCTTAGGAAGAAAGGAATGAATCAAATTGAAAAGATTTGTAATTGAATTATCCTCAGTCTCGGGGCAATTAGAACCATTTTTTATTGGAACACCTAGATATAACCTTGACTGCTTCTAATTAGTCCATCAACTCAGATAATAAGAAAATGCAGGAACAATTTTACAGTGTTGTAAAAATTGAAATGAGTTCAATATTGTTGCGTGTGTGTTGTAGGAAGGCGCAGTGAGAGAAAACGAATCAAATGGAGTGTAAAAACTGAGACTAAATAAGTCCTTTGGGGAGTTCTAGAGAGCTTTAGTTCCTATAAGTAAAGTCACACGTTCACTGCTTTAATTTTGCTCTTCTTTTGCAATTCGCTGTGATCTGAGATTGTGCATCTCATGTCAATAAAGTTACAGAATCATAGAACATTAGGGATTGGAAGGGACCTTGAAAGATCATCCAGTCCAATCCCCCTGCCACAGCTGGGTCCTCTAGATCCAGTCACACAGGAACATGTCCGGTTAGGTTTTAAATGTCTCCAGAGAAGGAGGCTCCACAAGCCCCCATGGCAGCCCTCCCAGTGCTCCGTCACCCTCACTGGGAAGAAGTTCCTTCTCAGATTGATGTGGAACCTCCTCCGTTTCAGCTCACACCCATTGCCCCTTGTCCTATCATTAGATGACACTGAGCAGAACCTGACTCCATCTTCCTGACACCCACCTTTCACATATTTATATTCATGAAGGCATCCTTCAATCTCCATTTCTCCAAGCTCAAGAGACCCAGTCCCTCAGCCTTTCCTCATCAGTGAGATGCTCCACTCCCTTCAACAACTTTGGCCTCTGCACTGGACTTTCTCCAGCAGCTCTGTGTCCTTCTGGAACTGAGGGTCCCAGAACTGGACACAATACTCCAGATGTGGTCTCACCAGGGCAGAGTAGAGGGAAAGGAGAACTTATCTTGATCTGCTAACCACCCCACTTCAGATCCACCCCAGGATGTTGCAGCAGATTATTTTTGGAAAAGCTTAAAAACATTAAGTTTGCAAAAGTTCAGAATTGTAAGCCCACTAAAAAGATTACTTTCCCACTGTTTTATTTACAATCATGTTTTATGGGTATTTCAGCTTCACATATGAAAGTCAAAGGCAAACACAATGGTAGTGCGCAGCCCGCTACGGCAGCAGGTAAATAGTATGAGATATAATCCTGCATTTTCTGTTCCACCTTCTCTTACTTTTAGAATCCTAAATTTTCTCTTGCAGCCGTACTGTGTTGTTTTCATATCAAAAAAGCATGCTGCCTTTCGAAGATGAGGTGCTACAGAATTAGATTTCCATGGAGCTGTTTCCGTATCTCTCGTTATTGGACTGTGGGTGGTTATTTTCATGCCTTTTTGTGATTATAGTCTAGAGTGTGGGGAAATCTTCAAGAAGCAGATCCTCTATGTCTTTGCATTTACTCTACTGTTAATTTAACATTAAAAAAAAAGCTCTTGGATAGCAAAAAAACCCCAAAGGGGAGTAGAGTGATGTGTTGTCCCTAATGACAACGGGCACTTAAATGTGTTTTCTCCTGTAAATGAGAATTCTTATTCTGAATTTTTATTGTGAAATTTGAGCTTAAGCTGAAGATTTTCATATAATACTTTTAAAATTTATTTTAGGCCACTTAAACTTGAATACCTTCACAATACCTGGGAGCTGTACTCCTACCTACCTTTCTCCACAGAGACCAACCTTGTCTTCTTTTGGTCACAACAGCCCCAGGCAATGCTACAGGCTGGGGGATAAGTGGCTCAAAAGCTACCCAGTAGAAAAGGACCTGGGATTGCTGGTAGATGGCTGGCTTAATACAAGTTAATACAAATCAGCAGTGTACCTAGGTGGCCAAGGCGGCCAACAGGCTTGTATCAGGAACAGCGTGGTCAGCAGGAGAAAGAAAGTTATTGTGTCCTAGTACTTGGCACTTGTGAGGCCTCACCTTGAGTACTAGATTCACTTCTGTGCCCCTCATTTTAGGAAAAACATTGGGATTGGAAGGGCCTCAAAAGGTCATCTAGTCCAATCCCCCTGCCACAGCAGGATCCCCTAGATCAAGTCACACAAGAACCTGTCCAGGCGGGCTTTAAACCTCTCCGGAGAAGGAGACTCCACAACACCCCTGAGCAGCCCCTTCCAATTCTACCTGAATAAAGGAAAGTGCAATAATTGTATAACCCAAAAAATAGTTAGATGACCTCCTTTATGACTGGCTTTGCTTTTGAACGTGAACTGCAGAGGTGAAAATATGCATCAGCGTTAACCACCATACCAGAAACCTGGTGGAAACCATTAAAGTCAGTCTCTGTGGCAGATGTATGGACAGCAATGAGGGATAACTTGTGGAAAGAAGTAGCATCAGTCTGATGGAAAATACTGTGGGAATTCGGGCAGATGGAATGAAATGATCCAAACCTGAAAAATACCGAGTCATTATCCCCCAGTTCCAACGTCTTTTTATTTTACACACATGTCTCATCATCTCTTCTTGACATAAGCTTTTCTCAGCTCACATGCTACCATTTGATGAGTGGTTCACTGAATCTGAAGAGCAGGGGGTCCTTTCAAGGCCAGTAATAATAAGATTTGTTTGTTATTAAAATCTCAGTGTGGTAGGAGTTCTTCCATACCATTGCAATACAACAAAAGGAAAGCCATTGGCGTGGAGCAATTTCATTCTCTAACTGGAGAAGCAGGGGGATTGGACTAGATGATCTTTCAAGGTCTCTTCCAATCCTTGGTGATTCTGTGTGATTCTGTGAATATGATGCTTTTATGTTCCTCTACTGACGGACTGTGATGAGGTGAAAATGCTTCACTGCTCCAACACCTTACAGATGGGTTTGCTCTATCATGGCGTAAAGGAACAAACAAGACATGAGAATCTGGGAAACTAGATTGAACATTTAGGTCTGTCACCCCCATGTGTCTTGGAAACCCTTCAACTTTGCTTTTTCAGTGGAGGGTTAGATGTTAATGACACTGGTCTTCATAACAGCTCAATTAAGTAATAATAATGGAGTAATAGAGCAAGATAGATGAGGAAAAAAATATATTAACATCCATCAAAAGGAGGAAGAAGGAGGCATAGATTTATGTGGATTCTTAAACTACTGAAAGAGTTGATCTACTAGTTTAAAATGTGCCAAGGCTAAGGAAAAGGCAAATGGTGAATTTCAATTTTTTCTTTCCTTTAATTTATTTAATACAGTTAATGTGAAGCATTGCACCTGCCTGAATGAGATAAGTGTTTTACATACAGCCATGCATACATACGTTCTACAAAATGAGGACAGCCCTGAGCAGAAGGACTTGAGGCTGGAGGTGGACCAGAAGTTGAGCAGGAACCATCAGTGTGTGCTGGCAGACCAGAAAGTCGACCTGACTGGGTTGTATCAAAAGAAGCAATGACAGTCGGTTGAGGGAGACAGTTCTCCCCCTCTACTCTGCACTGGTGAGACCCCACCTGGAGTCCTGTGTCTAGTTCTGGAGTTCCCAACATCAGAAGGACACAGAGTTCCTGGAAGATGTCCAGAGGAGCAACTCAAATAATCAGAGGGCTTGAGCACCTCCCCTGTGGGGACAGGCTGAGCAAGTTGGGGTTGTTCATCCTGGAAAAGAGAAGGCTCCCAAGTGACCTTTTATCAGCTTTACAGTCTCTGAAGAGGGCTACAAGAAAGCTGGGGGAGGGCTTTTGACATAGGCGCATAGTGAGAGGACATGGGAAAGGGGTTCAAGAGTTGAAGATGGGAGATTGAGATTGGACATGAGGAATTCTTTGCTGTGAGGGTGGGGAGGTGCTGGAACAAGCTGCCTGAGGAAGTTGTGGCTGCCCCATCCCTGGCAGTGTTGAAGGGCATGTTGGCTGGGGCTCTGAGTAACCTGCTCT
>JAOXOE010000874.1:31791139-31846432 GCA_028565055.1 Phoeniculus purpureus
CTCAGCAGGGAGATGCTCCCCTCCCTCCATCATCTCTGTGGCTCTGCACTGGGCTCTCTCCAGCAGCTCTGTGTCTTTCTGGAACTGAGGGGCCCAGACCATCTCGTGTCTGTTTGTGTTGTTCGACCTGACACTATAGACCAAGGCTGCCTTTTCTCTCTTCTTTACAGTTTCCAGGTAAGAATCTACTTTTCCACCAACACATAACCCCTTACTGACCAAACCTCAGGAGAACACAGAGTGTTCTCCCAAGCAAGCACCTACAGACGACAAAGGGATACAAGAGCGAGAGAAAAGTGCCTCTTGCTAACATTCCTTCAGAAAAACCTATAATCCCTTAATTCCACAAATCTGATGCCTCTAGCCATGAAGAGCCTAGTGCTTGTTTCAGTTCTTCATTACACCCAAGGCTTGAAGGCAACACAATTGTTTACAGGCTGCAACCCTCGGCAGCAGAAAAACCACAAGGAATTCACAGATGCGATTACCTTGTTCCAAGTTAAAAGCACTGCCTCAGAAACATCAGCATGCAAAACGGGTTGGATTGCTGAGGAACGAACATACCTTGGTTTGTCCACCAGCCAACTCTCCAGACAAACCGTTGTCAGCCTGGTTTCAACAAAGGGCTGCTTTAATTAGTGAAATATTACTAACTGACAAGGCAAATTCCAAAAATACTTGACTACAATTAGAAGCCTTTTTCCACCCATTAAAACGATTTTTAAATAGCATTTAACCCTTTCATGGCCACACGGGTGTGCTCAAGGTATATCACAGAATCACTGAACATTAGGGATTGGGAGGGACCTCAAAAAATCATCCATTTCTCCTGTGTACAGCAAACAGTTAACCAAGCCAGAAAAATATGTCCTAAAGCATCTTGAAAAGTTTTTCAATAATTTTACCAAGGCAACAATTCATTTCAATACTGCTTCATTTCAGTACTTCAGCCACTAGGGCTTAAGTTCTTCCAGTCCAGCTCAGCACTGAGTTTAACGGGGTGTGCAGAGGATGCATAAAGGAAAGCAACATGCCAAACAGCTATTTAAAACAGCTTTCAGTTCAAGTTCAATTCACAGCCTGTTACTTCACCAACTGTAGTTATCATCTGTCAAGGCTGAGGGAGCTGGGTCTCTTGAGCTTGGAGAAAAGGAGACTGAGGGATGACCTCAGGGGAAAAGGGCAGGTATAAGGAGGATGGAGCCAGGCTCTGCTCAGCGGCATCTAATGACAGGACAAGGGGCAATGGGTGTGAGCTGGAACAGAGAAGGTTCCACATCAATATGAGAAGGAACTTCTTCCTAGTGAGGGTGACGGAGCACTGGGAGGGCTGCCCAGGGGTGTTGTGGAGTCTCCTTCTCTGGAGAAGTTTCAAACCTGCCTGGACATGCTCCTGTGCGACTTGATCTAGGTGATCCTGCTGTGGCTGGTGGATTGGACTAGATGATCTTTCGAGGTCTCTTCCAATCCCTAATGTTCTGTGATTCTTAAATCTCTGTGTTTTCCTGAGGTACTAATTAGGCTGCAAATGTTTTTTCAACGCAGTGTGTTACTAAATCACATTTTACTCTGCACGTTGAGTAGGGTCATTGTGTTACACTGGCCCCTTCATAGCTATTACTTCGCGTCATGGTTCCTTATCTTTTCTTACCATTTTTGTGTCTTTGGCTTTCATTTTCTGAAGGTGTCATCATCTGAAGTCTGCAGTGGCATTATGAATCAGCATGCTACTGTTTATTGATCACATGCTCTAAGCCAGCTATCCCCTTTCCCTTTGATTCTATGCAAAACAATGTCTTTGATCTACTGCTTGTCCTTTCGGGTCACAAAGAGAACGTTTTTTGTCTCTTCATTTGGCTCTGAGGCAATTTGAAACTTGTGTCTTTGATTTCTTTACTATTGAACAAATTCACCTTTTGCTGGAGGGAGATATAAATTAGGACACCCAAACACGCCGCAATTTATCAACTCCTTAATATCTTTAAAAGATCTGTTTTGTGTTAGAAATGTAAGAAAGGGGAGTGTGACTAAGATTTCTCTATATCCCAGAAAATTTTTGCTTTACATTTGGGTATTGGCCAACCTTGAAATTCTTTCATTTACTCCTTCATTTTAACTCCTTTTCATTTACTTTCATTTACTCCTTCCAATCCCTAATGTTCTGTAATTCTGTGATTCTATGAAGTCCCAATCCTACTCTGAATAAATCTGTTACCATAATCTCTACCCCTAGAGGTTCCTCAAAAGTGATCTTTTTTCATACTTCAGGGGGAAAGTTCCCAGTATTTGGGATGTAGCTACCCGATTTCATAACACCACCTCCTCTTTTTCCTCTGACATTATGAATGTGCAACCTACACAACACTCTAAGGTCTTCAGAAAGTGTCACAAAACTAGGTAACACCCAAGAGTTAAAACATAGTGATCTATACTGGCGAAATAACTTCATTTTGTCTAAAACTGGGCTTAACTCCTGAGTTGGTGTCCATCCACTTCTACTGAATCACAGAATCACACAGAGCATTGGGGACTGGAAGAGACCTCAACTGATCATCCGGTCCAGTTCCCCTGCCACAGCAGGATCACCTAGATCCAGTCACACAGGAACATGGCCAGGCAGGTTTTAAACTTCTTCAGAGAAGGAGACTTCACAACCCCTCTGGGCAGCCTGTTCAAGTGCTCTGGCACTCTCACCTTGAAGGAGTTACTTTCCATATTGATGTGGAACCTCCTGTGTTCTAGCAGTCCATGAAAGACCTGGAGGTAAGCTACACTCTAGGCTCAGGTTTTTATTGTTTATCCCATTCCCAGATTAACTTAGACAGTTTTAAATTGTGCTTTTGATCCCAGCTGAAAATTTTTCACAATTCTAAACACAGCTTTCATTTAGAATTTGATGTAATTTAGTTTCTTTAGAAAAATCAGAAAATCTCTGGAGGTCTTTGTTCAACTACTTTTCTCAAAAAAAGCCAATTTTAAGTATTTTGAGTAGCAAAAGGTAAGGATCAGAAGTATATCTACAACAAAGGGTCTTTATTTCAAAAGGATGAGCACAACACCTTACAATTTCTTTGCTTCTCGGTTTTTTCCAACATAAATTTTTGTGCAGGCAAATATTGCTAGAATTTGAGGATCACAGAATCCTCAAATCATCCAGGTTGAAAAAAACCCTTAGGATCATCTAGTCCAACCATCAACCCTACTCTACAAGTTCATTTCTAGATCAGATTCCCCAAATATTAAATCTAAGTGACTTTTAAACAGATCCAGGGATGGGGACTCAACCACCACCCTGGGCCATTCCAGTTCCTGACCACTCTTTCCATGAAGAATTTCTTCCTGATCTTCAGTCTAATCCTCCTGTGTTGGAGCTTCAAGCACTCCCCTCTGGTTTTGTTGCTAATTCCCTTTAAGAGGAGACCAACACCAACATTTCTACAATGCCCTTTGAGATACTTGTAGAGAGTGATGAGGTCTCCCCTCAGCCTCCTCTTCCTCAAACTAAAAAGCCCAACTGTCTCCATCTCTCCTAATCAGATTATACTCTCCAGGCCCTTCCCCAGCTTCGTCGCCCTCCTCTGCACTCGCTCCAGCACCTTGATGTCTCCCTTAAAAGCAATGCAAAAGTGATGGCAAAGTTAAATGCAACAGCAACCTAATCAAGATGGTTCTTTGGAAATTTTAACATGGATTAAAAATATATTAATACTATCAATATCAGCTACCCATAGACTGTGATTATGGTGATGATAATAATAAATCACAGAATCACAGAACCACCCGGATCATGTTGGACAGGAATATGTCCAGGGGGGTTTAAAATGTCTCCAGAGATGGAGACTCCACAACCCCACCCCGGGTAGTCCCTTTCAGTGCTCTGTCACCCTCATCGGGAAGAAGTTGTTTCTCATATGTCCTAGTGGAATATTAAATACAAGACTTGGAGAACAGCTCATGCCCTACATTATCTATCTGTACTTTACTTGACCCCACCTGTTTTGTCAGTCATGATCAAGAAGTTTTAGAAAATTTAACAAGACATAACCTTCGGAAGAGAAATCAATGGAATTAAGTATAAAAACTGAAACGTGGCTTAGACTTAAAATATAACCCTGGTTACCTCTGGCAGGGAGTCTGCACAGACTCACACACAAACCCACACTTACACATGAACACATGCGAACAGAACTACATGGAAAAATCTTTTGAACTTTGTAGAAGAAGCAGCTGTGCGCTCACAGTTGTCAAAGTCCCCAGCTGTGCCTTCTGTGTAAGATCATGCAACGCTGTCTTCAGATTGTCAGGAGAACATATTAATTTTGCACCATTTTCAGTTCCCTTTGCACTCTTTGTCATGAAAATGAGCGTGTATAATGAGGAGAACATCAGAGTCATTAACATTCGGTGATAACTCACTTCACTGTCAAACACAGTGGTCACACAATGGGAAGTGGAGTGTTTACCCGGTCTCAAGGCCAATGTAGGCATGAAGACTTAAAAATGGCACCGCACCGTTATATTGTGCTTCTTTTGAAAGGTTTACATCGCGCACAGATGCAAAACCAACGCTGCTATCGACAATGAAACAAGAAGTATTTATTTTAGCAACTTGCCAGTGTTACCAAATTGATTCCAAATTTCCTTTTCTTCTTTTTAATCTTCTCCCCCCCAGGAGAATTTCAGGAATTATAAAATATTTTTGTCTTGAAATAACCTTGTCTGTGAATCACTGCTGGAATCATTGAAGGAACCTTTGTGCCTGGAATAAAAACCTCCTTGAAAATTAATTTCAAACCCTTTTGTGATAGATGACTTCTATCCCAGTATTTGAAAGACAACCCTTTTTGTCGTTGTTTCTGAAACCCAGTCTTCCATGTACCATCCTCTAACCCACAGGATATTTTGCATGTAGACAGTAGGGAACAGAATGAAAGGAAAATGCTGAGCAACACAAACTAACATTATTTGGCCATCTGAATCCAGCTAAATAATTTTCAGCTGGTTTTGTGTGGTTGAACATGTAAATCACCCATCCTGACTGCTGCCAACTACTGCTGCAGCAGCTGCTCTGCCTGGCCTCCAGACCAATGCCTTCTCCTGTTCCCTAGCACAACCAAGCAGAGGGATAGAAGTTTCCTCCTACAGTTGGCAACTCATTCTCTGACCTCCTGAGGAGCCAAAACACAATCCCAGAAAGCCAATGACAAAACTGCCTCATGCAGATAGGAAACATAATCACAGAATCACAGAACATTGGGAACTGGAAGGGACCTCAAAAGATCATCTAGTCCAAGCCCCCTGCCACAGCAGGATCACTATTTCACAAACACACTGTACAGAGAAGCAACTAAAAACCCAATAAACCTGTCTCCTCTGTCAATTCCCAGCCTTGCTGTAGTAGGTTCAAGATTCATCTTGTCCATCACGATCTTTCATAGGATTTTGTGCAAGAAGAGATGACCTGATAGCTACTGTCTTGCTCTCCGTGAAGAACATGGCCATGAGGGCAGCTTAAGCACCCTGCTTCTGAGGCAGGCTATAATCACAGGCTGAGATTATAGGAAAATAAGATACTTGATCCATCACGCAGCAGTAGGAATCAAATGATCCTATAAAAGTCAGACAGGGGTGTCCCCAAGGCTTGGGCTGGGAGAGAATTCAGTCCAAAATAAGCCTGTAGAAATCAAAAAACATATTATTCATGGTTTCTGATTCTGGGCAGAGATTTCCCTGTGGTAAAACGTAGTGGGAAACACCCAGATTCTATGCATCTATCCCTGCTTTGGAGATATCATCTTCCTCTGCTGATTCTCCCCATCTCTTTGGCTGGAAATGCAAGGAAGGGGAAAGACTGTAGATAAAGGAGAAATACTACAGAGAAAGGAGAGACTACAGAGAACCACCAGATCCAACACCTACCTCAGAACTTTACAGCGTATAAGGTTTTCATATGTTGACCAAATGGGAACCTCCTTAACTAGAAAGGGCAAGAAAAAAGACATCTGTTTTTGGTAGGTAACACTGAGAGCTTTTAGAAAATCCCATGACCCTCAGTTGATTACCTTTCCCTAGTACCATTGGGTTGATGGTTGGACTCAAGACCTTGGAGGTCTTCTTTGGCTTAAACACTCCCATTATGCTTCCCACATATTCTTGTGAAATGTTGTTGTAGGATGTTCAAAGTTATTGTAAAAAAGAAGAAAATTAGTCTCTTTCTTGGTTTACATTTAGTTGAGTCCCATCTCAATGCCCGATGCTTCGCAGCAGTATCGTGTTCGTACTGTAGTGTGTGCAGCTGTATCTTCATTGTTGGCAGACATGCAGTATTCAAGCTCAAACCAAATATAATAGCATCAAAAAGGAAGATTCTTTAGTTCTCACCTCATGACTGGAAGCAAAACAGACCACTGGTAACCTTAGCCTTGGTCTTTAAACATTTAATTTAGAAGCATCACATGTGTTTTAATTGTGTGCTAGTTGTAGACACAGATGGAGTAAATGTTCTCTGTTTCTCCATCAAAGTCAGTGGAGGGGGCATTCCTCTGGGTAAAGGTGCTGAAGGAACCTATCCCAAACCCAGAGTAATTAAATTTTAATCTAATACATGATAAATTAATAGTATTACTATTGTAGTATTATTACTGTACCTACAGTACAGTAGGAGCTACATGAAATCTGGAGGACTATTTCTGAAGCACCCTATTGATAGGACAAGGGGGATGGGGTCAAGTTAAAAGAGGGAAGATTGAGATGAGATCTGAGACAGAAATTCTTCCCTGTGAAGGTGCTGAGGCCCTGGAACAGGTTTCCCAGGGACATTGTGGCTGCTTCATCCCTGGAAGTGTTGAAGGGCAGGTTGAGTGGGGCTCTGGCAGTCTGGTCTAGTGGGATGTATTACTGCGTGTGGCAGGGGGATGGCACTGTGTGATGTCTGAGGTTCCTTCTAACCCACATCATTTTATGATTTAAACACTAGAAGGTTATTTGCAACCCCCTTACTGTACCTGGGAGCCTAATAGACCAAGTATTACAGGATGTGAGCTCTGACAGTGCTCGCAATATTATTTATGCAGCTGAGCAGAGTGAATCATTAGATGACTCAACCTCCAGAACACCACAACAGTAAGTAAATAAATAAATAAAGCCTTTCCCTCACACCAAGAAACCGCACGCATCCCTACTGAAAAACCTGATTGAGAGCAATCTGAAAAGAAATAAACGTGATTTGAATTTTTCAAAAAACTCATCAGCCTCGCTATAGTTCCCATGAATAGACTGATCTGAGCTGTTAAGTCTCTTTAACCTTCAAAGATGATTAGGGAGTCATTTCTTGTTGTTGTTGTTGTTGCTGCTGCTGCTGCTCAAATGGATGGATACGTTTCCCAGCAAGTTTCGGAGACAGGCTGGTAGTAGGTACAATTAATTCAGCACATATCATTTGCTGCATCCTCACTTCTTTCACAGAAATCCTTGCCAACTGATCCCAGGCAGAAGATTGGCTTTGGTTCTGCAAGCAGCTGCTCATCTTCCCACTTCGCTGGAGGTAAGTTGTCACAGTAAAGCAGCTGCTAAAAGAGTGGGAGGGAGACACCAAAGAGCAGAAACAATTGTGTTGGGGAAAAAAAAGAGAGAAAGGGGAAAAAAAAGAAAAGAAACGAGAAAGGAGCAGTAAACTCACTTTCTTCAAGCAGATTGGGTTATACTGCTTCTTATTTGCCTAAAGAGAAACAGTGTGACCACGAGTTAACCTTGAAATATGTGAACTCTTGGAAACTTATACAACTCCAAAAAGCAACAACAAAAAAACCTACGGATGAGATATTGCTGTACTGATAATGAGTTCTGTGATCAAATTTGACATAGTCAGAGATCTGAGGTCTGTGAAGATTCAGTGCAGATTTAATCTTATCTGATCCTGCTTTAAATGCATTAAGCCTGGTTTGCAAGAGATAATAATTATTTACATCAACACTGGTATAAGGAAGAGTTCTTCTGCTCTAACTCAAAGACAACAGAACTGGGGAGAACTCAGAATCCTAGAAGTCAAGAGATTAAAAAAAAATAGTAATAATCTTTCATGTGGCAGCTCTGCTGAGATCAATGGTACTTGGTTTGGATGTAACGATCTACCCTCACAATTTTACTTGCATAATTAAACATGACTCAAATACACCAAGGTAAATTGCCAGTTATCGTGTGTGATTGTTTTTGGAAGATTTTTAAGGTATGGATTTATATTTCTTAAAAAAGTCAGTGCCTGAATTATTTTACTTAATGTTACAAGACACTCTGCACTTCATTACAACAGCTTTGTGTACCCCACTCTCATTTCAGAAACAAACAAACACCAAAATGTGCTGAACACCCATGTGGATTCCCAACATATTAAACCTGCAAAATTGGCTCAAAGAATCCTTCTTATATTTTTAAACTTGAAAGTTGTACTTTTCCTCTAATAAAATGAATTCAGGAAAGAGGATTTTTAACATAGATTTCAGGTTTTGCAAGTGCTGATGATAACTCACTTTGGAGACATTTAAAACCCGCCTGAATATGTTCGTGTGCTACTTGGTCTAGGTGATCCTGCCCTGGCAGAGGGATTGGACTGGATGGTCCCTTCCAATCCCCAATGATTCTATGATTCTACGATTCTATGATTGTATGATTCTCTCAGCATGAGGTATCAGAGGGTATCAGAAGATACCCTACAATGATAGGACTGGGGAGCAAGAAGTGTTAGCTGGAACAGTTCCAGAAGGACATAGAACTGCTTGAGAGAGTCCAGCACAGAGCCATAATGATAATGAAGGGAGTGAAGCGTCTCCTTGATGAGGAAAGGGTGAAGGATCTGGATCTCTTTAGCTCAGAAAAAAGAAGACTGAGGGGAGACTCCATGAATGCTGATAAATATGTGAAGGGTGGGTGTCAGGAGGATGCAGCTAGGCTCTGCTTGGTGGCACTCAATGATAGGACAAGGGGCAATGGGTGTAAGTTGGAACAGAAGAGGTTACACGCCAATATGAGAAGGAACTTCTTCCCAGTGAGGGTGACAGAGCATTGGAACGGGCTGCCCAGGGAGGTTGTGGAGTCTCCTTTTCTGGAGAGGTTTAAAAACCTGCCTGAACATGTTCCTGTGTGACTGGATGTAGGTGATCCTGCTGTGGCAGGGGGATTGCACTGGATGATCTTTGAGGTCTCTTCTAATCCTTAATGTTCTGTGATTCACAAAGCTAAGAAGCCAGTAGCTCATTCACATAGTTTTTGGAAATCAGGAACAGGACAAGACACATTCCTGCAAAAGAACTCGGTTATGTACGGAAAGTAAGCTCCTCCTCCATTAAATATTGCCAAATAGGAAAGTAGTTTCAGAAGGTGTTAAGGAATAGTTGTCCTCACGCTCAAGTTTCAATCTACAATGTGATACAGAGCTTGAAATGGGGAATGCAAATGTTAAAAACATGTAAGCACAAGAGTTGTTTATGTGTCTGTTAGCGTAATGTCGTCCACAGTCTCAGTATTCTGATCTCCCTCTTTTAAATGCAATAATTATAGAATCACAGAATCATTCAGCTTGGAAAAGACCTTCAATATTGAGTCCAACCATGAACCCAGCTGTCCCAAGGCCTTCGCTAAATCCTGTCCCAGAGCTCCAGATCTCCACGACTGTGAAACATGACCAGGGATGGCGATTCAACCCCCTCCCTGGGCAGCCTGTTCCAAATCCTAAGGATCTTTTCAAGGAATAAGCTTCTCCCCATATTCAACCTAAACCTCCCTGGCACAATTTATAGACATTTCCTCTTGTCCTGTCACTTGTTCCTTGTGACAGGAGACAACCCCCATCTCTCTACACCCTTGTGTCAGGCAGTTTGTGACAGCAAGAAGGTCTCTCCACAGCCTCCTTTTCTCCAGACTAACTAGCCCCAGCTCCCTCAACGGCTCCTCACAAGGTTTGTTCTCCAAACTACTACCCAACCCTGTTGTCCTTCTATGGACTCTCTCCAGCACCTCAGTATCTTTCTTGTATTGAAGTGCCTATACCTGAACATGGTATGTGAGATGTGCCTCACTGACCCCGAGTGAATCCATGGACCTGAGTCACTACGTTATCTTAGCAATTAGGACGTGACAGTATCCAGTACAGGGGAACAATCACATTCTTATTTTTGTTGGCCACTCTAGTGCTGATCCAAACAAGAATGCAGTTGAACTCACTGTAACTCTGAAGATGAAACTTCAGACTAATGTGATCACAGAATCACAGAACAATAGTGATTGGAAGGGACCCTGAAAAATCACCCAGCCCAATGCTCCTGCCACAGCAGGATCACCTATTTGTAAGTAAGAAGCAGCTGGCCTTCACACGTGATGCTTCCTGCAAAGTCATTCACCAAATACATGAAGGAGCATCTATTCAACAACAGGACATGGTGAGCCATTGTATCGCTTGGTGGAGAAGTTTTCCCTTTGTGCATCCCTCAGGTCGCTGGTCTTTAACAGATAAATGGATGATCTGATTTCTGGCCAACACAGCATTTATCAAATACATTTTGGATTCCTTCTGAGTCAATTGACAGCTCCAATAAGTGATCCAATAATTCACACAATTGTTTCACACAATGAGAACTAGTATGTAGGTTTTAATTTTGTTCCTCTTCTTCAGTTAACAGACATTGTGCTTTTGAGAACCACTCCAGTCTTTCTTGGCCTTGCCTGCTTATGGTTCTTTTTTCTAATTAAAATCATTGTTTCGGTAATTTGTTGTTTGATAGAGATTCAATTAAAGCAATGGGGTTGTTCTTCTAGTTTAAAGGAATTCCATAATATCTATGAAGACTATAAGAAACAACGCACTTACCAAATCCGAACTGGCACAACTGGGTGCCATGCATATGTATAGTATCTACATTTTCATTACAATAATTAAACCCTCCTTTCTGTCCGATCCTTTTTGCCACAAGCTTAACCTATTTTCCTTTGTTCCCCTATGCCCTGCATTTTTATGGCACATGTAGGGTAGGTTTTCTCATTATGTTTCTTCTTTTCTAGTCTTAAGAGACACACAAACCCAAAACTGGTAATTCATTATAAAAAGCATGATGATTTAAAAATGCATCAGAGTGTGTAGGTCTGGATATTAGATCATCGATGTTCAAATAAGTTCAGAACCAGCCAGTATTTGAACGTCATTAACTAATCTAACGCTGTCCTCCAACAACTCCTCAGCTTTATGACAACCTAGAAGAAAATAAAAGGAAGTTCATAGAATTATTGAATTTATTGGGTTGGAAGGGACCTCTGGAGTCTATCTAGTCCAATCCCACTTAGAGATGCAAAAGCCATTTTCAGCTAGATTTCCGAGGCAAGAAGTCTCGAGAAGTTGAGTCTGGAGAAGTGAAGAAGTGGGTAAACTTTGGTCATTATGACCTCCTTTTGTTCACTGGTGACACTGGACTTCTGTCAGGCAGAAGCAGATAAGCTGGCTGGTCTTTTCCCTTTTGTTGCCAGTACTTGAAGAATGTAATCACAGAATCATGTGATCATTCAGGTTCAAAAAGACCCCTGGGATCATCGAGTCCAACTGTCAACCCTACTCTATAAGTTCACCCCTAAACCACATCCCCCAACACTACATCTAAGTGACTTTTAAACTCATCCAGGGATGGGGGCTTAACCCCCACCTTCGGCAGCTCATTCAATTGCCAGACATCTGTCTCTGGGAAGAATTTCTTCCTGATGTCTAGTCAAAACCTCCCCTGTTGAAGCTTGAGGCCCTTCCCTCTGGTTCCTTTGCTAATGACCTGTGAGAAGAGACCAGCACCAACATCTCTTCAGTGCCCTTTCAGATAGTTGTAGAGAGCGATGAGGTCTCCCCTCAGCCTCCTCTTCCTCAAATTAAACAGCCCCAATTCTCTCAATCTCTTCTCATAAGATTTATTTTCCAGGCCCTTCCCCAGCTTCATTGCTGCACTTGTTCCAGCCCCTTGATATCTCCCTTGTACTGAGGTGCCCAAAACTGGACCCAGTACTCGAGGTGTGGCCTCACCAGTGCTGAGTACAGAGGGCCAATCTCCTCCCTATTCCTTCTGGACACACAGTTTCTAATCCAGGCCAGGATGCCATTGGCCTTCTTGGCCACCTCTGTACCCCGATGGCTCATATTCAACCCTCTCTGCCAGACTTCTTTCCAGCCACCCTGCCACAAGCCTGTGGTGTTACAGGGGATTGTTGTGTCCAATACGCAAGACCCAACACTTGGCTCTATTGAAACGCAGACATTGAACAACCAACAGTGTGAAGCTTAATGCACACAAATCACAACGAAGGACACATGAGAACCAAAACAACCCCAACCAAGCTGGAAAAAAGAAGTTCTAGTCCTGGCTCTGGTTTTAACACCTCGTGGTCTCAGCTGAATCAACCCAGTGGGAACTGATGGAGGGAGATGGAAAACAAGGTAGTCTTGTCTGAACAAGAGACTTGCACATCAGACAGAAGGGAAAGAAAGGCGGGAAAAAAATGTCAGCAGTTTTTTAACTCCCCAGAGGGTTCAAAGCTGGTTTGATTTAACACGTTAGATAGCATGCAGCTTAATAATTTACCACTTTCCCAGACACTAACTGATACCTATTCATAAGGGCTTTGTTTTTGAGTTCGTGGTCTTGGCAGTCATTTGGCAAGGAGCAGGTAACTTGAATTATCCTGTATGTGGAAATTCTGAATTCATAGTAATTTATTACCCCTGCCATTGCATGATAAACAATAGTTTAGCAGTATTTGTTCCTACAGACACTAATTTTATTGTTCCAAAAGCCTGTTTTGTGTAAATTGATGATGAAACAGGAATATTTTCTACTGCCGAACTACATTCTATGGGACTAAAAAAACCAACCAAATTATGGACTCCCCAAATATAAATTACAATAAAGTCCAATTTTCTCTGTTTGGCATAAAACTTGCAGTAGGATCTTTATCAGACACCGTGGGGAGAATATTTAATCACGGGCTGCCGCATGCAACTGGAAAGTTCAACTCAATAACATTAATTTCTTCTTCCCCTATTTACTTTTATGACCCAGGCTGCTGGAAACGAACATCCAAAAGCCCCTTTGATGAACAAGTATCTAACAAGCGTAACTGATGGAAACAAAGCCTTAGAGGTCTACAGCGGGGATGTTGAACCTGAAACTACGGAAATGTTCAAACCCCAAGCTAATGCTTACATCACTGAAAAATAGTTCCCAGGTCAATAAAGCTCAAGCTGTTCAAACACTTACTGGGATATTTCCTTTCCCATTAATGTGTAAACAGGAAGTAAAAAACAGGGATCAATGAGGTACTGCAGCACATTTCACAGTATCACAGAATCACAGAACACGAGGGATTGGAAGGGACCTCGAAATATCATCTAGTCCAATCCCCCTGCCACAGCAGGATCTCCTAGATTTAGTTGAACAGGAACATGGCCAGGCAGGTTTTAAACATCTCCAGAGGAGGAGACTCCACACCTGCCCTGGGCAGCCCCTTCTAGTGCTCTGTCACACTCACTGAGAAGAAGGGATTTCAGCTATTGCATATGGAAAGCCCCAGCTGGCAAATACCAACCCAGAGTTTTTCATCGTTGAATGATGAGCATTGCCACCACTTTACTGTAAAACAGAGAAAAAGGAAAAATAATTCACTATAAAAACAGACGCTGCCTATTAATCTGCAGAGAAAAACTGACAGACTCAGCTTTAATAATCCAATATTTCTGATGATTTTATCATTGTCTTGGGAGATGCTTTGGGAAATGGTGTAGATGGGCGAAGTATCTTTTCTACTTGTTTTTTTTTTTCCTCCTGGATTTGCTAGACTCTTTCTATGTGAATTCAGAGTGCCTGAGCAATTCCTGACTAACAAGTCTGGAGAATATATTTATCCACAGACCAGGTAGAAGACAGATGGTAACAATGAACACTGGCCCCCCACGTCAACCTTGACGTTTGGGTGCAGGTGAGGAGACAATCGGTTTGTGTGAGGGTCAAGTTCCATCAGCTGAGGATATTTTTGACTGATTGCTTCCTTTTACTTGTTTATTTTTATTCTTTAAGCAACTTGGTTACTCTGGGGAAATGAGAAATTTGCTGCTGAGGGAGATGAGGATTTGTCTGAGTTGGGTAAGGTAGTGATTGTCCTTCTTACGACAGATTTAATGGGGTTCTTCCTCTTCCTTTCAGTCAAATTTAGCTCCTAAACGTAACCCCACCACGATTAAGCTGAGAAAATTTTGACTGTGAAGAAATTGCCAGTAACAATTATTGTTGCTATTGCTGCTCTGAAAAAACTTATCACAGACTCACAGGACATTAGGGATTTGAAGGGACCTTGAAAGATCATCTAGTCCAATGCCCCTGCCAGTGCAGGATCCCCCTAGATCCATTCGCACATGAACACATCCAGGAGGGTTTTAAACGTCTCCAGAGAAGGAGACTCCTCTGACTTGGGTTAAGTAGTGATCCTCCCTCTACTTAACACTAGATTTTCTGGAGTGCTGCTTCTTCCTTTCAATCAGATTCAACTGCTATAGATAACCCCACCATGATTAAGCTGAGAAAATTTTAACTGAGAATAAATTGTCAGTAACAAGTATTGCTGCTATTGCTGCTCTGAAGGAACCTATCTTTTGGGTCTTTTTTCCTTTCTTCATTCTGTTGAGGCCCTGTCTTGCTCTTCCTTTGATATTTTAATAAGTGATAGGCTTGATTTTTCCAGTTAAAATAAAACAACTAGAGCTCCAACACACAAAATGGGAAATGTTGGAGAGTTTTAAAAGGAAAATCACACATTCCTTGTCTATTTGACATTGTGGTTGCATTAAGTGCATGCACAGACCTATACAAATATTGTAATGTTTTAAATGACTACATGTAGCTGAGTTTTTTGCCTTTGAAGAGGAAATTTAAGGTGAGAAAATTGCGGTTGTTCAGCCTGAAGAAGAGAAGACTCCAGGAGGACTTTATAGTGATCTTCCAATGCCTGAAAGGGGTCTGTGTGAAGGCTGGGGAAGACTGTTCATGAGGGTAGGGAACGATAGGATGAGGAGTCATGATTTGAAACAGGAAAAAGGCAGATTTAGGCTGGACAGGAGGAAAAACTTATTGAATCTGAGTGTTAGATCCCTGGAACAGGCTGCCTAGAGAGCTGATAGAGGCCCCATCCCTGGAGCCGTTGCAGGTCAGGCTGAATTGGACTCTGGGTCGTTAAAGAATAAAACAAAACGAGATGAGAAAATGGGTAGATCTGGACAGTGATGCAACAGGATCCAAAGACCAAAGAGATTTAATTGTTTGGAGTCAAAACAGAGGCTGAGAGATCTGTTCCTCTCCTCCTAATCTAAAAGACAAAGAAAAAGATCAAGAAAATCAACATCTGTAAAGGATTTACTTACTGCATTGCTATGGAATATTAATTGCAATTTAGAATTATCTTAGTTTTTGTTTTGTCGGGCAATAACACTAATAAGTAGCAGTTTGGAGACCTCAGTGGGGATCCTTCAGTCTATTTTGGATAATATGCTGCTTTCACTGAAAAAATTCTACCACTGAATATATTAACCAGCAAACGAAGGGTATTTTATGTCACAATTTAGCTTCCTAAATCAGAAAACCTCACAAACTGAGTCAGCTCAGATTTTCTCTTAATTGCTCAGCTGTAACTGACTCCAGGGCTTCCTCAGGGATAACCTTTCT
Source organism: Phoeniculus purpureus (assembly GCA_028565055.1). Taxonomy (NCBI): domain Eukaryota; kingdom Metazoa; phylum Chordata; class Aves; order Bucerotiformes; family Phoeniculidae; genus Phoeniculus; species Phoeniculus purpureus. Next base: position 31,806,871 of record JAOXOE010000874.1, read on the forward strand.
TCAGTGCAAAATTTTCTGATGGGAGAAGCTGAAACCTGCCTGAATTTATTGTGGATTTCCTGACGAACGATGTCTTACTTGCAGTAGCTGACAGCCAGACACGTGGAAGACATTGTGATGGTGTGTGCTCAGGTTAACTATTCAGTCCTGGCCTGGAAAGTCTTCTCTTGCCAGGCAACACAGGATTTTGCTGCACAGGCATTGCACAGGTGCTCTGTAGATATAGGGTATGTTGCAGTGAAAGCTTTGTCCTCATTGATTGATCTAATATTTTGTGGAAGATTTTTACTTCCATGAAGTAATTTGCTTACAGGACTTTGTACAATACATAAGTGCCTGCAGGTATTGCTGTAATTTCTGACAAAAGCATGATTGTCTTGGACAAATGCATGTTCTGCAGTTCACAGTCTTGGTTTGGGAAGCTCATTTCTAATCAAAGCACATCCTTACCCTTACCTCATAAGATTATAGGATTGGAGGGAGCTCCAAAGCGCATCTAGTCCAATCATCCTGCAACAAGCAGGGCCATCATTCACCAGACCAGTTTGCCCGGAGCTCCATACAGCCCTGACCTTGAATGGCTCCAGAGATGGGTCCTCTACCACCTCTCTAGGCAGCCTGTTACAGGGGTGCCCCACCCTAAGACTCAAGAACTCATGTCCAGCCTCAGTTTCCCCTTTTCCATTTTCAGACCATGGTCCCTCATTCTGTCGTTCCTGCCCTTGTGAACAGTCTTCCCCAGCCTTCTGACAGACCCCTTTCAGGGATTGGAAAGTCAGTATAGGGTCCCCTCAGAGTCTTATTCTCTTCAGGCTGGACAACTCCAACTTTCTCAACCTGTTCTTAGACAAGAGGGTCTCTTGCCTTCTGATCACTTTCATGGGCTCCTCTGGACTCACTCCAACAAGTTCTCATCCTTCCTGTGTTGGAGACTTCACAAGTGAACGCGGGGCTCCAGATAAGGTCTCACCAGGGCAGAGCAGAGGAGCAGAATCCCCTCTCACAATCTGCTGGCCACACTGCGTTTGATGCAGCTCAGGATGCAGTTGGCTTTCTGTACTGCAATTGCACATTGGTGGCTCCTGTGCAGCTTCTCATCCACCAGTACCGCCAGTTCCACAAGGCTGCTCTCCAACAGGTCAGTCCCAAACTTGTACTGATGCATCCTTGCCACATGAAATACTCTTCATTTGCCCTTCCTGACTTCATTTGGCCTGTCCAGATCACACTGTAGTTCAGGGCTTGTTATCTATTCTTTGTTGATTATCTTCAGGGCTTATGGTGTCTTCTTTATTGTTTGTCTTACTGGGGTGATTTGTTCTTTGTCTTCTGTATATTGGGTAATGTATTGGGAAACGATGTCTTGCTGAAATTAAATTTGATTTCACCAGTTGAATTGTCTCTTTTTACCCTGTATCTTAATGGCCAGTTACCCTTCCCTGTTCTCATCTCATTAGCACTTTCCTAATTAGAGAGTCTATCCTGGACTGACCAACATGGTGAACCTGTGTCACTTCTCTATATTTCAACCTATAAAGTCCTGTGCAGCTGGAATGGAAAAGAACTGATTACTTTTCAGATGCTTGTAGGTCTTTACTCTCTGAAAACCAAACCAACCAAAATTGCATCATGTTCCTTAAAATTATGTGTGTATACACGTAATTATACTAACCAACATTGTCAGAAATGGATGGCACAGACCCAAACTGTCAAGAGGGAAGAACTGAAAAAAAGATTGTCATGATTCAAGGTAAAGGAGGAGAATTTCTTTTGCTTCAACACTCAGTCTGTGCCACTGCACAAACAAAGAAGATTCTGAAGGTCAATGGCTTTTGATCTTTCCAAATTATGGATAGGGCAATAAATGATCTGGTGACATAAACAGTAGAGTTGAAGTCTGGGAAAATGTTGTTTCTGTACACAACTGGTGAAATAACTATAAATTTTGGGGGTTGTTTCAAAAGCAGTGTGATACACAAGTATAAAATTCTGGGCTCTTTTAAGGTCAAGTATAAACAAAACTGAGGGAAGCGTTTAAATTTGGTGTTAGATATTTGTTAGGAGATCAAAGAATGTCGATTTTAATGCAGTAATTGGACTTCTGGCACTGCAGCAAGCTGGCGTGTACATAGAGGATAAATTAAATCTATTTTCAGAAATATGTATCTGATGTGTTTGAAAAAGATGCACATCGTGTTTGATATTGAAATCAAAAATTCAAGTGTTGATTATAAGGTGAAAATCCTATGCTTACATTCAAGTTCATTATGATGTAAAGACAATGTTAAGTAGCTCTTTAATGGTAAAAATGACTTTAACTAGATTTCTAGATCATTTTCTAATAGCCTATGACTAATTGTGAAATTTACCATTTTACCATGACTAATGTGTGAAATCTGTCATCTCTCCTCATAATTTACACAAGGTCCTAATAAGAATTACAGAAAGCAGATAATATAACATGAATGGTAGCTTGTATCATGTTTGCTCACTTATTTCAGGAGAGATATTTGTCATTACGTTTTGCTGGAGCCATTAGCGTACCTATGACATCATCGCTGGAGGCTGTCAAAAGTCTGCCTTTACTAACATGACCAAGCATATCCTTGTCTAATATTCAAAAATTATATCAACTGAGGCAATGCTGTCACAAAAGAAACAATCAAATACACTCCAGAAGGGGAAATCTATGGACTTCTAGCCTCCCATATTTAGAAAATAGAACAATTCCATTTGTAAGTCTTGTAAATCAGAAAAAATAGACAAATCCTTCCACAAAACTGTCAATTGTATGTGTAGTCTAGTGTATATATTGTATGTATAGTTGAGTCTATGTATTTGCAGTCTGGTTACATATACCAATCATATATACATATATAAAATCATATATATATATACACACACATATACCATATACCTTTTAAGAAGGGACCTCTTGACCTCTTTATTTCGAAACTCCTATATTATGCTGGAAATGCCTAAAACACTGGAATTTAGTACAGTACCACATATATTTCTTACAAGAACAATCTGCACAAAGCACAGAAAGACAGTAAACAAAATTAAAAACCAACTACCTGAGCTATCAGAGGCATCTGATCACCATGAGATATCATGGTGATAGCAATAAAGCTGTTCAAACCCAAAATTTCCTGGGTAAAATCATAAATGTATTGTCACTTTAGCTTGGGAAAAAAGGAGACTGAAGGGTAACCACATTAATGCTGACAAATATGGAAAGGGCAGGTGTCAGGAGGATGGAGTCAGGCTCTGCTCATGGGCACTCAATGATAGGACAAGGGGCAATGGGTGTGAGCTGGAACAGAGGAGGAGCCACATCAAAATGAGAAGGAACTTCTTCCCAATGAGGGTGACAGAGCACTGGAAGCGACTGTCCAGGGAGGTTGTGATGTGTCCTTCTCTGGAGAAACCAGACTGGTCACGTTCCTGTGCCACTTGATCTAGGGCATCCTCCTGTTGGTGCGGGGATTGCACTGGATGACATTTTGACGTCCCTTTCAATCCCTAATATTCTGTGATTATGAAATGTATTTGTCATGGTCTTCAAAAAGAGAGCAAATATGTCCCTTGATCTAGAAACATTGCATGTTAGTATGGAAAATTAGGAAGTCTTAAAGGAGTTATGAAAGCCCCTAAATTACACTGACATCAACACTTCAAAACCCTATTCCAAACCTCCTCTCCTGCTATTACAAAACCCAAGGGTCCAGATCATCTAGTTGTGTCCCTGGAAGCTACTTCCCCATCTGGAGAAGGGTCCAAAGGGACATTACATCAGCTCTCAGCACCTGAAAGAGCTACAGGAAATCTGTAGAGGGACTTTTTCTGATGGACTGTGTTGATAGGACAAGGGGGATTGGTTCTAGCTAAAAGAGGGGAGATTGAAATGAGATCTGAGGCAGAAATTCCTCCCTGTGAGGGTGCTGAGGCACTGGAATAGGTTTCCCAGAGAGGTTGTGTCTGTTCCATCAATCTTGAAAGTGTTGAAGGGCAGGTTGGGTGGGGCTCTGGGGTACCCTGGTCTGGTGCGATGTGTTACTGCCCAAGGCGAAGGGATGGCTCTGGATGATCTCCAAAGTCTCTTCAAATCTAAACCATTCTTTGATTCTGTGATTCTAAGTCTATGTCCCCATGGAAGGTGATTATCTGTAACATCTAAGAAAATAGGGCATGTCATTCTTTTGTACAGAACAAATACTTATGCATCTTTAGCATGCTTTTGGTACAGCATAATATCAGAGGAATCTTCCAGGAACACAATCTAAGATGTTCCTATAAAAGTTCGTGAACCTCAGAAGCAGTGACTGTCCCCTTCTAGAGATATTAAGGGGAGATAAACCTGCACTTGGAGACACCTTGCATCAGTAACTGGGAAGAAAAGTCCAACTATCTTTAAGACATTGAAGAAAAGAAAGGAAGGTAATAATTCCTCTGAATCATAAGGACAATGAATGTTATAGGAAAGATTTGCTGGACAGGATGAATCTGCTTGGCACAACAAACCTGTTTGCTGCTTTGTCATTGCACCCTTCAACGTCCTCCCTTCTCATAAAAATGTCTACCTGTCTCTTGTACTTATTTATAATATTTGCTCTGATGATATGACTTGGCAGCTTGCTTCATACATTCACAACTCTGGAATTACCAAGTAATTCTGCCTGAATTCTACAAGGACCAATGCATGGTCCAGGGTCATATTTGCTCCCCTCCACTGTTTAGAAATGGAATGCCACTAGTTTATCTCACCCAGTGAACCTGTTCTGTGGGAGGTGGACTAGTTGACACTATAAAAGAGGGCGTATGGTTTAGCCTTGCCTCTTTGGCTGGGGGTTTTGACCCAGCACACCAGCATGGAGCTTCGGCTTTCCCCCAACCCATTTCCAGGTGTGTTGGGAGAAAGACGAGACAGAGGGGATGTGGCAGCTTGCTATGGTCCCCTCCTCCAGCCAGAGGCAGTGACGGGGTCACCCCGGGCCCCCATTCTGCACTAACTTGCTTATATTTTTCTTCTGTCTGTATACAGTTATACAGTTAATACACCCGTTTCCAATTTCCCTAAGCTATCCACTGTCTGGCAAATTCTGTCTCAGATCTCATCGCGACCTAACTGCCTTGTTTTCTTTTCCTTTAATTTTAGTCGTGGTCTTGAACCCACCATGTTCAAGACCGAAATAGGTGCCAAAAACCTGGGACAAAGCAGTTTCATTGTTTGAAACCACTTCAGCCTTCTTGGCCATCAGGGCACATTGCTGGCACATGGTCATCCTGCTGGCCACTAGGACCCCCAGGTCCCTTTCTCCTACACTGCTCTCCAACAGGTCAGTCCCCACCCTCTACTGGTACCTGAGTATGTTCTTGCCCAAATGCAAGACTCTACACTTGCTCTTGTTATAGTTCATTAAATTTCTCCCCAACTCTCCACCCTGTCCAGGTCCTGCTAAATGGAAGCACAGCCTGCTGAGGTGTCAGCTGTTCCTCCCACCTTGATGTCAACATTAAACTTGCTGAAAGTGTTCTCTACTCCCTCATTCATGTCAGTAACGCATATATTGGATAGTACTGGTCCCAGTACCGATCCTTGGGGGATTGACTCACATTCTCAAATAAATCACAGGTATGGAAGTCTAGAGTGACACCTCTCATGGCCATGTATGTCTGATGGAGCTAATGGCAGTCTTAAGCTCAAGTGTATATCCACAGAATCACAGAACATTAGGGATTGGAAGGGGCCTCAAAAAGTCATCTAGTCCAATCCAACTGCCACCGCAGGATCACTTAGATCAAGTTGCACAGGAACATGTCCAGGTGAGTTTTAAATGTCTCTAGAGAAGGAGATTCCACTCAGAAACAGGACTTCTTGGTGAAAGATTTTGTATATATTTTATAAAATAATATTATATTTGAAAAAGAATGTATGAGAGATACTATCAGAGAGTTGGATGAGCTATAAACTGCATTTCTGCTGAGAAAACGTTGTAATGAGTGGCCCTCTTTCTAGGGTATCAGGCACTAAATCTCAGGTAGTATTTAATTTTCACTAGGCTCTTTGTGGAAACCACGGTTCTAGCTCTGATGATCAGGAAGTCTAGTGAGGTTCATTACTGTTGATATTTAGATACAAAACAACATTCCTAAATAATTCAGCCAAACAAAGAAGCAACTGGATCGTGATGTTAAGAGTTCTTCTGTTGACAAAGAAAGTCAATGACGCTGCAGATTTTCTGACACTTAGTGTGTTGATTGACGTGATACTGTCATTATTTTCCACCATATATTTTGAATTCTCTGGGATACATAAAAGAGTATGCAAATACTCTCCTTCATGCTTTACAGGATATAGCGTCTATCCTCCTAGTGCTCCAGCCAAAATCAGCACCTGGATGGAGAGCAGCTGGCTAAAGCTGAACCCAGGAAAATTAATGCCAGTTGGAATAGGAAAGCTCTCAGAACTTGCCTTTTCAGTCCATAATACCTGCCCCCCAAACCCTTAAAGCCCTAGTTATCATTTTCCTCCATTATCAAAGATTTGGCTCTTTTACAAGACTTCTCTTGTAAGTAAGCCTCTTGTAAGGGCTCTTCATATATATAGCATTTCCTACTCCACTTTTTCTAGCAGTCCTATAAAATATACTAAGAATGAAATTGCTCTGCTTCCCCAAGAAGCATTTTGTTTCACTGCTGGTGTACCTTCCATACTAAAGGGTATTTGGACTGAAAAGAAAATATATACATTATTTTTTTTTAAACTCCCATCAATGTACTGTCATGCAATTTATCTTTCCAGAATAATTATCAAATTAAAAAAAACAGATAAATTATATTGCTTTAATTATCTGTAATAATCACCTTTTCACCATAAAGAGAGATTTTTGAAAGGAAACCTTTTTCCAGTACATCTTCAGACAAGGTCTGCGTAGAGTGGGATAACTACAGAGCAAATGGAACCAAGTGCAATGCATCTTCATGAGACGACCCACACAACACAAAAATGAGACACATCCCACCAGTTTATTGAGTATTTTGCTTCTATCTGGCTTATTTTTCCTCAGAAACATTTTAGTTTCATACTCTGCAGACCATAGAACCATTAAGAGTTCTCAAGGACTTAAGACATCCAGTGGAGACTCCCTTGACTCTCCTTCTTTGCAGGTTGACTATCACGATAATGAGTCACTGGACAGGGACCAGGTTGACAAAGTCCCTCCCACCGAAAGCAAAGTCAAGGTGCATGACCACCTGAAGAGCCTGAACGTAAGTCCATGGGACCTGATGAGTATTGAAGGAATTAGCTGATGCAGTTGCTGAGTCACTCTCCATAATATTTGAGAAGTCTCAAGTAGTAGTCCCAAGAAACTGGAAAAAAAGGGAATTAAAAAAGATGATGGTGCTGGTCTCTTCTCACAGGTTATTAGTGACAGAACCAGAAGAAATGGCTTCAAGCTTCAACAAGGTAAAGCTAGATTAGACACCAGGAAAAAATTCTTCATGGAGAAAGTCATCAGGCCCAGGGTGGTGGTAGGAATCGATATGTATGTCCAGGTCAAAGAACCCTATTAGGGTCACGTAGAGTCTTATTGGAAGAGACAACATTGGGCTGAAAATGCTGAACACCCCGGAAAATGGATAATTTCCAGTCAAGAAACAAAAAGAGGCTGAAGTGATGCATTCAGGCTTAGAAAGCAAATCTCTCCAACTCAAAAAAGAAAAAAGTCTCCTTTTCTCCAAGCTAAAGACAGCCAGTTGTCTCAGTCTCTCCTCATTAGGGAGATGCTCCACTCCCTTCATTATCTTTGTGGCTCTGCGCTGGACTATTTCCAGCAGTTCTGTGTCCTTCTGGAACTGAAGGACCCAGAACTGGACACAATATTTCAGATCTGGTCTCACCAGGGCAGAGCAGAGTAGAGCAATCTGCTAACCACCTGGCTTGTAATCCACTCCAGGATACCATTTGCCTTCTTGGCCACAAGAGACCATTGCTGGCTCCTCATCATCCTGCTGTCCACGAGCATCTCCAGGTCTCTTTCTCCTACTCTGCTATCTAAGAGGTTGGCTCTCAACCTATACTGGTACCTGGGCTTTTACCACCTTATAGAAGAAATAATTGTGGACACAAAGGATCCTGGATAATAGAATTCCTGGACTGGACACAACACTTTACGTGAACTTACACGGATCTTAATTTCTAATTAAGAAGGTTAATGTAGTGATAGTTGTCTGCTTTAACAAGATGTATAACTAGGTGTTATGAATCAGGATACAGAACAGCTGAAGAATTAAACTGATTAGGGGGAGTCATCCCAGGACCGGTTATCTTTTTTTTCACATCAGATTTACCACAGAAATAGTCTTACATTTTTAAAAGTAGTCATTTGGCATAAAGTAGTAATATGTCACCTTACAGATAAGGTGAAACTCCTGATGCTGGGAAACCTGATGCTGTGCGTGTTTTGAAGTTTCTGGTTAAGAAGAGCTCAATCTGGACTAACTGTCTTGTAGTTATGGACTGAATTCTTGTTAGTTACCGTTGTTGGTCAGATCACAGAACATTAGGGATTGGAAGGGATCCTGAAATATCATCGAGTCTAATCTTCCTGCCAAAGCAGGATCAAGTCACACAGGAACATGTCCAGAGTAGGCAGCCTGTTTTCCATTTCCTTCACCGGAAATAGGAATCCAGTCTGTAACCCCCAAGACCTCTCTACAAAACAAACCCAAGTGAGGTAAGTGGGGATTCGCAGAGATGCTTCGAAGCACGTTCCTGAATGTGAAATAAATGCTAATCTAGACATAAAGCTGCCCAAAGAGGTTGTTGAATATACACCCTTGGCACTAATCAGGACTTGATTGGACAAGTCCCTGAGCAACCTGATCTATGTTGGTTCTCATTTGAGAAGGGGGTTGGACCAGTTGACCTCCAGAGATCTCTTTGAATCTAAATTATCCTACAATTTTGTGTGCCCCTGATAGATGGAAGATATTGCTGTCACCTCATTAGCAGCTTTTATATATTCAGTGATGCAAATATTCATATATAAATTGTGTTATGACTTCAATCCATTGAAAATTACTTCCATTCTTTCATACTTCGTTCTTTATCCATTTCATAGATCTACAAATTCTGATTTATGAAGCTGTTTGAAGTGAACTGGTGAGAATTTCCCTGCCCCCCTCATTTCTACATTGCTGCAGAAACATCTGAATTAAAAAATCACTGAGGAGTAATTAAAAGGAAAACATTCTCCATACAGACCCCAGTGACACGAAGTGGGAAGCATCTTTAGCTTCACCTGATTTAAGAGGAGTGATCAATGATTTTCAAGCAAAAGGACTAATTAAATCAAATACCTAATTGAAGATGTCTATTATAACAAGAAGATAAAATCTTGAGGTGAAAAGAGGGATTGAAGGTGGAACCTACACTGTTTTATATGTCAGAAATAACAATATTGGATGAACTATGCCTGGTGATGCTGAAGGCAGAGTTGTATTAACTCAGAAGATGTTACCACACGTAAGTGAACAGGTTGGTTAAAAACTTTTGCACACCAAAAAGTCCAAAGAAGTCCACATTTTCTAGCCATGAAGGAAACAAACCAGCATGTTTGTGTAAGTGCAGTGGTATGTGAGAGGTAAGTTACTTTATTTTCATCCTAATTCCTTTGTTCTTGGTCAGAAAGAAAGCAGAAATTGCTAAACCATGGTATCGGTGTTTAGGATAAAGGTGAGATAGAGAATCACAGAATCAGAGAACATTAGGGATTGGAAGAGACCTCAAAAGGTCATCCAGTCCAATCCCCCTGCCAAAGCAGGATCTTCTAGATCAAGGTGCACAGGAATATGGCCAGGCAGGTTTAAAACATCTGCAGAGAAGGAGATTGCACAAGTCCCCCGGGCAGCCTGTTCCAGTGCTCCGTCACCTTCATCGTGAAGAAGTTCCTTCTTATATTGATGTAGAGCCTCCTATGTTCTAGCTCACACTCATTGCCCTTGTCCTACCACTGGATGCCACAGAGCAGAACCTGGCTCCATCCTCCTGACACCCCCCCTATCCATATTTATCAACATTAATGAGTCATCCCTCAGTCTCCTTTTTTCCAAGCTCAAGAGACCCAGCTCCCTCAACCTTTCCTTTTAAGACCATCTGATACGTTTTCTCCAGGGACTAAACTCTCAAGGAACTCTTTGCCAGAGATTTTTTTTGTCAGTAAACAGCCAAACATGAGAACCAGCAAGCTTCTCTGACCTTCCTCTTTCCGGTCCTCAGGGAAACGGGTTTTTCTCTTTCACTTGTGGTTTGTTATTTTTTGTTTTGTTTCTAGGATTGTAGCTTTTTTTGAGGGAAAAACATTGATTTTTTAAATTTTTTTTTTTAATGCCTGACAGATGTCACAGCTATTGGTAAACTGCTCATGATTCCCTGCATTGTATTCCCCAGCGAGCCCTCCACGAGGAAAGAATGATGATTTTGGGTTTCCAGGTGTAGATTTGCCCTTAAATTATCTCTTTTATCATCTTACAGCATCAATAACAGAAAAAAATTAAGCAGAGAGGAATATATAAAAAGAAAGCTTAAAAACATAAAAATTGGAAGATCAGATGCTTCTCTTAGGAATTCATTAGGAATTCCACTTTTTTCCTTTTTGGTGTTTCCATATGGCTGAGAGAAACGTACAAGAAGCAAAACCTATGGAAAAATGTGGTGTAGATCTCATCCTGATTCATTATTTTCAGCCCAATTTGAACCAGAAAGTTCTGCCTTTTTATTGTCCCACCTTTCCTTCAGGTGGATCCAGTTTAACTGAAGCAACTCCACTAAAGAAGGAGATTACAAGCAGAATGCAGGAATTGACACACATGTCCAGGTCAAATGACCCTCTTAGGGAGATGTGGGATCTTGTTGGAAGAGACAACATTGGGCTGAAAATGCTGAACACCCCAGAATATAGAAATAAAGAGAGGCTGAAGGGGTGAGTTCAAGCCTAGAAAACAAATCATGCAGTTGTCAGATGAGGTGACAGAAGTACTAACAACCGGAAAAACCTTCATTAACTCTACTGTCCATGGAATGGTTCTGCCTTTAATACTGGAACTAGTTGCCCAGGCAAGCAGTTGAAGCCACATCCCTGGAGATATTCAAAGGGAGGCTGGACAAGGCTCTAGACAGCCCGATCTCATTGAGCTTGTCCCTGCTCCCTGTGGTGAGGGTAAGACTAGATGACCTTTGGAGCTCATCCCTTCCAACCCAGGCCATTCTATGATTCTTTGATTTCTTTGGGTGTGTTTGTGCTGAGGTTTCCCCAACAGACACTATAATGAAATAGACTTCACTCCTAAGAATAACACAATATAAGAAATATTGATTGCTTTTGAGAAATGACTTGGAAATACCTTTCCTCAGTGCTACCAGGGATCCATGGACAAGAGAGAAGCTGAAGGAGGGATGAAGAAGGCAGGGTGAACAAGTTTTGAAATTTGCCGCAGGAAGACAAGAAGAAATAAAAACCTGCATCATTCTTTTGCTTCTCTGTCCTTTCTTCCCTGTTCTGTTATTTGATTAATGACAAACTGCGTAGATGACAAATAATTTCTCCCACTTAACAGCCAACATTTTTATTTTTATTTTAAATATTCATAAATTAATTTAATGCTCGCGTATGTGGGAGACTAACAACGTTAGCTACAGCCAGGCAAAAGCTCAGGCAGGCACTGTGCAAGATTTTCCACATGGTTCTGAGAGAGGAACTAAATCTTTAACACTCCTACTGATATTCCAAGCCCAGGCTCCTTTTGTTTTGCAGATATGAGAAAAGCTGCACTAGTTTTGCAAAATGTATTTATTAAAGTGGTAATATATTATAATACTAATAATAATTCCCTGACTTAGCAATACTAGGAAAACAGAGGCCAGCAGATGGTTGAGGGTGGCTGTCCTTTTATTACAGATTTCTTATACACATGATAGATTTAAGTTGGATCTAAGGAGGAAATTCTTCACTGTGGAGATGGTGAAACACTGGAATATGTTGCCCAGAGAAGCTGTGGATGGTCCATCACTGGATGTTTTCAAGGACATGTTGGATGGGCCTTTGAGCCACTAGTCGAGTGGAAGGTGTCCCTGCTCATGGCAGAGGAAATGTACTAGGGAGGTGACTGTCCCCTTGTACTCAGCACTGGTGAGGCCACACCTTGAGTACTGGGTCCAGTTTTGGGCACCTCAGGAAAAGGGACACATTGAGGTGCTGGAGTGAATGCAGAGGAGGGCAACAAAGCTGATGATGGGCCTGAAGAATAAATCTTATGAGGAGAGATTGACAGCAGGGGCTGTTTATTTGAGAAAGAGGAGGCTAAGGAGACGCCTCATGTTGGTGCTGGTCTCTTCTCACAGGTAATTAGTGACAGAAGCAGAGGGAAGGGCTTCAAGCTTCAACAGGACATCAGGAAAATTCTGGAATGTGCTGCTCAGGGTGGTGGTTGAGTCCCCACCCCTTGTTAAGTTTACAAGTCCCTTAGATGTAGTGATGGAGGATTTGGTTTAGTGGTGACCTTGTAGAGTAGAGTTGATGGTTGCACTCAATGATCTTAAGAGTATTTTCCAACCAGAATGATTCTATGCTTCTGTGATTCTATGGTCAGACAATGCTCAGTCTACTTGTACACAGGCAAGGTGAACAGAGCTGTATGTGGCTGTCTTATAATAGAATCATAGAATCATAGAATCATTAGGGATTGGAAGGGACCCTGAACGATCATCTAGTCCAATCCCCCTGCCACAGCAGGATCACTTCACTGAAGAAGTTATACAATCAGAATCACTCTGGGTTGGAAGGGACCACCTGGTCATCCAGTTCCGACCCCCCCCCAGACCAGGCTTACCAGAGCCCCATCCAGCCTGGCCTCAAACACCTGCAGGGATGCGGCCTCAACCACCTCCCTGGGCAACCCATTCCAGGCTCTCACCACTCTCACAGTGAAGAACTTCATCCTCATATCCAATCTAAATCTACCCATCTCCAGCTTTGCTCCATTTCTTCTCATCCTGTCACTACCCACCATGCTAAATAGTCCCTCCCCAGCCTTTTTGTAGGCCCCTCTCAGATACTGGAAGGCCACAAGAAAGTCACTTCGGAGCCTCCTCTTCTCCAGACTGAGCAGCCCCAATTGTCTCAGGTGCTCCAGCCCTCTGATCATCCTCATGGCCCTCCTCTGCACACACTCCAGTATTTCCACATCCCTTTTGTAATAAGGGCTCCAGAACTGGACACAGTACTCCAGGTGGGGTCTCACCAGAGCGGAGCAGAAGGGGAGAATCACTTCCCTCGATCTGCTGGCCACACTTCTCCTAATGTGGCCCAGGATCCGGCACACTGCCGGCTCACGTTGAGCTTCTCGTCCACAAGCACCCCCAAGTCCAGACTGGCCTTAAACACCTCCAGGGAGGAAATTCTTCATGGTGAGAGTAGTGAGAGCCTGGAATGCTGGAATGGGTTGCCCAGGGAGGTGGCTGAACAGCCCCAACTCTCTCAGTCTGTCCTCATAGGAGAGGCAAACCAGATCCTGGGCTGCATCACTTGAAATCAATAAAAGCAGTTGTGAGCTTCTGTGGGTGTGAACCACACTGAGCTCTTTTACTGTAGGGTGGGTCACACAAAGCTCATAGCAGAGCAGCAGCTTCAATCCATGTAGCCAGGGTTCCAATCCAGTGCATCAACTGTCTTCCAGGATTAGTCATTGCTTGGCATAAAATGAACAGTTTTGCGGTGCAGATGGGTCATTTAGTTGTTAAACCAGGTACCTCCTGCACCACTCAAGGAAATCTAATACCCCTGTAGCATCCACGGCTTATTTAGTCAGAAAACCACTTTGCTTTTAGTTATCCTTAGTAAAAAAGAATCTGTTGTGTGTGTTCACTACTGCAGCACCTGGCAAGAGACGGGAGAGCACAGCTGACAGTGTGGCTGGTTGGTTTGAGTTGCGTGATGATACTGAGCAACTGGGGAAAGGGAGTGTAAAGATGACTTAGAGCCACTTTGTACAGCTGCAGTTGTTCTGGTGTGAGGGAGAACCATTCTCTTCCCTCATTCAATTCCAATTCTACCCTCCTGTGATCTGTGAATGGAAGTTGGCTTTGAGTGGACGTGGATTCAATGTCAAGTCAGATGACTTGGAACCAATAGCCTGTGTTAGGCTGAATGCAGTAAGAGAGGCCCCTTCAGAAGTATTTTGAACCTGCTTACAGACAGCTTCTGATGAGCTGTGTTGAAAAGGAGTTGCAAGTGACACATAATTCATCTAAATTTAACTTCACCCTTCACAAAAGATCAATTCTGAAAAGGAAAATAAGGCAAGAAATTGAATTAGATTTCCCACTGTTGGAAGCTTATGAACAGCAGCTTAATGCAGTAAGCCTGGTAATGAGGATGGAGTGCAGTGTTAGCGAGGCCTTGACATTAAAGGGGAGAAACAGATGATTCTGTGGGACCACAGTGTTGTGAACAAATGATCTGTATTCTAAAGAAAGCATAGAGCAAACATTAAACATTCATGGAATAATCTCAGGAGGAAGGTTATTTTCATGCAGCTAAACATTTTTCTTATTCGCATCACACCCGGTCACTTTTGCAACAAGCATGGTAATGTATCGTCTTGTTCGCTGCACAGGTTAAGTCTCCTTGCAGGTATAGTCAAATCAGCTAGTTTGCTATCCACACTGGGGCGCAGCGTTCCCTGGGATGAGGGCGTATCTGAGTTCTAGACACTACTTTGGTGCCAGTGGGAACTACTCCTTTCTGTTTTAATATTTGAAAGGAAGGGTAGTGCCACCTTTAGACTTAATATCAGTGTGCACTCATCTCTGTGCATCTTTTGTGAAATGAGTGGGATTCTCACTTCACATGGGAAGTGCAGAGAAAGATTTGGTCTTGAAGCTGGGTACATGAATTGAGGAACTCTTCTGTTCTGAAGAGATGGCACACATTCATTAAAGATGCCTGGAAGTTGAGGCTATATTTTAGTTTTGAGCCCAAATGACTGTGAGGTTGGAGTGGGCTGATTGTCTATCACCTCAGCAGTAAATTGACATGCATAGCTCTGGACCATGGATTGCACTGGAAGGCACACTGGTGGCAGCTGGTCACTGCTTGATTCTCCGTTAGTTCAGAAGGGGGCTAATCTTTGGGAGCCATTTAACTTGCTCTGCTGTTTCAGCTTTGCTGTCCTCTTCAGTTGTGAGAATTAAGAGGAATGGCTTCTGAAGTAGCAGGTTTGATATAGACTCAGTGAGCACTGAAGCTGTAATTACTGGAGGCTGAAAATCACTGAAGATTGATAATAGAATAATAGGTGCCTGCTGGTGTCTGGGCCCCAGCTGGAAACACATTGAAGTGTTTGTTGCAGTGCAGTCTGCAACAGTTTTGCCACTCTGTGCTGCAAGACCAGAACTTTCCACAATTAAAAAAAATGGATTTGTATGTTAGCTAGAGGCAATAAGGTGTTGCAGTCCATGCTTTGATCTTGGTCTGGTGTTTGCTTTTCTCTATTCTCACATTCAGTTGTGAGTAGCACACTTACTGCCTTTTTCATACTGAGCTTGTACCTGACTCTTTTTCTGTAATCCCTCCTGCACTAGTAGCCTCTGGTTTTTGTAACTATTAAAACTCACTCAGTTCTACAGAGATGCATTTTATGCAGTATAAAAGCAAATTGTATGGGAGTTTAAGCTCAATTTCCTCTGTTCTTTATGTGAATGTTTTAGCATCTTTAAAAATCGTGTTCTTTAAAGCAATGTCCCCAGGTCTGTAGACAACTGCCATTCAAACCTGCCAAAGGCCTCTTCCAAAAGTTATAGTGATATAGTGGTATGAGCAGGACACTAAATATGGATTAAATCAGTTACACGTCTTGCCTTAATCAGTCATCTGCAAAATGGTTCTGCCAGTGTGCCCTCATCACGAGAGGGCTGAATTTCTGGGACTGGTCCTGCTATGTCTTGAGCTCCCCGGTCCCTGCTGAGTTTCCTCACTGAAACATTAAGTCACTCATGCTGGTATCAAGGACTTCAGTGGCTCTGACTGCTAATCAGCAGAAAGGACAGGTACAGAACACTCAATGACTACTTGCTGTTTTGGAAATGCAAACAGTTAAATATGGATTTGTTGCAAATGTAGGCAGTGACTAATTCATTTATGAATTCTCTGTATTATGGCTGGCCATGTTGTATCAGGAGTTCAATTTCTGCATGTAGAAAGAACCCACTGTGATTTGTGATGTAAATCAGCAGGGTTTGTGCTCTGAACTTGGAAGCTTTCATAAATCTTATGTGGGTAGTCTCTTTCCCATTCTCCTCTCTTAACACTAATCATGGGTCAGCTCTTCCAGCATACACTGTCTGTATGGTCAAGAGTTTTTATCATTTAACTATGACCCTTACAGTACTAATTTTTTGCTTTAAAACTCTAGTGTTTAGAGTATTTAGATTTTCATTAAAAACATGTTTGTGACCTTTGCAGTACAGATGTGTATCCAGAGATCTCAAATAACAGAATGCAAGTGCCCACTTAATGTGCTGAAATATGTAAAGCTCACTGATACAGCTTGTTACTTGCTGGACTGAAGTCTTAGGAATAACACTGAGCCACTGTGTCGTGGACTTCAGGCTGACAATCGATGTTGGTGTTTGTGATCGGTGCTAGGGATGCAAGTACGGAGCATTAGTGTTGGAAAAGGAAAGTGCTTATTCTGTGCTTGAAGAAAGATCAATTGAACCGAATCCCCCTCCTGCTTTAAACACTGGAAATTCAAACTCCTGTCACTGCTCAGTGCTTTTCAGTTATTAGGGTATCTCTTACTAGTAGGAATAACTGAAGCCGTTAATAGCTATGGAACATGTTGTAACATAGTCATTTTACTGAAGAGGTTGAGAACAGTGGAAGCAAACTACAGTCGCTAACTATTTCTGAAATGTGAACCCTCTAGTTAGCCACTCAGAAGTGGTTCTGTAAATGTATTCTCACTCCATCTTCAGTAATCATACATATATTGTGATGAGCCAAGTCTGTTTGTAAGTTGCAGTCTCTAATATTAAAGATTAGAAACTGCATAGTGCTAATGCTTAAACTGGCTCTAAACCCAGAAGTGATGATTAGGCCTTGGTCCCTTCCTCAGTCTACTTGTACTCCTTTATTCCACTTGATGACTTGGAGTATTGTCCATCAAAGCTCCCCTGGACGGTGACAGCAGGAGCAACTTAGAGTTTTCAAAAGATAAAGACAAAAGTCCCTACAGAACTGTAACAATGCTTAAGGGTTTGATTTATAACCAATGTGATTAGGCCAAGTTTCACTTGGAACTGTGAAGCAAAGTCAGGATTGTGTTACAAACACCAGCCAGCATTACAGAAGTATTTAAAACCTTTATCAGCAGTAAGAACACGATCAAACATGGCCTGATCTATCAAGTGTGTAGTCAATAAAGGGACTGTGTCAGCTAGTCTTCATTCTGAGGTCTGTGTCTCTCTGCCAATTTTTAAATGACTGGAATTTTTTTCCCAATGGAGACAGTTAAAGCTTTGCAGTTTGTCTTTCCAAAGAAAGATGGACAAAGCACTCAGACAGTCCTTTCCTTTCTGAGACCAGGAGGATGTATGTGATTTTCCAGGACTCCTATTTTCTGCCTCACATGCTGATCCTCCAGATCACTAATTAGTCTCGTGACAGCAAAGTAACTACAGTGGTCGTTACCTGCATAGCCAGTGGGAAACACACCCTGTGCCTCACAGTTTGTTTTTATTTTACATAAATACTGGCTTTCTTCTACCAAATGAAATTACTTCTTCAGTGTTCTTGCTGTATGTTGCACTAATAGATCTGCTCAAACTGAACCTAAAAGCTGTTGCCCAAGTTCCTGCTTGATTACTGAAGTTATCAGTCTGTAAATATGTGACAATTTTTCTATGAAGGAGCAGCTTTGGAAATGAGGTTCATGGTTCAAGATGCCCCACGTACCAGAATCAGCCCTCTCTGGAGGCTTTGCTTGTTACTGCACATAGATGTGGACACAGTCTGATCTTGTAATCACTGTGCTCTTCCAGACCAAGCTGATCAAAGTATCTCACCAGTAAGGATTATTTATCATTGCTCAGAATTGCTCTGGTTGGAAAAGGCCTTCAAGACCACAGAGTCCAACCTCGATCTAACCTTATTACCCTATCTCTAACAACCCACCACACTAGAAGACAAGAGTAAGCATACAGGGACCTTCACCTGTTATTCTGGGGTAGTTCTTAATGTATTCTGGGGTAACATAGTTGTTAACATTCCACAGTAATCCCTCACATATTATTCAGACAAAATAAGGTGCTGAGAATTTGCAAGTGAAATACTGAAATCAAATGAATTTGTGTAAGAAGTAATGAGTCTTTTCTTGTCAAACTCATTTCTAATTGTAATCACAGCAAGACAGAAACAGGCCAGACTCAGCAGGTATGATTTAGCTCATGGCAGTTCCTGGTCTATGCTTCCAGGAAGTGAAAGGGAGGAGTTTACTTGGGACACTTTGATAGAAGAATATGAAGCTAGTAAGTAATACTTCAGGGTTGTTTGGTGGTCTCATGGACCAAAGTTGCTTTATAGAGTCTTTGTTCAACATGTTATGACTACCTTTGCATCTGTCTTAGATTTGAAGCTAAACATCACAAGTTGTAACCAGTGTAACTGAGTTTTCCTGCACTAAGAATCATCAGTTCCTGTGAGAGGATGCAGATACGCTGCACATCGCTACTGTGGGATCAGGAATCTAACTTGGCCTTCTGTCTTGTCTCTGAACAACTTTTGGACACACCTTGTTATCAGCAGGTTCCAGAAGCTGTAAATGGGTGATAATTTGTCTTGTAATGGGTTCAGCAATAAGGCTGCCAGTATTCTGAATGCAGGTTAAAGCAGTCCTACCATGCTCAGTCTTTCATTTATTTCCCCACGTGCTGCTGGGGGTTGTTGTGACCAAAGTGTATGACCCAGCACTTGGCTTTGTTAAACCTCATCCCATTGGCCTCGTCCCTCTGCAGCACCTGCCTACCCTCAAGCAGATCAACACTCCTGCTTAATTTCGTGTCATCTGCAAAGTTACTGAGGGTGCATTCGATCCCCTTGTCCAGGTTATTGATAAAGACGTTAAACAAGACTGGTCCCAAAACTGAGCCCTGAGGGACATTGCTTGTGACAGGACATCAACTGGATTTAATCCCCTTCACCACAACTCTCTGGGCTCAGCCAGCCAGCCAGTTTTTAACCCAGTGAAGAGTCCACCTGTCTAAGCTGTGAGCTGCTAGCTTGTCTGGCGGAATGCTATGGGAAACAGTGTAAAATGCCTGACTGAAGTCCAGGGAGACTGCCCTGCTGTGCAGGGGGATTGGACTAGATGACCTTTTGAGGTTCCTTCCAATCCTTAGTGTTCTGTGATTCTGTGAGACAACATCCACTGCTTTTCCCTTATCCACCGGGTGGGTCACCTGCTCATAGAAGGAGATCAGGTTGGTTAAACAGGATTTGCCTTCATGAACCCATGTAGGCTGAGTCTGATCCCCTTGCTGTCCTGCACCTGCTGTATGATCATCCCCAAGATGAACTGTTCCATAATCTGTACCGAGGTCAGGCTGACAGGTCTGTAGTTCCCCAGATCCACCCTTATGCCCTTCTTGTAGATGGGTGTCACACTGGCAAGTTTCCAGTCATCCAGGACCGCCTCCGTTAACCAGAACTGCTGATAAATGATGGAGAGAGGCTTGGCAAGTTCCACCACCAGCTCCCTCGGCACTCTTGGGTGGATCTCATCCAGCCCCATAGAATGATAGGTGTGTAGTTGGCTTAGTAGGTCATACACTACTGTTTCCTAGATTATGAGGGGACTATACTGATCTCCAACCCTATCTTCCAGCTCAGGGGACTGAATACCATAATGATAACTGGTCTGACTACTAAAGACCGAGGCAAAGAAGGCATTAGGTATCTCAGCCTTTTCTTCATCTTCACATCCAATAACAGATTGAGACTCTCTCTAGTTCTTTTTTTTTGTTAATATATTTGTAAAAACACTTTTTATTACCTTTTGAAGTGGTGTCCTGGCTGAGTTCTAGCTGAGCTTTTGCCCCACTGATGTTCCTTCTACACAACCTAACTAAATCCCTGTTCTCTTCTTGAGTAGTCTGCCCCTTCTTCCAAAGGTGTTAGACCCTCCTCTTTCTCCTAAGTCACAGCGGAAGCTCCCCGTTTGGCCAGGCTGCTCATTTTCCTTGCTAGTTTGTGTTTGGACATACGGGGACAGCCTGCTCCTGTGCCTTTTAAGAGCAGCTTGAAGAAAGTCCATCCTTCTTGGACCCCCTTGTCCTCGAGGACTGGACTCCAAGGGACTTTCTCAACCAGAGTTCTAAACAGGTTGAAGTCTGCCACTGTCACACTTGTTGACTTTCATGGAGTGAAAACACTCTCTAGAGCCACCCCACTGCCCTCTCTATCGCATCTGTTCTGTTTGTAGGGCTTATAGCCATCCATTGCAGCCATCCACTCATGAGAGTCATCCCCCTATGTTTCCATAATGGCACCTACATCATAGCTGTTGTGGTGCACAATGGCTTCCAGCTCCTCCTGTTTGATGCCTGTGCTACGTCCATTAGTGTAGATGCACTCAAACTGGGCTAATGACTTAATTCCCAGTAATAGCCCGTCACTGTTAGGCTCGACTCTATCGGGCCCAGTTTTATCCCCTTCCACCTTTGAACCTAGTTCCATCAGCCCAGCCAGTTCAGATGCAAAGATTCTTTTCCCCTTTTGAGACAGATGAACTCTGTCTGTCACCCACAGATCCCCCGCAGTGTAAATCTCAGGTAAAATTATAAAATCCTCTTTGTAATTCAAGTGTTGCTAACAAAATTTTGCACTTGGAAATGATGAGGACTTGCAAATCTGTGGTGCGGTGAAATGGAGGAAGAGTCCTATCTGCAGCTCCTGGAAGATGATGCACAGCAGGGGACTGACTTGGGGAACATGGAACACGGAACTTAATGGAACTGGTGGCACTGAGGGAAGGATGCACAGACTGAACTGTGGGAACCATGTTTCCATGAGAAGGTAGAGGTCTCTTCCCCCTGAGGGGAGAGAGGTAGCTGAGCTTGGTCCATTTCTCTAAGAACATGTGAGGAGTCTCTGGGGTTTATGGTGTTGGGCTTTCTATGTTGTGTGAATTAGACATGTTTTGTTGGTTTTCCCCAAATCAAGCCAGTCTTTGGTTTTGCCTGTGACTTTGTAAGTGGTTTTGAACTCTCCTTGTTTGTGGTTTTTTGTTTCAGTGCATTATTAGCACATTTAACTAAATTAATTAGTTAATTTCAGTTCCAGACCTGACAAACCAGTACCATTAATAGCTCAAACCTGTGCCCCTGAGGTTAAGAGTCTCATGCTTTACTGATGAGCTAGCTGGGCAAACAAACATGAAGTTCCCCCACAAAAGCACACACTTATGTGGCCATCGGGAGGAATATGGTCCCCAAGTTGTCAGTCTTGTCAGGGTTCAGCCTCCCAAAGTTAACCAATGACAAGCACCTACCTGAACTCATATGCTGTTACTCAGATAGAAGAAGCAAGAGCAAGGAGTGGGGTATTCCATATAAAATGCAAACTGAACCCATGTGATGAAAGGAAACTCCATAGCGAGCCCCATAGTGCCCAGTGGTATCTGTCAGCACAGGGTCTAAAGCAAAGCTTATTCTATTCTGCTAGAGAGAGCATCCAGCCACAGGATTTGATCCTGTTTAAAAACTAACAACTTTTATTCAAATGACTAATGTGCTTAATAAGTTGAAACAGTTACTCTAATTAAATCAGAAGACTAGTAGTTTGTTGAAAGCAGTGCAACAGGAATATGAAAAGACTTTCTGTTTTGAACACAGAGTTAAAGGATCACAAATACATCTCTTTGGGCAAAAAAACCATCAGGGCAAACTCTAACAGGATCAAAACTGGAACTAAACCAACAGGATCTAAACTGAAACAGGAACTCCTGAGGAAGAAATTTATACTTAAACTACACATGGAATAAAGAGGCTCTCTGGAGGCTAGTAAATCCCAGCTGTTTCTGGGCTCAGGCTCCTAGGACAGCCAAGTCCCTCTTGGGGTTCTGTCCCTGCTGCAGCTCCTACAGACAGCTCACTGGGGCTTGGGGCTTGGGGCTTGGGGTTGTCCAGCACATCTTTTTTTCCAGTGTTGCTCTCGGGGACCACCATAGACTGAAGGTGGGGGCACCACAACTGATCTGAAAGGAGAAGAGGAGTTGCTGGATGCCAGCAGCAGATACTTGCCAGGGACCTGCCAGCATTGGCTGCTAGGACAGGGATGCAGGAGACAGTCTGGCCACAGCTGGCCCCTGCCCCACGCAGAGGGAGGCTCATGCTGTGGTTCTGTCCCATCCCATCCTTGGTACTCACCTGTCTGGGTCTCTGAGCAGTTGTCCCCAGCCGAATCGGGTAGAAGAGTGGT
The DNA here is from genome assembly GCA_028565055.1 of Phoeniculus purpureus. Classification (NCBI taxonomy): domain Eukaryota; kingdom Metazoa; phylum Chordata; class Aves; order Bucerotiformes; family Phoeniculidae; genus Phoeniculus; species Phoeniculus purpureus. Next base: position 31,829,412 of record JAOXOE010000874.1, read on the forward strand.
GCTACTCCCTTGCACTGATGGAGAGGCCCCAATTCCAGCTTCACAAGCTGTCTCCTGCAGCCATGTGTGGCTGTGACAGGCCCCAGGTGGTCACTGGCTTTGGTGCCACTTGCAGGAGACAGTGGGGCTGCTGCAGGCTTAGGAGTCAGGCTGGGATAGATAATGGAGTTGACTGGTGGTGGATTTGGTTTTTGCGGCTTGCCAAATGCCCAGATGGATGCCGCTGCCCGCATGGGTGCCGGTGCCCGCCTGCAGACAGGCCGGATGGCTGTCAGACGGACCTTGTGTTTCTCCGGTGCCCTGCAGGCTGGCAGTGTCACCCTGCGTGCCTGGCTTCTCATCTGCAAGACAAGTTAGGGAGAAAGACTAAGCAATGGTGGCCCCTGCCCTCAGTCCCTGCTGGAAGAGCTCCTGTGGCTGGGCTCCCCCACCAGTGCCCAAGTGGCTGCTGCCCTACTCCTGGACCAGCTGAGGAGAGGGCAGGTCCTCCTGGTGGCCGTGTCACCCCATCTCACTCCATGTCACCCAGTGGTGCTGTGAGTCCAACACAGTGGTCACCTACCGAGAGCCGCTTCATGCAGAGCACAGTGAAGCAGAGGAGGCCAAAGCCAAGCAGAAGCAGCTCTGGCAGGTAGGGGATGTCGCAGAGCCCCATAGCACCAGTCCAACTTCTGCGAGACTGAGTGTAGAGCAGGCCTGTGGTGCAGATGCCCTTGACAGGAACCCACAGTGCAGCGGCAGTGGCAGAAGCGGCAGTTAGAAAGCTGTTGCTAGACCGTTGACAAGTACCAACTGCCTGCTAGCAGCTAGGCAACTAGGCCCTGTGACCTCTGTTTGGGGGCTGACCCCCTGAGATGACATCAAAGCTGAGGGAACCCTTCGGATATCCCTTCCCATGCCAATATAAAAGCTGTGGGAGGCTACTGGACTCCCCTCTTTGTCCTGGGCTGACGTCCAGGGTCGCTGCTGGTTGTCTGTTGCTCACGACACATGGACCAGGCAAAAAACATCTCCCCTTTTATCCTTTTCCTTACAACTTCTTCACTGGAATTTTTCTTCACCTTCCCCTCTCTCCTGATCCAGGCCCGGTCTGAGGCTGGCATCATTTTTTGCCCACAGTCATTTTGTTTCCCTTTTTAATTTTTTTGTCTCCCTTGGTCATTGATGGAGGGAAGGAAGGGGGAAGTTGCTTTTCGTTTCTTGGAGGATCGTTTGTTTGCCTGCAATTGGGATAGAGAAAGGTAAGGAGATGAGCCATTATTTTTATTCAATAGAAGTATAAATTAAATGCAACATACTTCTTTTTCTAGGAATTTTCTAGCATTACTTAAGCATTTGCAGTCCAGCAAGCATGGCTTTTACTTGGCATTAAATCCCTGTTACCATGGGCCTTTCAATTGCCTCTACCTGCAGCTACAATCCAGTTTTGAAATCAACTGTAAAACTCAAAATATACTTCAGAAGCTTTTGAAATGAATTAAGTCAGCCTAGCTGGCTGATTTATGGCTGTCTCTGGCCTGTAATGCCATGGTGACACAGACCGTTATGTACTGTAGCATCAGTAATGGGTACCTCAAATTGCTTTTCCATTGACGTTAGGAGTACGGACCCCTTGTGCTTTGGGCTGTGTGGTGGAAATGCTTGCCTGCGCTGTGCCTTCTATAGCAGAGCAGGGTTTCTCCTTCTCTGAGGCAGAGGAAAAAATTTTTTAGCTCAGGACTGCTGAGTCAAGAAGGAAACAGAAGGAGGGAGAGGAGGCAGGTGACCATTTTGGATCACTTCTGTGTGCAAAGCCTGTTTGTTTGTTAGTTAGATGGTTCCTGTTGTTAAGATCAAGAAAGTATCCCAGTATGGGGAGAGAGCTGGAAGGAACAGAAATAGTGTCATACTCAAGCGTGACAGGCACTGACTGCTTCAAAGAGCAAGGGATAACAAATTTGGAGGAAAAATGAAAGGCAAGGGAATTAACTGCTGAGGCAAAAATGGATGTAAAGGTGATGAGATCTTCAGAATAAGTCTTTTGAATTGACAGCTGACAGAGTTTAGAAGAGATCCTGTTGGTTCAGAGTCCAGTTACAGCAGTAACTGGTGGATGACCACCGTCCCTTCAGGAAAGGAACTGTTGAGATCTGCATTTGTTTCCTGATTGGTGAGAGCTCTGCCCAGCTGGGACTGCCTTGTTGTTCAGCTATGCTGGCAGGCATCTGATAAAATGGATTTTAAAGAGGAACACAGGAAGAAATCTTTGGCATTAATATGCTCTACCTGTTCTGGCCTGGGGTATTTACATCACAATGAGCTATAGGGATTCCACTAGATGAGTTAAGGTTGGAATAGCCATCTTCAGTAGTCAGGAAGGATTGGCTGTAGCTCACCTGTCATTAGTCATCCAATTCACCTGATTTTCAAGGTGGCAACTAGCAAATGAAGAGAGAGGCACCTCTTGCTTCTTTCTTTAGTCAATAATCCTTGTCTAAAATACAACAATCTGAAGGTCCCTGGCTTCATTTGCTCTCTAGAAACATGCAGTTCTTTTCAAGGACTTTCAAGGGGGTTGAGATGACCAGTTTAGCCTAGAGGACAAAGGTTAAATGACACAAACAGGTATTAAGAGATCTCACTGCTCATCTTACAAAGAAGAAACTGTAGGGCTTTTGAGAGGGCTTTTTTTTTTTGTTGTGGCTTCACTGATTTCTGCCTCTAAACTGTCTTGGCGGGTCTGATCATGCATTTGTTTTGGTTTGTTGCCAGTGCATTAGCTTGAATTTATTTAAGTTCAGTTAGCTTGTTTGTCATTGAGTTGGTTGTTTTTCCTACACAAGCTCAGGGCAGTCACACTATCCTAGCTGATCTGGAGAAGAGTGAATGTATTGATCTGTCCAAACATGGGGGAAATTTTCTTTGATATCCCTAAGGTCCATTACTTGGTTCCAGTTAACTTCTTGGAAAGAGATCAGCAGAGTGCATGTATATTACTGTGCTAGATTTGCTCAAAGGGTATGTCTTTCACCCCTAAATTTGCGCTGTGCTTAAATATGTGTTAACAACCCTATGATCTAATAAATAGTTTCCCCTGCAGTGATGTCTCTGACAGCAGTACGTGGGAATGTGCATTTTCTCAGGGGCAATAGATTCTTCAGTCGCTCTGTATTTGTGACTAATGAGTAAATCGAGAGTGCATAAATGGGATAAAACCAAGTGTTTTGCTCGTGCTGTGTGGGTAGTCCCTGCGCCCTGTTCTACTCACAGCACAAATTATCCCGTTAGTACTCCAGAAGACTAATTGTTAGTTTTGCATCCCTGCAGAGTTAAAGAGTGGAGCTTCCTGCAGCTCCCAGTTGCAGTGCTGGTCCAGGCTATTGGAAAGTTCATCCTCCTGCTTAGGAAGAGGAGTTGGCAACAGAACAGTTCCCTGGTGCAGTTTCATTTATTGTTACGGGACGTTTAATTCTTTGGACACTGGAGGTCTGGAACAGCAGCAGATAATGTCCCTGTGCTTGTTCCCCACTCTTTCTGCAGCCAGCACTTGGCTTTGAGATGTTCCCCTCTCACTGTGCAGCATATTATCTTCTTGAGGGTCTCAGAAGCTGCACTCAGACTTCCAAATACATCAGTCAGTTGGGATGCCTTTGCTTAAGGTAACTGTTTTCCTGCATTCAGGCTTCCTCCTGCTGTTTCTGCTGCACCATTATGTGAAGATGTGTAACAGGTAACTGTGCTAAAATATAAGACAGCTGTTAACATCCCTAATTCCAAGCACCTCCCTTGCTTTCAGTCACCTCACCAGTTGCTGCAAACAGAATTGCATAAGATCCAGAAGTATTAACATCCTGCTAAGATGGTCTTTTTAGATTACAAAATCTTTAGTTCCTTCGAGAAAACTTAAATTCTAGAAAAAGCCAAAGCAGTGTTTTCTTCCATGCTTATCCATCTGGACTAGAGGTTGAGGAAATGGATGCCAGTTTCAAAAATGGGCCAGAAGAGCCTCTTTACAGGACTGCCACATTCCCAGAGTAGCATAGTTCAGGCTCAGTTCTCCTGGCCACGCCGTCCTACAGCCCTGGTACAGGTCTCAGAAACATTCAGAGGGTCTTCAGTTTTCCCTTTTTCTAGTAACGACCATTGTTAATATTTGAACAATCCCACTTTGGATTTGTGTTTGGTACTGCATTTAGCTTTGGGATTTATTCTTCCATGCAATTTCCAGACACTGCTAACCAGCCTTTGGAGCCAGCCCTCCCTGTGACAGCTGGGCAGATCAAGGCGAAAAAGCTTGGAGAAAGGGACTTTTGCTTGCCACAGCGAGCTCCACGTGGCCAGCGCACCTAACTCCACCCCGCCATCCCTGAGCTCGGGGGAGAGGCAGGCGAGATGTGGGCATAGCCGCAGCACTGCAGGGCTTTGAAATGCTTCTGGGCTGCTTTGCTGGGGGGGTGGTGGAGTTTTTTTGGGCTTTGTTGTGGCTTTTTTTAACTACCAATGGTTGGACATAGGACAAAAAAGAGCACCAGGAAAAATGTGGGGCCACAGTCAGCAGCCCCAACCATGGCCTGTGCAGACATCCAGCTGTGGGGAGTGCCTCAGCTTGTCCCTCTTCCCGGAAGATGACAGATAAAGCACCTGCATGAGGTACAGCCAGGTGAATTATCTGCTCAGGATGGTGGTGAAGCTGAAAGATGAGGTGAAGAGGCTGAGGAGCATCGGGCAGAGTGAAGGCGAGATTGATTGGTGGAGGGAAGGACAGCAGGGTAAGGCTCCACATAAATCACCCAAATCAGAGGATCCTCTCCCCTCTTGTCACCAGGAAATAGGAGGGGATAGGCAAGTCAACGAGGGTGAGGAGAGGATTGAGACTTTATGGGTAAGAATCAGGAGCAAGGCCAACAAGATTGATTTTGTGGTGGGAATCTGTTACAGACCGCCCAACCAGCATAAAGATGCAGATTAATTTTTCTATAAGCGGTTGAAACAGGTTTCAAAATCGCTGCTCCTTTTGCTCATGGCTCGTGGCAGACTTCAATTTTCACATGTCTGCTGAAAATACAATCCAGCAGAGAGAGAGAGAGAGGTCCTGGAGGTTCCTGGAGTGTGTGGAAGAGAACTACCTGACTTAACCAGGGAAGGTGCTCTCTTGGACCTGTTATTGTGAACAGAGAAGATCTTGTGGGAGAGATAAAGGTTGAAGATCGTCTAGGGCACAGCAATCGTGAAATGATTGAGTGTTCAGTCTTTGGAGAAACAAAGAGAGGGGTCAGTAAAACTGCTGCCTTAGACTTCTGGAGGGCTGTACAGGAGACTGATTGACAGTGTCTCTTGGGAAGCTGCCATAAAAGATATAGGAGTCCAGGAAGGCTGGACACACTTCAAGAGAGAAGACTGAAAGGCACAGAAACAGGCTGTCCCTGTGTGCCGAAAAATGGGCCGAAGGGGAAGAAAACCGGCCTGGTTGAGCAGGGAGCTTTTGCAAGAACTCAGGACGAAAAAAAAGAGTGTCTCAGGTTTGGAAAGAGGGACAGGTGAGTCAGGAAGTGGTTAAGGATATTGTAAGTTCACGTAGAAGGAGAATTAGAGATGCAAAAGCTCAGTTAGACCTGAATCTGGCCAGATCTGTTAAGGGTAATAAAAAGTGCTTTTATAAACTAATTAATAACAAAAAAAGGGCCAGGGAAAATATCCACTCCTTATTGGATGAAAGGGGCAACAGAGTACTTGAAAACAGGGAAAAGGCTGAGGCACTTAACACCTTCCTTGCCTCAGTCTTTAACAAAAAGCTTGGCCATCCTTAGGGCAGCTGGGCTCCTGAGTGGGTAGACAGGGATGTGGAGCAGAATATCCCTCCTGTAATCCAGGAGGAAGCAGTTAGTGACCTGCTGTGCCACTTAGATCCTAACAAGTCTATGGGTCCGGCCGGGAATCCTCCCAGGGTGCTTAAGTAGTTGGTGCAAGAGCTGGCTAAGCCGCTCTTCACACTTTATCACTGGTCCTGGATAACTGGGGAGGTCCCAGATGACTGGAGGTTGGCTAATGTGGTGCCCAACCACAAGAAGGACTGGAAGGAGGATTTGGGGAACTACAGGCCTGTCAGTCTGACCTCAGTGCCTGGTCAGACTTTGGAGGACCTCATCCTGAGTGCCTTCAAGTGACAGGTATAAGGCAACCAGGGGATTTGGCACAGCCAACATGGGTTTAGGAAAGGAAGATCCCGCCTAACCAATCTGATCTCATTCTATGACTGGGTGACCTGCCAAGTGGATGAGGGGAAGGCTTTGGATGTGGTCTACCTGGATTTCAGCAAAGCCTTCAACACAGTCTCCCACAACACCCTTCTGGAAAAGCTGGCAGCCCATGGCCTGGATGTGTACACCCTCTCCTGGGTTAAAAACTGGCTGGATGACAAGGCACAGAGAATGGTTGTGAGTGGTGCCACATCCAGTTGGTGTCCATTGACCAGTGGTGTCCCCCACAGATCAGTAATGGACCCAGTTCTATTCAACAGCTTTATTGATGACCTGGATGAGGAGATCAAGCCTACCCTTAGTAAATTCGTGGATGACACCAAGTTGGGGGGTAGTTTTTATCTGCTGGAGAGGAGGAAGGTGCTGCAGGAAGGTGGACAGGCTGGGCCAATGGGCAGAAGCCAACGGGATGAGGTTTAACAGGGCCAAGCACAGGGTCATACACTGGTTGGTCACAATAACCCTCTGCAGCTACAGACTGGGGGATGACTGACTGGAGAGCTGCCTGGCAGAGAGGGATCTGGCAGTGCTGGTTGACAGCCGGCTGAACAGGAGCCAGCAGTGTGCCCAGGTGGCACTAAAGGCCAATGGCATCCTGGCCTGTATCAGGAATAGTGTGGCCAGCATGAATGGGGATGTAATTCTCCCCCTATACTGGGCACTCCTGAGGCCTCCCCTCGAGTACTGGGGGCAGTTCTGGGCCACTTGCTTCAAGAAAAATGTTGAAGTACTGGAGTGAGTCCAGAAGAGCAACGAGACTGCTGAAGGGGCTAGAGGGAAAGTCTGATAAGGAGAGGCTGAGGATGCTGAGGTTGTTCATCCTGGAGAAAAGACTCAGGGGGGACCTTATCTCTCTCTATAACTACCTGAAGGGAAGTTGTAGACAGATAGGGGACGGACTCTTCTCCCAGGCAACTAATGATAGAACAAGAGGGCAGGGCCTGAAGCTGTGCCAGGGGAGGTTTATGTTGGCTATCAGGAAGCACTTCCTCACAGAAAGGATGAACAAACATTGGAATGGACTACCCAGGGCAGTCCCCACCCCTGGAGGTGTTAAAGATTGGATGTTGCACTTAGTGCTCTGGTCTAGGTTGTGATGACATTAGGTCATGGGCTGGGCTGGATGGTCTTAGTGGTCTTTTCCAGCCTCAATAATTCTGTGATGGTGTGATTTTTTCCAATTGAGTAATGTTAGGAAATTGAGTAATAGGAGCTAAATAAGGGAACTCCTCTTACCATAGCTGTGATTTGGCAGAGTGCAGCAGAGTATGCAAATACCTGCTGTTTTGCCAGCTGCTAGATTTACCTTTCTCTGGTGACAGCACTTGTCAAGGTGAGAAACTCAGAATGAAATGACAGCATTCCAAAACTGTTTCTTTGTCTGCAGATTGATTCCTTCTAGACAACTCCTCAGGATTTATCATACTGGTTTTTCAGTGATGTTTGAAAGCTTTTGACTACAGTATCACAGTACGCCCAGGATGAGCAGTGGACTCTTGAAGATAAGTGTATTTTGCATCCTGAAACATCTTCCCCCTCAGATCTGTAATATGATTGAGCTTTTCTGCCCAAGATCCAAGTGGAAAACAGAACAGAGAAAATAATTACCATTTAATAAGTCTTCAGAGAACTACTAAAAAGCCTTTGTGGTTTTTTTCCTCCCATTCTTCTGTGATGCTCTCTTCTGCACAACACTTTGACAATTCAAACATTGAAAAACCTGATAAATTCATACATCGGCTAAACAAAGCTGGCAGAGTATGGACAGGCTTGACAAATCCCTCCTCCTGCACAGGCTCGTATAGCTGATAAAGGGAATGATAGCCCGAGGCTTACAATACTCACTAAGGATAGTAATAGCTTTATGTGGAACATCAGTCAGAATCATAGAATAGTTTGAGTTGGAAGGGACCTTAAAGATAGTTCCAAACCCCCATGTGACCATGAAAAGCCCCACTGGTCCTGGCCTTGAGCACTTGCTGGGAAGGGCCATCCACAACCTCTCTAGACAACCTGTTCCAGTGCCTCTTAGTCTTCCTAAGATCTAATCCAGATCTGCCCTCTTACCACTTGAATTAATTACCCCTCATCTTGTAACTACATGCCCTTTTTAAAAGGTGCACCCCGTCCCAGCTCTCTTGTAGACCCTCTTTAAGCACTGAAAGACTGCTATAAGGTCTCCCCAGAGTCTTCTCTGCTCCAGGCTGAATAACTCTAACTATCTCAGCTCTCTAATCATCTTTGTGAGCCTTCTTATTAAGTGGAAATAAGGTGGTCCTACATGACTGGAACTTAGAGATCAATACCTTTCCTTCTGATGAGGTCTGAGACATGTTCCAAAACAGTTGGAAACTTCAACAGTACAGCCAGTTTATTTCTCAGTGTCGCTTCTGTATTTAACGGAAATGGTGACAGAGGGAATAATCCTGGACTGACATTGGTAGAAATGTATTTTGTTTCCACGTACAGGGGGAGTTATCCTGGGATAAAATCCTTTAACATAGGCTGACCAGGCTGCTGCAGTTGTACTGTAATAACTGAAGAAGCAGAACTGCAGTTAATCCTTAGCACTTAAAGCTAAGTGGAAATTCACTTTTGATTCTATTAGAAACAGTTTTATGTTTTCTCACTTTGAGCTTTCCAGTTGCAAGGCAGTGGCAGCCCTTTGGTAGGTACATATTTTCTTGGATCAAAGGAGGTTGAGGGGAGATGTTACTGCAATTTATAACTACATGAAAGGAGGTTGGAGAGTGTTATGCTTTAAAAGCTGAGCAGAATCTATAAATTGCATTTGTGTGTTTTCTGCAGAAACATTTGAGTTTAAAAAGTTGAAAAGTGTCTGCCCCCTCGACTCCCCCATGGTGACTTCTGCCTTCTTCACTGCTTCTTGTTTGCTTCTTCTGCACCTTGGTGTTTGTTCAGAGCTGTGTTGCTGCTGCCAAGACAAAATGTTATTGCTTCTGAAGTCAGGTGGGAGGAACCGTCAAGGTCTACTAATTTATCTGTGTTCAGCTGGGGAGACTGTGACAACTGTGAACGTTGAATATTTATGAGGATCAAGACTGAAGCCGGACAATTGCCATGATTTCAGAGAGAAGCAGGAACTGTCTATAATGTTTTGCACATTTTATCTCAGTTCAGTGTACGAGTGTTGTGATGAAACTCGGTATGTCTGTGACTGTATCTTGTGTGGGGGATTTCTTCTTGTGTGTGTGTGGGAGAATTAATTAAAACATCTTGGTGCCTTTCTTCCCCAAATTGAGTCAGTTGTTTCATTGCCTGCAGGCTTGTAAGTGGTTTTGTTAAACCTTTCCTTTGGCACTTTAGCTAAAAGCTCTTGGTTGAAACATAGTCAGGGTCTCTGGCCCACAATGTTTATGGTGAACAAGGTGGGATGTGTGGGGATCCAGATAAGAACTCGCACTACTACACTACGACACTACGGAGAGGCTGGGGGTTGGTCTCTTCTCTCAAGTCATTAGCAAAAGGATGAGAGAAAGTGGCTTCAAGTTGTCTGAGGGAGGTTTAGATTGGACATCAGGAATAATTTCTTCACTGAGAATGATCAGAAATTGGAACAGGCTGCCCAGGGAGGGGGTGGAGTTCTTGCAGGTGTTCTAAAATTGCATAGATGTGGCACTGGGGAACATGGCTTAGTGGCCATGGTGGGGTTGGGTTGATGGTTTGACTAGATGATCTTAGAGGTCTCTTCCAAACTTAATGATTCCTTGATTCTATATGAGGGGGCTCCCACAGGCTTCAGGCTGCAGGGATGGAAACTAAGGAGCTCCAGGAGTAACAGTTGCTGGGGTTTTTCTATGACTGTACAAAAAAGGTAATGGTTTTTGTAGGTACTGTTGATGTACAATATTACTCAATTTTGAAATGAAAAATGCATTCCCAGACTTGGAGTACTTAACATCAGGGAACAAGATTAATTTATGAATGAAATAAAATATTTGAGAGCAACTTGGCAGAAGGACATTCTGTTTGGTTGCCTTACAGACAACAAAAGCTGCTGGTGAAACAAAACAGATGGAGGTCAGTGTGTTTTACCCTGCACAAGTATGCATATGAGTGAATGAAATACAACATTCTGGGTTTAAAGTGCTCTCCAGAAAGGCTAACAAAAGGTAGAGTTAAAGAAGTGTATGGTAGCTAAAAGCACAGGATTAATTTGGCACAGACACACAGAGTCAGGAATTGCATCTGAGTATCTCTATGAATTTACAAGAGGGGGAATATTAACCAGGAAAAACCTCAGATTTTTCAAGAGCACAGAACAGACTTAAAATCCTTCCCTACAAGTGTTTATGCCACTTCTCGTATCGACTTTGCTTGGATTCAATTCCTACTGCTGTATGCCTTGGTTTACTGAAGCAGATGAAGCACCAGGCACCAGATAGTGCACAGCACCTCAGTACTGGTGTGATTATGAAATGCCTTGTGAAGGCCATAACTAGCTGATTATTTCTGATCCAGGATCGTGAAAGAGCCATTAAGTTCTTAAAGTCTATGGGATTTGATTCAAAATCAGTATTACAACTCCGCATCCTTTGGTGCAACTGAATACTTACCCTTTAAATATGAAACAGCATCCTAGTGAGTTAGCTCTGGGAAGGAAGCTGGCTGAAACAGCAGTAGGTGTGTGACTATCGACTTGAACTAACTGCCACACCTGGCAAAACTTCTGCCAAGTCATTCCAGAGAGGGACCTTAGGCTTATCTTTAAGAACTGATAGTCAGTCCTACCTTCCCTTGTAGTTTAATGGCAGGTTTTCTCAAAACAGCAACAGTTTTCCTCGTCCTCTGTCCCCAGCTCATGCAGGAAGCTTCGTTCTCTACTGTTACTGATATTATTCTCTCTAAGCTACCACAAGAGTGATGTGCCCAGCCTGATCTAACAGTACTTTATATTTGGGGATAACGAACAGTAAAGGGCAAGACCTCATATTTGAATACATATTAGTCAAAGTTTGTATTAATCACACTGTCAGTTTTCCTCTGCAACATTCACCAGGAAGTGAATACACTTTAAAGCCAACCAAAAAGCCATAAATTCCATTTTAGAAAGCATTTCTGACTTAACAGCTAATGGTTAAATGCCTTATTTACATAGATAATTTGATGTTTCCATTACAAACTATCTAAAAGGTACATTGAACATAGAAATTAAGTTAATGACAAGTATTTCAAAACTGCTGCTGCATTGGACAAATCCCCTCTTTTCTACCTAAAGGAAAAATGCTGTTAGAGAAATAGGTGTGGTGCAAATCATAGTGAAGCTCAGGCTTCTTGCAATCAGAAGCCACCCAGCAATTGTTTTTATTCTAACTGCTTTGTCATGGCAAGTCTGCCTTTGCCAGTTAAAATATGTTTGGAATTTACGCCACAAGTTCCTGCCTCCCAAATATTTTTGTGCTTAGTAGCAGCTTTCAGATTTCAACCCAACCACCTAGTTCAACTGACCTCAAATCTTAGTTATTGAATAAGGAAGAGCATGACCACAAACTCCTGTAGAGCCAAACTAATTTCACTTAGTGGTTGTAATATTGACATTTTAATGTATCTCCTACGTCTTTTAGCAAAAAGATATTGGAGGTCTGTCTGGCCTGACACAGGTCAGAGTCAAGTTGCTGTATGATTTATAGGAAGCCCATGCATTACTTGGGCATATTCCTGATAGTATGATGCCTCAGGCTCAGTGTAGAAGGCAAATTATTTTATATCATTTAACAGTCAGTTATCAAAATAGTGTGCTGGGGGCTTTGGCTAGTAAGAAAGAACAAAGCAAACCTTTCGAGCTGTAGCATGTACTTGTATTTTTCATTTGCCCTTCGATTTTGAAATGCTGTGATTCACAAGCTTTGCTCATTGGTGCTGAATTTGGAAAAGCACTGTTGCTTATTCTTTGGTGGATTTGATGGCTCCATAAACCATCAAACTTCCCTTAATGCCATTAGGGGGAATCAGAACTATGCTGCAGTTATTTCTACCTCTGTGGCTGGCTAGCAACGAATCTGTGCTGTTCCATAGCAGTGACAAGTGCAATGCAGTCCTGAAGCCTGGCTGCTTGCACCATTGTAGAAGACATAAGAAGCTGAAAGAGAAAATATGCTTACAGGATCTTCATTGACAGTAGAATGCCAAGCTGGGAAAATAGTTATTTTGCTGAAGAGCTATTCCTGGCCAACTTCAGGCTCAAAACATAGAAAGGCACAGAAGGGGATTTGTAAAGCATAAGGAAAATCAGGGGGGAAACAAGTTTGTAAATAATACATGGACATAGGAGAAGGTAGTACAGATGTTTGAGGGTAGTAAAAGGACTGGGCCTACTGAGGCTTGTCCCCACATGTTAGAATCAAAAATAAAGAAAATGATCCTTCCTCTCTTAACCTGCCCTTGTTACAGTATCTCAGCCTTCCTGAGCTCTTTTCACATCTCATCAGTAAAGCTGTCCCTATCTCCCATGTCTGTTCTTTAAGGCTACATTCAAGTGGATTGCAGAGCTGCAGGAGAGACAGGTATTCTATCAGTCTTCTCCTGCTGCTACACACCCTGTCATTTTATTGCCTCTTTGATGAATCTCAACAGCTCTAATTGATTTTAAAAATAGTAGTGATGAAAATAGGATAAAAACAAACACATCCCCCTTTGCTTTTCCTGCACAGCCCATTATAACTTCCTTTCAGAACAGCCAACAGTGGTGCTCATTGAAGCAGTCCCTGGCAGTTTGAGTTGAAACCCACTTCTGCACAAGTCTACCAAGAGGTAAGATGGGTTACTCAACTACAAAGACCTTTTCTCAGTGAGGGAACCAAGTTCTGTAGTCTGTATTGTGCAGAAGATCAGGGGAGAATTCACATTGCTGATGAATATGACACATAAACAGGTACAAATATAAAATATAGTAGTTCTTACAAATCTTGTGTGCTTCGCTCAAGAGAGTGAAGAAAGCTTTTAATTTCCTGACATCAATAGCCAGAAGTGATGGAAAATGATGGTTGGACTTGGTCAGCTTTTTCTTCTTAGCAAGCTTGTTGGTTTTTTGCCTTGACCTTTATCCTGTAGATCCACCATAATTCCTGTTATGCAGTTGCAAGATGGAAAGATTTATAATGAGGAAAAGCTTGTAATGAATGCAAGAGGAGAGGAAGATATCTTAAAATGGCTCTAAAATTAGCAAAATGCAGTAGTCTCTGCTTTTCTTTTGAGATTACTTGTGCTAAATTGAAATCTGATTAGAACTTACTTTTTTAGAAAGTACTGAAAGTCTTTCTGATCTTTCAGAACTAGAACTGACTTACAAATGGCTCCCTTTATAGACTGGTTCTAGTGGGAAGTGGTACTGAAGGCACTGGTCTTGATGGTGTCACACACTGTGGGAACATCATGCAATACCAGCAAAACCATCCTGAAACACTGAGCTTGTTATACAGGAGAAAACGCAGAAGAAAACATTCTATGGGGATGGAAAAACTATCCCTTTTGATAGTACAGGCAATGTTTCAGTGCTTATTAATAAAATACTGAAGCACAGGAAGATGTATTTCATTGCTCCAGTATTAGTTGCTTTGGGTGTGTTGAGAAGTAGCCTTGAAACATGGCTTCCTCTTAGCTGGTAATTAACTAGGCAGGTCATTATAGCTTATAGTAAAGTTACCAGTCTCAGAAAGCCTTGCAAATAAGATAAACGAGGGGTTGGGAGAGGCATTATTGCTCATGAGATGAGGTGACTTTCTGGAGAAGGACTGGACTGGGAGTTAGGAGACTCAGTTGCTGTGGCTGAGGCGGGTACAAATGTCTCTTCTGGCTGGGTAGGCCTCCTTGAGTTTAGTCATCCTTTTTCTGTCCAATCACTTGTTTGATTTCTCTATTAATACCTTGGTCTGGCCCAATATCAAAAGGAATCTGATAAACAGTGCTGTTTAGGCTGTCAACAATTAAGTATCTCTGTCATGACCTGTGGAGAACGAGGGGTGAAGAAAGTGTATCTGCCATAAACCAGCAGAGGTACGTGATCTTCAGGGAAGTTTCGCTTGCTTCCCATACATACTTCTGGGGTCTGCTAAAGGCTTGGAAACGTAAAACTGTACAGGGAGCTCTGCCAGTTCCTCCAAATCCTTATCAGTTGATGTAGAATTTAAATAAAATCATAAATAAGTCTTAGCACACATTTCTAGACCCCAGCTAGTCTGGCTAACTTCTGGCTGGTCTAATTCTGAATAGTGCTGATAAGTTTGTGCAGTGCACAGTTTATACTTCATTTCAGATGAATTTAATTTGATTAGCTGAGACAGAACAAACCAGCAACACAAATTCCACACAATGAACAGCAACATTCAGAGCTCTGACAGCTTTTCCCCAGCATGCTGCTTTGATTCACAAGGTCCTTAACCAAAAAGCTGTCTTGTTCCAATTCACATGAGGAGTATAGGCTGATGTACAGAGGGACGTTCCCTTACGCACCATGTTAGGGCCTGGCAGAAGTCCTTGTGAAGGATGTTTTTGGGATTGGCTGCTTTTAGGCAGAAGTAATGATATTTGTGGTACTAATCAGGAGCTCTGAGTGTGTCTTAGCTCCAGTAGCTGGTGAACTGTTTGGTAGATCATGGAGGAACTTCTGGAAGCAGTTATCTACTTTCAAACTCTTACCAGGCATGTCTAGAGTCTGTCTAGATCTAGTGGATAGAGTAGTGGCCTGTGGAATAAGTATTTCACTTGCTGCTGCAATAAACTGAGTGTGTCAGTGCTCTTCCTCTGGCAGTGAGGGAAAATACCATCCCACATGGCATTTACCACCTTACTGTTTCTGAAGTATTCTGACATTTGGTGACCACTGGATTAAAAAATACATTAGAAATTTTAAAAGCAGATTAAAGAAAATAAAAATCAGGTGAAAACTAGAGTACCAAGGCACTGGAGTCAGAGGGGAACAAAGAGCACCTGTTCTGGGGGTGGGTGTGAGCAAGGCTGTTAGCTACCGCCTTTGTACCATGTGTGCAGAAAAAGAAGTTGCAGTGAGCAGAAACCAGCAGACTCCCTATCGTACTATTTAAATACCAGGAGAAAAACCCTATCTTCATTCACAACAATAGATAGTTAGCTTTGTCATAGTTAGCTGTGACAGAACTTCTCTCCTTGCTGCATTTTCCTGAAGCAGTGTATTTGAGAACTTGCACTTCAAAAAGATCATACGTGAAGTCAATATTAATATTTATTATGAATCTACCCTTTTAATTACTCATTTGTTGTAGAATGGATCTGGACTTGCAGATGCTGAGCATGTATAAAAATTAATGAATTTGCCCAAACAGGTTTGACCTGAGGATAATTTACAGATGGTTTGTTTTGATGACACTATGGTCATGCACACACGGACAATCTGCTGATTCCAGTGTATTATGTCTACTCTGAGTTTTGGTGAACAAGGAATTTTAAACAAGGTAAAATATAAATTAAAGCTGGTTTATTATTAGTGGAGCTTCCAAGACTCCTGGAAATTCAAAAGACTTCTCACAGGTGTCTACAAATTCACAAATGATATCATCAAATAATTGTAGCCTGTATTGAATTTTATTGCTCTGCATCATAACAGTCTCAGGGCTCTCCCTCACAGGGCAGGTATGATGCTTCTTCAAACGGTAGTTGTGTCCAAAAGCCGTATCTAGCTTTCCATCTTCCGGAGAATTGCCATTTTCAGAATTTGGAGGTGTATATAATACTGTCTCTGCTAAAAAGTTAACAGAAAGGGGCATAAAACTTTTCACAGCATCAGCCAGATACTGATACACAGTGAGGGTGTCAAATTAAAAAACCCAGTTCCTTAAGAGTTCAAATAACTTGCAACCTACAACAAAACGAACACTAATAACTTCTCAGTTTTCTACTTAGAAGCTATCATTGTAGAATGTTGCCAAAATACACTGGGCATGTGCTTCTCAAAGGAAAAGAAAGAAAGCTTAAGAGTTGTGACAGCCATGTTTGGATCAATTATTTTAGGATGTTGTGAAAGAAAAAGTCTGTCTGTCTTCACGTTTTCAGTCAGCTCAAACATTAATCTTACCTAACTTCCGTGCACTTAGCTGAAGAGTAACTGCTTCTGAACTGTAGGTGTCACACACTGTAATTGTGATTTAATTGAAAAGGGCTTCATCTTTTGCATAAAATCTTCAGCACGTATTTTGGACCTCAAGAAAAACATTGGTGAAGGTAAAAGGGTTTGAGTCAGCAAGTGTGGTCTCTGTGTTTCCCTGTCCCACCTGACTTCATTTACAGAAGCCGTCTCGCTTCCAGCAAAAGCTATTTTTCTGAATTGGAACAAGCTGTTATAGCTCATTAAAATGTATAAAATCTCTCGCTGCATTCTGACAAGTTCAGTGTCTGCTGCATAAACTGAGGGACCTACACCTCAAGAATGGACAGGATGCAGGAATTAGTTGCAGATCCCTGACTTTAGAAAGAAGACTGGCTGGAGGTGCTCTGCTTCATCATGACTGCAGCATGTTAAAGACAGTTAAAACTGTCACATGCCAAGTTGTTAAAGCTTATTGTATTGAGGCAAACAGAGTCTTGGGATGCCAAAAATAAGTATGAGATAGGTATGTGTTATTAGAGCCATTACATACCAAGTTTAAAGAAATGGAATGAGTATTTTCAATCAATTCTGTCTAATAACGGCAATGCAAAGAACGGAAGTTCTTTCTCTAGTCAAGGTATGTACCAGGTCTGGGACAATGATTGTGTCAGTGAACTAACTACTGACTCAAAGCTGAGTGACAAGCT
>JAOXOE010000874.1:31846532-31851532 GCA_028565055.1 Phoeniculus purpureus
CCAGTGCTCTGTCACCCTCACTGTGAAGAAGTTCCTTCTGATATTTATGTGGAACCTCCTATGTTCCAGCTTACACCATCTAGTCCAACTTTCAACCCTACACCTCCATCACTACTAGACCCCCATGACCTGATGCAAGACATCACATAGAAGATATCACATCATTTGCATTTTTTGATGTTTAAAATCAGTTAATTCTGCTCTGGGAACCTCTGGGAAAAGTGGTTGGGGAGGATAACTCAAGACATTTCATGTGGAGTATCACTACACATCTGGAAGATTTTGAAAGCTCTCTCTCCAGCCTTATTAACCACAGAATCACGGAATCACAGAATATTAGGGGTTGGAAGGGACCTTGAAAGATCATCTAGTTCAACCCCCCTGCCACAGCAGGATCGCCTAGATCCAGTTGCACAGGAACATGGCCAGGCTGGTTTCTGCAGAGAAAAAGACTCCACAACCTCCTGCTCAGCTTGTTCTACACTCAACGATATCAATTAACTAGTCAGAAAAATTAAGATTAATGAATAAATTACAGAGTGCCATGATTTCTGGAGAATTTCCACTTGATGAGTCCCCTCCAATCGGACTTAAATTTTAATCTCAGCAGCACTTTCAAGGGAAGCAAAATTACACAGCTCCAAGATGGGATTTTAATACAGAGGGATAGAAGGAGGCGGTTTGGAAATGGATCGTTTCAGCACTTTGTTTATGTTCTGTGAAGTGAAGGTAAGGGAGCGTTAGTGCAGTATCACAGCAGAGGGAGCAGAGAGCAGCACCCTGTGCTCCAGTGAAACATGAATTTTTTAAAAATACTTAACTCAATGACATCACTGTTATGCAAAGCTGGAGCAGGTTTTTAAGCCTTAAAAAATTCTGCCGCCTCAAAAGCAGCGTCTGAGCTGGGGTTTGACCTCAGAAGGGGCTGCTGGTACAAAGGGCAAATAATTCTGAGGTGATGAAAAACCCTGCAAATTACAACAAAGGAAATATAACCTTGACTTGTACTGTGGATGCTGACAGAAAGCAAAACTGCCTGAATTATAACAATGATAATTTGTTAATTTTAATTATTTATAAGGAGATGACGGCCGAGTTCCCAAAAATCTTTCTATTAAGAATTCTCAGTATAAATCTCTCTGATATACTGTAATGCTACTTCATCTCTGCTGCCAACCGCGCTGGAACACATAAAGCCCCTCATTAGTTCACGCCTCCGCTTACAAGGATTGCTTTAACAAAGGGATCTAGTGTGTGCTAATGACTCTTAGAATTAAGATATGACTGTGGCAAAACAATAAATACCTCCGTCTTATTAAAATGATTTGGTAACAGCAGTGCAGGGCTGCTTTGTATTCGCTTCTCTCCGCAAGCATTTCAGTTCAGGCAGAAAAACCGGGGATGCACTCCAGAGAAACACATAATGAGGTCAGATGGAAAATCTTGTCTTGTTTCAGATATGAATTCAATCCATCCTCTTCTTGCATGTGAGACAATATACACAGAAGAAAACGATGCTGACATGTTTTAACTTCACTGACACTGGAAATGTTTTCTCTCCAGCTGGTGCTTTTAATCTCCATCTGAAATATTTTTTATGTATCTGTAGGATTTACTAGAGGTGGCCGTAAGATCTTATTTTTTTGGTATTTGTTTACCCGTTTAACCTCTGCTTTTCATCTGATGCTCGCTTAAGCGCCACTGCTCAAAATTCTTTTGATAATTATGCCAGTTAATTCACATCGAGCAAAGTGCAGGGGAATAAAAAAAAAAAAGGAAAAAAATAATAAAAGATGTGCTAGATGTGAGGTTGTCACCTTTTCTATTGCTGAGCTAAACTCCTGGGGGGTCTGCAGCTTTCACGGGGAAAAAGGGCGGGGGAAGGGTTCAAAAACTCTGGGAAAGAATACTGGTCTTGTAGTTAAAAACCTGGAGAACTGGAGTTCACCTGTCACAAGCAGGTACTTTGGTTCAAAACTATTCCCTAGAGCCACGCTTTGCTATTGAGCATAAGTCAGAACGATGTGTCAAGACTTGGAGCACAGCTCTTCAATGTCTAACACAACTATTAGAGAAAGAGCTAAAAAAAAGTCAGTTGTCAGCATAATTTGAGTTTAAAATGATTTTAAAGGAATGTTTAATTCCTAATTAGCCTATTCAGTGCATTATAATGTACATTTATATCCAGCAGCGAAGGAACCCAGGGTAACCTTTTTATGTGGTGTACCTTGTGTGCTGTGTAAATGCCCATGGAAAACAAGGACAGCTAAATTAGCCATGTCCTGTAACATTCACAGATTACAACAGAGAAGTGCTGTCTAAAAATATGTACATATTTAAAAAATATTGAGATGTGCTGCACCCAAACAGATGATTTTATTCACTATAGCCCAGCTAAAATGTGTTTTAACTCTGTCTGTAAGGAGGCAAATCAAGGCTTGCTATTAAGTCCATGAAATTCATTTTTGTCTCTTTTATGGCCTCTGTTTTAGCATCATCTCAGTGAATGTCTCCCTGATGAGGAAAGGCTGAAGGAGCTGGGTCTCTTTAGCTTGGAAAAAAGGAGACTGAGGGGTGACCCCATGAATGCTGATAAATACAGAAAGGGCTGGTGTCAGGAGGATGGAGCCAGGCTTTGCTCAGTGGCTTCTAATGATCGGACAAGGGACACTGGGTGTGAGCTGGAACAGAGGAGGTTCCACATCAATATGAGAAGGAACTCTTCCCAGTGAGGGTGACAGAGCACTGGAAGGGGTTGCCCAGGGTTGTGGAGTCTTCTTCTCTGGAAATATTTAAAACCCACCTGCCCATGTTCCTATGCATCTTGATCTAGGGGATCCTGCTGTGGGAGGGGGATTAGACTAGATGATCTCCTGAGGTTCCTCCGATCCCTAATGTTCTGTGATTCTGTGATTCATGGTATTGGGTTTTTTTGTTTTGCTTATAGTTGCTTATGGCACAAGGAATTAAGCCATGTGTCAACATCACAAGGAGATGTATGCAGAAGGGATTGGGTTCTGGTCCGTGGTTCCTGTGAGCACCCAAACTACAGATCCTTCCTCCACTGTCCCTAAGGGACAACGCCATGGAGAAAGAGGCCATGGTGTTAAATAGCGCAAAGGACGAGTCCTGTAAGGTACAGCAGGAATATCAGTTGCCACTGATGAAATCCTTAATATTTGTGAATGGTTTATATATCCTTGCTACAGGAAGCTATGGCAGTAAAGGGAAATATACCTTGAGTCTTATCATCTCAGAACTGGGAAACTCTCTTCAGGTCAAGGGCTGAATGTCACTGCCCATGATTTTCACAGCGGTGTTACCCTAGCTCTGCACTTCTACCAATTATATGTATTTTCAGGACCTCTCTGAACTTTTCCTACTAGGCTCTCTGCAAGGAGACTTAACTGTGAGCCAGAGCCTGAACTGGTCTAAATTGAGGCAGTGGCACTGAACTTAAGTAAAGGTGAGTACAAATGAAATGCTTCAGAAGTGCCGGTTCTGACAATTCCAGACACAATTCCAGGGCCTTAAAATTCACACCCTACTTCTATATTTCTATCTGGATATGGGAAAGCATAATACAGGCAAGAATTGGCACCGCTTTGGGGCTTCCAATAGCACAAATAACATCTCAATTAAATTGTAAAGGAAGTAAAATATCAGATCTCAAATCAAATTATAGAAAACCCCTAAAATGTCAGATCTCAAGTCTTTTATCATAGGAAATACCTCACTGGCAAACAAAAGTGAACCACAGTAATTCTTAGACCTTACAGAAATTATCAATAGAGAAAGAGAGTAATTCTTGGAGGAAGAGAGGTTTGCCTGTCACCCTAAAGAAAAGCAAAATGTGAATTACTATATTTAAAAAACAAGTTGCAAATGCACTGCGAGATTGGATGCAACACGAGATTGAAATAATTTATAGCAAAAAAATATCCTCTACCTCATAACTTTTATACAGGACTTAAGGATTAGCTACTGGTAAACAAGCCAAGGATAAAAACGTGGTTTTAGATCCCAAGAATAGTGGAAAGGTATGAAAAGGCAGGGTGAATAGGAAAAGAGCCAGCAATCATATCATCCGCCAACCACAATGATGTTACTTCATGAATCCATAAATTTGCAAGTGAAAATTGTACAGCTTTTTTCTTGAATTTCACAGCTGTGCATTTGCAGCTTAAAAATATGGAACTTTTTTTCTCCCCCCCCCCTTTTTTTTTTTTTCTTCAAATTGTGCACAAGTGTTTGTGGTTGTCAGCTAGATGTTCAGTTACTGCAGGGGAAAGAAAAAAATCAGAGTGGCAAAGCCCACATCAAGAGAGTCTCATCTGGTTGCTGAGCTGAAGATCACAGCCCAGCTGATTAAGTTGTCTGTTAAATGATGGAGCAAAAGTGTTTTGATTATTAAATGGTGTAAACTGATCAAAGCAGCGCAAGACAAACCTTTTTGGCACCAGCTAACATGCCTTTCTCATTGAGCAGAGTTCTTCAGTCTCAAAATGTGAACTCCTCTGCATGATATCAGGATTAACTCTTTGCTTACTGAAAAATCAAAAATGCCTAAGTATTTGTTCTGAAATACACTATTGATAAGAAAAAAACCCTCAGCGAAGCAGAGGTTTCATCAATTCAGAAAGAAGTAAGACAGGTACAGCATCCGTGACAGAGGGTGGTTTTACATATGACTGAATCACAGAACATTAGAGATTGGAATGGACCTCAAAAGTTCATCCAGTCCAATCCCCCTGACACAGCAGGATCCCCTAGATCCAGTTACACAGGAACATGGCCAGGTGGATTTTAGACTTCTCCAGAGAAGGAGACTCCACAACCTCCCTGGGCAACCCCTTCCAGTACTCCATCACCCTCACTGTGAAGAAGTTCCTCCTCAGGTTGATAAGCAACCTCCCATGTTCCAGCTGACACCCATTGACCCTTGTCCTATCATTGGGTACCACTGAGCAGAGCCTGGCTCCATCCTCCTGACACCCATC